>QYAK01000026.1:0-600000 GCA_003988795.1 Proliferodiscus dingleyae
CTAACCCTAACCCTAACCCTAACCCTAACCCTAACCCTAACCCTAACCCTAACCCTAACCCTAACCCTAACCCTAACCCTAACCCTAACCCTAATGAGTCAGCAGCAAAGATACTCAAGACACACTACGGCAAGACCTGGCTTGACTATATTCTCTGTGATGGTCTCACGCAGACAGCTGGAATGTACGTATATTTTCTTCCGTGCCCTAATTTGGAGAATTTCAGAAGTGTCCGAAGCCTCCCGGCTTTCCATTCTCCCAAAGAGTTCTGAAACCTCGGATAATTTTTGAACGTATCAAAATGCTGCCATGTAATACAAATCTAACTCTGAATTCTGTGAAGGTACGTCAATTTGATGTCACATAGTGCAAACACTTCCGAACGAGTGGTTTTCATGTGCGAATCAATTGATCGCTGGTTCCGCTCCCCAAAGCTACGAACCCATGAATCTCTCCCAAGCAGCTGGGAGGTCTACGCCGTGCATCATCCCGTTGCGGACAAGAAATACGTCAGTGACATTTTTGTTTTTGACGCTCGCGATGGATCGCTGATAGAGGTGACTCTCGGCGCCAGCTATAACAAAGTCCCACTACAGGTAATGCGTGGTCTTCTTGATGGGCAGGCCCCAACAAGTAAACCACAAGCTGCTCCTCTGATCGCTCAACCCAGCTCCCAGAGACCCCAGATTCAATTCAGGCCACTCAAGCCGCTGCTATCTCAGAACAGTGGTATCGAGACCGCTAAAGTACCAAAGAAAACGAAATCTTCGGAGAAAACTCACAAAAAGGCCAAGAAACCTTCTAGTGCCTCAGACACTGCAGCCAAGACTCGAAGCATCCTCGAGAATCTTACCGGTGTTGCTGCTGATAGCATAAGCGACAACTCTAACCTAATCGATATCGGCCTGGATTCTCTCCTGGGCATGGAACTAGCCCGGGACGTGGAAGAGATGTTCCAAACCAATTTGGATATGAATCGGATGATGGAGCTAGAAGACTTCACAAGCCTTGTAGCATACATCGATGAGACTCGGGGCACCACTAGCCAAGAAGTCCATGGTGCGGAGAGCGAGGAAGAAATGGAGAGCGAGGAAGACGTGCCAACCCCGGAAACTGATTCGTCCATACCCTATGGTGTTAATGATAGCCTCAACGGCACGACTTTGGTGAACGGTACATCGGATTCACAAACTCAAGAAGTGTTGTCGTTAGGGGACAGCTCACTCAGCCCAGCCACCGTCTTAGACGCATTCCGCAGCATCAAGAAAGCCACCGATGACTTCGTTCTCGAGAATTCATTCGACACATATTGTAAAGAGTTCATGCCGAGAGCTGAAGAGCTATCCATCGCGATATTTTGCAACGCATTTGAAGAACTCGGATGCCCAATTCGATCTGCAGCCCCTGGCACAAAGCTCAAACGAATCGAACATATTCCGAAGCACAAGAAATTTGTGGACTATATGTATAAAGCCTTGGAGAAGAATGCCGGCCTGATCGAGACTCGCGATGGGGAAATGTCTCGCACAGCAGTCCCATGTCCTGGCTCAGACGCGGCCGCGATGTTGCATGACCTTCTTCGCGACAGGCCCGCACAGGATGCAGAGCTTAAACTGATGCGAATCACTAGCGGAGCTTTTGCCCAATGCCTTGCAGGGAAAGCGGATGCTCTGCCATTACTATTCGGCTCAGCAGAAGGGCGGGATCTTCTCACAAAATTGTATGCAACATCCACAATGAGCAGCACGATCCTAGTGCAACTAGCAGCCTTCATTGAGAAAATTGGCAGCACATGGCCAAAAGATGCTGGTCCCCTGAGAATACTGGAAGTCGGGGCGGGCACAGGCGGCACTACTTTCAAGATAGCCCCAGTACTGGCTAGTCTAGGCATACCCGTCGTATACACGGTGACTGATGTCAGTTCGTTTTTCGTTGCTACGGCACGAGGCAAGCTCAAGCAGTACCCCTTCATGGAGTTTAAGGTGGTAGACATCGAAAAAGAACCGGATGCAAAATTGCATCACACCCAACATATCGTCTTGGGCTCGAATGTGATCCATGCGACTCGGAAGCTGCCGGTCACGCTTTCAAACATTCACAAGATGTTAAGACCAGACGGCTTCACGATATACCACGAACTTACCACTCAGCTGCTTTGGGCCGATATCATCTTTGGACTGGTCGAGGGATGGTGGTTGTTTGAAGATGGACGGGACTACGCCCTGCAACGCCCACAACATTGGGAAAAGGTCTTAAAATCCGTTGGCTTCGGATATGTTGATTGGACGGATGGGCAGCGACCTGAGTCAAAAATTCAGAATTTAATTTTTGCAATGGCTTCTGATCCACAGCACGACCGTCTTGTCCCCACCAAGCCTCCTGCAATGACAGATGTTGCAGATCAATCAACAGCCATTGATTCATACGTCAGTGAATTCTCCAAGGACTTTCATTTTGGACGCGGCTCAACGGTAGCAAGCAACGGAGTGTCTCCGAAGCGATGCGTGCTCGTCACGGGTGCAACCGGAAGTTTAGGTGCTCACCTAGTAGCTCATTGCGCGGGACGGACTGACGTCGCCACTGTAGTGTGTTTCAACCGCACAAGTCAATCAGAGCCTCGCAAACGCCAGGAGAAAGCCTTCGACACGAAAGGCGTATTGCTTGATGAAACTGCAAGATCCAAATTGCAAATCATAGAGACCGACACGTCCAAACCTATGCTTGGTCTTCACAGTGATACATACGCATCTCTTGTTGGCTCGGTGACAGACATCATCCACAATGCCTGGCCTATAAGCTTCAATCGAGGTGTCCGCCGCTTTGAGAGTCAATTCAGAGTGATGCGAAATCTGATCGACTTAGCTCGTGATGCGACGATTGGACGTCCTCAGCCTTTCAAATTCGGCTTCCAACTCATCTCTTCCATCGCTGTCGTGGGCATGTATTCTATCCTGACTGGTAAAACTCTTGTTCCGGAAGACCGTATGCCCGTCGAAGCCGTCGCGCCGTCGGGCTATGGCTATGCGAAACTTGTTTGCGAGCGCATGCTTGATGAAACATTACACAAGTTTCCGCAGGACTTCAGACCGTTAGTCGTAAGAGTCAATCAAGTGGCAGGATCAACTCGCAGCGGATATTGGAATAAAGACGAAGCAATTGTGTTCCTCATCAAGTCAAGCCAGACGCTGAATGCCCTTCCTGACCTGGTGGGGCACCTGAGTTGGTGTCCTGTCGACACTGTGGCGGCCACACTAGGTGAAATACTCCTTGACAGCAGTGGCAGCACTCTCACACGGCCTACATACCCAATTTACCATATTGAAAACCCCTCTCGGCAATCTTGCAAGGAAATGATCCAAATGCTTTCTGATGCGCTCGGGGTCCCACATACAAATATCATACCGTTCAGGGACTGGGTCAAACGCGTGCGAGAGTTCCAAGGCCCGATGACGGAGAACCCCGCCAAACAAGTGATGGAATTCTTTGAGGGTGGTTATTTTGAGAGAATAGGTTGTGGAGGCTTGGTACTCGATACAGCTAAGAGTGAAGAGCTATCTCCCACTTTGAGAGCGAGAGGTGTGATAAGCCCGGAACTGCTGAACAAATATATCGAATCATGGAAGAAGGCAGGCGTTCTGAGATGGGTCTTGTAAAAAGACAACTAGGCGTAGACCTTATGTCAATAGCAATTTCCCTGGGTCCAACTGCAGTCTCTACTTATTTCTTGGTCTTTCTACCACCTTCAATTATTCGAACGACTGGAATATAGTTTGAAATGTCTAGTGATTACAACAACGAAGCTTCCATATAGAAGAACTTGTAATTACCGATATACCGGGCATATCGAACTTATAAACCAGACTTTCACATTATTCGAGCTTGCACATAGCAATAGCGAGAACAAGTCTACGAAAACGATTTATTTGAAAGCACCAGTAGGAACCTTTTCTGCTCTAGGTGTATATACAATGTCATTCTAACAACAAAATAATTTCCATTTTCCAAATTCAAGTTAGATTTTGAAATCTATCTGCTCTCCTATACTCACGCTACGACAGTAACAAATGTACTTTTCTCGGCGATCTTATGAGCGAAATCGAACACTGGCTCTTCCGCAGTGATATCTAAGAGAGACATATCTGACGCGAATTCCTTCATGATCCAATTCTTAATCTCAATCGCAACCAGTGAATCCACTCCCTGCGAATTCAACGACATGTATGCATTGATGTCAGCCTCTTCCGTCTCGATCCCCAAGTGCTTGGATACTTTAACAAGCAGAGAGGTTATTATCAGCTCAGTGGCCTCTTTAAATGAGCTTGCTTGTCGCAAACGAGCCCCAGTGTCTTCGCTCTTACTAGGTGTGTCTTCATGTTTCTTTCGCGTGGCAAATTCTTTCTCGGATGCAGCAATGCTGGAGTCCAGCAGGGCAAATCTCGGATCCTCCAAGTAGTACGGGGGGTCAATGCCGGCCTCTCTGGCTTCATTCATTGTACCAAATCCTGTAAGGATTTGCGCTGGTACCATCGAAGGTGCAGTCATCTCGCTCGCAATGACGTGATCGAGTAGACCATGGACATCTACTTCACGGAGTCCAAAAGGTTTTTGCCAGTCTTTGAACGGCCCAGATAGAGCTTCCTTCTTCGAAAAGGCACTCACATCACGCATGAGACCAAGGTCCAGCGAAACAGCCTTCAGGCCTTTCGAACGTCGATAATGTGCCAGTGAGTCCTGATACGCTCCGGCCGCAGCGTAGTTGCCTTGCGTCCGACTTCCAAATACGCCCATGAAGGAACTCAAAATGATGAAAAATTCCAGATCGTCTGGCATGAGAGCATGTAAGTTCCAACTACCGGCCACTTTGGGTCGCAAAGTATCATGCCACTGGTCGGGCGTCATTTTCTCGAAAGAAACATCGCGCAGCACCATGGCACCCTGGATAACCCCTCGGATTGGAGGCATCCTGTCCGTGCATTCCTTGATAGCGTGCTTGAGAGACTCCTCATCTGAAACATCACAGGCGAAGGATTGGACATGAACTCCCTGGGTGCCGAGTTTGTGTACGAGTTCGAGTGCCTCTGGAGATTTCGATCCAGACCGGGAGAGAATACAAAGGTTGCGAGCACCTCGACTGGCTAGCATCATCGCAACACTTTGACCAAGTCCACCAAAGCCACCGACCAAGACATAGGTAGCACTTCTGGTGAGTGTTGGTCGCGCTGCTGTCATCGCAATCGGGATCGACAACTCTCTATCCCAGGTAAGGGCGACTTTACCCATATGCTTCCCAGACTGCAGAAGACGAAGCGCATCCAATATTTGGGATATTGGCTGGCTCTTAACAGGCGTTACAGCTTTGACGGATCCATTGTGCAACAATTGGAATACTTCTTTTATTATCTTTACCATTCGCTGCGGATCCTGGTGCAAGATGTTGAGGATTATAAGAGAAGCAAAGGTAGCGTCTCTCGCAAATGGACCCATTTCAAGACTTGTATTGCCAAGTATGTCTTTGACGCCGATCTCCACGAAAGTGCCAAAGGGCGCGAGACAGTGCCAAGATTGTCGCAGCTGCTCTCCTGCCAGAGAATTTAACAGTATGTCCACTCCGCGGCCAGATGTTACTCGCATGAGACCTTTCGCAAAACTCGAATCTCGTGAGTAAAAGATGTGGTCGGCCTCGATACCATACACATCTTGGAGCAGCTGTCTCTTTGAGTCGGAGCTAACGGTGGCAAAAATCTCTAGCCCTAGGTAATTTGCAATTTGTATCGCGGCTTGGCCAACTCCGCCAGCAGCTGCGTGAATAAGAATCGTCTGGCCTTTTCGCGCATGTGCAATTCCAATAATAGCGTGGTATGCTGTGCAGTACACCAGAGGTACTGTTGCCGCTTCTTCGAAAGACATTGTGGTTGGAATCTTCTGTACCAAATCTGCTTGTGTCCGGTAAAATGATCTATGGCAGCCATGACCAATTGTGCACACTCTGTCGCCTTTTCGAAGTGAAGTGACCTTACTTCCAATGCGTGAGATAATACCACTAGCTTCGTAACCGATCGAAACATCAGAAAGACTCCCCATCATAACGAGAACGTCCCGGAAGCTAACAATGTCAACCACTTAGATTCAAGTCAGGATATTTAAACTCACTTGATCCCCGAAGCTTTAACCTCAATCTCGACTTCGTTATCAGATAGGGGCTGACCCACAACCTCATCTGCCTCAAAATGGATATCATCAAGCATTCCACGTGATGGAATAACAAGCTTTTGGGGGCTTCGCACTTCATTGAGCGTTGAAGATCTGATTTTTGTTGATCCCTCATGGACCATCAATGAAACCGAGTCGTCCATTTGAACGTCGCGAATAATTCGCGATACCTTCAATACACCTCCATCAAGTTTGAACTCGCTATCTGGGGATGGCGAGAGAGCCAGTCGAGAGGCAATCTCGGCCAGGTTTTCCGTATTGTGGAGTTCGTTAGAAGGGATTTGAATCACGCAAAATTTCAAGGACGCATTCTCATTACGCATCGTACGGGCCAAACCAGCGACTATACTGCCCGTGGGCTTGTCGGATGAGCTGAGCCACACTACACTGGAGCAGCGGCCCACAATCTCTTTGAACGCAGCGAAATCTTCTGGAGTTGCGTTTTCGAGAAAGGCGCCTCCCATCTCTAGTGTAGCGATGCAGGTCTTGCCTTGTAGATCTTGAAGATCGGACCGTAAAAATGTTCTAGGAATTGGAATATACGACACCATTTCAGTTTCCAAAGACATAAGCGCATCTGACAGTGCTAAGGCACATAAATGGTGTCCCTCCAGGATCATGATATCTTGATTGAGGTCTTCTTTTCGTTTCTTGGTCACGACGCTGGCAATTAGTAGGAAGTTGTCCTCCTGCGAATTTCTGGTGTCATGTTCGACGATATCAACGCTGAACCCTTGATTTTGAATTACTTTGCTTAGGGTTTCCGTGTCGATCGTTGTATCCAGCTCGCCAAGGACGTATAGTTTCCCGTTTGTATTGAGGAGCTGCTGGATATTCTTCCAAATCGACGTAATCGTTGTCGCTGAAGATGAATTTAGCAATACGACAACATCAAATGTCCGACCAGCGAATCCTTGAGAGTCAAGACCCGATTCTAGATTCAGTTTCTCAAATCGAATTTTCTTCCCATCTGTTGGCAAATCCTCGGCGATATTCTGCAAGGTACGCTCATCATTGCATGCAAATGTATAATTTAGCGCAGAGGAGCCAATTAAGTCATCGGGCAAGAGTGATATTCTGCTCAAGGCAGTTTCTTGCGAGTCGGCGCTAAAGTCCAGAACTGAGAGGTTTGTTCTAGCGTAGGTTAGGCTCTCGATAAGCTAAGTAATGGTTAATTCTGTTCCAAAACATGATAAATACCAGCAATTATGACACTTACCTTTACAAGCTTGTGGGACGAAGAAAGGGGGCCGATGACTTGCGACTGCGTGTGCGGCGGAAGAAGATCCATGGCAGGAATCCATACTAGACGGGAACAGATCTTTGGAGCTTCAATTTCATCTGAATTTACTGAGAGTTTTGCTGATCGAGAGACTGTAGCACAATGGAGGCCTTCGGTAACCACCGCAGGTTTGAGTGTCTTACAATCCAACATTGCAAAGTCGGCAACAATTTCACTAGCCCCAACATATCTCGCTGTAGAGTAGCCGCCAAATGAGCTTCCAGGAATGGTAGGCATTTTCGCCGATATCCAAATCTCTTCTATGAGGATTGGAATCATCGCATCTTTCATACGACCACAATCGCCAACGGCAGGGAATATGGTCTGTATCATGCAATCGAGGGTAGTGGGGTGGATGATATGAGACAAATCTGCGTGTGGAGCGGTATCGGGTCTATAGAGGTCTACAGTGCAATAGCTAGAGCCCCGAGATTTTTTGATTGTAGAAATTTGCTGGAATGCCGGCCCATAGTTGAGACCCAGTGCAGCCAATTCGTCGTACAAGGCTGCTGGGCTCTGGTCAAGCACACAACTCTCCTGAGTTCGCTGGAATTCTTCTTTAATATTTTGCTCTTCAAACGACTGTTCGACGGTCGAAAATGAGTCATTCGTATGTTCGTACTCGATAGTCAAGAACCCAAAGCAATTTTCGCTCATATTTTTTCCGTTGTTGCAAGTAGAAATCACAAATTCAAACCAAGACGACGACATATCTCTTTTGCCAATTCGATGAGGCCTAAGCTGAATGACCCACTCCACCGGAGTGTCCTCTTTGATGATAGCCGCGGAATGGAAATTAAGATCGCGCAGATTGAAGCGACTTATCTCTCGACCTTTGTCTGCGATAGAACGAGCAGCTTCGACAGCCATTGCAATATAACCAGCAGCAGGATATACGATGGAGCCCAGAACTTGGTGATCCTGTACCCAGGGCTCGTCCGATAGACGCAGATAGCCTCGCCACACATGCTCATCTGCTCCATAAACTGGCTGAGGCGCTCCAATGAGGGATCGCTCCGGTGTCTTTCGAAGTCGAAATTCTTTAGAAACTCGACTTTCAGCCCAGTAACTACGCGAATGATCCCATGAGTAAGGGGGTAGATCTGGTAGAAGGTGCGGTTTGTCCTTATCACCCTCCTCCGATTCTCTTGAACTTGAATTTGTTTCGCTGCGTAGGTGGCTGTCTTCAGACTTTATCTGTCGTTCCTGAATTTTCGAAATGAGAGCCTTGACCGAAGTCGCTACTAATGACGCCTTGAGCTTGAATATTGAGCGTCGTTGGCCCAGCGTATACGATAAGTCTCCTAGAAACGCGGATTCCGATTGGATATTGTGGAAGGATTTCCTTTGAAGGTATTGGACGACTATATCGAGGTTTCTTTCAAGAGAAGACTGGTCTGGTGCACTGAAAGTGAATGATAGTTCTTTTCTCAATGACGGCGAAGCTCTCTTTCTACTCTTGCCACTGATTCTCTCAGCGCTTCCATTTAGCAAGTCATGTCGTTTTGTCCTAGTATGAGCCCCTCGAATTCCTTTCGATGCTAGATAGGACTGCACGTCATCAAGCACCGCATGAGCATTTGTCCCACCGAATCCAAATGAGTTGATCTGCATACTGTTACTAGAAGTCAAAATTTGTGCAGGGAAATCGCAGACTGACACTGATGCGACGTAACTTGGTAGTGGGCCAAGGCATTGCTTTCACTGGGATGATCATGTTGGAGCTATCCAAATCGAATTCAGGAAGAGGTGTGTTGTAGTGAATCGCTGCGGGAATGGAACCCTCTTCTAGCATAAATATGGCTTTAATGATACCCGCCAAGCCTGCTGTTGCTTCTGTGTGGCCAACCTGGAGACGTCAATCGAGACTCAGAACGTATCCGGCTTTACTTACATTGGATTTGACCGAACCGACGATGAGCTTTGAGCTTTTGGGCCTATTCCGACATAGCGTCTTCGAGATAGCTTCAAGTTCGACCGGGTCACCCCGCCGAGTGCCAGTTCCCTGTTCCAGAGTTAGATTGGTCTGCAAAAGATTGCTTGTTTGACTAACGTGAGCTTCAAAATAGGTCGTGTCATGAAAGTTCAACCCGGACTCTTTGTACGCGGATTCGATCAGATCTACCTGGGCATCTAAGCTGGGCAACGTGATGGATTTTGTCTTGCCATCTTGGTTGGTTGCTGTTCCTCTCACAACGGCTCGAATGATTTCACGATCTCTTACCGCGTCATCAACTCGCTTCAGGATGATGGCAGCAACTCCTTCGCCTCGGCCATACCCATCGCCTGACGCGTCGAAGCTCTTTGAGAGTCCATCACGGGACAAGAAATTTAGATTCGAAAAGAAAGCGAACATTTCAGGACCGAGCAATAAGTTAGATCCGCCGACGATTGCGATATCAGCCTCTCCCAATTGCAGGCTCCTCCGCGCAAGATGCAATGCGACTAAACTAGATGAGCAAGCCGTGTTGAGTGTTATACTGGGCCCTTTGAGATCAAAGAACCAAGAAACTCTGTTTGCCAAAAGAGAAGTCGCCGTTCCCGTCACTGCATACCGAGGGCCAGCGTCTGAGTCCCGGAATATCATCTCTCTGTAGTCAGATGTAAAATTCCCTATAAAACAACCCGTTTTGGAGCCGGCAAGTTGATGAAGAGTCATCCCTGCATTCTCGAAAGCCTCGTACGCTACCTCTCTATGTCCATTGGTTAGCATTCCTTTGCCAGGAGCTTTCGAGAGATGCTGTGGCGATAAGCTTCGCGTTGCAAGACCGCCAAAGTATTCAAAAGCAAATCAGTGAAATGGGTCGTGCATACAACATAAGTCTTTGCTGTGGATCCATTGCCGAGGCTTCTTCGGGCGTGATGTCAAAGAAACCCGCGTCAAATAACCCTATATCTTGTTGCAGGAAGTTGCCATGAGTCGTCACAGTTTGGTTATGCTTCCTGGAGCCGAGGTCGCTGAAGCCGCCTGGGTTGAATCTAGTGGTTTGAGAATTCCCGGCTATTCCGAATGACTTAACATCTGCCCAATCTCGGGATGTGCGATCTACTTACATCTGCCATTGCATATCATTTCCCAGAATTTCTGGGGGGTTGTAGCGGCATCTGAGAACCGACAAGACACGCCTACAATTGCGATATCGCTTGCCGGAGGGTTGTTGGGAGCTTGCGCCATTGCGGAAATTTTGAAGTGTTTGTGGTAAAAGTTTTCTTGTAGTCGAAAGGAAAGACAGAATCTATAACATGATTGTGGATATAAAGAGTCCTGTCGCTCAGTAGCCAGCACTGCCATGCACACCCACGAACTTCAAGTGTGTGTCCGATGCTGGACTGGAAGACCATTTTGCATCGCCGGTAAATGGTTAAAAGCCGAAATGTTATCTTAGGACCTCGAGGCCGAGACTCCAGGCAGGTAGCAGGGATTGACTACAGAGTACCGTACCATGAGGCGAATAGTTCGGGGTAAGAAGTAAAGTACATCTGCTTCTCGCATCTAATTCACCGGTGGCACGCCACTTATATGCATATGTAAGCGTCAGCCCTTCAGTATCATCATGCGCGTAAGAAATGCGGCCAGTGTTCCACCAGGGGCCGTCAGCAGGGTCCATTCACGGCGTTTTTGCCAATCTCAAAGATAATGTCTTTTAAGCCAACCTTCACCATTATTACATGCCTAGGTAATCGCTAGCTGTGTGGTTTCTTTCGATTGCTTTCTACCGGTATTTTCACCTATATTGTCAATTTTTATACCTGGAGTTCTTCTACGCAATTCTACCCTTTTAAAGAACTCCCTCAGAAAATCTTGCATCAGCATGGCTCTGTACGAGTTTCATGACTCTCAACGTGTTCTAGTCCTCGGCGACTCTACAATTGAGAATAAACTGCCCGTGATCAAAGCCTTATGGGAAGCAGCGGACGCTTCCCCACTGTTGAAAGCATTTCTGCGACAAGCAATCGAGATTATCCAGGAAGAGACACAGAAGCTAGATTCTCGATCGGGAGAAGGCCTTCTCTTTTTGCGTTGTATCAACGTCTTAGAAGCCGCCCAGGTGTATGCTGAGCTTGAAGAGCCAGATGAGATCATTGCATCAGCTCTTGCTCTGGTCGCGCGTTTTGGCGGCTTGGTTTTGTAAGAAAGCAGTTACATATCTTGTCTTGATTTTTCCTACTGACAAATAGTTTAGGGACGCGGAACGGAATGAGAGTTCCGGTTCTATGCAATCCGCAAACCTCGTCCATATACTAGGTTTCTGTACAGGGCTATTGCCTGGTGCAGTTGCTGCGTGTGCAACAGACTCCTTCGCAGTATTCAATCTCGCATGTGACGTACTAGCGATTTCTTTCAGACTAGTAATTGCGCTTGTACGGAGATCGAAAGCGATTGAGCCAGCACCAGGTTTGTGGGCGACAACCTTCATAAAGGTCCCCAGACAGGAGCTTCAGCTTCAAATAGATGGTTTCAATGCTTCGAAGTGTCTGTCTCCAGAAAAGAAAGCCTTTATCGGGGTCACTTCAAAGTCATGGAACACCGTCTTCGCTCCCCCGAGTATTGTTGAAAAGATTTATGTGTATCCAATCCTCAGTCAGACTTCTCAAATCAGAACAACAGCCGCGCTGGCAGTACATGCACCACACCTCGCTCGCCTCAATCTAGACTGGATTATTGGTAGCTTTCCTGGCAAGAATGCCACTATATCTTCTAATAGAGTCCTTGTTTCCACAAGTACAGGCAAGCCCTTTATTGCATCAACCCTGGGAGAGCTGTTGCCGTTGGTCATCGCTGATATTTCGATGAATCTCTTGGACATTGATCGCACGATCGACGGCGTTTGTCGACGACTGGACAAATCAAGGCCATTGGAAATCATAGCTATGGGGCCCTCACCCAACATCCCAGCTTTGACCAGAAGACTTGCCACAGCAGGCTTCCAGTTTGAGACAACTGCTCTGCCCTCGACCGATCGATCCCGCCGGCCTCGTCGGCAGGATCGGTAACGACGTACGTATTGAATATAATATCGATTGTATTTTTGAGGATGTTGAAAATTTTCCGAGAATGTGATTAGCTCAAGTCTCACGATTAGCTTCTCTGAGTAGGTCTCAGTCATGTATAGGGAACCAAATTACTTTAGGTAGCCATGAACGCAGACGAGTTTTGGTGGAGGCGCATTTTACACTTGATTTATAGTTTTATTAGACAGATTTAGTTATAAAGTAGACAATTTGATCATTACAAAGTTATAAGGCTGCTGCTACTGCGGCCAGTTCAATAGATTTTCATGAAGATTGTTTTGCATACATTAGAACACGATTCGTTCTACAGTAGTTAGGTTCTGCCGCAGATTGAGATTGCTTCACGCACAATTGATTTGAGGAGCATAGTATTTCATGACTAGGAAAGCTAGCTGCGCTTCTACAAATCTTACACTGCTGGTATCTGATTCGCCATTATCATATCATCCGCCTTCTCAGCGAGAGCACACACCGTCGCCATGATGGCCGTGCTGACTTGCATCGGCATGATACTTGCATCAACTACACGCAACCCTAGCACACCTTTGACCCAAGTATCTGCCGAGGCGTGAATGGCTCCCGTAGTCCCTTGAGATGCCCCAGGCTGATTTTTCCCGGACTAATTTTGAACACTTTCCTTACAGCTCTTTAGTCCGCTACTGTTAGGCATCAAATTTCCCAAAGAACTATGAGGCATGTAAGCACGTCGCTGTGGACCCAAAAAATACCGCAGCCAATATGCAGAATTCCGATGACTCGATCCGCTTCGGGGCATTTGAATTGGTATTTTGGGAAGCAACTCATCTACTGCACCATCAATTCAAATTGAAATTGAACGACTAGTGCCTGTGGGTATTAGAGCTTCTCAAAAGATCCGGACAAAAGATTCGCAAAAAGATACGCCGAACCACCAACGTGCATTCGTCAGATTACAGTCACCAGATGTAGATCATCGCTGTATGACTGCATGGGACGGGACTGGCTCGTTTGAACATCAAAAGCTTATTCATAATGTCATAATGCAGCATCACAACGGCTAAGGATGGTGTCCCCAAATCCACGGATTATTGATTTTCACATATTTTTGAATGCATTGAAGGCTTAATGGAACACATAATATGCGATACATGAGGATATGGGAAACACGTGGATGCCGAACCACGTTGTGGGAGTCTACGATTGGAAAGTTACCGAAGTTCAAGACAAAATGTCAAGCCATACTCTGGGGTATATTATTTTCATGGGAAAAATGTTTCATTTGTAGACTTGTGTTGCAGGAAACTGGCCTTCGCATTGAATGGCCACCTCTTCATCATATCTATGTAGCTTTGATTTGGGTCCTCAATGTCTCTGATCTGCGCGAACGCCTCAGAAAGGCTTTCGAATAGTGATTTGAATTTGTCACCAGTGGAACAATTTCTGTAGAGGAATTCTGCACATAGCATCAATGGAATCGAAGAAAGTGGATGCCTCTATGCTCATAATTAGACGGAGTTAAGAACTAGCACAATGCGATCAAGGAATATACCTTGAAAAGGAATGTCTCAGTCAACGTCTCGGCAAGCCTAATCATCTGCTTACTGGCAGCTATTGCGCGTGATTGATATTCAATAAGAAACGCCCTTGCTTCACCTCCTCTGGGTGAAGTATCCATGCTTGTGAATGAGTAGATGATGGTGCTCTGCGCCATAAGATTCACGAAATGTATGATCGGAGCATTGACATCTTCATAGGATGAATAGTACTGCGAAACTATTTCCAGCCGTTGTTTTAAGATATTGTCAAGTGTTCGATTGGATTGCGCATTTTGTGGCGCCAAGTCGCCATGAGCGGATTGCACATGGAGCTGTTGGCGGTAGAGTAGGCGACGTCCACAAAGCGCCGCAAATATAATTGCCTCATTAAAGGGCGACGCGTAGCGCGGTTTCCGCTCTGTAATGGCTTCGGACAGGAAACTCCCTAGGCTAGGCCGTGAGTTTTGAAAATCATTCTCTGGGGCCAGCAGACGTGTGCAAATCTACATAGCAAACAATTGGTTAGCAAGGAACTCAACTATACAACATTGGCTTGCGAGTCAAGTGCCCGGCTTGAAACATACCATGTGCTCATTTAGCGTGATGGGCCAATGATTGCTCATGCTAAACAAGTGATCCAGGAAGTAAGCTACCCAGAAAACGCGTCGCTTCTCTTCTTTATCCGTGGCTTTCTCGTCTGAAGTACCGGCATTGGTAACGGCGTCAAGCTCATGAAGCTGGAGCACTTGCACGATGCGAAACGCTCGTCCCGCGCTTATCCAAGCCTCTCGATGAAATGAGCACATGAGCTCGTAAATGGAAATCATTAACCATGCCTGAGCTTGTTCTTTATCTAAAGGTTCTTGGGTGGCGCTACACGAACACATTGTATTGAGCATTTGCGTGGAGTTCCGGTACAGCGGCTCTCGGAGGTATCGGAACTGGGCAGACAAGAGTGCAGCTAAGGTCCACATGGCATACTGGAGACACATTCTCGAATTTTTCTTGACGTTCTGTTTGGACCAAGAAAAATAGCTACGTCGATGTAGCAATGGGATCGCGGGGTGTACGCGCTCAAAATAAAGCTGGTCCCTAGCGCTGGGTTCAGCATATGTCACCTATCAGGATATCTGATTCGAAAGTAGGCATGGTTGGTGGTAACATCGCGTTCACTAAGGAGGACATGCAGGAGTGCTCACAGCTCTGCCGGAATAAAACCAGTCAACTCATGATCAGCCAGATTCTGAGGAGTAGATGATAGGGAAGAAGCAGCTGTAAGCGATGGTGTTGGAATGGACGTCGATGTGAATGGTGACGCCGTGAAAAAAGAGGAAGTAGGCGTTGGTGTCAGGGATGCGATCGTGGTCGTGGTGGGCATGGAGGGCGCGGCATCATTATGTGAGAATGGGCCCGTCTCTTCGGTGACTAGTGCGTTATTGACGGACTGCAACGCCATAGTATCAAAATCGTTCCAATCTAGCACATTCTCGCTGGCAAAGTCGAGCATTTGGTTGATGGCCACGTCGCTGTCAGTGTCGAGATGCTGCTCAGGAACCTTTTGAGAGCCTAGTTGGCTCTCCAATTCAGCTATATCCTATTAGATGCATAAAAGTGTTACAAGAGTCGATTGCCTACCAACTTTCTTTCTCAACGCTGCCATTTGTCCACGCTTCCTTTTTCTCGGAGTCAGCATTGCCTGATACGGAAATATTTTGGATCAGCAACGCGTTAGAGCTTCCGAGGGAATGGAATATCGGAGACTGCGACTGTTTCCCATAATTCCGAAACTCATCAAGTTGGGAAATAAAATGCTCAGAAAATATACATACGGTCCACGCGCATGACGAACGCCTACCTGGCAGGCTAGACCAGACGCTTCACAGTTACCGCATTCTGGCTCTTTCCCATCGCAACGCAATTTGCGTCGTCTGCATTCGGCACAAGCCATTCTTTGTTGATTGTAATTTTTGCTATGGAGAGTGGAATACCCAGAGTGACACCAGTCAGCTTCTTGATCCATCTCCTTGAGCATCCCTGAGAGCACAGACTCGATTGCTCTAGCCGTAAGAGTTTCGCAGAGAGAGCAAGTTCATATGGGTCGGAATTCTGTCCAGCATTATGACGCCTGCGGAAAAGGCCAATCATCTTCATGTCTGTTATCGTATGATATCAACCATCTTCATATCTGTTATCGTATGATATTCTCTCTCGGGGAAGCTACTCGTAAGCTGACAGCTTTGACAAGTCCTTGATGCTGGGCTGGCAGTACTTTGTCCCATCTTAAATTATACATACTCACCTGCCAAGATATTCTCACCTGCCCCGTATTATAACGTTCAAAGATCGTAGCCGATATTACCGTTTCAACTGGTAGCTTGGGGTTGCTTCAAGCAGCCGAGCCCCAGATTTAGGAGTATTATGTGAGACTTAGTAAGACCAAGAGTATGACTATCTCAACGCGCGGGACGTTGTAGTACAAGCCTGTCTGCAAATTCCTGCAACTGCAAATTCCGAATCCGAGGGAAATTATGCCAGTGTGTATATAAGCCCACCCCATAAGCAGACGTCCAATCCAAACACCTCCGTAGGTGTTAACCCGAATGATTGTAGCTCTTGCATTCGCTTGCCAACAAAATCCCCTGCTACTGTGTCAGCGCCAAGAGTTACAATCATTCGGGGTAGCACCTCCGTACATACCAATAGTCTGAAAATCAAGTTGCTTTCTCCGTGGCATATTTGCTTGTTTCCAAATAGCTTCAATGCAGCCGTCGTGCTTTCAAACCCTTTTATGTTTATCGTAACTCTTAGGCTCATTTGCTGTTGGCCTTGAAATGTCTGTCTATCTTGATGCTACAAGTCTACAATGAGGTCTTAGGACGATGGCTCCGTGTAGCTATGCTTGTATTGGGAAAGGCACCCATTAGACAGCGACACGCCAGACTCTCACCTCAGCCTGTGGTCATTTGGCTCGATGCGCTGAGTAGATATCAATGTCAAGGGTTTTTCTTCCCCCGGGCTCTACTGGCTGGAAAACATCCTGGACTCAAACGGCCAAGAGTGTCTCGTTCCTGTACTTCCGCAGCTCTCCGATTTTAACTTTACCCCCGGTCTCTCGTTTGCCCACCAAAATACAGACAGCTGAGATTCTTGCTTCTTAATAATATTCCAGTTCTTCTCCATTGGCTGCCGCGAAATCTCTTCATACCCACGTGCCCGAGCCAATAAGAGAGGGGGGCCCTGCCTCAAGAGCCAAACACTGTTTTCAAAAGAATTTAGATCGAGGTCAAGGCAGACGTTACAATGCTTTTGTTATTAAGAGGGAGTTCAATAACTCCAAATAAATGTTTTCGAGCAAATGTTTTCGAGCAAATGTTTTCGGGCAAATGTTTTTCGGCAAATTTTCAGGCCGCTGATGGTGCGCCGACGGTGTTGAGCTCGAGGGGCTCCAGACTCCTGGAAGCTGTTATTGTTTTTCGGCCCCGGTCTGGCGATGGTTCGATTACCTGTGACGGCGGTTTCTTTACAGATCCCTGGTCTTATCCCTGGCTGTCTTACCACCTAATTGGAATTTGTTCAAATTGCATTCAATGTATACATGTACCTTGAACTCCTCTTCGGAGAAGAGTTTCTGATCGAGTACGTTCGCCCTGCACCCCGCTTTGTTCGATAACGTCAGATTCAAAATCAATTAATATATACGAAGTATTAAAGGCTGATTTACGCTCAGGTTCCCAAGCAGTTTACTCAAGGCAGGCCCAAAAATACCTCGGCTATAGCCTATCATGTCTCCTCCTAGAGATCTCATTGCAAAACAACTTGAATCACAGCTCTCCAGCGCCACTACCGGCGACGAAAAGCTCTGGTTTGTGCTTCCCGTTGTTCGACGGAGCGACTATACACACGAGACCGTGCTGCCGCGCTATTGCCAAGGCCACGGTCCACTTGCTGCCCCTGCTCTGCTCTACGCGGGATTCACCGACGTTATCCAAGTCCACCTTCCCGATCTTTCCGCGGCATCCGACGAGCAACTCGGGCCCGAGGCCGTCGAGCTGCGGAAGTTAGATGCCATAGCGTATTTTGGAATCAAGGCTGAGGCGGCTGGCAAACTCAGCACTTTTTTCAAACACCCCTATGTCACCGAGGTTTTGATTCCAGACGAGAACGCCTTTATGCATGAAGAGATTCGCTCGCAGCACGCGGATCGCGACCCGCCGTATCTGACGTTTCCGATATGGCGGCTTGAGAAATGGCAGGCTTGGGCAATCAAAGTTGGAGGAGTCGCCCATCCGATTATTTCTGAGGGACAGGTTCGAGTGAACGTGTCTCAGCAAATACAAGACAAATGGAATAGATTGAATAGTCAGGCCGCTTGATTGGTCAAGGCGGTCTTGTGGTACTCGTGGAAAGCGTGTACGTGAGAGAATGGACAGATCAACAGAGAAAATGCCACATATCAAGTCGAGGATAGCAGCCACGTAGAATTCTCCGTGCATAGCATTTCATTGTTCATTACATATTGCCGTAAGAGTTGTGACTCGCACGCATGGAAGGCGCAGGTGGTGGTGGTGTTATGTAGGACGGCAGCGACATGCCGTCGCGACGGAGACAACCTCGATCCTCCATCCACATTCACATCTGCATCTGCATCACATCCACACGCTTCCGGGTTGGCCACCCCCGAAAGATTCGAGGGCTCTGCAACATCGCAGCTTCCTCTCCTCCAGCATCAATTTTTTGCAGTCTACCAACCGGCACCCCAATCAGCCCCCCAAGCAGCATCCATGGGCTCTATGAACTTGTCACCCTGCAGCAAAATTAGCATGAGTCAAGCAGCTGAGCATCGCGCGTTGACATACCCAAACAGCAAACTCGTCCTACTCTGGCCCTTTCCAATTCTTGAAGAACTGCTCTACGACCCCGCGGGCAGCAAAGAAGCATTCGCCCATGCACTTTTCGATCTCAGGTACGTCCAATTCGTAAAAGGCACTCGCTAACTCATCCACAATATCGGGGATTTTTTTAAAAAATACCATTTGTCAGTCCAAGCAGTTAACTACTTGCATTTTAAAATGGGCTATTGGATCGTTTTCTGGCATAAGCTCTAGTAATAGTAGGGGTGGTAGAGTCTTCAAGCGGCACTTAACGATAGCTTGGTATATAGTGATAATAAACCGCAGTCGCTTTTGGATGGTTTTAAATCGCAGGCGAATCTTTTCTGGGTTCTTAGGGAAAATGTGGCGCTACGATCTAAATATTTATCCGCAGTATCCTAAGCTTTTATATACTCTTTATTGTCCGTGAAACCATTTTCTTCCATTTTTTCAGTTGATTTTTCCTCGCCCCATTCCTGCAATTCCTCAAGTGCATCTTTTAGTAGGTCTTGGTATTGCTTTGTTTTCTTAATTAATAGCCCCGCAATACCAAGTTTTTTTCAATTTTATTATAGCATTGCATGCCTCTTACACCATGCCTATAACCGCGAAACTCTCTTTTCCGCTTGTTTTGCCCGTGCTATTCTTTTGATTTTCACTTAAAGTTTTCCTATTTAGCAATATAGCCTTTACTAGCGTGCCTAGTTTTATAAAAATTTTCTTTACTTTCCATTACAGTTCTTTACTTGTAGCTTTTGTGTATTTTGCGGTACTATATTGTAACGGCGCGTACTAGGTCCTAGTGTTGTAGTAGTACTTAGTCTAATAGGGGTAGGGCAGGGGCACTGTTAAGCAAGAGTAGTTGAGTAGCTGGATTACTGATTACAAGTATGGGTGTTAATACTTATATTGAGCTAATCATAGAGCTTCTATCTAAAGAGCGGATATAAGGAAACTTATATAGAACCTCTGTCCTCCTGCGGATCACTTGGATTAGTGCGATCAGTACAGATTAGTAATGATCTAATTGATCCAGGCTGATCTAGGTCATATAATTACCTCACGTGTCCCCTTGACCCGTGATATCCTTCTGATTAAGCCTAATGCGGCTGGTGCCGAAACAATTAAGTATAAGTTTAGTATATGCTTAACTTACTATTATTAAAATTTTACGCGAAAAGGTCTATATACAATTAACGAGCTTTTTTCTACTATTACTTAACTAAACGCCGGAGTCGGATCATCTGTAAGCTCAGCAGCCGCTTCCACGCTTTATGAAGTTCGGCGCTAGGTTCCCCAAAGAACTTGTTTTCTCCGCTTGGAATGAAAATTTTCGAAGTGTATTGGATAGAGTCGAAGACTAGGCATAGTTATATTAGAGCTACCACCTGTGTAGAGTCTGAATGTACAAGTCATGGATTTCTGGTCATTTTTCTGGCCCTCATAGAACATTGAAATGGAAAGCCAGCTGACGAGGATAGTGTACAGAAAGATAATCCCGAACCTCAGTGCATAAATACATAAGGATTGTTTCTGGTATCTTTTGCGAGCAGCAGACAAAGAACCCCGGTGTGTACGCTCGGCGAGAAACGGCCCTGCTTCTAACAAAGACATATTATTGTAGGATATTTCCATACTCTTGCACAATAGCGGAGCGCTATGAATAAACTTCGACCGCAGACCTGTTTTTAAGGGGCTAGAATTTTCTAACAAGTGGAGCTTGATTCGGGAGGATCGATTTTGCGACGTGGTCTGACATGCTACATCAAAATCGGCTGGTGATATCGTCTATCACGCATATTTAATTTATTGGGAGGTCATACTGAATTCTTAGCATATATAGATATGGATCCGTAGTTTTGCTCTCACCTCGCAACTCACATATTTCCCTCTCTTCTCTGCACGCTCTTGCATTTTTCTCTAGCTGCTAGTGATAAATGTCAGCAGAAAGAGTTCAAGAGCTAAAAAATAGCATCTAAAGTCAGAGCTAATGCCCGAGAGTAAAGACATTGAATTGACCGACGCATAATAAAGGATAGTGCGTTATGAAATGAGCATGCTTTTACTGATTTTATCACCGGAACTCCAAAGCTGCGAAGTGTAGCTTTTATATGCTGATTTGCATTTTGAAAGTCCTTGAAGTGCGTTGCATGGAAGCCTTGATGCTATGTGTTGGAACTCATATAACATAAGGGTATCTATGTGAATATTAGACCTAATTAGGTATAGTGCGAAGCAGGAGGTAAAAGCTTTACACTCTTATACACTATATTCCACAGAAATAATATAATCGATTAAACCTTATATATCATCTATTCTATTAGGATAGTAGTAATATAAACCTATTATAACTAATACTAATTAGTATTACGCATACAAATTAGAGAACAACGCGTATTTAAACGGTATTAGTAAGCTATTAAGTTTACTTAGGCTTACCTACCTAAAGAGTATTATATTAATCTAAGTTAAAGTTATAAAAAGTAGAAAGGTATTTATATTATAGCTATTAAGTTTACTTAGGCCTAGATATACGGATCTCCACTATTACGGGATACTAGTACATAAGAAAGCTACTAAGTTTACTCTAGCTTACTACGTACTATTATACCCTAAGAACTAAGGAATACCTAAGCTATTAACGAATTCTCAAGTAACAAGAGCATTCTAAGGTTATTAAGGAAAGCTAATTCCCTAGGCTTTTATTATATTCATTTCGTATACCTTTATACTTACTTTTCGCTACCTAGCCTTAACAGGCACCTCTATACCTTACTTAACGAATACACAACTAACCTATTAACCCTAGTATCAAAACCATTAAAAGAATACTTAACTAACCTTCCTAAACAAGGATATAACAAGTAATTTAAACTCTTCTATCGATTTAATACTAACTTTGCCTTAATTAAACGTTTCACCCCTTCCTATTACAACAAACCTAATAGTAACTATAAATCATAGAACAGATCCTAAGAGTGTTTTAGTAAATACTTATAACAACTATATTAAACTAAATACTCATGAATAGAAAGAGTATAAGTTCTATAACAACGAACTTTAGTATGCCTTTAAAGAAGGATTTGCCTTATAGATACTTAAAGATTTTGCAACTAGAAAAACTAACCTATTAATAAAGTTTTGGACTATACTTTAACAATAAGGTATATTCGTTATACATAATAAGAGGGAAGCTATAGCAAAGTCTTTATATAATATACTACAAGTAGACAGACTACTTAAATAGTCAAATAAGGATATTAATAAGTATATTAAAAAGCACTTAACTATTAACTTAATATATATTAATAACCTCCTTAGGAAACGTAACGAACACCTTTAGCTTATAATAGTACTAACTACTAGGATTCCTATACCTATACTTATTATTTAACCTAAACCCTTTATATTACATACTTAATACTTGCTATTACTAATACCTACTATATAGCAACTATATAGCATGGCAGGACTAATAACTAGGAGTTTTCCTCCTCCTTTAAGTAGTAATAACCATAGCTATACTTTATAGCTAACTTTCCTTACGAAGATATATAATAAGGATATTAAGTATAGTAGTAGCGGTAGTACTAATAATAACTTTATATATAAGTTATATATCTTTTACGATATCTGCAGTAGGGTAGGTTTATTACTAGAAGGATATATAAGAGCCTTTCTAATAATATTAAAAGGATTAGCACTTAGCTACTACTATAGTAGCCTAGGTTAAATAGCTAACCTTACCTTCAAATAGGCACGTAAAGCTATACTCTTATACTTTAAAAACGACAACTACCATATTAGAGTTTAGGTTAAGTAAATAGACCTTAACTTAGAATGTCTTAAGGTAAAACACCCTAACAAATTATTAACTAACTATTTTAACCTACTTGTTAATTAACTCTAAGAAATAAGGCATAAGCTAGATCCTAAACTACAAAGTAATAAATATATATAAGACAAGATAATTATAATATATAAATCACTTCCTAAGTACGAGATTAGTTATATTAACCTATTACCTCTACTAAATAGAGTTATCTACAAGATCAGATCCTTTATCATAGTATATAAGAACTCCTATAAGGATACTACTATACCTATGCTAAGTACCTATATAACCAAACGCTAATTTAAGTATTTTATACTAAATAAGAACTATTAATAAGATTAGAACCGTTAACTGTACTATTAATTTACTAAGAAGCACTACTTCGTTTACAAGAAGGAAGGATACTAGTTGTCGAACTATATACCTAAAGAGAGAGACAAATCTAAGGTTAAGTTTAAGGCTTAATTTGCCCTAAAGTTTAATAAGTTTAATCGCAAATTCGACTACTTGTACTTATAATATATAACTAAGTATAAGGGTATAGCTAATAGCGAAATTAACCTAAAAGAGGCATTTTAAACTATTACTTTTAAGAACGATTAATATAATAAGTATAATCTAATTAATATAAAAGAGGAAGAAGCTTTCTTTACTTCCTTAGGACCTATCTTACTATTAATCGCTAAAAGCACTACTCGCTACCTAACTAATAAGGCATTTACCTATATTCTCTCTCCTACTACCATAACTAAAGGCTTAACCCCTAACATATAAGCATACTTATATAGCACTTTAGTAATACCTACAAGGTATAGACCTAATAGGTTCTTTAATATTATGATCAATATAAGTACTATAGCTAAATCTATAGTTAGGTATAGCTAATATACCATATACTAATATATTAAACATATCCTAATTAATAAGAATACTAAGGGACAAGCTAATATTAGGTTTGGAATTAGTAATACGTTATTTATTAGTACTATTCTCGTTACTTCTCTAATTAGTCCTATTAAGTTTCATATAATAGAAGCTAACATACTGTTTCTACTATTACTTACTAATATAGATCACTTAGAAATATACTTTAATAATCTTAGAAACGTCTTAATTACCCTAAAAGGCAACGTCCTTATCGTTTACTAGTTTAGATATTTATTCTTACTATAGCATAAGTTACTTTCTACCTTCCTAACTAATACTCTATAATAGGATCTTTACTACTTAACTAAAGTTAAGCTATGCTGTCTTTATAAACGATTTGGTTATCTCTAAGCTAGAAGACTTAAGAGAATCCTAGAATAGGCTAGACATAATATTAATTATAATATTCTAAACTATCTAACCTAATTTTGCTATTACTATTAAATACATAGTACTTCCTTAAGGAGATTTAGGTTTACTATATGCAAAGATACTAAATTCAACTATTATATTATCATTAATATAATGTTTATTAACGATAGCCCACTACTACACATTATTAATAAGGCTACACGTTTCTAAAATAAAAAGTAGTTATAGAATATAAGTATTAGGTATATATAGGATACCTTAAGGTAGTACTAGATCGACACTTACCTAAGACCCCCTAACCTTATAGCACATAATGCTAGTAAAGCATTTGTTAGTAAGGAGTTTATACAAACCGCTTCTACAATAGGTATTACTACTAAGAGTATGCTAGTAAAGGCATATAATTCTATTAGTATAGTAGAACGCTACTATGCCCTACTACGACGAGCATATCGAATTATTATCATAGAGATCCTTAGTATTAACAAAGATATAGCTTTGCAAATAGCATTTAAGGCAATTAACAATACCACTAGCCCTAACGGTCTTATTCCAACCTTACTAGTATTTAGTACCTACCCCTACATAGTAGAAAACGACTTACCTTTAGCTAGTATTACCTAGCATGCTAATACTATTAGGAAAGCTATAGAAGAAGTTCGCAAACTATAAGCAAAACGTTAAGTTAATAATGCTCTAAGATAACGTAATAGCCTTAATACCTTAGCTATTAAAGTACTACTCCTAAATTCAAAAGTAAGGGTATATAAGGAAGGTGCTATAGGTAAAGCTAAGGAGTAGAAAGGACTATATAAACTCCTATTAATTATTAGTAAGGAATACCTAGTATAAACTAAGAATACATAATTAACTTTCCGTATTACTTAAGTTAAACCCTACTATAGGAAAAGTTCTAAACCTTAAGTAGAGTTATATAACTTACCCCCTCTTAATAGCTATAGTAATATTAATAAACTTCTACCTAGCAAAGTACCTAGCAAATCAATTATTATCGTTAATACTATACTAATCCAAATGTTTATAGTTTAACTATACTAAAACTAACCTTATAAGATATAAGCTTTTAATACTATTATTAAGGATATCTTAGTATTTATTAACATAAGAACTATTAACCCTAGTAATATACTTATCTAACCTTAATTTACTAACTTTAAGCAAAAGGAGATTAATAGACTACTTAATTATAATATATTTAAGCTTATCTAACCTTATGATATACCTTAAGGAATACGTATTTTCAACTTAAGGTTTATAAACGAGGTAAAACACTTTAAAACTAACAAGGTATATAAGAAATTAAGACTAGTAGTTTAAGCTTATAAGAACATAGAAAAGTCTCTAGTCCTTACCTAATCACTTATTATTTAACGTATAAGCTAACGTATTATCCTTATACTTATAGTTATACTACCTTACTTATTACTTTACTTATAGGATATTACCTAAGCATATACTTAATTTATAATACGATTAAACCGCGACTTCTATATATGCCCTCCTATAGGTATCCCCTAATAGGAGAACGTCTATTTAAAGGTAGTTTAACCTTTATATAATATACCTAAGGCTAGTAACTACTAGTTTAATACTTATTATATATACTATCTAGAAAGACTTTACATAACTTAATTAACGTTTAACCCTTACTTTCTTTATATTAACCAAGACGAATTCTAAGGTATTATTAGCTTATAGATAAATAACACACTTCTACTAGCTAATAAGAAGTTCGTTTCGATTAAGCAAGAATAGCTAAATAAGGCTAAGCTTATGTTAAAGGATAAGGAAAAGCTATTTATTAGATCCCTAATCAAGTTTAATAGTAGAGTAATAACACTTACTATAAATAGAACTATTACTTTAAACTAAAAGAGCTATAGGAAAAGCCTATACCTAATAGTAAAGACCTTTATTAATATTATTAGTTCTAGAGGTATCAAAAAAGAGAAAGTATCTCTAAGGGACTAATATATTACCTAGTACGCGAAAGGAGCATATATAGCTACTATATGCTAACCTAAGGCTACCTTCGATCTATTATACGTAGCCTAATCTATTAACCTAAGAAGTGAGCAAATCAAAGCCCTAAACAAGTATATCTAATAGCAAATAGATAATTAATCAAGAGGTTTACGCTTCATTAAGCTAGATCTAACAAGCCTTAGGCTTGTTGTTTTTACTAACTCTTTATTTACTAATAACATAGATTATACTTCACAAATCGGATATATAATCATACTAGTAGACAATACTAGTAAGGTAAATATCATATACTAGTCCTCTATTAAGTATAAGAGGGTAACTAGAAGTGTATTAGTATTTGAATTATATAGTATAGCATATAGTTTTAATATAAGAGTATCTATTAAGGCTATAATCTAGAATATCCTAAATATCTAAGTTATACCCTTAATTATCTATACTAACTTAAGGTTATTATACGATTACTTAATTAAATTAAGCACTACCTAGGAAAAGAGACTAATAGTAGATCTTATAGCCCTTAGACAATTATATAAACGTAAGGAAATTACCAAAATACGCTAGATTAACGGTAACTCTAATCCTATAAACGCTATAACGAAGTCTAAGTATAATAGAGCTCTACGATAACTTATTAACATAAACACTATTAATATTAAGGTTATAGAGTAGGTGGAACGCGACCTTAATAGTACGATAAGGATTATAAAGTTTAAGGACGACAATAGGATTATAAGGATAGAAGGGAACATACCTTATATATCTATATGAGGTATAGTAACTATTAATTAGAGGATTAGATTAGTATACCCTTATTTTTAGAATATCCCTAGTGTTAGAACTTATATAACATAAAGGTATTTATGTGAATACTAGACCTAATTAGGTATAGTATAAAGTAGGAGGTAAAAGCTTTATACTCTTATATATTATATTCCACAGGAATAATATAATCGATTAAACCTCATATATTATCTATTCCATTAGGATAGTGGTAATATAAACCCGTTGTAACCAACACTATGTTAGCGACGGGAAGCACAAGAAATTACCCCAAGAAAATAAAAATTACGACTCATCGAGTAACGACGAAGGATCACTACTTTCGGGAGCGATTTGGTCGACCCTATATGTGTATCATCATAATAAAACACAACGCCCTGTATCAAAGGCATGGAGAACGAGAATAATGTAGAACTTAAAGTAACAGAATTGGTCTCTTCTAATCAACAACAAATATCGAATATTTCCGATTAAGATTATTCTATCTATGAAAGCAATAGAGTCTATAGAGTTCTATGACTCCCAAGATTCCTCGGGATCTTAGGACATATAATCCTAGGCTTCCCTTGTTTCCCAGAAGTAATATTCCCATGTCTTCCTGATTCATAGGTCCTCGCGCGTGGCTAAGACTCTACCGTAATAGTATGTGATAATCATTAACGAAATTTCGTTATCTATCTGACTCGGCCGAAATTCACCGTACACGTAAGCAGATACCCGCTGATCTCATTATTTATCATCCAACCTCCAAGCATTCCATTCTCTTCCCCCATCTACAAAACTCATATGTCCAACCTCAACATCAATTTAACATACAAGAAATGTCTTCTCAAGTCCCCCAAGCTCTTGTCAAACGCCACCCTTCTCTCACACCTACCCAATTCTCCAGCGCCTGGCGCAACCACGCCAATCTAGTAGTCCCCATGTTCCTGCACCAAGGCGTAGAATACTATGCTCAGGTATCTTCTCCGCTCCCTCGCCTCATTTCAATCATTACTAACTCTTCCACCTCAAGATCCATGCACCATTATACCCCACACCCACATCCTTATCTCTCACAACCTCAGAGCTCGAGTCTTGGAGCGGGGCAGCGGAGTTGAAATTCAAAGAGGGAGAAAAGGAGAGAGAGACATGGTTGACAGAGTATTTTAAGGAAGTAGTGGTAGAAGATGAAAAGCGGTTCCTCGTTGGCCCGTCATTAGAACATTTTAAGCTTGTTGAGGCTGGGGCTGTGGTAGGGGAGAAATGGGTTGTAATTGAAGATGGAAAATGCCTGGTCGATATCCCGGAACAATACTTCGAGTTATGGCGAAAATATCAAAAGCGCCGCCATTAGTCAACAACGAAATTGTCGAATGTGTAATAGAATGTGCCAGGACAGTAAGCCAAATCAAGTGCAAGATAACATATTCCACAATCACGTGAGCATGCATAAACGTCGAGTGGTAAAAATTGTATCAAAAAAGATTGTATTACAATAAGACTTAGACAGGCAAAAGTTTTGCTCTAGTAGGGAGGGTCAGAGGGCCCTCATGTCAAAGATAAGAGATTCTTTTAACTTTTGATTATCCCACGGGCAGTTGAATCTTAATTTATTGGGAATGTCATTCATAGTTGTAGATTTTCATTGAGCCTGATATTAGAATCCTTCTGAAAGGAGAAGCGTGGAAATACTTGCCGTCAAATATTGATCGCCCGGTAGCTCAGTTTTCTGGTGTGAGTATGCCATAGTATTCTGGCGGCATAATGTCGGAATCATACCGCCTTCACTCAAATTTTATTGCCTGCTACATCAGGCTGAACGCCTACATCTTCGTCTCACATGTTGCGTCAGAGGGTGCGCTGATATACGTGAAGACGTAGAATACAGCCGAATCAAGGAATAAGCTAAGACTGGCGAGGAGCAGGAAGTGGAAAGTATTCCGTACGTGGCCCCCCCTTCTCTTTGGTCTCATATCTCCAAAAGTCCTCATCGGAGCCTGGCTTTGGAGTAAGAAGCGGGACTGCATCCTCAACGTCTAGAGGTGAGGTGCGGATGTCTGGACGAGATCGAGAGACGAGTGAGCATTTGATGCGATAGGCACATATTTTGCCTCCATAGCTTGAAATGTGAACACGAAGACGGAGACATTGAGGGCTTTGGGCGTCTATTTCAGATGTTTAGTGGTGTGGCCAGGTCACAGCGTGCGCGTGGCCAGTCTGTGTGATGACTGTCATCGCTCTCAGCATTGAAGCTCAGCTAAAGTTCAACTGTGCACTACAGGATTTAAACAATGCAGTTCAACTCTTCTTAATAGATTCCAATTCAACTTGATTCACAACAGGTGGGAAGAGGCCGAGTAATTTGGATGGAAATGAAATGCAGCAATCTTACCTTTCTATTTTGCAGAACAGTCTCTGGCTCGCATATCCGGTGTTGTTAACTTTTGTCTCTTCATCAATTTACATATCAGTATCATGCATCAGACCTAGCGACAACCGTTGCGTACTACGTAGCTCTTCCTGGTCTCCCACAATTGACTCGATCAAATATCACCATGACACATTTGAAGATATTGATCTCTTAATGTTTCAACACTAACCAGTCTCTCAGTGTTAGGCGGAGGATGGTATCATCATCAAATATTTTCCTGATGACCCAGAGCGAAAAGAAATCCTTAGCTATGACAGGGGGGCGTACCATTATTGCCGTAATTAACTCTAAAATGACCAAAGACTGGACGGAGAAAAACCAGGTCGAAAGCGTTACTATGCCGAATCTATGAGTCGGCGGGAAGATGAAAGAAGAAGTACACCAATGACCCTCTAACTGACTTCAAGCTATTGTCTCTCGGGTTTACTCCCTTTCAGGTCTTCCAGCATCTTCTGGAAAAGCCCACGCTCTGCATCCTGATATGTAGCAAACCTCCCAGAGTTCATATGAGCGAGTATATCATCGATCTCAACTATCATTTGCTCCGCCTCGGCTCTGCGTGATGTTCCTTGCTTCCAAAGAGCTTGGGTTATGATCCTGCGTCCTCCAAGTGCTTGAGGGCTGTCCTTTCCTACTTTGTATTCCAGCCAAACCAGCACTTCTCTCTCAGCTCTTTCGCTTTCAGCATAGCGACCCTTCTCAAGAGCTGATGCCGCTAAGGTATGAAGATGCGATAGATTGGCCTTATCCTTCCTCCGCTCATACATCATACGCATTGTCTCTTCAGCTTTAGAATGACCCAGTTCATGCTGCATAGTCCAGATGCCAAGCCACAACTTGTCCCAGGTTGGGTAGTCGGCTTCGTAAAATGAGCGTGGAGAAGCGGTGATCTCTTTAAGGACCAATTGTCGATGAAGTAGACTTTCTAGTAGGTGTAGTTTGATGTCTTTGGGCTGATCACTATCAGGATCTATAGGTAGTCGTGCGATTTCCTCGGGTGTGAAGTTTGAGAGGAAATTTCGCCCAATGACGAAAGTCAGGTCATTCTAGAAATTGTTCTCAGGAATGGGGTATTCCCAGGGGAAGTTGCGGTCGCTGGGAGGGTGCGATTTGCCGTCAGAATATCGGACTCCTTCTGATGATGCCATAATTATGATAACTAGATGTAGATAAGAATGATCAATCAATATTTGATAGGACTCTTATACTAGAATGCTTTCAGAAAGGATCGAGACACGGCCTTGAGGTAAAGACTAGTCGGCGGACACAAAAGAATGGAAAGCCTAAGTTGGGAGTGGCTGCCTGGGGAAGCAAGTCAACCTTGAAGTCTCGGCACTGCGCTCAGGCGCGTAAAGTCCACACTACCTACGATAAGCCCCGAGCTGTACAACCCCCATCACAACCACCTCAGGAGAAGTCTGTTAGCAGCAAGTCTGCCGGTAGTCTGGCTTGCTTACCTCTCTGCGCTTTCTTACTGGGCCTTCACTGCTTGCGCGGTATCGCCTGAAAGGATGCCTTTACTCGGACTGCTGACGCGTGGATGACTGAGCTGAAAGTGAAGCATGGCCCCACTTTGAATTTTTGCCATGTAAGTAAGGCGTTGAGGGGAGATGTAGGGAATCAGCTCGTCGTGCTCCAACCTGAATGTATAATTCTTAGCTTTACAATTGCTTTACGATGGCAAGAGGATGGAACTTCAGGATATTTCTTCGCTCTTCACATCGGATCGTCCCCCAAGATCTATCCGAGAACCTGCCCAAGCTGCTAGCTTTAGAAGAGAGTAGTGACTACTATTCTTTACAGAACGACAGGAAAATTTACGCGTTCTAATGTGGTGGTGATGTAAGAGTTATCAGGTGTTACCCACGTGATATTTAATTGAATTACCGTATTTTGGCCTATGGAGAATTGCAAATCAAAGCAATGTCCACATGCCAACCAAGAACATTACAGAAAGCATGCTGGATGAGAAGATTAATTCTCCAGCCGCACTTTTAGAAACCGTTGCTCTTGGTGCAGATGTTGCAGATCCAGTACTTGATCTACCTCTGCTCGCTATTACAGAGACATTAGAAGTGCTAGTGTTGCTAACCAAAGTACCGTCGATCTCTTCAGCGGCAATCGTATCCCACAATTCGCACATTGTGTAGTCGATCACCTCAGCAGTTATAGTATTATTGAGGACGTTTATACCATGTGATGACGTTGAGTTCCAAGCCGGCCAGTCGAGTAGAGAGTTCGAAGGACTGGCGGTAGCAGCCATCGTCGTCCATGCTGCAACCAGATGTGCGCTTATCTCCTTCTCTTGAGTCGTGAAGTTGCAGTTGCCATTTGGTAAAGGAAAACCCTTGATGTTGGAAAGGACGAAGGGTATCTCGGCAGTATGCGTCGACCCAAGAAGTGAAAGAGCTGAACTGGGAATACTCGGGTACCATGCGCACGATGGAGTGTGATTGAACGAGTATGTGTATACTGGAATACCTCTCTTCTCGACATTCATCAGTCCACTATATGCTAGACATCTATAATTGACTGCTGTGTAGATTTCCGCAATTGCATTGAAGACTAGAAGGGGCGTGGAATTAAAGGCGGACAGTGGATGGAGTTCTTCTACCTTGGAAGCAGCAGACCCAAAATTGTATTGTAGGAAGCCTTCGTAATCAGAAGCATTGAGCTTGAGAAGCCTGGAGCCATGAAATAGTGGCACGACGATTGAGCCGTCCTGTGTATCTAAATCCCGTCAGATCTTCGAACACGTTGATGTTAAGTTTCTGAGAATTTGTTTCACTTACTTGATCCAAACATGGCTCATACCTGAATGCCTACTTCTGCGGGATCTGCGGGAAGTACCTTGCCATCAACGTGAGGTCCCCAACCAGTATAGGTCTTGCCGTTCTCCACTGTTACCACCGTGGCTTCAGACGGCACAGTGGTGTTGAGACTCGCTACAGTTGCAGATCGTAAGCAGCTAATCTGTAAAGTTGTTAGGCATATGTCAAATTTCAGGAATATATACATGGCAACTGACGTCGTTGCTGCTGCAATTGATGAGGTTTGCATATTTTTCCGAATAAGCATTAGTTCCGTTGCTACCACTGTAGCTTCTGTCTCCTCCTGACTTCATGTAGACTGCGCATCGGGTCCTCATGGGTCCAACTTGAAGACCTAGACCCGACCTATATATCAATGGACCCATCCGTAGGTCTAATAATATATATGGACCCAACCTATGGGGACCTATGGGTCTATTCTATTTTAAATATTTTAAGCCTTAAACGTTTTGGCTATTACCCTTGCTTTACCCCCTTGTTTATATCCTTGTTTATACTAAACAAATATAGATAACCCGAGATGAAGCCCTTATTTTAGCTAATAATTAAACTGCTATTTTTACTAAGTTTATTAGCTATTCCTAAAGGCTTTGCCGGTAAGTTCCCCGGTGGATTCCTTAGGTTTTGTTAAAAGTATTAAGTCTAAACTGAATTAACAAAGGCTTTAGGGAAAGCTATAGCTTTAGCGTAGTTATTAAGGCTCTACAGTAGATTAAGGCTCTAATAAATATAGTATTAAAATATTACTACAAACCCTTACACGTGATTAGACCTATGGCTCCCTATAGGTCCTTATCTAAATATTAAGGACCTAGGACCTGACCTATAGGTCTAAATATCAAGAAGGACCCGACCTATGGTTCCAATGGGTCGGGTCCCCCATGGGTGTTCTTAGCCAGGGCGCAGTCTAGACCTTCTTGCTCCAGATGCCGCAGAGATGGCTCGCCCTGTATCTACATTAGTGCAAATCCGACTGAGACGCCGGTAATGGCCATCAAACGACAGCATGAGTCTCTCGAGAGGAGATCAGCTGCATTAGAGGAACTTGTCAATCTTTTGAAAACCATGCCTGAAGATGCTGCACAAGCTACGTTACAGGAGATTCGGCTCTCGTCGGATCCTGTAATGGTGCTTGAGAGAATCCGCGAGGGCAACCCAGCAAATCAAGTCTCTGAGCAAAGAGTAGCTGAAGCTGTTCTGCCCCCAGGATACCGCGGCCTCGAATTCAAGCTTATGGTGCAATATCCAGTATCGTATCCAACGCTGAACCCTACTAAAGATGACAAGCTTATAAGAAGTTTGTTGTCCGAAAAGACCAATATATCTACCTTGGCTGATGTCAGGAATTATTGGGACTTGAAAGAGATCTATTCAACCTTGAAAACAGCGAAGCGGCCGCCTGAGCCATACATCTCTACAGCTTTGCCTAGTACAATGATGCGGCACCTGTCTCATCCCTCCCCGGACATATTTGCGACCACGGCAGAGCTGCCTTCCAGGCAGATAGGCCCTCAGCCAGCCTTTCGATACTTCGAGCCGCGGCTAGGACAGATAAACATTGGTTTCTGGACGACAGTTCCAGTCTCAACCGAGTTTGCAGCTCATGTCATCTCCAATTACTTAGAAACCGACCATTTCTTCCTTGGCGCGTTTGACCCAGAGCTGTTCATCAGGGATCTGGTGGACTGTAGACTCCGGTCCTGCTCTCCCATCTTAGTCAATTCAGTTTTGGCCTGGGCCTCGGTTCGCCCTTCCCGTCCATAGCCGCTGTCTGTCCTACTTACACATTCAACAGCAACAAGCCTATGCATCTAGCTTTCCAGAAGCTCGTCCGAGAAGTTCCGAATTTGAAAGCGAGGCCGAGAAACTCTGGAAGGCGGAGAAATTTGGCGACTCCCTGACAGCTATTGCTGCTGTGCCCCTCTTGATCCTATCGATTGGCGCCCATTCCAACGGAACGAGCGGGGTGTCCTTAGTAAAAGAGTCATTCTCCATGGCCAAGAAAATGAAACTTTTTGCCGTATCAAAAATATTAGGTGATGAAGAACTTAGTTTATTGTCAGAAGAGCAGCGAGCGACGACCTGGGCTGCCTAGGGCGTTTTCAACTTCATTATGTACTTATCGAGCGGGACTGGCCTGGCGTCCGGTGCGTTCGGAGAGTAACGATTTACCTGAGCCTTCTAGGCTTCAAACTTCTTATTTCGTCGACATCGTCCCCAACTGCCCACCTAGGGTGTCGATGCCGATGGAACTCAGAGGGAATACGAATCAGGTATTATCCTCCGAGCTTGATAACACTTTCGCATCCCTCAGCAGCTTCTGGAGAATTGCGTGGGAGCTGCTGGTCATCCGTCGTTCCAGTGGCGGACGCTCTGCTAGGATCTCACCAGCATCTGCGTTGTCGACATATTACAAATTGCTCTCTTGGTCGAGTAGTCTTTCCGAAACTATGCGTCGTGGTCGACTCAGCCCAGCACATGTGTTGGTCTTTCAGTACGTAAAAGTATGTCCATGTAATGCAAAGTTACTCACAGCGACCACAAGTGTGTGGTATCACCAAGCGATTACCGATACTTTCCGACCGTTTATCTTAGACATTGAACAGCACGGTTTTACGTGGTCACCGACTGTGACTCCACCCGAAGCGATATTCGCTGCTTCTATGAAACAGATCAAGCACCTCGCCCTTCAAATCTGTACTGGTGATCACAACTCGACAAGATGCAGCGTGTTTTGGCACACCGCCCTCATGTATATTGGTCAGGCGGTGATTAAGGACAAGGCGGATCCGGACCGGCGCTTCTACTTTTTGCTAGTCATCCGCGCTTACCAGAGCCTATATCCAGTGTTCCGAATCGCTAAGACGATTGTCATGGGACTACTGACTATGGCAATGAGCTATGGCGCCATCAACAGCGCCGAGGCGCTGCAGCTAATACAGAGATTTGAGAATGAGGATTATTCTCTTATCATTACTAAGCCTTCGACTAGTATCGTGCTCGATTTTGACACTGCCACGACGGACCGTGACGCTGCCCAGCTTGATCCTCTTGTCGACAGATTCGAGGATCTCACTATCTTCAGCGAGTTTACTGAAGGCTTGACATACGCAAGTGAAGACAGCCACTACATAATCGAAGCACCGAGACGAACAGAGCGGTTGATCCGCTGATAGATTGATGATCTCGTATAACGCATGCTATGCGCATCCACATAGGCGCCTAGACCTAGAGCATTAATGTGAGTGTAGGATACTATGACGACTTTTGTTGATGACGTGCGTCACCAAGTGATCGATGCCCGTCATAGCCTTCGTGAGTAGGTAAATCATGAACACAGTTTATCACACGCACGTTGTGCACCAAACGTGCTCCAAATATGTACAACCACCCTCTTAAGATTCCTGTGAAATTCTTCCAAAATATTATCTGTGTTTACACATATATTTATTTTTGATATATATAGATTGATAATAGGTTTTGTCACTGTGCCTACAAATTAAATATTACAGAAGAGCGAAAAAGTAGGCATTTATTCATATTAATAAAAACTTCAGCAAGTCGCTTTAACCCTGAACTTCATTGGACGGGCGTATTCAATGGCTTTTCAGGCACTAATAAGTGAGGATGGGCTAATGACGAAGAATAATCAGACGTTATTTTCCTTCGGGGCTCTACCTGGAAGTTAGAACCTAATTCTAGAAACTAGTGCCATATTATACCGGACTCTTAGACGCACGTTCAAGGAACTTAACAATGTCACTATCCTAGGCGACGTTATTCCAGTCAATATTTAGCCACAGCTTCTAGGGCTATAGGGTTTGAGGCTTTCCTGGTGCGAAAAGATGCGCAATGCCTCCAAATATAGCGATAAACTAAGGTTCAGGTTAATAGCAGGCCTAAAAACATGACGTGGCTAGGTTCAATACGCACTGCTTCATCAAAGACTCGAAAATAGAACGGCAGTGCGAGGTATGCATCCCCATCATAGAATGCCCTCAATATGTGCCAAAAACCTCCAAAATGCCCCATCGAGAAAACATCATTGAAGAACCTACAGTAGTCGCCAACGATATGAGCGCTCAAAAGTAGGATGATCCAGGCGCGGTAGTCCGTTTGGCTACACCTGACGGAGAACACTTACAAAGCTTTGTAAAGACCTGCAGGGTCGGGTCTCTCACGGAAAACGAATTTCTCGCCTTCGAAGCTCTTGATACTATGTACCGTGCGGCGCGGCACAAAAAATGTAGGGTCGCCGGCTCTTAGAACGATCTTGTTTCCATTCAAGGTCACCTCGGCCCTGCCTTCGAGAACGGTAAGATGCTCGGTGTGGGTCTGAGCACCCTAAGCATAAATTTGGTTATTGAGCTATCTCGTGCCCACCTTGTGCCAATGTGGTGGAATATAGAGAACCTCTTCACCGGTACATGTTGTGTCCATGGCATACCGATTTATTGAGTCTTCCGGCTCTGAATCATTGACAGTAATATCCATGGTTACGCCCTGTAGACGTTAACTATCTTTTCGTTGACCTGTTGTCTGTTGATCGTTGCAAACAGAAGCGACCGCGAGACTTGATTTGGTGTACCTTTCCCACACTCAACGTTTTTAAGAGTCGAACGGAACTCATGCTGGCCTCTACTTAAATGCGTCTAGGATTTTCTGCTTACTTGCTCGACCCAGCGCCTAGCAAATGCGCTAGTGTTGTTCTGTGGAGAATATGAATAGAGTCGTCTGATGTTAAAAACTAGGAAACCTATGACGAGGCGGTGGGATCTTTCGATATTATGTACTAACGTGAGTAGCTTACGCACGGTAAATATGCGCGCAGCTGCTGGATGGGGCCGGAATCGATGATCCGGATTACCTATAGCCTTGTTGGGTCTCCTCTGGTTACATGGCCCTTTGAGCTTGATTTAATTTATTCCTATTGGGTGTTCAAGGCCCAGCCCTATGTAGCCCCACTCCTAGCTGACCTGAGCTAAATATAGTAATTCGCCAGATCACATCACGGGATCGGAATCATCGTACAACCCACGCATTTGCGAATCCGCTATCCACCTTATTTGATATGTGACACTATTACACCCCAGACCGTTGAGAATCTACGTATGTGTTATCGACTGCAATTGTGGGTCTGGTCTACCTATGTTATGAACAAACTTGATCACCATCCTTACTAGTGTCAGATTGGGTTTCCATTTCTTGACCGGTCCCTCTAGGTTTAATTCGTCGGGATTTTGTAAGAAGACCCCTCCTAGCATATATGGCACGTCGCTATACAGCGCTTCTCTTTCTTTAATCATGTCACCTCGAAGGTGTTGGTAGCGTTGGCAGGGGAAGAGAAAATGTCGCGTCTTCCTTCTCCTGACCGCACTCGCATTTGCCAGTCTCCTCCGCTTTGATTCTTGCCAAGAGGTTTTGGAGTTCAAACTTTACAGTGCCAATACTTGTGCTTCTGTTGTTATCAGCTCGTCATAATCCTGAAAGCAGGTTTTTCAGTCCAACAATACGAACCCGTGGAGTCAATCGGCAGGCAGAGCAGGTCACAAGAAGGTTGCCATCCTGGTCATCTGGGAAGGCTATACTCACAGCTTTTACTTCCCAGACTCGACTTATGACACAAAAGCCAAAATAATAGTTCCACATCCCTGTTGCTCTCAATTACAATGAAGCCTTATCCGTTACCCGATCTCATAATTTCAGTATCGCTCGCTTTCGTGCAAATTGCTTACGTCTCATTCGGAAACGCAAATTGGTTAGTATCTATTTCGGACATGTTATTGGGATTATGCTCAGAAGAATTTGAGAAAGTTGACTTGTATAATACGATATTGGACTATGGTGATCTTTTTGTTGCGTTGGATTACAACGACTTATTAAAAGGGATTTCTGTACTTAACTTTCTCCGAGGGTACATTCCCAAAACTCCGCTCGTGGCAGTATCTTAGTTATTTATATTGGGCCTGGCAAGTTTGGTCAAATCGCTCTAATGGAAAATTTTCCATGTCCTTTCACCTAAGTTATCTAACTATATTTACTTATGAATGAAATACTAACATAAAATTTAGAATTGCCGGATTTGTTTATGATTTCGTAATTTTTTATTTACCTTCAGATAACATCTTTGTGCTCAACTTAATACAGGTTCCTAGTATCTAGTATTGAGGAACTGTAATAAGACTTCAAGACTTCATTTTAATACTATAACTTTTTAGCCTAACGACCCCTATTATGCTATAAGTGACCATGTATTGCTATAGCCGTTGTAGATAGAGGTCAACTTCGCTCAAGAAGGTTATATGTCTCCGTGTTAACATCTCTAGTGCAAGGAAAAGCTTCTCACGGCTATTTGTCAAGCTTGCGATATAAAAAGTAATTCCCACGAAGTAGAGCTTCTTTAACATTATTTTCCTGGGCAGGAGCAATGGTAATAAACATATAAGGCCCCTTAACTATTGGCTTCAAACGAAAAAACCCATCCAATACTTGTATTTTCAAATATGAAAGTCCCCAACAGCTTAATCCATTATCTTCCGTCGAAGATTGTTCCGCCTTCTAAGTGAGCTTCCTCAAACAACGGCCAACTTGCTACAGTTTAGAATCGCTTTTCGCAGACAGTAATAAAATCCGCTGTAGGGCCTGAGAGAGTCAGTAAAATGAAATGGATGCCTATTCAGGGCCCGCTAGACTTACCACCCAGCCAGAAGTTGCCTGTCTTAACATCATGTCTCGCAGTAGTGGTGCCTGGTAAGACAACACCCTCACCATCCTCTAACATCTTGGTAACTTCCCACTCCGGCTTCTTGGATGGCTTCGTAGTGCACAGTTTACGGATTCGCCAGATGGTAGACGGGACTTTGGTAGTCAAGGGCGCATCCAGAGCAGCCATCAGCTGCAGTGCCTTGGGGAAGGAAGCAGCGAAGATATCTCCCTCTGCGTCAACGGAGAGATTATCGATAGGCATCCCGATCTTGATGTCGTCAATCTTTTCGAGGGAAAGGTCGGGTTTAAGAGCGTGGACGGAAATGCGACCTGTGATCGAGCTGGGCACGTAATAAAGGTTGTCTTTGCCTTTGACCATACCGTTGGGGTAGTTGAAGCCACCGTTTGCAGCAATATGGCATTTATCATCTGCGGAGCAGTAGGCGATACTTCCACCGCCAATGATCATCTCGAGTTCACGAATCTATTAAGATATATCAGAATGAGACTTACAAAACGAAATCCGCAGAGCTTCATAGAAGATGCAGCTACCGCGGGCTGAACAAGCCTAATTCATTTGTAGAAGCTACTTACTAGACCAACTACCGAGCCAGCAATTAGCGCCAGGCATTCCTGCTAGAATGAGCTCGAGTACCTTTCTGTCGATGATCATTAGTGACCATGAATCCCCCATCCCCGGTCGCAGCCACTTTGTTTGGCGTCGCAATAGCGTCGTTAACCAGTGTCTTGACGTAGGCCCATTCCGTGCTCCCACGCACCAGTTCGAAGACCTCGACCGTCGAATTAGCACCCACTTTCTTTGGATCCAGCTTCGCTCCCGTTGCGAAATCTATCGGCGGCCGGTGGTTGATCATGAAGAAGCGCAGACGACCGTCCTTCAAGATCTCGACATCGAAGCCATGAAGGTCAATCTCGTAGCCACCGTCTGGACCTTTGTATTCCCCTACGATTTGCAGCTCATGTAGGCCATAGAGACCGGAAGGACCACGCTCGTCGACGTTGAGAACAGCGACGCGATCGTTGAGCCCTCTCGCCGATGTGTTGTATCTACTGGCACTGCATCTGACGTTAGCCCGCTCACAATCACATCGAACATTCGTTCAGGCGTTACCTGGGATTCCACTGGCCGCGTCCAGCCGGCTCCGAGCAAGCAGCGTAGAGCTTTCGCCCGTCATCATCCAGCCACAGGTCCTCGCAACTCTGCAGCAGCTCGTGGTGAATTCGGCGACAGTCGAACGAGAACTCTTGGATGGACTGCATGTGTCGTCCGACTCCCATCGTAACAAATAGTAGATCTTTTAGCACGAGCTGGAAAAAGGATGCTAGGAGAACAGCAGTCACGCCACCGACGGTGACACCCGCAATCTTCCCACCGCCAAACGCCATTTTGCTGAGAACTAGAGTATATGACGCTTAAAGACGCGCAGTCAGCTGTCAGAATCAGACATGCGTCGGCGAACAAAAGTCAAGTGCGATATGAACCTGTCAAACTAAGCTATACACTGAAACAGAGAATGACGCTAGAGTAGCGTAGTATGAGTATCTACATTGATGACAATGACGCCAAGTCTACGTGGACCGTCGTTGTTGTCTTATATGATATATAAAATTACCGTCGACGATAAGAGGCATATTCACGTGACTGTTCCCCCCCCACCCCTTTCCCCAAATTCTCTCTAGGGGGCCGGCGGCCGCCCACCGAATCTGACGGTTTGATCAAGGGTTCTCCAACACGCGGGCCAATTATATTCTTGGTTTGATATCTCGGTTAGCTTTGTGGCGTCAACGATCTTCATTCCTTGTCTAGTTAGGCCGAGCCGGCGCAACCTTAACCCTCGGAGGGTTAGTTGGGCCGACTTGAACTGCATGTCAATCGCATCGTATTGTATGCAAGTCATTGCTTTGGAGGCTCGCGGTGGGTGCTCACTCTACTGGTGAGGATGAATTCGGTATATGGATGCCGGCTTGAGCTGGCGTACTACTGATAAACAACAGCCTTTTTCTAGAAACTTGGCAGTCTATGGACCTAGCTTACCTTCAATCTTATAATTTCTTCATCTAAAATACAAGACCTAAATCAGGTGTTTATTCCCACGATTAACCCATAATCAACGCCTGTATCTGCTAGAGTCGCGAATACATTCCCGCATGCTCACAAACACCGGGGCAGAATTCTATCAATAGCGACGTGTGACAACATGAGCTCGGCTTCAGATCGCAGTGTCCCGCAGTCAGAAATGGAAAAGGACGATGTTGCGCCTCCCGCGAGTCCCAAGGCTGCTCCTGTAGATGATCTAGAGAAGCAGAAGCCCCAAAAGCCAGCGATTGATCCAAACATTGTCGTCTGGGATGGGCTCAATGACCCCGAGAACCCATTTGGATGGTCGACAAATCGAAAGCTGTTTGTCAGTTCAATCATGACTTTCATCCCCTTCGTCGTCAACACTGGCACTAGTATCTTCGCCCCATCCAATCCGCATATCGAGAAGGAATTTGGAGTTTCCTCAGAGGTTGCCATCTTGGGAACGTCGTTGTTCATGCTGGTGAGAGATTGCCGAGGGGCAGCAAATTCTGAAGACCTTTGCTGATGGTCATATCTAGGGTTTTGCCTGCGGTCCCCTGATCTTTGGACCAGCTTCTGAGAAGGTGGGAAGAAGATGGCCGGTCATGATAGGTGTAACGGGCTTCTCTGTCTTCGCATTGGCCGTCGCACTTGCACAGAACTTCTACACCATCTGTATTTGTCGGTTCTTCAGCGGTGTCTTTGGATCCTCATCAATGGCTGTTCTCGGCGGTGCATTGTCCGATGTCTGGGCATCTCCAGAAGCCCGTGGTATCTCGCTCGATTTCCTTATTGCGACTGGATTTCTGGGACCTTTGCTCGGGCCCATCTTTGGATCTCTAATCGTCAACAACCCCAACCTAGGATGGAGATGGACGATGTACATATCCGCTATTATAGGGTTCTCCTTCACTATTTGGGCATTCTTCTGCTTGCCAGAGACATACGCGCCTGTTCTACTGACAGAGAAAGCCAAGAGACTTCGCTTCGAGACGCAGAACTGGGCTCTTCACTCTAAGCTGGAAGAGGAACGCACAACCTTCAAGGCATTCGCAAAGACGTATCTCATCCGACCATACTGTGAGTCTAGTCCTCTCATGAAAAAGTGATACACTTAAGCCATACCTCTTGACTGATCACATTCTCCTCCAGATCTCCTGGCCACCGAGCCAATCCTCCTTTTCATCACCCTCTATCTTGCCTTCATCTACGGTCTCCTCTTCCTTTTTCTTGAGGCGTTTCCTATATCTTTTGAACTCCACCGGCTCTGGACCCAAACTGAAGCCACCCTCCCATTCCTCGGCCTCCTTCTTGGAATGGTCATTGGCATGGTTGCGATCGTGACCCATACAAAGACAGTCTTCTCCCGCCAGCTGAAAGCTAATCCGGGATTGCCTATCCCTGAGCGCCGACTACCCCTTATGATGGTGGGAGGCGCCTTACTTCCCATCGGTATGTTCTGGTTCGCGTGGACCAGTAACCCCTCTATCTACCCTGCTGCCCAGGTGATCGCCACAATCCCCATTGCAGCCGGTATGTACATGCTATTCATGCAAGGTGTTGTGTATACCGTTGATGTATACCTTCTGTTCGCTAACAGCGCCATCTCATGTCAAACCGTGGTACGGAGCTTCTTTGGAGCAGGCTTCCCCCTCTTCGCGGTTCCCATGTATAAGAATCTAGGGGTGCCGTGGGCGACGACCACACTGGCTTTCATTGCCACTGCCCTTGCTCCCGTACCTGTCATATTCTATATATATGGGAAGAAGATTAGGGGTTGGTCAAAATCTGCCATGAATAAGCGGTAGAGTAGTGTCAGTTGAGCGATGGTCATTTGTGCCAGGAATTAGCTCCAAGTCAAAGTGAGACTTGTGAAATTGGCGAATAAAAGTAGATCGGGCCGACAGGATTTGCTCATGGGAGCCTTGTGATAACATCATAGAGATCAATGCATATTATAACTCAAATACTGTAATGAATAGTTTAATTTGCGAAGTTAGAAGAAGATAGATTCATAATTCAATCAGCTTCTGAGAATTGTCAAAACAACAGTTGAGCTGAATATAATAGGAGAATGGTTGAAATAAACTTAGACTCCAGACTGACAAGATACATCAAGAAAGAAAGCGATTGTTAGAGTTGCTGACAAGACAATAAAGTCTATTCAACGCCAGAGAAATGAAGTCCACATTCCCTTCCTAATTTCACATCTAGATGGATTATGCTGAGCTTTGTATCTATGTACTATTGCGCTATACAAAGGTTATAGTTCGTCTTAATAGGGATGACAAATTTCCACTTCTTTGCCTATAACTCTCTCAATGATCCCTACAATATGCCAGAGCAACGTCCTACTGTCTCGCTCATAAATTCCTCAATATTTCTGCTGCACACCCTGAGGAACTCACTGGGAAAGGCTACTCAATTTGTACTCGTTCTTTATTCTACTCGTCTAACCCTGTCCAAAGTAGTTTTTCGATATACTACGCCAAAGGATTTGCCACCTCGCCTGAGAGAATGTCGAAAATCTCCTTAATGTCCTGCACCGTTTCTAGCGTCTTTACCAGCTCCTCAATGCTCGTTGCTCTCTTTGACGTCACCAATTTGTCCGTCAATCGCCGATACTTGTCGATGATCTCCTCATTCGAGATCCCAGGCTCGAAGCCTCTCGGCTGCCTCTTCACCCTGTCAATTATTTCCCCGTCGTCAAATTCAACTTTAATCCTCGCGCCCACTCCCCAGGCTTTCACACTATCAAATTCCTCGTCGTGGTAGCAGCTGATCTTCTTGGTCAACGTCCATACATCGTCTCGATCAAGTTGCGATGCTGCAAATTGCGCAAGCAAAACTTGCCCGTCCACAAGTTGAGTAGCGGCGATGTACGGCCCACACATCTGCGCCCCAGTAGTGCTCAAGGGTCTCTCCTCTGGGCTCCAACCATCATGATGGAATGCTGGACTTGACAATCCCACAGTGATGCTCTTAATTGCTTTCAGATTTGTGAATTTATCAGGAAACTCAGCTTGCAGGTCAGCAAGCGTCTCGATCATGCCGTGCACGGCTCCAACGCAGGCATACATCTTAATGCGCACCGTTTCAAGCAGCCACATTTCGCCGAGCTTCTCGTGGATCTTGTCTGGAAAGTAAGCCGGATCTTTCTTGTTTCCTTTGCTGAACATAGCTAGCAGGCCACCATACGGTCGTTCGAAAACCTGCTGTATCCCACGATATCCACCCTTCGCCATGAACGCCGCGAACAGTCCATTGCGTGCAGCGAAAGCATGCTGCATTCGTTTAACCATACCTCCGTATTGGGCAGACATTAGTCCGCAAGCCTGGGTACTTGCTATACCGATCGCCTCCTCTGTCTGGAGCGGGCTGAGTCTCCATAGCTTAGAGACAGCGGCTGCAGCGGCGGGATGACCGTAGACTGGGCCGCTGTGCCAGCCCGAACTGAGGAGATACGCACCATCGAGGGCATTTCCCACACGGGGACCGACCTCGAGACCCACAATTAGGGCAAGGAGGAAATCCTCGCCTGTCACGTTGGTGGGAGAGGATTGAGCAGCGGCGAGCAGAGCAGGGAGGATGACAGCCATTGAATGCCACGGAGCAAGGGAATGATAGTCGTCGAGCTCCGTAGCCTGGATGAAGGTGCCATTGAGAAGGGCGGCGGTTAGGGCACTGACTTTGCTATCGTAGCCGATCAGGGTGTGAGTTCCTTCGAGGGGTTCAAAGAGTTGTACGCCCATGAAAGCGGCCTCGGACCAGGGGACGTGAGCTCCTACCAAGCCACAAGCAAGCCCATCCAGCATCAAGTGCTTGGTACGCTCGAGGATATGGCTGGGGATGTCTGAGAGCTGGAGGGAGAAGATCCAATTGACGAGCTGTCCGGTTGGGCCATTAGGCTCGCTAGGAGGCTGGGTCGCAGATATTGCTTCGGTCTCAGTAGTCACGGTCTTGAGCTCTTTGGGAGTCTGTAGTTTTGTGTGGCCATTGGCTTGGCTGTTGGATTGCGTTACTGAACCCATGTTTACTGGGACAAAGATACACTGCAAGAAGCACGAACGCTGCTTAGGAGCAGATCTCAAGGACCGGCACTTTCAGATGACTTGTGTGAACGAGTACTGTTTCTGCCCCAAGTTTACAAGCTAGAAGAGTAGAGTAAGTAGGAAGATAGGTTTTTCTTCATCATAATCTTGGTCTGCGCTGGAGATAATAGGTTGTGCTCTCGTCTCTTGCTCGTCCTTTATCCTTCGGAAACCAGTGCAGAGCATGATTACCGCAGTGAGGAATGCCTCTCAGACGTGGTATATCGAGCATAATATGCCTCTTTGGTCATATCTGGATGTGATACTCGGAGCGATTTATCTTTCTATTATGATATCGGACGGAGGGGTCGCAGTCTCTCCTAGTACCGGGCCGGGGTGGCCCGAGAGCATCTGGGGTCTCAACGCTAGACTCCGGGGTAACGCTACAACACGCCTGCTAAGCGAGTCTGGAAGTTAACGGCCAACAGTAGCACTCCTAGACATGGAGAAGTTGGAGCATAATGTAGCGCATGTTACAAGGCAGAATAGAGTATCAAGACACTTGGGTAAGCTAGGATTGTTAGAGGGTCTTAGGTCTGCGACTTTGGCAACTTAAATGGCGAATATCTGTAATTCCGTCGAAGATATACCACTGTTGATTCGTTGATCGGTTGAGGAGCTTTATGAGTTCCGTGGACAATGGGCATTCTCTCCGACGGCTTGATGGTTGGGCCGGTAAAAACTACATACATAGCTAACCCATCAGCTGTGAGGTCTTCTTTAGAGTCGTTTCCCGCTCTTGGAGCGGCCCTCGCATGTCGGCCTTGAATACTCGGAGCTCAACGCCCAGATGCCGAGAACCTATAGTAATGACCAGTATTGGTCCCAAGACTTTCAATTCAAGTAACTGAAGACGGAGATTTTGGCCAGTTCATGCGCCCTTACGAGTCGCGGTGTTAATTAATACCGTTCGCCGTCATGCGATTACTACATGGCATTGGTGGCGCCGTCTTATTTAACAGGAGACGCCGTTGATTGAAGGAGGCATATCTTAACCCCTAAGATCCACTTACCAATCCACCCTCGTCACTGTTTCATCAGACTCAGATCAGAGAGACAGCAAGGTAATCGTCTATTCCTCTGATTAAACAAGTTTGCATTGATCACCATGGGTTCAATCGAAATTGAGACTCCCAGTGCCAAGAAAGGGCCTATCTGGCAGCCCCCTCCTTTCAAGTACACAGGTTCGCTCGATAAATTTGAGAAAGTGGTGAATACACCCTGCCTCGGCACTACATTCATCAATGTCGATCTTGCCGAGTGGCTTCGGGCTCCTAACTCAGATGACATGATCCGGGACCTTGCCTTACTAAGTGAGCATCTCATTCTGCTGAAGCATCATATGTCGGCATAGAATAATGACTGATGTATTGTGATCTCGACATAGTGGCTCAGCGTGGAGTCATCTTCTTCCGTGGACAAAAGAACATCGATAACACCCTCCAGAAAGAGCTGTGCCTCCGCCTCAACCATCTCACTGGAAATCCTGAGACCCATGGCTTCTACCGCCACTCTCTACTCGCTATGCAGGGAGAAGATCCAGACATGGGAAAGGTAAATTCGACACGCATTTCATTATCCACAGCGCTAACTAACTAAAGGTGGACCAAGAGCGCATTCGAAAGATGTATGCTTCGCATGATACAACCCTTCCTCGTCAGAGTGCCACCAAGGAGTGGCATACGGATTCATCGTTCGAGCCGAACCCCCCCGACTACACGATCCTGAGACTAGCCGACGTGCCCGTCACGGGCGGAGGTAAGCTGCCGACTCTGTTTTCCAATGGTGTTGCGCTATTCATTTTCTCTGCCAAGCATATCTTAACAGCACACAGACACTCTCTGGGTCTCCGGCTATGAGCTCTATGATCGTCTCTCACCTCCGTACAAGAAGTTCTTCGAGTCAATGACGGCCCACCACCACTCCACAGCTCTGCATGGCGCCGCCCAAAAGGACCCGAGCAAGATGGATCCCAAGCCTCGAGGAGCTCCCAACAATAAGGGGCTCGACTTCAGCTCCCATCACCCCGTGATACGTACACATCCGCTCACCGGATGGAAGACCCTGTTTGCGTGGGGAGTTAACTGCTATCGCTATGACGGCGTGACTATCGAGGAAAGCGCAGAACTCATGAAGAAGGTAAAGGATCTTGTGGTCGAGAACCACGACATGCAAGTCCGCTTCCGATGGGAGTCGGAGAGCGATTTAGGTAGCTCACTTTCACTTGTCAATCCTCCCCGATTGAGAGATACACAGACTAACTCAGGGACCAACAGCCGTCTGGGATAATCGCTGCACCTTCCATGCGGCAACATTCGATACCGAGGGAGTTGGAAGCCGTGTTGGATGGCGATGTATGACCATGGGCGAGATACCATTCCTGGCCGAGAACAGCGTTGGTAGGAATGAGGTTACTGGGGGAAGGAACTGGGAAAATAAGGTGTGGTGATTGTATGACCGGCATATTGACTACGTAGATTAACTTGCTACTCATTTGAGGCTCTTCCATTTGCTAGGTAGTCCCTCCATGCTGAGGTGAATGGATGGCCAGTTCATCCAGACTTAGGAGCTATATCTACGACCGTGTATAACTGAAGGAGGAAATCAATCATTCAAAACTCTGTCCGACTTTGAAGCCACTAAAGTCATTCTTTATGCCAGTTGGAGTAATGTACTAACGTATGTGAATAATGTCAGAGAACATTAACAGTGAACATGATAATGACTGCACGACTTGCTGTCGAACTTGTAAGAGGAGGCTGAGGCTGAGCTATGAAACACTATTCAGCAGCTTTACTTCGATTGTCGAATGAATTTAGCTCATTCATTTTTCGTATCACGATATTGATCATTATGTGACAAATATGTAATTGTTCAAGTGCCAAATACTTGATGAGCCAACAGTTCAAGCTGTGCCTCTTTGTTTGAATTACAGTGCTAGGTAGTTCGTCTCAAAGGGAGTCTTCCGGATCACCAATCATGGAAATATGATTGAAAAGAGAATATTAAGGTATAGGCAGGGAGGTAAGCCATTTTGGCGATGTTGCAGTGGCATGTAGGGCAGTGATGGCAGTGACCTGTTACGTAAGGCCGCGCTAGCTTGCTGGAGATGTTAAGCTTTCGCATACAGCTATCGCCTGCATGGGTAATCCTAGCTGACAACGTGGGTTTCTCCGGATGCCAGCTAAGTCTGCGAGCACACTCAGTTGGTCGGTCCATTCCCATATCTTGGAATGTCGCTAGCTAGGAGCCCCTAATGCTCAACAGACCATTTCGAAGCTTACATTAGGCCGCTTGCTTTCTTTTTCTGTCTTAGCCAAGATCCCGCAGGTCGACCAAGACCCACTTTCGGACGCTTCACTCCGCGCCCCGAGTACGAGGCTTGCTAATTAGGCCAAAGCAGAAAGGCAAATTAAAAGACTCTTGGCCAGATCCTCGGGACGATCCACAGGAGTACTGCATACATTAACTGTTTATGACATGGTGGGGGTGGGGAATGCCACGCGGGTTACAGCAGGGTCCCTGGAGCTGCAGATTGGCAGGCTATTCCGTTGGGTTGTCGCGACATATGGACATATTTGGTAGATTCCGACCAAAATTCTAGAAGGGTTCGTTTATTATGTGAGAGGTGCAGCCGCTTGTAATGTCAGCAATACTTCTCCGTTTCTCCTGGAAGGACTAGCATCTAAGAATAGACTCATCCACGGCACAGACTTACGTGATGAGAGGTACTGAATTCCCGCCATCTCTCCCTCGTGCCGCTTCTCTCTTTCAATTCGTTTGCATAATAGGATTGTCGACCCCCAAAGGCTCTTCTTCATTTCGGTCATCGGCGCCGAAAAGGCCATACAGTAAGAGCTACATCTAGGTGATAGCGCCACATGAGGCAAGAAAGGGGCAACAGATGACAAGAGTCGACAACAAAATAATATGTATATACGTAGTATCACCCCAAGAGACTGAGAATACTTTTGTCGTCGTCGTCCACTCGCGTATTCGCCCTGCACTTGCTTCGCCCAGTCTTCATGATGTATACGTTGTTGTTTAGGAGCTTAGCGCTTCTATCCTTATCTCGAGCGGCCGCCTCATCAGTGATCAACTCTACCTGCGGTGAGTGGGGTGCGCCAAGTGTTCTGTGCATCGACAACTATGCATCTCTGATAGAGGGCCCCTTCGTGCGGACCGTGAGGACAGAAATTGGATTTGAAGACACTTTCGCATCCACATCTATTCCAGATGATCCAAAGTTTGCAGAGGTCGCCAATGCGACCTTTCTCGTCTTCAATCTGGACAGCGCAGCTGATATTCTGGGAAGCTCTCCCAACTTCGAGATCATGTTCCTCACTGCCGAGGTAAATCACGAAGGACCAGTTTACGTTCCCGATCTGAACCATCTCTACGTGGCTCAGGTTGGACAAGACTTGCTAGAGAATATTCTCATCGATATGAATAAATCGCCTCCCACGCTCGAATTCTTCCTGGCTGATCCCCCTCTGTATGCGCCAACAGGGTCGGTATATCGTGATGGTCTCATCTACCATGGATGTTCTGGGGGTAACTCTACCTCGGAGCTCTTTGCTCATCCTGGTCTTTACACTTTTGATCCTAAGACGAACAAGTCGGCGGCTATACTGAATAGCTACTTCGGCTATTACTTTAACTCAGCTGACGATATCACCATGCACTCAAACGGAGATATATGGTTCACGGATGACTGTAAGTCCTTTCAGAAATCCTCTCAGAGTATCACATGCCATGCAAAGTAGCTAAGTGTTGCAAAGATTACGGCTGGTTTGACAAGACTGATGACACAAACCCCCAACTCATGTCAGCAACCTACCGCTACCGACCCAGCACGGGCGTTGCCCAAATCGTCAACACGCAGCTCAACCAGCCCAATGGTATCGGATTCTCGCCAGATGAAAGCATCCTCTACATCACCGATACAGGCGCTGGTAATGGCCTCATCAACAATTCCTTCGACTCTATCCAGCTCGTCGATACTCCTACGGGGCCACGGGTGGTCTACCAATTTGACGTTATCAATGACGGTACCCAGATTGTTAATGGACGTCCTATTTACCTCTCGCAGGATGGTGCTCCGGATGGATTTAAAGTTGCAGCGAATGGGTATCTGGTCACGGCTACTGGACATGGCGTTGATGTACTAGATGCTAATGGACTACTGCTCGTGAGGATTCAGACAGCGTTCCCGGCTACAAATATTGCTTTTGCAGGGAAGAATATGTCGGAATTATGGATTGTGGGCGCCGGGGCGATTGCGAGAGTTGAGTGGGCTCTTACCGGAATGCAGCCTTTGTAAATTCAATATATATCGACTGTATGATAACACTTATTAGTGGTAGTATAATTTGAGTAGTCATCTTTGGTAGTTTTGCATCTTATTGTCATACAATAACGTCTAGTATTATGGAATATAAAACTTTAGTAGTCGGCTTTCATGCCAGAATAGCACCCCGTCTTGTGTCACATACCCTTTTTACTCTCTCCGTACGTGAATCACTATTAAAAGGGGATTACATATCAAGATCTATATAACCATTCAAAATATCTAGGATAAGCTATGTAGGTCGTATAGACCAAACAGATAGAGCTGATAATCGGAATGAAAAGCTAGATGGAGGAAATAGAGCTAACAAGATCCCAGTAAGATTATAAATCCTCGACAGTACAGTAAAAGTAAGGATCTTCCCAATGGTTAGCCACCTTCTTTGTCGCATCTACGAGAACTCCCGCTATGTAAGAGTCATCCGACGCTGTATTTTCTTATCTGTTCAGCGTGCTCCAGGGCCTAGTATCCTTTATTTTATCGGCGTCGAATCACTAATACAAGTTTCAATGAGCGGTCTTCAATGCCAACTGGCTTATATATTGAAATAACCGATCTACAACTTGAGAGCACAAATGTCCAATGGGGACTATAGGTGGAATCCGGACTGGCATCCAGACTCACATATTCACACCGTAAGTATCTCATTTTTAAAATTGCTCGGCTGGAGTCATGTTTCCGGTATAGAGTTGCTGCGGTCGCCATATTGTCGGTTTGCCAGTGCCTGCAACTCATTAAGGACTGCTTTGCGTGTAACGCGAGGAAAGAAAACCAGATAGGGTGATACTTACTCATGGCCTCCCTGTAATGAGCCACGAGGCCCTGAGTTCTCGCAATGATAGAAAGAGGGTGCACAAAATCTGCTGGGAAGCCCCTACATATTTAAGTCAGCTTTATTTACCCGTAGGAAGTACTCAACTTACATCCCCATATATGCAAAACTGGCCCATAGATCCGCATTCGCCTTGAGATTTCTACTGACGAAATACGAGTCTGTCGATGCGATCCTATCTAGCTCTAGCGCAATAGCTAAAACAGGATCCTGGTCCTTCTTCTCTTTCCCCAGTTCCTCCATGATCTCCCGAATGTAGACGCTTCTCGGATCAGTGACTTTGTAGATGCGATGTCCGTAGCCGAACAATCGCTCCTTGCCCTCCTTCACTCCATCGATCTTCGCCTGCGCGTTTGCGGCACTTCCTACTTCCGCCATCGACTTGTAGGCTACCTCAATGGCGCCCGCGTGTAAAATACCATGGGAGCCGGCAATGGCTGACACCTCGCAGGCGACGATATCGGGTAGTGCCGAAGCGGCCTGGAGAAATTGAGAGGTAGAATTGGTTAACTCGTGGTCCGCGACAAGAGACCAGAGTTTCTCGACATAGTTTACGTATGTGGGGTTTGGGAGGCCAGTCTCTCTCTCGACGTGCCCAATCATGGTGAAGAGTCGCTCGACGTAGGATTGACCTGGAAGAGGGTGGGTAAAGGGACGATGCGTGTGGTGGCAGTAAGCAATTGCAACGACTTGGGCGAGATTGGCCAGGAGCTTGACACCTTCTCGGTCGACAGCCGGAAGATTGCCTTTGTAGAGATTCTTCCCCATCATGGCGGGGATCGAGGTTGGATTTGAAGCTTGGACTGCTGCCATTCCGGCAGTGATCATAGGGAGAAGTGGTGCCGAGGGACTACATTTAGATCTAAGTAGATGCTCATAATAGTCCTAGATTGGGAAGCTTCCTTACTCCATACTACGGATTACGTCAAAGACAGTTTTCGATGGTAGTGGAACGCTGGCTAGTTCCTTCGAGTACTTGGATCGCTCTTCTGGTGAGGGAAGATGGCCCCATATGAGTAAGAAGGAAATGTCTTCGAATGACTTCTTTCCAGTAAGCTGAGAGATATGGTACCCTCTGTATAAGAGAAGACCTTTATTTCCATCGCTGTTCATGGATCACACCATATCAGCATGCAGTGGTCTTGACAAAAATTAGCAGCCCAAATAGATACTTACATATAGGTGATTTTTGATTCCTTCACTGCTGTATTTGTGAATCCTGGATCATAGACACGAATCCCGTTTTCATTCTGGTCGCCAGGGAAGTCCTCACTTGCAGCTGTTTTCACGTCTTTGAAAGCAGCCGCATGAATTGCATTATTAGTGATTGGAATGATATACTGCTTCCCAGTCCGATCATCAGTAACAGTCAGCGTATCTCGAGGCACATGCACAAGGTCTCGATTGGCATGACCGTTGTTCAAGGCGCTTTCCCCATTGACGACGAGTGGGGTAATGTTGCTTGGCCTTGGATCATTGTGGGCTGTCATGATGGTCAAAACTGATTTTCACCTGTTTTGTATGAAGTGGTGTTGGGAAGGGAATTTATTTTTTTAAGTTGTAGTTTACCCAGAAGCTTATAACCAAAACATACATGGGTTTTTCATATGCTACTTCTACGAACATGCATCGGTTCTCCGACCTCCAGCTTACGACCGGACTTGAACTTCAGGTATCGCTTTCAACATAACAGATGGCTCTTTGCATACTACCAATGCTATTTCGGCCACGACGCCCCGAGTCAAAGACATAGCGAGTAACTCTCAGATGGATCGAAGTAGGTTTCAGCCGATAATCCATGCGTCCGTTACCCATCGAGCGGCTCGATACAAGCTTACTCCTGAGTAGATAGTTTCCGGACCTGCGTCCACGACCATGGAAGACTTGTAGTCGGGGTCCGGACCCGAAGTGCCATGATTTCGTAAGCCTTCGTTACCGGGGTTGAGTTCGGGACTTCTTCGCCGTGACATGGGTGAGAGGGAGACAATTTAGTCTGAAGACAAAGAAAGAGTAATCAAAAGGGTTTTCTTCTATTTGCGAGACTAGCAGACCCTAGAGAAAGAGGGTTAAAGATAGTATACTTTTACTAGTATACCTATTGGTTATGATATTGGAATGAATTGATTACTGTTTTTCTAAAGAAAATCTATCTCACTTCTCAATTACCGACCAAAAGACCAAGAACTATAACAGTTTCCCATATCAAGATCAGCTTTCTTCGCTGCATTCTTATAATTTTAGGATTCAGAAGCGTGCAATAGATCAAGGTCCTTCAAATGTGCTGGTATTCATATCTGACACTATTTATCAGGATCTACGACGTCTAAGATATAAAAAGAGGAGAAAAAGAACCCCATGATATTTACATCAGCTCCATGGGAAAATGCAGCTTCATACTTTGATTTCGTGTCTCTCCCACTGGAAAGTGTTAGCGCGATCGTCCCACAGCATGTAGATGCGTACCTCTGTTAGAAGATGATTGAGTGTTGTCGAGCCCGTCAACTTATAACATTCGTCAACGTATTCCCTCGAGATCTCAAATGGCTTAGCTATGAGATTGGGAATATATCTTCCAACAAGCTTGTGCACTTCCAGTCCCTCCTCTGTGATATTTTCCAACAGGAAACTACGGAACATGTCTACCCCGCCACGAAGGTGCGTCGAATGAAATGGTACGTCGATCCCGACGAGAGGAATCGTAGCAACGCCACGTTTTAACACGATCGGCGTGGAGAGACGTGCCGCTTTTGTTGCGCAGCTTTCGATTAGAGCGGTGATGGACGGGTCTTCAGTAATAGATGCTTGACCATGTGTACCTAAAGTGACCTTACCAGCGTGAATGCTGTTTAAAACATCCGCTAAGCAAGACAATGCTCGTAACTGGCCGAGTGTTAGCAAAGGCTAAAATACAGGTCCTTGGAAAATGTACCTGGCCCGCACAAACATACTGTTGGCCTGCAACGTTATAGTTAACGATTTGTAGGAGACACTTGCAGTATTCCGCAACGGAATTTACGATCATTTTGAAATCGGTTTCGGTGAGTTCTAAAGAACGTTACTCAAGCCTGATCTGTGTACGCTAATAGGGCAAAGGAGACTTACTCTTAGAAACTCTGCCAGGATCTACAGCACACATCGCATACTCGGTCCGCCCAGCTTCATCCCTTTCCATGGCTGTCTGCATACATAATCCCCGGTAGAAAGTAACCCGGCATAGCTTCTCAATGGCCAGGAAGTCGGCTATGGATGACAATCCAGCATATTCGCCAAGTGAATGACCTGCAAACATGCTATTCTCCATGACGACGCCATGGGCGCGCATGTCTTCAAAGCTAGCCTTCTCATGCAGTGTGATTATCATCTGAGCAAACTGTGTAGCAAAGAGCAAGCCATCAGGCGATATGAACGTATGAGATGTCGAAGACTCGGTCAAGTCTTTGATGACAGGTTCTAATATCGTGGTCCCGTCTGGCGATTGACGATCAATCTTCATGGCAAGATAATTTTTTCGCACCTTCCAGCCTCGACGACCGCCGAATTGCACTGTTAATTTGGAGGGATTGTGTTTGACGATGTGAAGTACGGAAAATCCTGCCACACACAACTTAGATCATATAACTTTAGAGCAGTAGGATTTGAATAAGATGCTTACCGAAATTCTCCATCATGTACGTATCGACTCTATCCCAGATAGCCTTGGCGATAGGGCTTCTATTGTAGAGATCCATTCCCATGTTCTGTGTTTGACTCCCCTGTCCGGTGAAAATATAAGCTGTTCGAGGCTGATCAATCTCAGCCTCGCCTAGTAAGACTTTTTCCCCAGTAACGATGTTTGTCACAATGACAAGGTATACTTTTGCTCCTGTGACCATCGCCACGTGTTCTACTTTTACTTCAAGCCTATCTTCAGGCAGTACCATGCCCACGAATGAACACGAGAATCTCCTGAAAGACGGGACATCACACCCAGTTACATTTAGTTCTATCAGATTTCGCACAATTGCAGAAGTGTGCATCCCATGTGTGATAGTACCTGGAAGCTCAGCAAGCTGAGAAAAGCTCTGGGACACGTGGATGGGGTTGTAATCGCGAGAGATATGTGCGTATGTGGAATTCGAAGGTGGAGTAGTGAAAGTTAGAGAGCCTTTTCCCAGTTCTAATGCAACTGGATGATCTAGGTCAATCTTCTGGTTGTGATGTTGTCCAATCCGAGTGAGATAGTCAATAACCGGATTTGCTTTCCCTTCGCCTCCCTCCCACTGGATGGTCGCGATAGGGACAAATGATTTGTTGACTGATTCTGCAAACACCTTGCCTGACGTGTGCACGGAGCTCCAAGTTTCTTTACTTTTGTAGGTGACACGCGTTCGAGTTTCAAATTTCAGCCTGGAATTTAGAAGGCTCTCATCGCTTCCGAGATAGTGGAACCATGGCTTCGACCGCAAGACAGCAACGTCGCTTTTGGATTCGAAAAAAATGATACGGGGTGTTTCTTCCTCCTCTCTGAATGTACCCTCATAGTTCTCATATTGTCCACGAAACTGAAACGATGACGTGATTTGAACCACCCGTTCGTCCTGGCGCCGAATGATGGCAACGACGGTGACAACTTTACCAGCATCATTAATAACAACACTGGAAATTTTTGATGATATGTCAATGTCATCACCAGTCTTCAGAGGTGATGCACCTGAGAACATGCGAAACTCATTCGAGAGATGGACCAGATTGAGCAAATCGCCATCAATAGCGTCAAGGAACAAAGGCTTCATCAGAACTTTCCATCCCAGAAGGATGCCCAGATCAAGTGGGACATGAGAATCTGCGTCTGAGAAATTTCTGAATTTTTTGTGTTGCCCACCAATAGCGTTGGCATATCGCTCGACAGTGGATTTCACGACGGTGATATTCTTGTCGACAAAGGTATGTGATAACGGCAAGTGCCAAGATTGGGGCTCTTCGCCAAACCAAAGACGGTAGTAGAAATTCTTGATTTGAATATTCCTGAGCAACGGATCCTCGGTAATAAGACAGTATCCAGTCTGGGGGTGGTAGTTGTAGATCAGTGTCAATTTAGTCCCGCTGGGCTGTGAGCTAGATTTTGCGAGTAGAGAGATGTGTATCGTGTTGTCAGAATTTAGTCGAACTTCGACGACCGAGTCAAGTCTAGCAGAATTCTTCTCCTTTAGGATAATTACAGTGCGCTGTGCTTCTTCTGGGTGAGTGACGGTGACCTCGATGTTTCGTCGTGGAGCAAATAATCGATGAACTGAGTTGGCTATGCGTACTTTATCTCTCATAATGAACCTCGATGTGAATAGTGCACGTCTCCAAGACTGAGCTTGGCCTGACAAATAACCGTACCACAAGTCCTGGTCTAATGATTCCAAGCTGAATGAAGAGCTTGTCGTTAATTTGATACGATCTGTTGACCTGGAAGCTTCGAAGCCCTGGCTTCGAGCACTTTCAAGGCCATGTGCGCTATTTGTAACCCCTCCAAAGTACTCAACTCGTGGGACTAATTCTATTTGATTCGAATATCTTTCTTGCAGAAGCCACTGGGTTTGAGTGGTGTGTATTCCATCTAGAATTGATTTCACAGGTTCGTCGACAGTTTGGGAATATCTTGCTGCCACCGGCCCATGCAGAATACAGACTCGTTGGACGTCCTGATCAACTACTGCTTGTACATCCTCTGATTGCCACAGCGAGTCTTTCTTGAACCAATACTCGAAGTCTTCATCTAGACAAGGAATGAAAGGAGCTGGTTTCTGACCCGACCGACGGAATATCGACAAGAAATAACGAACATCTTCATGCTTCATCAGTTCGTTCGCACTCCTGGGGTAAAACTTCGCAACTTTGCTGACCAGCTCCAGGGGCTGACTGACAAAATCCCCAGAAAACATACTGGAGGAGTTTTCCTCCGAGAAGCGTTGCTCGATGCGACGCACAAAGTCTTCCAGTGGTCTCTTCAACGACTCATGAACCCATCTGGACTGGTGCTTGATGTAGAGCAGCTCAACAGCCCTAGCCACGACCGCAAGATATGTCATGCTTTCGAGATCTATGAGCCCCGAGGCATCTTTACCAAACCAGGGTTTTTGAAAGTCGGCATCGAGTTTTTGAAGGATGTATGGCTTCCTCTTGTTAAGTTCAGCCAGTCTCTTGCCACGATCAAGACTGAATATTGTCTTGTCCATCTCAGACCAGAATCTTGTTCCTCTAGTAGAAATCTTATGAATCGCTTCACCCATCTCGGATTGAATTGAAATGACGCCTCCAGCTTCGCCATCATACGTGTCAGCCCAGGAGTCATCATAGACTCCAGGAGCTGCCACTATAGCCCTCTTCGCTTCTATAGAGGTATGAGCCTCCTTGGCTACCATCATACGACTCCCCATCAGAATTCCGTCTACGGGCATCGCTGGGTAAGAATACTTCTTAGACCATTCTCCCGTCAAATATGGATAGCTATCCTTAGCCCCTCCAAATCCGCTGCCAACGACTAGTATGAGATTTTGGTGTTGCCGGATGCGGTGATATGTAGCTAAAAGAGGCTGGTGGAAGTCTTCAGCAGAATGGTGGCCTCCGCCCCGGCCCCCAGTCCACTGCATTATGATGGGGAATTTAGGATGCGCTTGAGCGATGGCTATGACTTGCAGAATTGCATCGGTTGAGCCCGGCTTGAAACTAATATGCTTCAATCCTAGCTCAATATAATTGTGGGCAACTTCTATCGAGGGGACTCCCGCGCCAATAGTTATACCCTCGACATTGACACCTCTGGCAAGCAGCTGCTTAACCATCGCAATCTGCCAAGCCATGGCACGTGGAGCAATATAGATGAAATTGCATGTCACACCACGTCCTGGTGGAGCATGTTTGATGACCTTCTCAATGGAACTAGTCATCTCTTTGGCTGATAGATAACCTCCTCCAGCCATCTCGATGTGGTAGCCAGCATTCATCGTAGCAGCTACAAAGTCCCACCATACCGTGGTTGGAGTCATGCCTGCGACCATGACTGGTGGAAGACCCAAAAGTCTACTGAGCTTTGTATCTACGTAGACGTTGCCTGCGGCTGTTCGAGTAAGTTGCGGTCCAAACTCGTCTGCCCAGGCACGTTCATAGCGCACGGCATTGTGGTCCGCACTGAGAAGCTCCGGAAGATACCCAATGGCATGGTCTAGACCTGTGATTTCGCTGGCCACAAACACACGGGCTCCCATACCTTGTTTCGCACTCTTCAGAAGAGCTACAAGTCCAGACAGCCTACCTGGTCCAAAGTCCAAAATATGGGTTGCTTTAGGGAAAAGTGTGGCCAAAGGCCAATTGACGGGCTCCTGAACAATCATACGAACCATTGCTGGCACAATGTTTGATTCTGAGTATTTCCGAATATCTTGACCGGTGTGTGTTGAGAATGTCGGAATAGCAAGACCACTTCTCATTATCGAGATGTTTGATATGTCACTCAATATCTCTGAGCAAGCGTGAGCAAGATAAGGGCTGTGAAATGGTACAGTGACAGGCAGAAATTCGTGAACGAATGTCATCTTCCGCTTGTTGTAGGGGATGCGTGCCTGATTGGCGTTTGGAGGCGCATTGAACTTTCTTAGTCGAAGATTGAAATTGCGAAGAGAGCGAGGAGCTCCGCTGACAACAAAATTGTCGTTACTGTTTATGAGCGAGATATAAATCCTTTGAGCCTCATCGAGATGAGAGTTCATGGCTGAGACATGAGACTGAACGACGTCTTGTGATAATCCTCGAATGCTAAGCATCGGACTTGGGTGCCCTTCGTTGTGACTGAGAGAGTCTTCGACCTCTGAGGCTGTGAATATGAGTTGGGGTAGGGCTTGCTGGCATCTGACCCCTATCCAGAACAGGACAGTTACGCTGTCCGCTGCTAATCGGTAGAAGTCGTCCCATGAGTTTGCTGCTGCAATAGCAGCGGCTACTACTACGCCTTGCGAATGTCCTGTGACACCAGCAAGTCCGCTCCGCGTCTCGCCCGGTGTCTTTCCCAAAAGCTTACATATAATGCAGTAACGACAGAGAGAAAGCAGCCCAATTAGAGGCATGCTGACTGGAGCGGATATGGTATAATCTCTGTCCGGTTGTGAGGAGGATTGCTTCAACCAACTCAGAAGCTCGAGTCCAAAGCGGTCGTAAATATTACGTGCTGCAACATGCTGAGCCAAATCACTGAGCAATGGGCTAATCTTCGCAAGTACATCTGCGATTAGCGAAGGGTATGCATAGTATAGACTTCGAAGCTCGTTCAACGGATCATCCGTAAGACCTTGTCCCCCAAATACAGCGTAAACAGCTGCTTTACCTGAAGCGGCATCATTGAGGAGTGCCGAGTTGGCGGTACGCGGTGCCGAACCCGACACTCTCACACTTTCATAATATGCTCGAAGGATAGTGTTGTGTTGATGCAAAGTTCCAGGAAGTGAAGCCACCATGGCATGTATTCCGATATCTTGGATAAAAGTTGCTTCAAAGTCTTCGATAAGATGATCCAACAGCTCGTACTCGGAACTATGCACCTCTGATAGCTCTTCTGTATTTCTTACGCTCAATACAATGTGGTGAAGAAAGAGCGCGCACAACTCAGCGGTAGAGGATGGCTGAACCTTCTCAGTAGAATCATCTTCTTCGACATTCTTGCTGGAAGATAATGATGATATGAACTCAATGGCTACTGCCTCTGAGAGCTCGTGGATTGGACCAGGGATTGGAATTGAGTGGGTGATGTCGCCATAAGACAAAGTTAGTCTTGTGGTTAACATCTTATCAACATTACTGAGCACCACACGAGGTTAGAGAAGCTCCACGTAAACAATCAAGAAAATTCCTCAAGCTTAGTTTCAAGCAGGGAAAGTAGCTTTAAAAGTCCACAAATTATGAAATGGCGGCTACAGCTCAAACTCTCATAGCATTAGTTTGGATTCGGCGTCCGATGATGGTATTTCCTGATAACTCGGATATGTTTGACTTATGGGCTCGGAGCCCACGGACCTATGATATTATTCTTTACAATTCTCGCAGATACGCATACTCCTATCATGACCCATCCTTGAAAACGACAGTCAGTTCTGCTGTGGCTGAGACCACGTGACCTAATACGGTGCTTAGGTGGTCCATCGAGTTGCAGGATCCTCGTGTTCCTTCGGACGAGCTTCGAGCGGATCCGGTGGACCATAGTTCGTGGTTCGTGCACGACCGGACCTTGTGAGCCCGCCGGGGTTGGTAGCATACAGCCTGTGGAGCCGTACAGCTTAGAAGACTCCTCAGTGCCGATCTTGAAGGTTCTTCGGTGATTCTCCTACCGTTTCCTTGTTAGTACTACGGACCAACGCTTTCTAGCCTTGTATGCGTTCATCTTTTAGTAAATATCACCTTCCATTATTTGAAGTATTCAGGGTCAAACTATATAACTTTTTTTTAATCTCACTGTGGAAGGCACCCTGTTGCAGCCTATTACTAAGATCTTGTCTCCTACGACTGGCGCACTTCAGCTGATTGACACCACTACAATCGTAGACATGGGTTCTACAGAGACGATTCAAAAGACAAATGGAGTTAATGGACATACGGATGGATATGCAAAGCAAGCGGATAATAATGCGCAACTCCCCTATGATACAGTTCTCGTATCTATTGTCGAGTATGTCTATGATTACGAAATTCAGAGTCCTCGAGCAATACTCAATGCGAAGACGGCACTAATAGACGCCCTCGGTTGCGCTCTTGAGAGTTTGTATGAGAGTCAAGAGTGTGCCTCGATGGTTGGGCCAGTGAGCCCGTTCATGGAGGTTCAGACAGGTTTCAAGCTCCCTGGAACAAAGCACCAAATGGAACCTCTTAAAGGTGCCTTTGATCTCGGAGCAATGATAAGATATCTTGATCACAATGATGCGTATCCTGGGGCCGAATGGGGTCACCCTTCCGGTATAGACTCCTTGCGGAGACTTTGCCTTACCTGATTGTTGAGCTGTCAGAGCTGACTTGGAATTGCTAGACAATATTGGCGCTATACTTGCCGTGGCAGACTGGCAGAGTCGACTTCAGGCCAAAACTGGTATTTCTCAATCCGGGTCAGGCCCATCAATGACAATGGGCACAGTCCTCAGCGCTTTAATTAAAGCCTATGAGATTCAAGGATGCTTCCAAATCCGCAATGCATTCAATAAAGTTGGACTTGATCACACGATACTGGTCAAAATCGCCTCCACAGCCGTTGTCTCCTGGATGCTAGGACTATCTAAGAATCAAGCACTTGATGCACTTTCTCACGCATGGATGGATGGGCATCCGCTCCGAGTCTACCGACAGTCACCAAACGCAGGTCCCCGCAAAGGCTGGGCAGCTGGAGATGCTTGCATGAGAGCAGTCCACCTTGCACTCTTGGTGAGATCTGGCCAGCCCGGTGCCCGTTCAGTCTTGACAACTCCTCGGTGGGGCTTCTACGAGGTCCTTTTTAACGGGAAACAATTTGACCTGCCACGACCTTTCACAACTTGGACAATAGAAAACATCGTTTTTAAGGTCTTTACTGCAGAAGGACACGCGCTCTCTGCTGTTGAGGCAGCTCTGACCATTAGCGACACCTTGAAGAGAGCAGGGCGCACAGTTGAAGACATAGGACGCATCCAAGTCAGAACGCAGGAAGCAGCTATGATAATCATTAACAAGCAGGGACCACTACACAATCCTGCCGATCGTGATCATTGTATGCAGTACATGGTTGCGACCATACTTTTGAAAGGTGAAATGATTGAAACAGCTGATTACCAAAATGCAAGCCCATGGGCTAGTGATACTAGAGTTGAGCAGCTTCGGGAGAGGATCCATATGATTGAAGACCCCCAACTGACGAAAGACTATCATGATCCAGTTACCAGAAGTTGCACCAATGCACTGACGGTGACCTTCAAAGACGGCGCATCTCTCCCGGAAGTCGTGGTGGAGTACCCACTTGGTTCGTCGAACCGTGGAGATGATACTATCAGAGCTGTTCAGGAAAAGGCCCGGCGGAACCTGAGATTAGGTTTGAAGGCTGAAAGAGTAGAGGAAATAATTAATCATGTCTCAGTTGATGGCTTCGAGGCTAAACCAGTCAGAGACTTCGTGGATCTATTTGTCCCATAAAGATAAATAACATGTAGAATACGATATACATAAACCTCCTCATGATATCTTCTTCCGGGAAGATATAATTTATTGTAAGTTGCTACGCTAAATGCGGATACCCCACTATAGTACAAAGCCCAATGAGGTCTTGAAGATAGCATTATAAGTGGCCGCTTACAAATGAGGTATTACTAGTAAGACTATGTGCAGAGCATCTAATAAGTTAGCCAGCTAATGATATCACTTCATGCTAAAAGTGGTCAAATTCGATTAGCTAAGCAATTTTATGGTCCTTAATTGAAACCATGATTCTCTATTCCAATTGGGATATTTGCCCTTTGATATAACAAAAGCCTTTTACACAGAAACTTTAATTACACACTCATAAACTGGGGTGCAGTCTCACTTAGAAAAATATCTTAGGATCGGATAAACATGCTCCCGCATAGTGCAATCTCGCATTCGTGGGTGGTCATGCCGCTGCCAGGGATCTTGTGGATATATCTCTACCCGCGATCCTTCTCTCGGAGCTCGGCCGCGCACGCCGAGTCGGTCACGTACACAACACGGGTTCCATGTGGAATCGGCTGGATTTCGAGAGGCTCTGAAAAATAAATTCAGTCAGATATTGTTCTCGGGGGTTTCAATCCCTCCGTATACTTTCTCAGTGCGTACGGGTTGCTGAATCCCTCCGAGCGACATCCTAGAAGCCTTTATCAGCCCACTAGTCCAGTCGCTCACACGTCCCCGCTCCTGGGTTCGCAGCTCTCCTTACTACATCACGGTCCGAGACCATGCATAGCCAGCAAAACACTTTCTACATACAGTACTGTTGCGGTTGAATTGTGCTCGGTATCATGCACCAGTCAGCCGCGCGTATTTTTAGGCGACATGGCCTCGAAAGTGAGCTTGATCATCATGAATATGATTAGTCACTGAACTTTGATGTATTTGGCCAACTCACAAACCCTCTTTCTTCACTTGAGTGTGTGATTTGATCTACGTTCCACAATCAATGTCTCCATTACAGCCAAAAACGACTGTACCCCACCGCGATCTTGTCCCGAGTAACGATGTGGAAGCACATCTGGAGGCTGGCTCTGGAGATGCACTGCTGGGGAATCAAACAAACGGGATAGCCTTTCCCTATGGTACAATTGATGCAACTGAACCTGATCCAAACTTGGTATGTTTCCGGCTTCTAACAGAGACATGGCACTTATACAAACTGTGTAGGTATCATGGGATGGACCGCAAGACAAACAAATCCCACGGAACTGGACGAACACTAAGAAATGGGTCGCGACCATGACCGTAGCAATATATTCTTTGATAACTACCATGTCAGCTTCCATCGTGGCGCCAGCTATCGGACCAATCTCCAAAAGTCTCCACATGGACCAGGGAACCGTTACTTCACAGATGGTGTTGTCCATATACATCCTTGCATGGACAGTGGGCCAGTTGTTCCTCAGTCCCCTGTCAGAAGTTTATGGGCGGCGTGTAGTGTTGCATACGAGTAATCTGTTCTTTTTGTTGTTTAATACAGCATGTGGCTTTGCCCAATCAAGGTCACAGATACTTGCTTTCCGCTTTCTTAGCGGAATTGGGGCTGGTTGTGCAATTACGGTAGGCCCCGCCATGTTCTGACTCTCTATTTACCTAAATTATCATTTCGCATTCAACAGCTGATGCTTCAGGCAGTTAGGGGCAGGCATACTCAGCGATACGTGGGCACGGACGGAAAGTGGCAAGGCAATCGGGATATATAGCCTGGCACCCGTTCTGGGCCCTGCTTTAGGACCAATTCTTGGAGGACTCATTACTGAAAGCACGCAGTGGAGGTGGATCTTCTGGACTGTCTCTGTTATCTCTGGTGTCATCCAGATATATGGCTACATTTTCCTTGCTGAAACTTTCGCGCCCAAGCTTCTCAGGAAAAAAGCCAGACATCTGAGAGAACTAACCGGCAATCAGGATCTCTACACTGAATGGGAAAAGAAGAACGCATCTGGATTCGAACTGTTCAAGAAGACCGTCTTTCGCTCTTTTGAGCTTCTGGCTACCCAGCCAATCATACAGGTGCTCGCAATCTACCTAGCGTATCTTTATGGGATCAACTTCCTCGTGCTCTCGACATTCTCTAGACTTTTTATGACAAAATATCACCAGTCTATTAGTGCTTCGGCACTTAACTATCTATTTATTGCTAAAGGATATATTCTTGGCACTTCAATGGCTCCTTTTAATGGTCGGGTCAGTATGTCTGCATATGGACACTTCTTTAGCAAGCCGAGATTCATTTCGATCTATCTGCTTGTTCGTCCCTTCATTGATATTTTGCTAACTTGCTCTACAGCTATACAACAAACTCACCGCGCGAAATGGTGGTGCTGAGATCCCTGAAAACAGAATCCTAATTATGATACCGACATCCCTCCTCGTTCCCATTGGGTTCCTTTGGTACGGCTGGTCCGCCGAATCCTCGGGCACGACCTGGCTTCTTCCAGACCTTGGGGCGCTCATCTTCAGCGCCGGTATTATCGTGAGTAATCAGTGCATCATTGCCTATCTTATAGACTGTTATCCAGAGCATGCAGCTTCAGCCATGGCCGCGGCACTGATGTGGAGATGCGTTGCCGCATTTGCTTTTCCATTATTTGCACCTGCTATGTATGACGCGCTAGGTTATGGATGGGGTTGTACTCTGCTCGCTGGTATTGCTCTGGGGATTGGACTCCCGGCACCAATGTTACTATATAAGTATGGAGCAGTGCTTAGGAAGAAGAGCAACTATGCTGCGTCTGATAAGGGGTTGGCTTGAAGATTGTCTTCTGATATCGAGAACCACTCTTGATTTGGGGTACACAATGAGATCTTTTCCGCGGTATTTAGCACTGGAAGAGATGTGCTTGGGCTGTTACTCAATTAAGGTCCGAACTGAGCAGAAGGCTTATCCTACGGGTGTTTCTATGGCTGCAGGTGATGAAGCCTTGTGGAACAGACTATACGCAGTGCCTAAGTCGTCCGCGGAACTTAAAAAGTAAACATGCCTTTGAATAGATAAAAAACGGAAGAAGAATTCGAATGCTTCCACCGTCTATTTCTACATACCTTATACTCGTCCAAATTGAATGAGGGGGCTGAGTAAGGCATCCTAGATGAATTTCTTCTTCTACAAAGATAACCAGCTAGCAGCAATTATTAAAACCAGATATTGATTCTTCAGAAATGTAGTCAATTATTGATTTCTAAAGAATAAATCTCCAAGGTATAGAACACTCTTCTGGATAGACTTGCATGAAAAATATTTACAGAACTTCTACTTCAATCGAAATCAATTACCAGTTAGAATATATTTTTTGAAAGTCGAAGCGTGATAATAATATGGTGCTAACACTTTCGTATGTTTAGTTATAGTAAGCTCTCTCATTGAACATCTGCATATATCCTACGTATCCTTCTGTCCCATTCAAGTTGACTTGGTAACCGGACACATGTAGCCGGAGGGGAACTGCCGTGCCCCGGCCACAGTGGCAGATCACCTCCACCAAAATTTTCCTGCATCCCGACTCCGAACCTACATTTCTCGACCACGCGCACCTTGCATTATCATTCATCTTTGTTTCAAATTCTGAGACCGAAAGATGACATACCACTATCGGTTGTAGTTTTGTGCGACATGCCGATCGACAGAAGTCGGAACTCCCTAAGCTCCGTGATAGCAATATAGTCACTATCGCTTCTAGTATATTTATGTGTTTCTTGAAGGAGCGAATCTTGATTCCCCAACCCATATCTGATACATAGTAATCAAGCAATACCGTCATTATGCCCTCTGAGACCATTGATGTTCCCCAGCCGACCCTGGTAGCTGAGACCAAACTACCCCCCACCACACCGCAAGATCCAGCCACGAATGGTGCTACCAATGATCATACTAATGGATTCGTGCAAAAAAATGGGCTTGAACCAGAAGGGACACACACCGAGTTTCCTCGACCCTTGAAACTGACGGGAGTTCTTGACAGCTATAAGTCTTTTGACGTGACGCCTGTAATTGGGAAAGAGTTTCCCGACGCCAAGCTGTTGGACTGGATGAGTGCTGAGAACTCTGATGAGTTGCTGCGCGATCTAGCTATCACTAGTGAGTTTATACAGAAAGATCCCTCAATTGCCCTCAAACGTCCAACACAAGGGCTGACAAACGGGCTCCAGTTTCCCGCCGTGGGGTTGTATTCTTTCGAGACCAGGATGGAATGACGACCGATACAATGAAGACCCTAATCTTGCGATTAGGTGAGCTTGCTGGAAAGCCTTCTAGTTCAAGACTGCACATTCATCCCGTCAATAACGCTAGGAGAGAGGGTGGAAGAACCGACGACGAGATTAGCCTCATCAACTACAGTGGCCACAAATCTATCTACGCGGACAAATTCGTCACTGAGAAGCAGCAGTCGTTGCGCAATCAGTGGCACAGCGATATTACCTTCGAGCCCGTACCTGCAAGTTACACCATGTTGAAGATGCAGGATTTACCCAAGACTGGTGGGGGTATGAGGTACCAAGTGCTATGCTAGGCACCGCTAATTCGCTTAATGACTAGATACTCTATGGGCATCTGGCTACGAGCTCTATGACCGAATCTCGGCTCCATACCAGAAATTCCTTGAAGGTCTCGATGCTACGTATGCGCAGCCTGAGTTTGCCCGAGTAGCCGCACTCAAGGGTTTCAAACTTTTTGAGGGCCCCCGAGGCTCTCCAGAGAATGTTGGCACAGAGCTGTCCTCCGTCCACCCCGTCGTCCGAACCAATCCCGTCACAGGATGGAAGAGCATCTTCGCCATCGGCTTCCACGTTCAGAAGATCAACGGTTTAAGCTCATTAGAAAGTAAACATTTACTGGACAACTTCATTACTATGATAATGGAGAACCACGATATTCAGGTTAGGCACAGGTGGGAGAACAGCAACGATCTAGGTTTGTTGCCCCGGATAATCTCACTGGAAGATATATTTCTGGACGAGTGCTGATATTCCAATCTTAAACAGCGATCTGGGACAATCGTAGCGTTTACCACGCTGCGACATTTGACTACGAAGGTCTTGGAGATCGTTCGGGATCGCGTGCTGTAGGAGTAGCCGAGAGGCCTTACTTTGACCCCAACAGCAAGTCTAGGTGGGAGGCTCTTGCAGCTGAAGCGGCTGAGGCAGAAGAACTTGGGGTTGAGAAAGAACAGGTGGCTACTATATTGTAGGTAGGTTCAGGAAAGATGGATTCAGATATAATATAGCTGCCCCCCAGATTCTATTCGATATATTTTCAAGTATTGCTGTTAAAGTGTCCATATTCGACCGTTGATCTGTTAATCTCCAAAACATTTTAGTCCCTAAATTTCATCTTGTACGATCTTGCTGTATTCAATTTGATTGTTCTGTAAAAGAATTGGCAGATATCCTTGATTTCAAGCTTCATGAATGGAATAATAAAGGATACCTTTCCCTTAGTACAACTAAATTGGTACCTAAGAAGGAATTGAGAAGCAGGCTAACTTGCCGCCTGTAGTCTACAAACTTTTAGTTATGGGCCTTAGCTACATGGAGGCTATCAAAGTAGAAAGGCCTTTGAACCAAAGTATATGACCTACATAATACAGCAAGTATCTGTCGCTGTATTCGCTCGATTTTTCGAGATTTTCACTCATGAAGTTACGCAGATCACTGTAATGTCACTCGGCCAAGGACGAAAATATAATTGTATCTCTCTCATTTCGAATTCTGGAAGTTTCACTGAGGACCGTTTTATGTAATATTATCAGTTATTGATAATATATAATCATTCTACAGGAACAGAAGAATCTCCAGATAGGTGATACTTGTCAGATGATCAATTTGCTAGCTACATGTCCAGGCTAACATGACGGTTCCATCAAGCAATATTAAAAGAACGCAAGACTGTAACTCTCATATGACTACGGTAGTACCTAATAAAGTCTAAATGCCGAGCTTCTATCTGCAGTTCATACAATATATAAAAGAAAGTGAATCCAGAGCCAGTTTCCTAAGAAAATCTCGACACTGCTACGGCAATTGCTTTTCCATCTCCGTGACTAATACTAACCTCTACCCCTGTCACTCCGACCTTGTCTGCCTTACTTTTCGCTTTGCCATGTAACTAATGCATGAATTGGATGAGTTATCAGATCGCTTTCAAGACATATGCAAGATGGTGTTGAAGAACTCACCTCAACCTTGGGTCGACCACTACTGTCATCCCTTCTTATCTCAATATCTTTCAGCGCTGCTCCGGCACCGTCTCCCTTCACACCAAGACTTTTAAACACCGCCTCCTTGGCAGCCCATGTACCCGCCAAACTTGCTTGGCGACCGCCTGCTGCGGTGTTCGCCAAGTCAATCTCGGCGTCGGAGAAATTATAGGACAGAAAATTGGAATTTGTGGATGGAAATGTAGAGACAGGCTCAATGTCGACGCCAACGCGAGTATTGGAGGCTTGGACGTGGTCAATATCTAATTCATCGGGAGAGGGTGGTTGAAGAGCCGAGAGAAGCAGGGATTTGGTGACGGCGTGGACGGCATCGTCAGCGGTGGTAGAATCTTCGGAAACTGTAGAGGCGGTAGATGTATCACGCTTTCTGGGAGAAGAGACACCTGTTGTGGATGCAGATGTAGACAGAACTGAGTCGGCAGGAGTGATAGGTGATGTGCGTCCTGGGGAATTAGAAGCAGTTCTTGAAGAAATGCCGGACGAGCCGCCACGACTCGCTCGTTCAGGAACGGTACTGAATGTGTAAGACGACTGATCCGTCTTTAGGCTCACTCTAGCTGCTGGATCAAGGTAGATAGCGCTCTCTTGCTCGGCTGTGAATGGTGGAGCTTGTTTGACGGTAACGATGGAGTTGGTAATCAGAGCTCTGTGTAAGAACTGGTTAGCTTTCTGGCGACGAGTCTCCAGTCGAATCGCATAATCCTGATAAGTGACCTTATCCAGGGCTGCGAAAACATATTTAGGATGTACACCAATGAGCTGCGCTCCCTTCTGCCCAAATCCAAATGATGTTAAGGAAAAGGCCTTGATGCCCGGAGTTTTTAGAGTTCGATCTGGATACAGAAGGTAGTCGAATTTCTCGAAGTTCTTGTCGATGTTGTCAGCGTTACGATTCCCTGGTACGATACCAGTGTTCATGCTTTGGAGACAGCCATTAAGCATCCATGCTCCCGCTGCGCCTTTGGAGTGGCCGGTCAGATATTTTTGGAATATACCGAGGACAGGATTCCCACGAGCCCGCCCTAGATGTTTGAACTGCTTTGAGATAACATCACCCTCATTTTTATCATTGGCCATTGTTGATGTCCCATGAAAGGACGCAATATCAATGTCATCAATGGTAAGGCCGAACGTAGCAAGAGCACCACGGAGCGGTGATATATGAGGGTCGTTCTGCCAAAATTCTGAGCCCCAGGTACTCAGGGACTGTTTAGCTTGTCTTTTCGCGAACATGTCAATATTTTCCATCCGCCGATTGAACCATTCGTCATCATAGTCAATGCGCGAAGCCATTTCAGCCTTCAACTGGGATTCTTGATCATATTTCCAATCTTCAATCTGTTTGAGTGAGAAACACAGCTGCTTCTTGCGAAAGCCTATATCCAGTAACGGCGAAGGGTGTTGTTGACGTAGTTCTCGCGCAGTTGTAAGTATACCTTGACCTGGAGCGGGGACTGATCGGCCAACTTTGTCTCCAGCCATATCAATCATAGCAATGACAGAGTATATAGGACAGCCCATCTCTATGGCAAGCTTAGCGCTCATGACGATTTGAATCCCCGCGCCCTGAGATTCCATGAATCCGGATCTGGTAGAGGCTGTTGGGCGCGACATCTCCGCAGGCTCACGACCATGTGCCAGCTCTTCAAGAGAGTTGCTCGTGGCTTTCATACTTCCGAACTCGTTCGAGTTTTCTTCTCCAAAGTCGTCGGTGCCACCAACAAGACAGATCTCCGCTTTACCATTCATGATTGTCTCCCAAGCTAATTGAACGGACTCAACGGATGTTGCACAAGCTCCGACAGGAGTTTTGATAGGGCCAGCAGCAGAGATGAGGAGCATGTTGACCCAGGCAGCGGTAGTGTTCATCATAGTCTCTTGAAGAATATCGCTTTGAACATCTTTGTCCATCATACGGTCGCGGTAGACAGCTCTCAGACCTTTTAATGACCCAGAGGAACTTCCAATACAGTTTGCAAGTCCAGAAAGATGCACGTATCTATAAATTTCATATGGGTCCGTGATGCCACTTGAGATCAAAGCCTCAGATACACAAATCAACGTGTAGAGGGTTACCTCATCCGTCTGATCGATCATGTCCTGAGGAATACCATAGTTCTTCGCATTCCAGCCAAGCGGTATCTGACCAGCGACTAGCCTAGTAGAGCTTATGGCTTTAGGGACACGCAAAGTGGCTCCTTTATAAAGATGGACTCGGTATTGTCCAGTCTCAGTATCCTCAAATATGGCTGATTTGTCACCGTGGAAAGCCTTGAAAGCTTCGGCTGTTGCTTTTGAAGCTTCGAAGGGCGCAAAGTCTTCCTCTATGACAATCTCCTGAAGGATCTCTTTTCGAGTCGGATCGTAGTTGTTGCTGAGCTCTGGATCAACAAATCGCACTCCAGCGTGTTTAGTAATGTCAGTAGAATATCTCGGACCAACGTCGCCATCTGCAACTGGTTCTCCAGACTTGGCATCAACCCAGCCGACGTAAGTTTCAGTTTTACCTTTCAGCAGGCCGTCGTGATGCTTGATCTTGCCAGTGATCCAAGCCATTTCGACCCAACCGGAAACAGAAAAGTCGCCGAAAGCTTCCTTTTCCCAGCGGGTGCGAGAGTTGCCCCAAGGACCTAGCTCCCCAAAACCAGTGATAACCACAACTCGATCGAGATTTAGAAGGCCTTCCAAATCGGAGAGTGGCTTTAGTTCTATCTCATAGTCGGGGAGCTTGGGAAAACCAACGTCAAAGTTTGTGAGCTGGCTTACACTATCTTTCGAAGCTGATTTGAAGGGTGGAGGAGCAGCTTTAGAGGTGCTCGGCGTCTTTTCTAACATCAATTCTTTTTGCAGTGCCTTGTCTTTTTCGCTCTTGTCCCTGAGATCTTGGCGTGCTTGTTCAGTGAGCTGCTTGAGGTTTGGAATACGATGTAAGCCTCCACCGAAATCTGCATAAACAGGCTCAATCTCACATAGGCGGTGGATCTCAGGATGAAGAACCGCAAGAATGTTAAAGCTCATCTCTTGGCGAGAGAAGGTACGTGCATTGGTGGCGGCCTCAATGGCCTCCGAGACGATGTCATTCGCGTTCATCAGTCCGGTACCACGCGTCCACCCAATAACACATCCACAGAGACTAAGATAATCGCCCCAAGATTCGGAGTGCCACCTATTGAACAAGGTCTCCAGAGATATCTTGGACTCGGAGTACAACCCATCGAAACCGAACAGACCATGGTTTGGCGACAAGGGCAAAACAACCTGGGTAGGTTTAAGGTGGAAGCCCTTTTTCTGCTTTTGAATTGTGATTTGACCCATCATACGAGTCAAATTGGTCAACATCATTCGATGAGCAAACTCAGAGGTAGAGTCAAGTCCAGTGATGTCGCGACCATTCTCCGGAATTGCTGCAAAGGGAATGAAGAAATCAAGATCCCAGTTCAGAGTATTATAGACATACTCAATAAGAGATTTGATGTCATTTGTACTTCCTTGATTAAACGGAACGACAATAAGCTCCGCACCGCGACCTCCATATGTTGTATACAGCTTTTGATAAGACTTGTATACCTCACTGGAGACGCGAGATGTTGTTACCAAGACTTTGCCTCCTCCCGCCAGAAGGCCCTGTAAGATATTCTCACAGATGGAGCCAGGTCCAGCACCCGTAAGTAATGCGTACTTTCCCGAGAATGAAAGACCTAGTTCTGCACCAGTGTGAAGGATCTCCAAGTACTTCGTGGTTGCATGCGCGTCATACTGCCATTCATGCAATCTTTGGGTTTTCAGTTGAAGAAGAGGAGCTGCTCCTCGTGAAGACATCTCCAGAATGTACGTCTGGGACGCATTGATAGAATTTTGCTGGATCTCAGTATATTTGATGTTTCCATGCATATCAATTTCCACGTGAGGCTTTGTTCCTAAATCGATGGGGCAGAAAGCTGGTTGTGATCCTAGCGCGTCCTTACATCGTCTAGCTAGGTCAACCACAATAGAGGCTGCGAACTGCAAGTTCTCTTTCGGCTGTGATTGGTTGTAGCAGTTTGGTAATGCTTCAATCATTCTCAGAAGATTCTCGTTGGAACAACTAGTGACGTGTCGACAACACGCGACATATTCGGGATCATCTAGAGAGACAGTCCCGGCAAGTGCTTTCAGATAGAGCTCCGTCGCATCGAGACGAGCCCAGTTCCACCAACTGTCATAGGTGCGTACTTTTAAAGCGTCGAACTTCGGCTTGATTTTCTGTAAGTATGTATCCCCATACTCATCATTCCAGAGGTCGATCTCTGCTTGCAATGTTTCCTTCTCTTCTTGGGCTACTGAGCGAACTTTATCGCCTGCTCGTATATCAACTTGCAGATAATCTGAGAGAATCTCTAGTTGCTTGTTCAGTAGAATGTTCTGTTGCGATGCGAGTTGCTTGATTGCTTCAGGATCAACAGTGCCAACGTTGACTCCGATTGATACAGACGAGCTCGAAGCGCTTGGTGTTATTCCGCTCCGTTGACAGTAGCTTTGAACTATATTATCCAAAAAAGTCTTAGCTGCATCTTGATCACCTAACCTGGAGGCTGGTTCTTTGGTAAGCGCCTGAAGTAGGACGGCCTGTTGTCTTAGAGGTCCTAGGCCCCACCGGGTCTCAAGATATCTCTTAGCTGTAGTGATATTGAAACCAAGGGGCATCTTGGATGACATCATCCTAGAGACTAGACTGCCGGATTGCTTCCCAAGTCCTTCATCGGCAGCCACATTGTTGCCAAGTTCTTCAAGACTCATATCTTCTGCGCCATCGGGGAGTGACTGAAATTCCACTCCAAGATCTCCGATGAGTTCATTCTGCATAGTAGATTTGCCTTAATCCTTATAAATTAGCAGGCACATTCTTCTCCAAAGGAGGATTAATATCAAACTACCCACCATCAACTAAGCTCTTGATCGATACTTTTGTAGAGACTTGCTCAAAATCTCTCTTCAATTTCTGAGCAACAAGCGCTCTGACTTTGTCCACTCCAGGAATAGGAACATCTGGAATAGATTCCATTGTGACTGCAGAACTCTGAGTTGGAAGGGCGACTTGGGCTGTGACGGTTCCTACGGAAGCGACTACCTCGGTGGCCTCCGGTTTTGACTGCTCAACTACAGCATTTTGCTCTAGAGCTATATCAGGAGCATCGAACTCGTAGTAAATATCTTTAGAATCCGACGCCCAACTCAGAATCTGACGGTCATTACCACGAGCCATATCCTCATCCGCATATTTAGATGCAATGGTCCGCTTTGCCATTCCAGTAAGAACACCGGCCGGTCCAATCTCAATCAATCGCTTAACTGGCTTTGGGCCTCCGAAGAGCACATCTTGTGTTTCAATCCTATTCTTATCGTCAGAAAATAACGAATACGAGGAAATGAAGATGCATGGAATTACCATCTGACTGGTGACGCAAATTGGTATCTGGATTATCTCCAGTCAGTTCATACATGTCTGACTACTTAGGGTTTGCTTACGACAGGAGCTCGATGAGCAAAGTGTGAGCAACTTTGTTTTCGAAACCTGGATCAAGCATTTTGAATCAAATGTCTTAACTAGAAGACGCTAGATGCGTGATCAAGTGTCTAGGGGAGGAAATTCCCGGTTTGAAAACGTCGATAGAAACAAGACTTGAAGGTCTTCTCTATGACATAAAGCTGTAATACATCAGAACACGTTTTAGAGAGTGGGTTACAAATGTGAGAATCGTAAAAATCATAATGAGCAGCTTAACATCGGTCTTCGATAGCTGATCTTAAGTACTGCGGTATTCTTATCCGCTAGGATATAAACTACTGCCCTAAACAGGACTAGGCACAAATCTAGCTTTCCAAAAGATAATAAAATTCTATAAGCTTCTATTTTAAAACTAATTATATTTACAAAAGTTTTAAGTTAAATTAGTTGATTCTTACCATAGAAAGACTTACATAGAATATAAACGAACACTTATTTACCAAATCCATTTATTGAATTATTTTAGCTCTAATAATAATATAGTTTTTAGGTACTACGTATATATACGATAGTCTTTTCAATCAAAATATTTCCCTTAGTTGACTGCAATCGGGGAACTGTTTCCAAAATATGATTATTATACTCTTATTTACAGACTCTCATAGAGAGGTTTTATTACAACTATTCATACCAAACAACAACAACTATAGAGATTATATGGGGAAACAAAGACATAGAAAATAAGGCACACAATTAGTCTACTCTCGAAAGTAACAGGATGAGAGATAGCGACTCGATGGCTTCGGCGGTCCGTGGAATAGTTCTCTCATTTCCCGGAACAGGGTGCGTTGTGGTAAGCAAGTACGGTAGTTAGGAAGGGATTGATCCATAAGGATCAGCAACCTGTCGCTGCGTCGAAAGTCCACAACGTTGCATTTGCTGGACTGTGATACCTCCGCACTGATATCAGCGCGGTATCTCGGCGCTCGGTAGGCTGCCGGCAGGGCACGCGCCGTGATAAGCGACGATAGTAGCGAGTTTGTCTGGTGGCGGCTTACTTTTCCAGGGGCAGACTCACGAAGACCGGAGACTTGACGCCGAGGCTTCAGAGATATGTAGAGCCATGGTTTGATTCCATTCCGGAGTACTTCACAAACACTAACGGTCATTTTGATTGTGAGTTTTGAATTCAAGATAGCACAATCATCGCCGTTATAGTTCTTTTCTATACTTAAGAAGTCTTCTGTCATCACAGTCGACTTAGCCACAGTAACTTGCATTATGTTGGCGTCTCAGCTTCAAACGTTACCAGGTGGTTTTCTAGTATGGGGAGTAGCCTCATCAATCTTGTTTGTATTTCTTTATGCCAATAGAGCCGAAGTGCTGGGCATTCTGGGGCTCAAAAAAATTGATGTGATCGATTTGACAAAAGGCAATGCCCCAGACTATAGGCCAGTGCTGCTCGATGCCTACAAAAAGGTTCGATCTACGCTGACAGATTACCGTCGTCTTATACTCATTGTATCTACTAGTATACGGATCGACTATATCGGATACCCTTCACGCATCACTCATCAATCGTCTTGCCAAATAAATATGTTCATGAAATTGTTTCCCTTCCAGATTCCAAGAGCAATTTCTTAAAGGAGGCCTATCATCGGTTCTTGGGAAAATATACCGGTGTGGGCAGTACCGGGCAAGACATCATTGACGCTGTTAGAGTAGACTTAACTCGCAACATCACCCACGTCATTGATGATTTGCAAGATGAGATCTCTTTTGCTACTGCGCAAAGGCTTGGCGACTGCAAGGATTGGACCGCCTTCACCTTTTACCCTACACTGGCACCAATTGTAGCACAGATAACCGGACGGATTTTCGCTGGACTCCCTCTGAGTCGAGAACCAGAATGGGTGGGCTGATAATTACTCGTTTACACGTTCTAAACATGGCTGATAGATTTTGAAGATTGATCTGCTTGTCAATTACACACGATATGCCTTTGCTGGCGCTTGGGCTCTGTGGGAATATCCTCAGTGGATGCACCCTTTGGTTGCCTTATGGAAACCAGAGATCGTAACGGTGAAGAACTCTTTAGAGCGTGCCAGACGAATCATGATACCAATCCTAGAAAAAAGGAAGCAAGAAATGGACGCGGATCCTAATTTTGTAGCGCCAAATGATATGATCACATGGATCGTTCAGAGGACAGGCCCATCTGCTTGGGACCCGGCCTACCAGTCCCTAAACCAAATGCAATTAGGCCTCGCATCCATCCACACAACGTGAGTGCTCTTATTGTGGTGGGAAATCCAATGATATACTTATATAGTATTAGTACTGCACTTGTCACCCATGCTTTTTACGAACTCTGTACACATCCCGAGTACATTCAGCCCCTCCGCGAAGAGTGGGAGCAAGTTCTAGAGCAGGAGCGCGGGAAAAAGGATAAGCAATTCAACATGAAACTCCGTAAAATGGATTCTTTCTTCAAGGAGGTTCAGCGCCTGAATCCTGCCAGTCTGATCTCGATTGCCCGCTATGTTGAAAGCGATATCACTCTGTCTAATGGGCAAGTGTTGCCCAAAGGTACCTTCACAGCGGCATCATCCTACGGCATCAATCGTGACCCAGAGCTCTTCCCAAACCCTGATGTGTTTGATCCCTGGAGGTTTGTCCGACTTCGTGAAGAGCTGGACAAGATCAATACGCGATCCGATATACCTGCAGATTCCAGATGGCAATTCGTCACGACAAGCATCGAGAATCTCAATTTTGGGCATGGAAAGCACGCTTGTCCTGGCCGCTTCTTTGTTGCCAATGAGGTCAAACTTCTATTAGGGCATATTATATATGAATACGATATAAAATTCGCAGACCCCGTTAAAGGCCGGCCGGGAAACATTTTTCAGGGGCCGGTGGTTATCAATCCTGACCCCACCTGCAAGCTGATGTTTCGCAAGAGATAAGGCTTAGCATTAGTCTGACTCTGGGACAAGGGCAGGGGCCCGAATTTGGTGTTTGCGAGCTGACTAGCGTAATCATTCAGCTGACATCAATTAATTAACAGTTTATATGCGTTGGGGTAAGGCCGGTGTGACCTAGATTGATGATAAATTCATCGCTATAAGCACTAAAGGACACATCCTCGGTACTTGGGGAAATCATAGTTAAAAGATTTTGAATTTAAAAACTCCCTATAATGTTTCATACCCGTCTTTCTTATCGATAGTATATTTTCAGAAATAAGCATTTCTACTAGCGTTTGCAGAATCAGCACGAGATCTTAGCTATAGTCGTACAACTAAATAAGGTTCGCATATCTTACCCTATTGTGGCAGGTCAGTCTAAATTCCCAGCGCAGCTATTCATACTAAATTGTAGAATCAGCCGATTTTCACTCAAACATGCACCCGCGTATCACATGTCGAAATGAATTAGCACTAATTGGAGTATCTTTTCAATTTTTTATTGTTATTTCGGAGTTTCGATAACATATACGTAAACCCGCCTTGCGACGACGGTAGAGTTTACAAGGTATGAAATGGCCTAGGGGCTCGCTTTCCGTGCTCCGTTCGTTCGGGCGTCAGCCTCCCGAGGATATTGCGTGCGATCCCGGTAATGTCGCCGCTGCGGGCTGTAAATAAGGAAAACTATTAGCTACAGTGATGTTAGTGCTTAGGACGCCGGTAAGTTAATAGGAGCAAAATCCATGCTTGACCGCTTCTCTGTGTCTAGATCAAATGCCTTTTATCTTTGGAGACCGTATCTTTTTGATGACAATCGTTTGTGCCTAATCAACGAGAGTTTGGAAGACATGTCGCCATCATCCTCCTCTCATTCTGGCGTCTATCCATCGTACCTCCAAGCCACTTTATCCTTAGTGTCACATTTATCAGGACACTCTGCAGTCAATGCAGCCAACACCCCTGTGGCATCCCCATGTTCCAACTATAGCTTCCCTGATGTGATTTGCATGAACCATTATGGTAGTGTGATGTCTGGAGCTTTCTATCGGCAGGTCATCGATGTCCTGGGCTTCAGTGATAGTTATCCAACCACGTCCAACCCAAGTGATTCATCATTCGCGTCTGTAGCTAATGCTAGCTTCCTTGTGTGGAACGAAAAACTGGGTCTCGAGCTTCTCGGCCCTAACCCCACCAACGAGTTCATGTTTGATCTACCCCTAGCATCACATGAAGCTCCAGTCTACGTTCCATATCTCAACCGTATATACTTCTCGGAGCTGACAGCAAACAATACTTGGCAATTCGTGATTGATCTCAATACAACACCACCCACACTCGGCAATATTACTACAAGTCCGCCCTTGCAAAGACCTACTGGTTCGACTTTTCATAATGGACTTATCTACTGGGTGGGAAGTGCCACCGAAGATGGAGTCTACCGACCAGGTATCTATTCGATGAACGCTAGCACGAATGAAGTGAAGCCTGTCTTGAACAACTACTTCGGATACTTTTTCAATACATGTGATGATGTTGCCGTTGCCGCCAATGGTGACATTTGGTTTACTGATAACCGTACGTCTATCTTCCATCCATAAGTCTCCTTAGTTGCTTTGTTCAACTTTTCATTTGCTCTAGACTAACAAGACTTGTCGCATCTAGTCTATGCATCTAGCGGCAAATTCAGGGCGTCGCCCCCGCAACTTGAGAATGCTATCTATCGCTTTGAACCATCGACAGGCGTCGTTCAAGTCATCTACGATCAACTTCAACAACCAAACGGAATTGCATTCTCTCCCGATGGATCTAACGTCTACTTCACTGACTCAGGGGCTGACTATGTCATTCCGTACCTTTCGGATCCTGATACAGACGTCAACACGGCGACATTCAGCTCTTTCTATCGCTCCACCGGTAAGCGAACCGTCTATACCGCCAACGTGAACGAGGATGGCACGGGAATCAACAACCTTCGCCCGTTCTTCCTCGCCATGGATCGAGTCCCTGACGGAATCAAGAGCGCCGCAAATGGATATGTTGCAACGGCCACTGGTGAGAAATATCCTTGTTGCATCCTCAAGTTCAGGGACGTCCTTCCTATTAACCAGCCCATCTAATCACAGGTCACGGCGTCGATATTCTCACCGATAGGGGTATTCCCGTTGTGCGCATCCAAACCAAATTCGTGGTGACTAACCTTTGTTGGGCTGGCTCAGAACTAAATGAGCTCTGGATGGTAGGCATTGCAGGCGTGGGAAGAGTTAAATTTGCGCTTAAGGGAAACCCTCTCCTATAGCAGAGCAAAAACACCACAACTTGTTGCTTCAGATTCGTTCGGCTGTGCTTCTTTCGAATAAAATTCCATTATACATTGTAGCGCTCAACCTGTCAATTCATTTATCAATCGTCTCTCTCTAGGCAACAACTACTTAGTATTTGAGAATCTCACTGTCTAAATATTTCTGTTTTCCTTTTTATTTATCTAGTCCCTCTACGAATAGCCAATATAGTATATCATGAGCCCTGTGGTGTCTCCTTATTGCCTATGACATTTTCCTTCCAAAACGTTCTATAATTCTTGGAGGAGTATTATCACTCCTGATATTCTATCCCCATGAATTGCAAAGCTGACCACTCTGAGAGACTCACAGACTGATTGAATTGCAGGTGATAATCATCAATATGACCCTTTAGTATTTCATACAACTCGTCCAAAAGTAACTCGCTAATGTGGTAGTTATATGGGGGATATCAGGTGCTTTCCACGTGACATACGCGTGACCTTACGCGATATTTATTTTGTTTTTACATATTGATTTCAAGCATAGACAGCACACCCATATAGACGCAGAGATTACTTTCTTATACCCTTATTACACTCCTATTCAGACGTTACTTAGTACGATGTGATACCTACAACCCTTAGATCCCGATTCGTCCATTTCTACAGCTAGATCCTAGTCACGATACTGCGTTTGAGGCTTTCCTGCTTCACTAATTGTGGTTGTAGTCCTGAGAATCGACATGTACGATTACTACTCTTGATAGACAAGAAGCTAATGAGTACTTCGATATTCTAAAGATCTCTATTGATGACTATTCATTTCCCTCTACCGTACATTCGTAAAAGCAGCCTAATGCAGGCTCGATAACCTATGAGCTGATCCAGAAAATGTCAAAGACATCACGCAGGTAAAACCTGCAATTTCCCTAGTCAGCCCACCCCGTCCAATTGAGTCAATGTCAAAGTGTAAACTCGAGCATGCAGCCTTGGCAGAAGCTCAAGCCTTTCCAAAAGCGCCTTGTGATGAGAAACTCCGTGAGTCTATATGAATGATTCCATCTGGCGCTAAATGAATATGCTTGTTCAGATGTCTCCGTTACGCCGCATTATCAGGCCGTATTATCACCAAGCCTTGTCGAACGGCTTATAGGAGGAGAACAAGTCCCAGCCTCGTTCTCTACGAAACATGCTGATCTCTGGACTGGTATCATTTCCGTTGCTCCCGTGTACTTCTAATACTGGTGCCATAACGGCTGGCCGAGGGCAGGCAGATGATGAATATGTGCCAAAAGAGTCGGGCACACATGCAGACCGCGACGGGTCGGGTCCGTAGAAATCCGTCGTGGTAACATGTCCGTGAGGAGGAGAGTCGAGCTTCCCACCCAAGCCCGACTCTGAGTGCATTGTGGGGAGGTCTAGACCAAAATCGTTAGACAAGTTGCTATCATCACCGGTGATGAAGGCGCTTCTTGGTCTCAAGAAACTTGAGTGGAATTGCTGCAAAAGTAATTGATTTCGTGTCAAGTGATTGACTGAGGGTGACAGATCGCCGCTGCTTTGTGTTGGGTAGCTTGATGGTAGCTCCGTTGTCGCGTTATTCGAGTCTACGAATTCGACAAACTGCGTCGCTAGGTCAAGGTGTGCTGAAGCAACGAGTAGAAGCCGAGAACCATACGACGAGGACACATCAGAACTATCACAAAGATCTTGTAGGATTCCCACAACGTTCCCAAGTAGAGAAAGATCCTCGGTAGGTGAAGCTCTTGACGGGTAGGTGACAATGTCCTTGAATATTTCGAAGAATTCCACGAATGGAGAATAGATTAGAAGCCTAAGATACAACGTTAGCCCCCTTGTTCAATAAATTAAAGTACTACTCCTCAGGATTTTGTTATCGAGAGTCCCAATTCCGAGGCGTGCTACATGTGACGGGGAGAAGAAAGAACGATTGCGAATGGAATGCGCATAATTGGCGAAGCACGTCCAGATAAATATTGTGCTTACTTTTGAAGAAGTTGGCAACCACCATTTGTTCCACTCATTGCGCGGGCCTTGAGAATTAGTGCGATGCCCTTTCTCGCGTCTTCCACACGGAGCTTCGTCATCTCCTCGTCAGTGCAATGCCTAGTGGTTAAAATACGAGCATTGTAGTAGTCAAAATTTAGAGATAGATTCAAATGAGATTTTAGATCCCCGTCCGGCTCGCTATCTGAAGTGCTTTGAACAAGAATAGCTTCATGCATCTTATACCATCGTTCAAGAGACTTAAGTAACTTTGCTGCACAGCGTTGAACTTCTGTGGGACTTCGCCCACTAGCTTGCGCAGAATAGAGATCAAAGTAGATTTGTTCCTGAATTCGAGCAAGCGGGATGCGTGGAACCAGATAGCGGTGAAACTCCTCGTCTTCGGGTAAGGCGACATCGCAGTCGTACGAAGGAAGCCGACAAGAATTTCCGTATAACGATGAAAGTTGCTTGTCAAGAATGAATAATGACCAAAACACCTTAGACTGCTCTTCTGCATCCTCTTGTTTGATCTCAAGAGGAGTTTTGCGCTTCCTGTGTAGACCCATCATCCTCGCGACTTGACAAGCAAGCCCGAGTGTGACTTCAGCTACGCCAACTTGACAATTGTCCTGAGCGATGATACTTAAGGACAAAAGTGCCTGCACGTTGAGAAGTCGAGGTGCCATTAAGTCCTTCGTGGCAGCTAGTGCTCTGTATGCGTTTTTGAGCAAAAGCGAACGCAAGTCTAACATTCCCACGTCGAACGAATTGACCAATGAATTGGAGGCTCCGACTCTAGATCTGACGCTAAGCGTCTGCAAAATAACGTTGTTAATGCAAATGACGGAGGCAGTATCCCTGGCATGTATTGAGGTCTTATAGGTCTCATCGATGAGAGTGTGAAAACTACCTCGACAGAAGACGGGAAAGAGTGGGTTGACTTCTTTATAAAAGATGCCACAAGCATCGTCTATAAGAGCTCTGGGAGGTAGTGCTACCAGCTGAATATCCTGGTAAACATTGAGGCTTTCGAGTGAGCTCAGTGAATGTAGTAGATTTTGGTAGATGGTATACTGGTATTTGCTAAACCTCTCTTTTGATTCTGCCTGAGCTGGTGTGCTTGGACAAAAATCTTGAGCCAGTCGCTTTTTTAATACAACATAGGCTCCGTACCCGGCTGAGATCAAGAAGTCAGAGTTTTGAAGCTTGGTCAAATCCTTGGAATCACATGCAGAGAAGACTTGGCGCTCAGTTGAAGCCGCAGAGTTGAAAGAAGCAAGTATTTCGAAATCATCTGCATCTAGCATATAATCTGCATCATCGTAGCTGGTGGTGGAACACGAATCTGACTGTGGCACACTTTTTCCAACGTTTGCTAGGACGTTTGATAGAGTGCCCTCGATCTGGCTCAAGCGTGATTGGATAGCATCGAGGTTATTTAAGCTGTTCGTGGACATACGTCAGTATGATTCAGTATCTGATATCAATTCTAGACTAGCATTTGTTCAATTCGTGGTATTTGTTTAAGACGTGCAGGTATACATGGGGTAGACAAGCTCGACAAAATATACTCAAGAATTGTGAAAAAAAAATGGCCAAGGATGCAACTAGAGAATCGCTACATATGTGGCGTTATCAGTGGAAATAGCTTACACCAGGCTAGTTTGGTTGACCCGTTTGCCTTTGTCCGAGTAATTACACTCGAGGCTATTCCGTCTACAATTCGTGCAGCGTGGTGACTTTCGATCGCATTTGATCTTCTTCACCCGACAATAATTGCAAGCGGGGTCAAAGAGCGACTGTGTCTGCGGCTGAGAAGCTTGCTGTGCTGTCGGTTGTGGCTGAGGCTGAGGCGATGAACTTGAGGATGTTTGCTGAGGGGTTTGCGCAGATGCAACTCTATCTTCTGTCATTGCTGGAACGGTCTCCATTGGGTACTGATGTGTCCAAAATTTATATCCGGGAACTCATGAGTGTGAATTGAAAGTACAAGTTAGTTTGCTGTGATGCTATAGAAAGGCGGCTTGGCGGGGGGAAATAGTCCTACTACCGGAGAAATTACTAAGGAAGTAATCATGACGGTCCGTATTCAGCTCTAATGCAACCTGGTAAACAATCTAGCGTAAGCCGCCCGATTAGTTGGGTTGCGTAAATCTACTATCATAGGCTTGGCGCTCCTCAGTAACCTAGAGACGGTTGTCTAAGGCCTAGCGCTGTTATTGACCCAGGAACCTCACGTAGTTAAGTCAGATCGGTCATTGGAGGCTCCGAATAACTAAACAGTAGGAATGATAGTGTTATACCTCGTTCCTAATCACGCCATGCATTGTCAACGTGGCTCGAGGGTCGAAGCTTCCTGCCGCTGATGCACAGCTACGGCGTCTAGGAGCCTAACACTAGCTGCTCCTTCCTATCTCTTCGCTTAGAGCAGTCTTACGGAGGAATGGCTTCTGAATGCCGTACTCGATGGGCAACCGGCCGTAAAGGAGAAGTCGCGGCACCGAAAAGCGGGAGGCGCTATCAGCGAGGCTTTGTGGCGTCTCAGTGGCGTTCCAGTGGCGTCCCAAAGCATTTTCCGGTCGTCGCGTTTGAACTATCACCGCTGATTTGCGAACCCTGGGCTTTAGAGGGGTCATACATGATACATCTAGAGATTTGCGGTGTGCCCGAGGAGCGAGAGAAGCGAAGTTAGCGATACGATAGGAACGAAGTTGGCAGGGGTTGCCGTAATATCAGCGTCGTTCTAGGAGTTGTGCGTCAGGGTAGAAGCTGCGGGCCGCAGGGACATCAGGGAGCACGACCAACCCTATCACGTCTCACATCATTAGCAATTGGTCTAAGCCAGCCAGCTCGCTCCCAGCGGTCCGTGCCTTGCAGCAGAGAGATAAGTAGCTAGCTAGTTTGCTCGTATAATAAAATAGTTGCAGATTACATGTTGCAAACCCTGATTACTATCACGAATAGTATATCGGCTGATTGCGTCGTCCCTACACCTATTACTAGCTATATTCCCTACTAGTGTAGCAGTCCACCGGTCCCGAAATAGAGACATTACGTATAGTAGTCTAAATTTCGGTATGCAAATATCGCATGCTAAAGTCTTTGGGTCCGCCCTATGACTCTCAACGAACTTTTTATGCGTGCCAGCTTGAAGGAATGTCGTAAGTGCTACTCCGTACCGCAGCACAATTTACTCTTAACTTTTTATCTTTTTCTCAACCAAGTCGCCTTTCTACTTACAAAATCCATTTCGCGATGAAGATATTCTGCTCAGTAATGGTCAATTCAGCTACCTCGAGTTTTCTCTTAGAGTTTTGGAAACAGTTGACAATTCTTAGGAGATCGTTCATCAACAGGCTGGTATAACTCATCTACTTCACGCCAAGCTAATGCAGAAATATTCATTCCTGGCTTCTGCTCCCTGAGGGAGTGGGGGGCTTGGGGATTCAGGAGTATCGCGTTATTTGAGACATGTCTAGCGCGACTATTAGCTTATCGTGCCACCTATATGCTTTGGGTCAACTTCTACTGGGTAGCCTCTTATAGTGCCGGGTTCAAATATGAATTCGTGATTTCGTAGAACCATAGGAGTGTTAGCTGTTGCAGGGATTTTCGTATGCTCTGTCTTGGACCCGAAAGCAGCAGAATCCCAAACACTCGGTCTCTCAACTCTCAATATTAGTCCAGACCCGCTACAAACTATTCAGAAATATTCCATCTAAGGCGAATCCTAGTTTCAGGATTTGTGTTGTACAATTGATACTTTCAATAAACATTCCACGTTGTCCATTTACTCCCGTCACTGGAAAATATATAGCAGCCTTTCTTTGACTATTTAATTCAATAAGCTAAACATCAAACTTGACGTCAATCCAGGAAACGGAGAAATTTTAGCATCTTTTTGTATCTGGCGAGCAATCTCTAGAGAATTGCCGACGTCAATTTACCCACCTAGGCTTGCAAGGGTGTAGATTAGGTGTTCGTAATTCAAGCTACGTTAGGGATTTTATTAGTTTTTCCTAGCCTAGCGTAGGTGATAAGACCAATCCTTTGGTACTTCATTATACTATAGTACAGTGTTCCCTAGCCAAGAAATGGACTCGTTTGACCAAAGTACGAAATTCTAGAACGTATGTACAGCACTCCTCTGGCCTATTCTTCCACTACAAGAAATCTCGAGAAAACCTCCGTCGCACTAATGAGTGATATATCTACTACCGACGTTGTGTCAGTGTTTCGGGAGTCATGTTCTATGTGTAGAGGGCGTAAGTGACGTACAGAATAAAATCTTCTACTAGATTTTGACTTAAAATAAGCTGCAAAGGAAACAGTTTTCGGCCCAGAAGGCTTAATATTTGTGTTTGAACAATCTACGTACTCTGCAGTGGGCAGGCCGAGGCTGTACACAGGTAGCAGTGCCAAAATAACGCATAATACCTAATTCGAAGAGAATTGTACGTGAACTCTTCGCAAACGTCTCTTAAGATAACCTAGTAATTGGGTCCCCAATCCTATTCTATCACTACTGCTCTGTCTTATATACCTTGGCAATGTATATAAATGAGTCATATTTTGTCGTCCAAGGAACGCATACGTAGTTATACCTTTGCAAGAGGCAATTAATTATTCTTGGTTTCCCACTACCATGGAGTGATGAGGCGCGATATCAGTGGGCGATCTGTTTTGTTCAAGCTGTCTTATCAGTCTCCAGTGGATAGGAACAAATGGACTACCGGCAGTGTTTGGGAGGCACGGTCATAGATTTGTAAATAAATTGATGATTTGTTCTCTATCGGGTGTGATGTGTGACCTAACCGTTTATACGTACGTGATACACAATCGCTAAGTGATCGGTCAGTAACCATTATAGTGGAGCGCTCCTTAGCTAACAGCGCTTTTTCGACAGCTGTTAGATATGCCTGCGAATCTTCATCCACCGGGTCCCAATTACTCAGCCGGCCTCTTGTGACACTATTCTTAGCTACAGACGTGGTCAAACCCCTCGCCTTTTAATTGTCAAATTTAGTCTTTATTTATGACCTTAAATACACTTTAGACCAAGCTTTCAAGACTTTTGTATATTTCCTTTCTTACTAATCTCAGTACATCGATTTCGCCAATGTCTTCAGCACATGTTTACAGATACATGCAATCTCTGCTCGGATATTGAAGTCGGTACTATATATTTATTTCAGCCTTGACTTTGGAGATACAATGAGTTTTTGACATGTTTCACATTCAATGGTAGAATTTTGTTTCGACCTGCCATTTTGGTTGCTGTACTAGTACTGACCGAGAAGTCTCAGAGTTGGAGCGCCGACGAGAATCAGAAGATAAATTACGAGATCATGTATATGTTTGAATCGCAAGCATAGTACCTAAAGATCGAAGTATTGTAAGGAGTTTCTTTTCCATTTCTGCCTCGGAAATGGACGAGGAGTCACGTGAAAGGTAAGAGGCGTCAACGAGTGGGATGGACAGTCGTGCAGGAGACAGAGGCAAATCCGTCTGGGCTATTCTTAGCAGATATGTTTCAAATCCAGTATAGCTATACGAAGATATCAAACGATTATGCAGCGCCTTTAAACACTATGCCTCTCTACAGGGCGTAGGACATGAGTTGTTCACCGAGCCTCGTTATATCGACAACTCCGTGAGTTAAAGCACCGATCTTCCCGGCCGCTTTGTCTCGTGGCGCTTCTCTATATCTCACACCATTCTTGGAAGTTAGAGGGCCACTAGATCTAGAGGTGCAGCAACAAACTTTGCCAGACATTGACATCACATAAGTCCTAATTTTAGACTCCAACATTATTTACCCCTTCTATCCGCCTCCAAAATCTCTCCCATGCCTTTACCCACCGATCTTCCTTCAGCTCTTTGAGCCATTCATGGACTGGGGTTTCTTCGATCTTCCCGTCATCAAGCTCTATCCTCATGAGGCCCCCCTTCACACCTTTCCATCCTTTCATAGGACCTTTGATATACAGATGATCCTTATTACAATATGGACGCCAGAACTGGCTGGATTCTCCTTTATTCTGTGCTAGACGTTTACCATGGCACTTTGAGCACAGGTCGCAGCTGGTGCAGAAGATGCAATAAAATATTGGAACCTTCCAATTATCCCAATCCCGGCCACATTCTCCATCACAAAAAAGGCCCCCGCTGCCAATTTCTTCGTCATCGTTTGGAGGGATGCATTCTTCGTCTATATCTTTGATAGCTGCAGCCTCTGTTTCCATGGAATTTGCTCCATGATTATCGTCTTTAACCTCATCTAAGATTACCACCTTCTTAGAGTCTTCAGATGTATCAACACGGGCCTCTTCCACGATGATCTTGGTGTCTTGCTTCAAAATACCGTCCTCAATGACTGTGCTTGCAATAGTTTTCTCTGTGACGTGTATTTGCGCAGCTGGACGAGCCTGTTCAATGTTTGATGATGAAACTCCATTGGCAATGCCCTCTAGCTGAGCCTCTGCTGTTTCTGCCGGTTCTTCTGACTTGCTAGCATCATCTGATGGCTCTGCTTCTATTTTAACAACGTCGACATCATTATTTGTCTCGGGCTCTGGCTCGTTGGTGACTTTTGAAAATTGGCAGGACAACGCAATTAGAGCATCACGTTCCAACCCTTCCACGCAAGCCAAAACCTTGGACAGCAGTCGAAAGCTGTTACTGTCATTCCACCCCACAGAATCCGACAAGCCTTCGATACATGTCTCAAAGGTTTTCTGCATCATAGCTTGGAACTCAACCGCTGAACCCATCACACGGTTCATCAGGGCAACCATCACACTTATATTGGATCCTTCCAGTTGAAAGTATGCGTTGTCACTCTCATGGCTGTGGCTAGAGAACTCTTTCATTTCCTCCAAGAGCGCCTGTTTCTTCTTTGGATCCGAAGAGCTGCGAAATTCTTCAAATACGATCTCCGAAAGAGCACGATGAACCTCATACAAGGTAAACTCATAGAAGTCTCGCTGATCTAAACTTCGAATTGGCTGCCTCAATATCTCAGCGTACACTTCTTTCGCTTTCAAGTCATCTCGGAAGACAACTCTGTACGCTTTAGCCAGTCCCGCTTTCGGCCAAATTGTCTTGTCAGACTTGGAATTTAGCGTGGCCATGTAGTTCTTGTACCACTGCAGGAGTAGCCTCTTTCCCTCTTCGCCATTCTGAGCCGCTATCTGGTTCAATCGTTGCTGATCGAAAATGTCATTATTCTCGAAGACGAAGCTGAACCAGGCTATACGCTCCACTTCACTCCAGCTCTTCAGGAGGTTAAGAAATTTGGCCCCATCCGTATCCTGCTTTTCATCGAATAGAAGTGTCATATTGTCAAGTAGCCAACCTTCGGTCGTCTTTTCTGGCCTGACCTTTTTATGCTCATTGTATGCTTGAATTGCGTCATCTGGTCGTCCTAGATTTTTGTAGGCAGTAGCCTTTTCTTCATATATCCATTCAACAACTTCAATGAGCTCCTTATCCTCGCGCCAATCCGATGGCAAAGCTGCAACGGCTTCATCTATTGTCTGCACGGCTTCCTCATGTTGTCCAAGCTCTTCCCGGCAGAGCGAGATCGAACGAATCAGATAGAATCGCAGTTCGCCGTTTCCAGGCTGAAGCATACTTAAACCCTTTTCAGCATACTCAATGGATGCTTCCGGATTCTCGTAATCAGCAAGACTCGCGCTGATGCCTCGCATTGCGCCAGCATCCTTCACAATATCAGAAAAATGTTCGGCAATTTTGAGAACTGACTCCTTGGTCTCAGCCATCACGTCAATTCCCGACTGCATAAAGGTTAGTTATGTATACAATCGGATTGGTGAGGATGCAGTCAGGATAAACCTACCAGTGTAAAGGCATCTCTCGCAAACCGAATGGCTGACCAAATACGCTGACCGTTGTGGTACTTGAACCAATTCAGTACATGACCCCGGCCTAGGGTCATCAAAAGCTCTGCAGATTCACTTTCTTCATTTGCCCATTTGTGTACCTCCGGGCAGGTATCCCGTAGATCAGTCGACAAGCTTCGAACCATCCACTTTTTTACAGCATTCAGCCAGGCGAGACCACCCTCAGGGAGCATTCCAGAATAAAATACGTTTCCAAAATGCTCAAAAACTCTAGCAACGTTATTGTAGTTACTAAAAGTCTTGTGTAGGATCTGCACGACAACTTTCACTTGATGATCCGTTGCGTTTTCAAGGTCAATCTCCAAAAGGTGTTGCACCCAGAATTCAGCCGCATATGACAGCAATTTAGGTTGCTTGTCATCGTCAGGCTCGTTGCCAGCTCTGAACAGCAGCGATGTGGACATTTCAAATATTGTGAGATGCGCGGCTGAGGGAGGGGTGCGCAGCCCGTTCTCGTCAACGTCAACTGCTCGGAAGTAATCTCGCATGCTACGGTCCTGAAAAGTCAAAGCCACTTCGTCGCTATCTTGAGCTTCGAGTTCGTGCGCATCTGTTGAAGCATCAGACAAGTCGTTTCTCTCATTCCTTTCCGCTTCTTCGTTATCATCGTCATCGTCATCATCAGGATCTTTGGCAAGCTCCAGAATTCTACAGATGTCAGCTAATATTTTCATCACTTATCAAAAACTGGGTGGTTACCTTGCCGATCTCCCTATCAGTTCCTCTTCAATATCAAATTTCTTCTTATCGTCTAGAGTTAGCGTAACTAATTCGGCCGCTTCTGCGAGGCTGAGGGATCGTTTCGAGAAAGCTAGCCATGCGAATATTTGTTTCAAGGTCTGATATTGCTCAGACGTTCTGTTCCCTTGACACTCTTCCAACATCAGCCGGTAAAGGTCCCCCAGGCTCTGTGGCAATCTCGTCTCGATGTCTTTAAGTACCGATTTTTCGCGACCGATATACGACAGGCGACGCAGCATATGTTCTACATATCTCATCCCTGAATAGAATTAACACTTCGTTACTACATTCAAGGGTAGAGAACGACCGTCAGGACGACTTACCATCAGCGCTGGACTTTATCTTCTTCAAAATAATATTTTTCACTGGCTTTCGAAATTTCTTGAGCCTGGAAAGCACCTTCATGTCCTTCGTAATCACTTTCTGCATGTCGGTTGCCAGCTTTTCCTTTGTTACTTCAATCACAGCTGGTTTCAGGCCCTCTAGCTCAGCTGCCGCTCCAGGACTTCCACTAAGGAGAATATGAATGTTGTGGCCGGTTTCAGGAACCTGACTTAGGCATTCAATCAATTGCTTGCGGTCTGTTTCACCTATCTCGTCTATGCCATCTAGGACTAGATAGACATGAACCTCACCCTTTGCAGGAAAGCGATCCGCGAACAGCCTCGTCCATGGGTTTTCAGGCTCCACCGGGTCTGCTGCAATCTCACTAGCTAATTGCTCGCAGTATTTCGGATCCTTTTCAGCTAGCTGGAAGGACAAAGAGTACATGGCCTCGATGAACGAGTGAAGTTTATCTGTCTCTTCGCGGAAGAAGAAGTATGCAAAAGTCCTTCGACCTCCAGGAGAGTGTTCGAGGTGGGTCACAACTTTCTCAGCTAGAAAGGATTTTCCAATTCCCGAGCTTCCTTGCATCCAGAGAATCGGGTTCTTGTCATGCAGCCAGGCAGTGTAATTCTCTTCATTCTCAGTCAGCCAAGCTCCCGTACCCTCAACAGACACCGTATGGATATTTCTTCTCTGGAGTCTATTTTGCTTGTCTACATCATTCCACCTAGGTCTTATTGCGCTAAAGTGCTTCTGGACACGGAGGAGTGCGGCTCGTTTGTTCTCTCCGGGGTCTGTCTTCCTGGGCTGATATGCCTTTCCATCTTTCTCATGTGGAGAAGCATGGGATGTCTCGCGTCCTTTCCGATTGTTATTTGTGATGTCTTTGAGCATTTCCATCATTTTATCTGTTTTGCTGTCACTTATTCGGGCTTGCTCCACCTGCTTAACCTCCCTCTCCAAGTTTTGCTGGATGATGACGCTGGTGTTTGAGATAAGTGTGTCTTGCTTTCTGTCAATCATGGTTGTCGTCGAGACCAAGACGTCGACGTTGTGTTCTATGCTTTGGACCACCTCGGCGATAATCTCAACTCTTCTTAGTGTGGCAAGACCGACGGTCTGGCTAAGCTCGTTAATGGCCGATTCCATATCCTTATAGGCCCCCGCAAGAGCTGGATCAGAGTCATTGAACAATGTATCAATCCACTTTTCTATTTACAATGGTCAGCATAGATCTCGATTGTAGTCTTCTGAGACTACAATAGACTACTTCGACCTACTGAATCTTTTAGTTTCTTTCGAATATTCCTGTGCAATAGCACATATCGTAAGCAGACTGGAAAATACTCTGACCACACATCGATTGAATTGTGGTAAATCAGGTTTCCTCCCTTCGATGATGGACAAGCGATCCAGAAAGCGCTGAGTGAAATCGAAGAAGCCCATGACCTTGTCATAATCCGCAGACATTTTGTTGAAGCTCTATCATAGTGTTAGCACACCCTTCAGTCAGATCAAGAACAACTCACTGTCATAACCTGCCCGAACGCACTGAATATTAAGGCGGCAGGCATCGCAGGAGGAAAAGCCTGTTGGTGGTAAGAACATCGTCACGTGCCCATCAAGCATGAAACTTACAGAAGCTGTGTTGCCGACTATTTGCATCCCGGTTACAACCTTCTGGATGATGCCAAGATTGTTTTTGAAGATCGACCGGACTTTGTCAACTTTTCCACCATCGTGGCGAAAATCTTTGAATTGCGTGGACTGCTGATCAGCTCTATTAATGACTTCAGACATGCTGGATCCTGGTCCTAGATTCAGACTTTTCTTCGTCCTTTTCTCATAGTCGACGACTGCCGCCTCCCACAGCTGAGCGAGATCTGAGGCTGGTTCAGAGGTGCCATTAGCAGCGCCATTGGCGGTTTTCATCGCCATGTCGGCCTTGTCGCGAGCGCGCAGATCAGGATGTCAAGAAACGTTGTATGACATTAAATGGCAATTTCACATAAAATACTATAGAATGAGAGATGTGTGAAAAGAAATGTTGATCGCGGAGAGGCTTGTTGCGATACCAAGGATAATGTTCACTTGCTCCACAAGCTGACAGCTAATTTTATCAGTGGGCTAGCGGTATGCATGTCAGATGATACGCGCCTCAACCCCGATCTTGTGCTCCATAAACCATGAGCTGAAGCCTTAGCTGAAACGCAAAACCCATGAGCCATACTGCTATTGTTGGAGAATACGACGGTATTCGTCTTTGGTTCTCTAGGATGGAGAGGCTTACACAGCCCTAGGCGTGTTCGAACTTTAGCTAGCGATGATCAGTAACAGAGGATGCAGGTTTTTAGAGAATGCGAAGAGAGGCATAAAATACCATTGCTAGTCTTGACTCTCAGTGAACCATGACTTAGATCTACGTGCAAACAACTCACGGCTGGTCTGAGAGCATTTCCCAAATCATAATATGCGAAGCATATGAAGAAACGTAATCGTGGGGAAGCGGCTATCTCTGCTTCCCAGCCCTTAAGGGTTAGCGTTGAGGCGCTGGCGCTCCTATTATGCCCCACAAAGGTAGAAGCGAAACTCTGAAGTCTCCATGGTTTTGCTGCGCACCGCAACCCTCGAAAGTTGATAGGGGCAGAACATATTCCTGAAACCAGGGTGCTATAATGACTTGTTGATTTTTATGAGGAAATAAGGTTGTCGTGCGGAGCAACTACCTTTGAAAGGCAAATGTTGATGCTGGAGCCTCAGGCAGTGTAAGAATCATCATTTGCATTAGTGATTCATTGAGCCTTGGGCTTTTCCTAGATCTTAGACCGGCAGGTCTCCGATAAGATGTGAGGGCTGGTTCCTCGAAGAATTCACACAGGGAGCCTCAGGGATTTTGACGAATTTCTCTGCTACCAAGCCCAGGACTCCGACTGTTTCAGCGCTGAGACCATGAACCTGTGTTGCACCCTTTGTCGAACATGAATGGTCATACGAGATTTCTTCAATCCATGGAAAACAGATTAACAGGTATCAAAGCCTTATGCTCGTCCTCGATGCCTTAGTCTACGGCCTCACACAATCAAAAATGCTTTCTCGAAATCGGAGCAGTATCGATACACGTGACGGAAATGAAGCATGCCGATTATTAATCTCTATTACTTTTCAAGTCTTCAACTGGTGACTTAAAGTACCGGCTACTGACTAAGTCGACGTAGAGAGGCGAATAAAACAGCTAGAAATATTCGCACGGACTCGCACGGACTGCGCACAGATATCGAATGCCTAGCGCTTGATGGCTGCAACCATTCAAAAGTCGCAGAGTCTGCTTGTTGGTTCATGAGACAATTCTTAGAGTATGATTATGCGGTTCTAGGCGTATACAAGAAACGGGAATTCTGAGATATGTATTGCGCTTCTGCAGAGCTCAGGCGGCAGCCCCGAGACTTCTCATCTTCCACTCTCGTCGTCGGTCCTTTTATTACCATAGATCGTCGAATTATTGTACAGAGAGCTCCTAGAGGTTGCTGAAGGGTGTGGTGATATATAACTTAGAGCCGGCACATGCGTCGATCAAAGGAGCTATGCGATTCTGCATGAGCCATCCTATTCAACATTCTGCAGCTAATGCTTTGTATCCTACATGCTAAGGTCGTTCCAATGCTATCTCCGAGCAAGTTGCATGGGCCTAAATGGGCAGCCAAATCCACGAGCCGCTCTAAGCTTCCCAAATCAGACATCTCAGACGATCAGCAAGTTCGAGCTAAGACCCTAAAATTCGGCGTCACAGGTGGACATATGTTTGAAGTAATGCAGAGCCTTATTAGAGACTTTCCTAATCCAGGAGATATGGACCGCATGTCTTCCGCATTTAGGTAGCATACATCATAAATATTGCTTGCTGAAGCAAAACAAGTACATACACGATTCTAGCCCTTTTCAAGGACGGGTCCATGATGCAAGCTAGGGAACGGGCTAGGAAGTCACGGATTCCTCCCATTCAAGATCTGTATGATCAGCAGCTAAGAGTTCTCCCGAAGCTCATGAGCCGACTCTGCTGCGGTAGTCCTACGGCTAAGAGACACTATTACCGCTGATACAATGGCGGACTTTGAGTGCTTGTGCACAGTGCACAGTGCACAAGAGAGTCATCGTAGTGGCGCGCGGCATAGAGTAGCCACACTAATTGTCAAAGCGGTCTTACAGCAGCCACATAAATATCTCGCAAGGTCTCTCTTATCTCAGAATCATTAAGACAGCTATTGACAGCAAGTTGCTTATCTATTAGAGAGAAATTAGATGAGTGACGATCTTGGCTGTTTTAATTCATATGATATCAAATCCCAACAAGCCTCTGGAGCTCTGAAGTGCCAGAAATTTATCAGTCAAGTATCATAATCTCAGGATTTGACTATTAGTTCAAACATGGCTCTTCCAGCCAGCGTTGCTAAGCTACCTCAATGTGCTGTAAGTCCTCATATCACCCAAAATTTGCAAACCGCAAGTGAAAGTGATACTTGTTAGATCAATTGTCTCATAGAGCAGATAATTCCTGCTGGCTGCAATGCCGAGAATGTTGTGCTGTGCTATTGCCAAAATATAACGCTTCTATCAAATGTTGTGGGTTGTGCTCAAAAGATGTGCAACCTCACAGAGCAAGCGGGTATGTTGTCTCACACTTGGTCTCTCTGGACTCCAACAATCTTGCACGCTACTGAGCTTTTCATAGATTCATTAGCGTCACAACAGGAGACCTGCACAGGGGTACAATACCCTTCTCGGGCGTCTCTCTTGATCACCTCGCTATGCATTCTAAATATCTTTTCTTGGCCGTTAGTGATTCTACGATTCTATGTTCGATCAAGAATAACCAATAGACTTTGGTGGGATGATTTTACAATGCTATTTGCCACGGTAGCACGAAATGAAATACTTGATTCTGGAGGGCATTCACTAAAACCATGCAGTTATACAGTATCTCTGCTAGTGCTTGCCAATACGTCCGTAGGTTCTCATACTCAAAATCGTACGTTTGCCTGCTTATTTCCAAGTCATCCGCAAAGGGTTAGGAAGACACGTTTGGACGCTGAACTTCGATGAGGTTCCTTCACTTTACAAGGTATGGGCATATTATAATTTACAAATGATACGAATTCCGGATAACTAATCCTGATGATAGCTCCAATTCGTGATAGAAATCCTCTACGCAGGCCATTATTGCATTATAAAGATATCCCTCATCTTTTTGTACCTTCGGATATTTACAAGTTCGACCTTCCGCAAGTGGTGCTGGGTTATACAGATACTCCAGATCTTTGCTCTTATCTTGTTCACATTATTATTGATATTCCGTTGTCGTCCCGAACATGCCACCTGGGCCCCACAACAGTTCGGCCTCATCTCGAAATGTCTAGATTTTGATTCCATCATGTATAGTGGAGCCGCAATAGGGCTTTTCACCGACTTAGCTGTCTTGATCTTGCCTATCCCACAACTGCTCAAACTCAAGGTACGCGGATGGAAGCAAGCGCAGCTGCTCATTCTTTTCAATCTTGGGATATTGTAAGTAGCAAATGCGCGTCCTAGAAAAGAATCCGCGAGTTTTATTTTGATCCCGTCATTGACGTCTACTTTCAGTGCCTGTGTTACAAGTATGATACGTATAAAACACATCATTGGATATAACATCTTCAGTGCCGACGCAACGTGTACGAATATAATCTCTCCATATACGTTCGACCATTAATAAGACTTAGGGGACAACGTCGATCTTATCTATTGGTCAACGCTGGAGCTTGGTATTGCTTACCTCTGCGCTAATCTCTCTTCTATCAAGCCGTATGTAACCACTGCCTTCGTTGAGTAAAGTTGAGCCTAATAATGTTATAATAACAGCCTGCTAAACAATATATTCTCATCCCTGTTTAGTAAGCCTGGATCCAAGGCAACGGACTCAAGCAACGACAATTGCATTAGGCATCCGAGTCCTTTTCAGAGCCCAGATAAGAAGTGCGCAAATCGTCCGCAGCGAATACTGGCGTTGCCATTGGGGGCTGCAACTTCGAGTGGGAAAAACGACATGAGGAACGAATCTCCCTTGCCGCTATTGCCAGCTGAGCCCGAGAAGGCATTCGGCACTCAGGTCCAGTAACCAAGGAGCAGGCTGAAGTATCTCGGGAATGGTTGATCCGTGGAGAATACCGGCATGCGCTTTTATGCAACTGTTGAAAGTGTGCTATTCGAATCTTTTGTGGTCCCTTGGCTCACCATTGGCAAGCATGAGCACAGGCCGAGACCAAGGCGGGATATATAGTTCTCGGCTGACCCATAGACGTCCTCTATCCTAGATGTATGTATCTTGCAATTATGCAGACGAGTCTATATCATAATCATTTTTCTCGTCTACAAATTTTATAGTGGTATTTTCTCCAAAATCAACATGATAGCACAGAAGCCGGTATCAGGTTGTCCTCGTCGTCACTACATGTCCCAATCTACCTACTTTCTGCCTATTCTGCTTCTCTAAGAGCTGAAAATGGTAGAACTAGAAAACTCCTTTCCTCAGCACAACCCTCTCATTCAAACTCCCTACCTCTTAGGTTTTCCGATATAATCTCAGACAACAAGTGAACCTACCAAAGTCTATTTCTGTCTCTAGAACTAAGCAGTCGCTACTTTAACCTGAGCCGAGCCCTAAGCCTTAAGCACAGTAATAAGTTAGCCTATGCATGTTCAGTGAGATCCTTTTCTAGCTCTCTTGAGAGTCGGTTATAGTTTCTATATTATCTATATATAAATTTTGCTAATGCCTGTTGTCTAGAACATAGCCACCTTTTTCGACCTATCAAGATATCGTGATGGTATCTGTTCTCGATCTCCTATGGAACTTACAAGGGTCTCTCCCGGAGCCGATTTTAAACCCCCGTTAGGTAGAACCGCACTCCACAACTTTACCGAACTTCACAAATTCAACCTCATCACTATTTCGGGTTATGTGATCTCAGTTAATATTAAGCTAGTATACTGTTAGCATATGCGCAGCATATACATCGCACGAACTCACACTAAGCCCATTCACCCACCGCTGAACAAATCGTATGCTTTACTGGCTATTATAGGGGTTGGTTTGATGGGTTAATCTGTGATTTTAAGAGTATGTCCTGGAAAAAGGATATACTTAAATACAAAGAGGTAGAACTAAATTATAAGATATTTATTTCTAATAGAAACATACAAGGATCGCATGTTCACAGTACGCGTTTAGCGTAGGCCTAATGTATGCTTGGCATTCTCTAACCGAATATTCTATACTGGCTGAGCTAAAAGTCTCGTGTGATTTTCTATACTGGTGGCGATTTTCTTTACACCGGCTTAGGGGTGATCTGGTGATATTAGAACTGCAACAGCTTCCAGAGTTCTATTTTTGCCTATACTCGAAGAGCCTTGAGAGGAGTTGTTTACCGGATTTGTTGCACTCTAAGTCGAAACTCTTATAGTATAAGTCAAAAAAGCGATTAAGGTGGAAGTAGTTTTGATAGGTCGTTCTCAGACTCTCAAAAGCGAAGTTTGCGCTAGATTATTTATATCAAAATGATAAGAACAGTATGTAATTATGTCTCCCTGCACTGTGTTGTTAGCCCGGTTCCACCAAGACCATTCACAGTGTAGAAGACTACAGCCCAATTACAAGATTGATACTTTCTATCGCAACTTTCGCTTACGCTAGGGGCAAAGTTTTCGGTCACCTCACATCAAGTCACGAATGAGGGCGCTCGGCAAGCATGGAAATAGGTTTAGGGTGGTCGTGAAAGCATTGATTCATGAATAAAGCAATCCACCATAACGAGTGTCCGAATTATCCAAATATTCTTCAATAGAAAGTACCACTGAAACAAACTATTCCAGCCAGAGCAGAAATATACGTCTATACTTGCTCTAGCCGAATGTCACGGGCCTCATTTCCAAGCGTTGAACCATTGTTTCGTACTCCTGCCCTTGTATTAGTGCTTGATCTGTCTGAGGCTCGGAGCATGGAAGATCAACGGACCTAAACGCAGTACGGGGACCCGTTGATAAATTCGCAAGTTTCACTTCCGCATGCATCAATAAGTATATAGTGGCCAAGATTACATTCGAGCTAGTTGGTCATGTGTTAGGAAATGTGCTTTTGTTGACACCTTCGGTGCTCAGATGACATATCTTACAATGTTGTTGTTGGCACAAATGTAACTACCACCGGTGCATGCCTGACCCACAGTCTGACGCGGCTTTAGTGGTTGGACAGCGTCTGGGGCTGGTGCAGCATTGACGATGGCAAGAGGAGTGGAAGCCATGACGGCCAGGGAAAGAAGGGCATGATTGAAATGCATCGTGGAGTCTTATTCGAGTTGCAATGTCTTGAAGTGGTCGTGATGAGTTGGGCTGCTGAGGATGAGAAAATTCTTGAGGAAATGGGTTTCTTTTATAAATTCCTCTCACCGATCCAAGGTCTGAAAAGTTATCGAAGTGCTATTAACTTTGCCGGGTTTGTCGGGACATCGTTAAGCTCTTTTGCAATATTGAGTACTACCCACAGGGTCTTTTGAGGTTTAATTCTAAGGCTAAGGTGATTGTGGCCGTGTCTTCAAGGGTGGCGAGACCAAATACTGGTGATTGATCATCAACATTTATTAGGCCCAGGAAATGGTTCCATTTTATGTGGCACAGCATGACCGATTCTCAGTGAGATTTGTTCTCGATGCTTTATGATTAGCTATAGGCCTTAGGCTTTACCCCCCCTATAGGCGCTTAGCACTTTCGTACATAGACAAGCACTTACGGAGTATATTATTTTTCTTACTGTTATTGTTTATTTGATTTTTGTCCTGTTGTTGCTCTGTCACGGTCATTTGATATTCTCCCTTTCTCTCTTGTCTCGGCTCGAGCCTTTATATCAAGCTAGATGTTCCACCCCCCTACAATAATCTGATTAATGTGATGCATTCCACGGTCCGTAAGCTTACTACTATGACGAATAAGAAGCTCTTCTCAGGTATTAGTGCTTCGGTTAGAGTGACGCACGCATGTGAACGGGGAATCGTTTATGCGAAATGATTCCATTCCAGGTGGCACAGCAGGTAGGGATAACTCTCTACAATATCACCATATACGGAGTACTAACCCAAAGGATCTCCAGTACGATTGCAGGCACTTGATACTTTATGCTTGGTTCATTGGATGACATTCTTCTCAACAGATTACCTGCCTGCCGACAAATTCTAGACTGATCTCCTTTAGGAGTGCGCCGTACCGTAGAGCCGAAAATCTAACATGTGGAGAAACTTTCCTTTGATGTTTGCGCAATCGTATATTTCGCCTGATATTGAACCGATCATAGTTTATGGAAATCTGTGTTGAGAATAGTCTGAAGCATGCGGGTCTTTAAGTTCAGAGCAAAAGTAGCTGATTAAAAGAAGTAAGAGGACGTTATTGCACATAGTGAACGAGACTGAGTATTAGAAGGGGTAGATTCGTGGGAGAACTTGGTTAGGAATTTCCTCATGTAGTTAGCGTCTTCGTCCTGCATGCTTCTTGTACGTTTATCTCTCGAGGTCTCTTGGAAGCTTGATTACACCCTATTCAAAAGACTCGGGCAGAAGTTACTACTAGCGAGCTTACGATGTCCCAAGGGATATTTCACTATAAACAGCCACGCTTGGAGAATAGCCGCGTTGTCCTTGAACCATTCGATGTATGTAAGTCACATGGAATCCCAGGAGAAAGGAAGAAGCTGACTTGATCTACGGCAGCCTGCACGACATGTCACAGACTTCGTCGCTGTGATAAAGAAACACCCGGAGATGTTCGCATATGTTGCTTTCCCGACCATTGAGACGGAGGCGGACTTCGTGAGCAAGCTTTACGACAAGATCCGCGCCTCGCCCGGAGAGTGTTTCTATGCTATTATCGATAAGTCTACTGCTTCTAGAGGAGGAGAAGCATCGATCGGGAATTATGCGGGCACAATAGCTCTGTCGCGCACGGATCCGGTCAACGCAAGCACTGAAATGGGTGTTCTTGTCTTCCCGGAATTCCAGCGTTCACATGTAGCAAGTAATGCTATCGGACTGCTCCTACGATATACACTTGACTCACCACCCGCGGGTGGTCTAGGACTGCGGCGTGTTGAGTGGAAGTGCCATGCCGGAAACGCAGCGTCTCGAAGAGTTGCTCTGAGGATGGGCTTCGAGTTCGAAGGGATTGCGAGATGGGAGCGGGTGTTTCCCGACGGGGGCACACACGCGCTCTCCGTAGAGGCTCTCGAGAGGAGAAATGACACGAAGGGAGAGTCGCCGGGGAGACATACCGCGATATATTCTATTGTTTGGGAGGAGTGGAGCGTAAAACGACAAAAGGTTGTCACACAGATGGGGCGAGAACAGTAGATGATTGGCGGCCAAATACATCTGGACGCAGTCAGAGCTGTGCATGGCCGATTAGACTATCTGTTCAGTTGAAGTTTCACTTATGGAGTAACGCTCGCCATGTCTGAATAAGCTCAGCTCCTCGGCATAGTCTTTTTGAGACAGCTCATGGCACCTCAGTTCCTAGATGAATTTCTCTATCCAAATACGCGCATAACCGCAGAACTACAAAGGGGTCTAGCTAGAGAAACCAGCAAATGGCAGTCACTCCCAGATGAATTCGAAAAGTAACTTATCGGCAGTATCTACGATACGATGAGATTGTAGCACTTATTTCAGACAGAATTAGTGTTGTGTTACTCTTCCCCACTCCTGTGGATGAGTTTCGTAGGAAAGTGGGATTTGCCGTACCTCAAATAAGACAGATGGCATTACGAATTGAGGGCCCCTCAACAAGGTCCTCCACTTCTGAGAATACTTCACTTAGATCACATTATCCCCGCCACTGACCCGTTTATTCCGCCCCGTTCCGGCATATTCTGAAGAAACATCCCCTCTTCCGTCGATTGCCATTACATAATTGAAAAGGTAGCTGGCCGTCCGTCGTGGTCTCTCCAGAAGTGGACCGTGAGTATCTCAGTCTACGAACATCCAAACATAAACCCCGTAGCTCTAATATCCTTTAATAGTATTTGAATCACTATATGATAGAAGTCTCTCACTAGACAACGGGCAGCAACTTAGAACTCTACCAGTAATTATGCCGTCAGCGACAGAAGACGGCGACGACCAGCGCGCGGCCTCGCTGAAAGTCGCGCAAGACAAGGCCCTGAGTCTCTTCGAGGAGATCGAGCGCACTCTCATCCGGCCCGGCGTGACGGAGAAGGAGCTGAGCCAGGAGATCTTCACGCTGGCCGCCTCGCGCTTCGGGGTCGAGAAGCACTGGCACAAGCGCGTGGTGCGCAGCGGGCCGAACACGCTGCTGCCCTACGCAGAGAACCCAGCCGATCGGACGATCGAGGCCGACGATATACTGTTCGTGGACCTCGGACCGGTCTTCGCGGCCTGGGAGGCTGATTTTGGGCGGACGTTTGTGCTGGGCGATGATCCGGACAAGAGGCGGCTGCGCGACTCGCTGGAGCCGACGTGGGGAGCTGTCAAGGCGAGGTATCTGGCTGAGCCTGACATGACGGGTGAGAGGCTGTACGAGATTGCGTGTGATGCTGCGAAGGAGGCGGGGTGGGAGTATGGTGGACCACTTGCTGGACATCTCGTGGGTGACTTTCCTCATGAGCGTATACCTAATGATAAGATCTCGCTGTATGTCACGAAGGGGAATAAGCAGTCTATGGGCTTGCGTAATGCGTCTGGAGAGAAGCGCCACTGGATTCTGGAGATTCATCATGTAGATAGGGAGAGACAGATCGGGGGATTTTATGAACAGTTGTTGACTGTCGAGTAGCCGTAGGGAAAATGAATGTATGAGAGGTCATAACTATGTTTTACATCGAGCCTGTGTTCTGGCTGACCATGCCGGTGATCTGATCGACCTCTATGTGACTGAGATCGTGGGGGATTGAAGACCTAGGTCGACTTAGATATATAGGCACAGAGCATTTATATGAAGGCTTCCGAGGATCGAGACCTTTCTTCAGATCTGCATAATACTCTTCGACAATAAGTCTTTCCATGTAATTGTCAAGAGCGCCTCTCTCTAGTTCAGTCTTTTCAACCTTTTGGATATAGCTTTGATGCTTGTATCGTCCCGTTAAAGCAACCCAGGAAGAGCGTAGCAAACGGTCTATCACCCTCACTTCTAAGAACCAGGCAAGTTGAAAGCCCTCCAGCCATCTGATTCCAATACCGCGATGAAGCAAAAGTGCACATAGATGTATGTGCAAGGCTCACTAGCAACAACCCAAAGACATCACACAGCAAACCCCTATCGGTTCTACAGCAACGAGACCAGAGTCTGCAAGTAGAAGTTCCCAGCACGAGAAAAGCGACCAATGAATAGCCAAGCAGTATGATTTCTTCCCAGACACCGTAAGCAGAATAATCTATTTGCTCATCAATGGTATATACAATGCCATGCAAAGCCCACCCCTCGCTATCGCAAAAAAAACCCCCCGCTTGACAGAAAGACAACAAACAAATGTAGAGCCCCAAACGAGCGTATCGGCCAGGAACCAAACCATACGCCTAGAATAACCAAGACCCCCAATGCCAGCCATGTTTAGGTTTATTAATTTCCCATATATTCTCATATGCATAATGCCTTTTTGAATTCTGCTCTAGCTCTCAATATGCTGTTGAGTGTTTCGGTGGCGGGGGTGGCAGATCTCCATCTTCCATCCCGGGATGGTCAGCACGGTTCTGGGTAGAGGTAGAGGCAGAGGTAGAGGTAGTAGGCCCGACGTGGACATATTCGGACTCGGAGGAGGAGGATTCACCTTCGCTGGCACCCGGAGTGGGAGGCAGGGCGCCTGGCATCTGTTGTTGCGCAGCTGAGTATGCTTCTTGCTTCCGCGACGCAGGTCTCTCGGCTCTGCCTCCTGTCTGCGGGCGGTTGCCTGTCGGTGGCCTGTTCGCTGTCGGTGGCCGCTGGGAGAGCGGGCTCGATGGGTGCTCGGCGGTTGTCGCAGGGCTGGTCGTAGATGTGAAGGTGTCTGCGAGCGGCGTCCGTTGTCGCGGACTGGATCGTCCTGAGGGCTTTTCGGGAGAAGCTATGCCTCGGGCCTTCAGACGCTCTTCGGTGGCTCGTAGACGTGCTTCGAGAGCTTCGAGTTCGGAGGTTTGGGAGGACACCGCCTTCTTCCTGTAGCAAAAGGGTCAGAGATGTGATCTAGGGCAGGGCAGGGCAGGGGAGCAGTGAGCCGTACTTTTCAGAGACGACAGCATCGAGATCTGCTATGCTATTGTCCATTCTGAATAGGTCGTTGAGGGCGAGGGAAAAGGAGCGGGCCATGGTGCTGCAACAAGCTATCAGTCTCTGGCGGCAGCTCTGCAGGATTCAGCTGGGGGAACTTACGATTGCGGCCTGGCATTGGGCTGCCACTCGCGGTCAAGCTCTTCGTCAGACATTTTGGGAGAATTTGCGGCGAGGAGAGAAGTGGAGAGGGCGAGATGGAGAGATGAAGAAGACGTGGAATGTGGGAACAAAAGGGCGGGGAGCAATGGAGAGAAGATGTGGTCGAGGGCCAGCCGCAAGTGAAAGAATAAGTCAATAAATAATAAAATAAAGATATGCGGATCTGCTTGACAAAGCCAATCTTGGCGCAAAAGGGGTTAAGGTGGAGGTGGAGGTGGAGATGGGAGGTGAGGTGAGGTCAGGCGTTTGGCGTTGTTGGATGGGGAGCTATGGGGCTAGAGATTGAGATTGAGATGAGATGAGATGGAGCTTCAGGATGCGCGTAGATCGTCGTCTCGGATCGCCAGTCTCGCCTTGTCTTCTCTTACTTTTCGCTTTAACTTTTCGCTCTCCCCCTTTCGAATTCACACTCCGACCCAGTCGCAGTCGCAGTCGCAGTCTCACAGACGGTGAGGGTCTAGGCAGAACAAAGGGGCCAGACAGCTATGGTCGTGTCGTTGGTCGTGCAAGGCTGGGCGTGGGCGTGGGCGGGGGTGGAGTTTGGGAAATATATTTAGGACACGGTCGTCATGCACTAAGGCGCCCAACTGCATTGCATGTAGGCAGCGAAGGAGAAGAAAAGAAGAAGAAGAAGAAGAAGATATTGTACCTTTGGGGAGATGGCTATGGCTCTGGCTGCATGCATCTGATGCATCTGATGCACGCACGCACGCGGGATTCAGCCGTGACCAAACTCACTCACTCACTCACTCACTTACCCAGACCATACCCAGACACAGACACGGACTCAGTCCCAAACCAACTCAAACTCATCATGATATCAGCCAGGGAGGAGGGAGGAGGAAGTAGGAAGTAGGAAGTAGGAAGTCAGTCAGCCTGACAACTGACTGCAAGCAGACCAAATGAGATGAGACGAGACGAGCTGAAGGCAGCAGCTGAGCGCATGACGATCGGCATGAGACCTGCACAAGGAGTGGAGGAAGTACATACATGCATACATACTGTACATACATAAACACAGTACTGCCATCCAAACAAAGAATAGTGGTAGTGGTAGGTCTATTGTTTGTATAACGTGACAATCACGGTCACGATGGATATCCCGCCATGGATGGACATGGACATGGACATACTATGCCAAAGACTTCTCGCTCGTGCGGCTTTTCCACGTGCGAGAAGAGAGACAAGAGCAAGAGTCTCTCTCCATGCACGTGAGACGTATCAGATGTGGGAAAAAGGGGTAAAACAAGGGAGGAAGGAGGAAAAGGGGAAGGGGGTGACAACAAAGGGCGGAAGCGAGAGCGAGCATTCATTCGTCCAGTCAGATTTGGCCCCAATTTTCCACCCAAGCCAAGCCAGCGGAGGCGGAGACCGCCGCCGGCTTCCGCAAAAACCTTTCACCGAAAATATCACCACGTGATCATCATCAAGTCAACTATTATTTTCTGAAGAGACAGAAGAGAGAGCTGGCTAATCGCATCAAAACACCACCCCACACAACCATTTCCAATTAAATCATCTGTGTGAAATACATAGATCATCTCATATCGCGCCACCTCATGTCGCGCCCGCCCCCTCGATATTAGATGCGCTCCCTGTCCCCCGCCGTTCACATCCAGGACTGCACTTGCCAGCCTCCGTCGTGGCTCCCATCAACCGTGTCTCCAACCGTTACAGTCCCCTCCTCGATCGCTGGCGAGGGGGCTACGGTGGAATGAGTGCTGCTGCTGCCTCCGCATACACGCCTCTCGAGTGTCTGCTGCTCTTCCAGTCTCTCGTCGTCTACGGCACTCACGATGAAGTTTTCCTCCAGATCTCCGAGCTCTTGAACAACACGGCCCTGGTCAAGGAGGGTCCGACGTACGACCCACAACGGCTCAGTGCAGACTCTCTGCGGGCGCAATATCTACAGCTTCTTGGTGAAGAGCTGAAGACGGAGGATGAGGGGCATGATGATAGCGTTCAACCGGGATCGAGGAAGCGGAAGCTCCAAAGCCCCCACCTCCCAAGTTTTAAAGACGCACAGCAATACATGGACAAGCTCCCTCTGCTTGTCGACCGACTTTATGCCAGGTACAGAGACTACATGGTCAGGGCTATTCGTGAAGACGAGGAGAGATATGCTTCGGTTCAGAAGGAGATAGCGGAGATCGAAAGAGGAGAATGGGACGAAAAGACTCTAGGAGGACAACACGGGCCAGCAGAGGAGGAGGAAACTGGAGTTGTGCCTGCCGAACCTTCAGATCAAGTCTCAACGAGAAATGGAGCTGGGTCCAAAGACTCTGCGCCTGAAGGGTCTCAGTCTACCAAACTGCAATCCTCAGATACTGCTACAGAAGTCGCTGCACCGCCAAAGACGTCTCCAGCTCTAGCTTCCACTCCTCAACTCGAATCACGATCCGATGGCATGCCCATCAATGAAGATTTAAATAGCCAACCACAGACACCGGTAGCGTCCTCGCCTCAGATGAATTCAGCAGCTCACAACGGCCCCAAAACCATTCGACCAGCTCCAGATCAGCAGAGACCAGATCATTATAAAGCTTCGCCTCAGCAGGTACCTCCTCTACATCCAGGTGCTCAACCGGCTTGGAAATGGGAGCCGCCATATGGGCCGCCTCACCATTATCAGCCGGGAACTTTACCACCTCAATTCAACCCTCAGCAATACCCTCCTCAAACATTTCCGTCGCCATCTCGTGGCTCTTTCTCTACCTCCCAAGGACTACCGCCCCCGCATCCACATGTGCCGTCGTCTCCCTCTCCGCTCAATGCACGTCCGATAGGCCTACCCCCCGCCAATGCACCCGCACGCTCTCCTAATGCTAGTGGTGTGCCTCCAGATACTTTGGCCAATGCCGCTGGCCAGCAGTATCGTCAAGGTACGGTATCACCCATCATGCACCAAGGGCCACCACCTGAAGGGTATCCGCAATATCCGCCACAGCAAAGACCTTCGCCTGCAAATGGACCAGTCCAATATCAAACCTATCTTCCACCGTTTCCTGGGTCTCCACAGCAATATCAACAATTCCAACCTCCGGGTCAACGTTCCCAATTTCCACCACCGGCAGATCTCATCGCTTCAGAGAATCGGCAATACAATTCCCCATATAATGCCAGCCAACCTCCGAAAGGGACGAAGTTGACATCTCATCAAACTCCTAGGACAGGCGTAAGCCAACCAAATACGCCACTATCCCGCAGTCTTCCTCGCCTTATTACGGGTAGCGGGACAAGATGGACCCCGAACCCAACACCAACAACTCCTCGGCCCAATGTCGATATTCAACCACCGCCCATGGAGCCTTTGAGTCCTATATCAAAGCCAGCAAAACCGCCAATCCCTCAAAAAGGCACCAAGTCGCAGTCGGACAAATCTCCTAAGAAGGATGCTCAAATGCCTGAACCATCCAAGTCAGCATCACGGCGAGGTGGACAGCGGACCAGAGCCGGAAGCACTGCATCTTCGGTACTTGCTAGGTCTCGGAGGAGCCAATCAGTTGCCTCTCACGCTGATACTCATGTCGATGAGCTTTCTGTAGACCATGATACTCCACGTCATGTAAAAGAAGAAGTCGCAACTCCTATTGGTATTGAAGATACCGGCGATACTACCCTTGATGAATCCTCTACATTGCCTCGCCATTCATCCAGGACAGGAGCATCTATTCGCTACCCACCCAAGCGCAAGCGGGATGCCAGTACTACCCTCGATTCACGGCCCCCATCTACCCCACCAACTCAGGTTCTATGGACTCGAGCTTTTACAAAGATCTCGTCCTCTACACTCAACACGGTTTCTGGCCACAAAAGTGCGAGCACGTTTGGTGCACCCGTCAAGGAACGAGAAGCTCCTGGCTATAAGCATCTCATCCTCCGCCCTCAAGATCTTAAAAGTATCCGCTCGGCGATTACGGCTGGTCATCGAGCGGCCACAACTGCTGCTCCAGCTGATCAGAATCCTTCGCAAGCCCACATTATGCTCCCGATATCCGAGGATCTCATCCCACCCAAAGGTATCATCAACAATGCGCAGCTCGAGAAGGAGTTGATGCGGATGTTTGCGAACGCCATCATGTTTAACCCAGATCCTAAACGAGGGTTTGGAGGAAGATGGCAAGAAATGAGCAAAGAGAGCGGAGATGGTGTTGGATTCGAGTTTGATGAAGATGGGATCGTCAACGATACGCTAGCAATGTACCACGATGTCGAGGCAGTCATCAACAACCTGAGGACCGCCGAGAGAAGGAGTGAAGAGCGTGGAGAAGCTGCCTCAGCAGCGAATGCCGAGGATGAGGAGATGGACGAGCTAGCTGGTGATGGAGACGAGCACGCGGGGAACACAGGCAGCGTTGCAAAAAGACGACGCAAGGTCTGACGAGGAATCACGTCCTGCATATGTAAATGTAAATAGACTATCCACTAATGAAGCTAATACCGAACATCTCCAAGACTCTCTCAATCCTGGTGTAACCACAGCCATCGATCGATCCATTCAAGTGAACAAGGCCATAATTTTTTGGGGTCACACGCGAGGGATTTCATGCCGTTAGTCAAAGCGAAGCGCGATTACATTTAACAACTAGGGCGATTGGATGGTGAGGCTTGGCAATTTGCCGAGAGCCCCTTTTACGGCAGTCGGCTCATGTCGCAATAGCAGAGTCAAACGTCACAACAAACACATCCTTGGAAACGCCCCAGCGAAAAGGATCGTGATTGGAACTATTTCCGTTGGAGAGGAAGCGTATATAATAGGTTCTAGTTTGTATTTTCATTGTTGAGCTGATCTGGAAAGTAATAAAGAAATAAAAATAAAAATTCATACATGATATTGCTACGCCTTACACCCTCGACTTATCAGGAAACCAGTCGTGATAGATCACATCAGATTTACCACTATGTCGAATGCAATTCATTTTCGAGATGCGAATAATGAGACCCAGTCTTCATCGCAATCATCGAAATCAAGTGTTGGCAGTTCGATCTTAGAGCGACTACCTCGCGAGATTTTGGGAGAGATCCTCAACTCCTTACGTGCAAATGATATCGAGGATCACAGATGGAGCCTCGCCAGCACAATCCCAAGTATACTCCCGAGTTCACGCATCTGAAATCGACTAATAAGTAAAAACCAGGAGACGTCAACGCCCCTACCTCGTCTGGTAGTCGAGGCAACCTCTTCGCCTGCCTCCTTGTCTCCCGCCATCTACGCGCAACAACTGTGCCAGTCCTGTATAAAAGTATCGCCCTCTGCACCATCTCGGCAGCCAAGGCGTTCACCGCCCAGATATGTCGCTATCCAGAGCTCGGAAGGCTGGTTCGCTACTTTGACGTCTCGGGCCTGCCCTTCAAGGAAAACGAAGAGACGGAAGAAGCATCGACCCTAGAGTTAGTGAGCTGCCTCTTAAAATGCCTTCCCGAGATGCCGTTACTACAGCTTCTCCGTGGACCCAGAGCCAGCAGTGACAAGCTGGACTCGCTGATCCTCCGAATGCTCTTCAAGGGCCGGCTCCAGCGCCTAGAAATTTGGGAATGGACGTTGTCCAGCACCACCCATGCAGCGGAGGAGTTCGCAGCAGCAGCGGCGGTGTCAACCAACACACCGACTTCCATCATAGAACTGCTGCTTCGAGGAGGCGGCGAGAGATCTGCAGCTGTTGTGCAGCGGGTACTAGCTGCAATGCCTCGTCTCCAGCGCCTCGATCTGTCCACGCCATCTATCCAAGTCAGCGCTTTGCTCGACATACCTCCCTCAGCAAGCCTAACCCACCTCCGCCTCAAACTAGGCATGCACACAACAAGCACAAGCACAAGCTCGCTAGCAGATATCATATCTTCACACTCTTCTATAATGACCAAGCTAGAAGTGCTGAACTTCGACGGCTCAGCCCCAGCCCCGACCCCACGGAACACAGACCCAGATGATGAGGATGAGGATGAGACCGGACGAAGACTCCTGCCCAACCTCTTCCTCAGCTTGCGCAATCTCAAATCCCTCGATCTCAGCCCCTTCAAAACAATACCCCACCACCACCCATCTGACCTCTCTGAAATCCAGCGACTACTGGGTACTGGTACCCATCTTCTCGAGGAACTCAGACTCGGCTCGGGGAGCCTTCTACGGATGGAGGAGCTAGAACGGGTCCTTTTGTCGGATGATATCATCGAGCTGGATGATGATACGTATGCCCACAAACAAGAACACGAACACGAATACGGAAATCTGGGCGGGGAGATGGAGATTGAGAATGAGCAGCAGCAAGAAGAAGAAGATATCGATTTGAAATACAGCAGCGTTTTAGCTCCGATGGCGGATGCCGTTGCGGTTTGCAGGCTGAGGCGTCGTTTGAATATGTTTGATGGGGAGCAACAGCAGCAGCAGCAGAGTAGTAGCAGGAGTTGTGGCTCGAGACTGAGGTATCTGGATATTTGTCATATGGAGGTTCGAGAGCAGAGGAAGTTGCAGATGTCGGTTTTGTTGGGGAGGTGTTGTGGGAGGCTGGAGGTGATTGAGTTTTCGGAGGAGGCGGGGCTGGGGGGTGAGAGGATGGGGAGGGTTTTTAAGGCGGTGGGGTGGAGGTTGGTGTGTAGGGTTGGGAGGTGTTGGATTGAGAGGAAGTAGGAAGTAGGAAGCATGAAGGTGTGATGCAATTTGGTTTATATAGTGATGGGGAAGCTTTCTCTATGTGTGCTGCCGTCGACAAATACAAATATCTAGCTCTAATATGTGATAAAGAAACCCCTTTTGCCCAATCATGAGACATGTAAGGTTGACAGAGTGATCATATCCAATCTAACCTTTGGAGTAAACTCTTTACATAAAATGTCACAACTTCATGAGATCCCAGCTTTCCATTTCCACAACCAGATCAAGAGTCCCTCAGCCAGAGCAATGAATCCCACAGCCCCTCCCCCAACGGCGAATCCAGAATTGAAATTGCGTCGCAGAACGCCTGCTGTGACGCCTGACAGAATAGGGATGACGAGTGAGGAGACCATGAATACTAAAAGCATAACCTTACGAAGCTCATACTTGATCATTAGCGCATCTCTTTGGCACGTGCTACCAGGGGCTTCCTCAATGACAGCAAATCTCTTGTGGGATGTAATGAGATCGGCCCCGCGCGCAACAGTTTCAGGGCAGCGTAATGCTCTTGTGAGGACGTGACATCGATGTAATTCGTATATATCGACGATCCCCGGCTGGGGCTGAGGAATCGCTTCAATATGAGCTAGAGAGAAAAATTAGAGCTTAATAAGAGCGTTCAAAATAGAATCGAGTGTACTGGAAGCAGAATCGCCGTGTATGCGACTGGGGTCAAGAATGGAACGGCCCTTTTCAGCCAGCTTCGGGAAGCGCCATATTCCCTCGCCAGCTTATCAAGGATATCAATATCTCGATCAGTGGACACAAAAGAAAGATGATGAAGGTAAGGGTTTCCTTGTTTGAGCTTAAGAATACGCCATTTTATCAGTGGAATCGATTCTCTGACCGATGATTGCTCAGAGGAAGCCATTGAATCACTAGTATTAAAGTAGAAACTAAGACTTGGGGCCTGATTTGGTATTTTATGCCTATATCAAAGTAGAGATCAAAGCGAGATTTTGATTTTTGACTATACATCACGCGCAATTATACGTTTTCTTGCCTGACTTCCTTATTTGAGTAATTACATACAATGCTTTACTGAGGGCTGCAACCTTCTGCTTGCTGTATACTTGATGCGTATATCGCTACTTGCTTGTGATAGCAGCGGTGTAGATTTCAATGATCCGGAATGTCTGCTCCGTGAAAATCTACGTACATTATGACACTTCTCCCTATTGAGTTGACTCTCTATTACTACTACATTGAATTTAGTGGAGGAATTGAGAGTTGATGTAGAATTGCACGCAAGACACGCTTCAGTCGTGGCAGCCTAGTTCTACTCTCCAATGCTCCCTTGCCATTTTGCTGGGTGTCTGGAAATGCCCTAATGCTTCGTCCACCTAGAATCAGGGAATGGTATACAATGTAGCTCAGCGTACTATGAACACTCTCCCGATAGGTTCTCGCTCTCTTTTTGAAAGACTGAAACCACTATTCTTCAAACGAAACCCCTAGCCCACCAATTCCTCATACAGAACAATATCTTAGCTTATTGCGACAGCCTTGTCTCGCGATCAGAGTGTTTGTGTAACGGACATAGCCACTTCGGCAGCAGCGTCATCGGGCGTCGCGGAGAATCGGAGAATCGGAGTGTGCAATTACACACTTTCCATTCTCAGCCTTGTGTAAATTTGCATCCTTGGAATGAATTACTGTGCGCTCTTCGAAAATCAAAAAAAGCCTCAAATTCTTTCACTCGTAATCTGGCCGAGATATCAGGCGTTCGGTTCTACTTGGAACATTCGTCCCGTCAATTTCAACTACGTTCAGCTAATTACTTGATTGATTTGAAGTTTTGAAGCCCAGAAGCCAACCCAAGTTCCATGTGCAATAGTATGTAGATGTCGAAGCCTCCAGAGAAAGCGACTTAGAATCTTTTATTTGTTCTGGCTACGGTTCGAATACATAGCCCCCAAGAAACTTGACGACCGCGACAGTATGGACTTGAGGCGCGACATTATCCACCTCGCGGATGACAGACTGCAAAGCCTTCACCATCAGCATGTATGGAGCACGAACAATGTCAGTGTAGAGGATGCGACTAATAACGGCTGGTTAGAATCGTGGGGTGGACAATTCTCGGACACAGGTATTCAGGTGTGCCCGAGAACGCGGCTCATTAATGCCCAGGCGGCACTGGTGAGAGAGATAGATTCGGACCAGCCAGAACTGCAGACACAAGATCGTTCCGGGGTGTTATATATGAGGCGCAGGGAAAGGGAAATCCTGCCTGCTCCTACGTTGGCATTACCCTTGGTGGATTCTTCGTCATCTGAGATGGCGAGTTCCATGACGCCGCTTTCACATCCCAAAACCTCGCGCAGCAGAAATGATACTCCTCAGAAGCAGATCCTGGGGATCTCCAAGAAGAAAGTCGAGATACTTGAGGATGCTTTCTGCTACAAAAATTATCCCACCCCCGAACAGTACTTTTTTCTCTCCTGTTCTCTTGGTCTGGATGCTGCACTCATACGGAAGTATTCTTCTTCCCGATTAGAAAATGGACATGGCGCAAAAAAGGAGCGCCGCAAGCCCTTGACTGGCCGTCCCCCCTTGACTGACCCGATTGCTTCATGGAAGCTGCGGATTGTAGCAAAAGCACATAAGACTGTACCCAGCCCGACGGAAAGCCAGGTGGAACTTCTAGCCGCTGGTCTCAGGATCAGTACTAAGCAGTTCTGGGATGCTCTACGAGACGAGGGCCGCAAAATCAATCTTTTTACGAGTCAAAAAAAAGAGTCCCAAAGACATAGAAGAAATGAAAGCAACATGAGCAAAGCTCTTTCAGATAGTGGAGTATCTAAATCCTCGGTCGAGAAAACAATTCCCGGAGCACGTGGAGGTGAAGCAATTGAAGCAGCAGCAGTCGGAATTCGGCCATCACCTCCTGGTCCTGGTTCTAAGCCTCGATCGAACCAATCTGCTGATGATCTGAGGACCTCTGGTTCTCTACCATGGGATTACATTTCAGAAAGCAGATTGCGGTCGCCGTCTGAAGCGACATCGAAGACAATTGATGAGAACGATATCTGTCAGACTCACATAACTCAAGAGACTCCACAATCACGTCCATCTCTCGAAGTTAGCCAAGTTAGTATCACCCACTCCACGGAAACTGCAGGAGAGACGTCGAAAAATGAGCTGTCAATGTCTCCGACGCCAGGATCAGGACTAAATTTTGATCTGCCGGTGAAATCGCTCTTCGGGCCAGGGGTTAGTAGTACTCCATCCGACGAGGATGATACTATCAGCGAATCGCATTTTGAAGAGGACAATCATTCCAGGGATATGAGTCTTAGAGACGCACTCTCCGTCGCTCTGGGTCCCGAGTTCTCAGATTATGTCCAGATTGTGATCAACAGCTTCCCTTCTCCAGATATTGAACAGCTTGACGATACTCACATTCACACTGCAAATGGATCAGGAAGCAGTTCCGCAGTCAGTTTGCAACCAACAGATAGTCATTCTTCTCCCAACACACAACATCCCAGTACGAGCAGTGGCAAGCGCAAGGCGTCTAGTGATGGTGATGAACAAGATGAGCAAGCGGATGATAATGACAGGGACAAACCACCTTCCAAAAAGCCAAAAGGTTCATCATATCCTTCGGGGAGATCGTCAAAGCAGAAGTGGGACTGTCCTGTTGAGAGGATAGCTATTCGTCCGGGGCAGAATTCCGAATCAACTAAAAGTCGGGGTTGCGCACCCAATGGGTTACCATTCCGGAATATCTGGTGATTCCCTCCACTTTGCTTTGCAGCTGAAGCTAATCCATTCTGAAGGGACCATCTTAGAAGTTCACACTATGGTTGTGAAGGCTGTGGGAAGAAGCTTGACGGATTGGATTCGGATATAGATCATCTATGGGAGAGCAAACAAGACCCATCCAAGTGCCAACCAGGCTTGCATAATGGACCCCATTTTGATATCGGGATAGAAATGTTCCGAAAGATGGCAAGAATATATAACGATGGAAAAAGAAATGGTCTCGATCATCAAATAACGTGGGCCGAGTGGTGGAAGGTTTTATTACCGGACCAAGCAGAAGCGCCTCCCGATGGTCGACACTATGACAAAATCAGCATATCGACAGCAGATATACCAGGCATCCAACAAATATTCCAAAATATGTGGAACGCAGAGGCAGCCCAGGGTGCTTTACCTGAACTTAATATCCTTCAAATGGATAGAGCTGGTGGGCTGCTGCGGGCTGTGATTATGACCTGTTCTACTGTCGAGAAGTACCGAAAAGCTAGATCGCTACCACAAACTCAAATAGTCCAAGATCAATCCTTCGGACAAGACATGACATTTGGGGGCCATATGGATATGGACTATGGCTCACTCACTCTTCCTGATACTGGTCTGTATGATGACTCGTTCGGCTTTGAAGGATCGCAATCAGGGAATGGTTCCTAAGTGCCCATAATGCACAACGACTCAGGGAGATATGTGGAAGGAAATTTGAAAACCCAACAAAGAGAATCCAGACCATCTCGTATTGAGAGCATAGAATTTATTGAAGCTGGGCTGCTGCTTGGTTCGATTTGTAGACGCGCGAGGTTACGAGTACTTTGCCACGCGGTTCCAATGTTCACTCGATCTGAACTATCAAGATCAAAAGCAGACTGAAGCGTGCGATAATGTTCCCAAGCAACATTTTAGGTGGTACGAAAAGTCCACGATAGCGATTTCGAATCGACGCAAGACTGAATACAAAGACACAAATGAGCACATGTTATCCATCGAGAATGGGTTCATTTCCGCAGATAACCATGCCATCGTGTGGCATGACCCACCTAAGGCTTTCTTGTCTATGAAATTGTCAGAAGCTAACAACCTAATTCGGGACCATGTGAAAAAAACGTCAACACGGGCGCAAAGCGGCCCTTTTCTCTATCTATCCAAGATATGTGGAGGATCCCGCGAAGGTGTAGCTCTATACGCCATCCGTCCTGGGCTCAGTGCCTATCCCGATTACTCGAGTAAGGAGTTTTCTGTCTCCGACATAGTACACAACCTTGAAAAGGAACGTTTCCATTCAACTCGCTTGCTGGAATACTTCGAAATGCCATATTTCAAAAGCTCTATCTTTAAATCACTCAACATACTCTTTAGAGGTTCTCAGATTTGTGAGCCATTTGGAGGTGCGATGGTTTCCTTAGACATTACATCACGTCCATTTCATCTGGTAAAATGGGCACAAAACCTCGGGTCAGTCACTGATGGACATTGGACTCTCCCAAGTATTAGTAGGGGTACAACATTCGCTTGCATAGCATCATTCGAGTCGGGATCTCCTCACTTCAGTCCCGAAGGATTGGAAAAAGTTATGGCCATGTCAACGGGAGACTCAATCTATGTAGCGGCAGCTCTTCTGCATGATCCATTTGAGAAAACCGAATCCTGGATGATTAGCCGAATTAATGGCAATGCTGGAAAACCAGGTATCGCAATGATGATCCCACCTCAATTCCCACTAGTCAAAGAGGTCAAGAAGGATACCTGGGATCTCGTGAACCATGCAGAATTCGACGGTTCTCTGCAAAATTCATTTGAGGCCACTTCACTTCATTTTTCATTTTCAGAGTATACCCTTCCCATCGACTTAGGCTCACATGGGAGTCGCTACCGGTAAACGTTTCTCCTGGAGTCGCTTGTCTCTGTATACGACCGCGGAGAGTGGATCGCAGATCTTGATATCCTGGGGGCTCTTGAAAGTAGTAAAGACTTCTCGCGGATTGAAGGAAGTCAAACTGATTGCTTACACTCTGATAAGTCTAAGCATAAGAAGCAGCAGCGGCGAGCTATGTCAATAAGTCGCCTAACGTCGATTGATTCATGGACTGAATTCCTTGACCGTCCTCAGCACATCGGTATCGTACGATCACATAAGAATTGGCTTGGCCGATTGGCTGCCGCAGTTCTTAATGTCCAGCAAGGTTACGATACCCGAGTCTTACCAGATGAATTTTGCTGGGGCTGTTTGATCGAAAGCGGCGGGCTTGAACAACGAAAAGTTTCTGAGGAAATTGATGACACACATCTTAACGGCTCGGAGTCAGAGGATGATGAATGTCATGGTTTCCTAGGGCATGAAGAGGATTTGGAAGCAGAGACTGAAGAATCTACTGCCCAGGGATCGTTTTTAATGCTTATTTGTTGACTTTTCGTGTTTAGTTGAGATTCAAAACGCCAAAACAGCAAGTTTGGTTCGCTTTTGGCAATGAAACTGAAGGACGCTCGGAAGAGACTAAGGAAAGTAGAGAAGATTTGGGGATTAGGAGGACTTTGGCTCGGTGGCTGAGGACGCCGGAGACTCGATTTTGCCCCGGAAGCTGGGGTTGGGAATGTGCTGGATGACAGTATGGATGAGGCTGCTCGTGCAAGAGATGAAGAGTTCTTGGATGCGTTTTGGCGGGCATCGAACGGGGAGCCGGGCGATACAGAGACAGACGAGAGATGATCTTGATGCGTAATTTTCAACCATAAATGTGTCTCGTGACGCAAGGACAAACGTTACTATTAACACGTATAATTCTCTTGTCTTGTAATCCTGTCAAAGTACATATGCCAGCCATCACAAGAGAATTTTGCATCAGCAATAGAAAAATTCGTGGAAAGACTCACGGCGACAGCTTATCGATTCAAGCCAGTCCAGCCTGTAATGAAGCAACAAACAAACATCCAGCATCTACTTTCACCTCCCAAGGATAGTCTTCAGTACATGGAGAAGCTTCTCGCTAGCTCCATCCACCTTCGCTCTCGATCTCCAAGCGACGAATCGATCGGGTCTCACAAGCACGCACCCATCATCATCCACCTCTCTCCTCTGCGCCCAGTCAAAATATACATCCTCGTAGTCCTGACGCCAGCCGATGGAATAAGCTCGTATCTCGAGCCCGAGGACCTTTGCTGCGTTCGATGCTGCTGATTTCCATGTGTCGCCGCCGATACCGGTGAGCAGGGAAAAGGCACAGTGGCCGGCGAGGTCGATGGTCGAGATCTGCTTGCCGGGGAGGCGGGTGTTGAGCCACGCATGGGGCAGACGGCTCCCGGGATACGTCGTGATCTCGTGCTGCAGGACTGGGTCGTCGGGCAGTGGAGGCCGCGGAGCTTCGTCGTCTAGATAGACGGCTCTGGAGACATATCGCTGGTTCATCTCCACGCCTACGCCGTGGAACTCGTGCGCCGTGCCTCTGATGGCCGTCTGGAACTTGGCTCGACGGGCTGCGCCTTCGGGGGTGGCGGCTTCCAACTCGGCGAAGTGCTTCTTGCGGACCTCGAGAGAGGGTTCTAGCATGCCGAGAGCTTCCCAGACGGGGATGTGATCGCGGAGTCCTTGGTTTGCACGGGTGATGACTGATTCGCCGACCGGCTGACGTTCTGGGCTGTATGAGTTGAGTAGGCCTGGATCGGCTTTGCCTTGCGTTACGTATGCGATCTTCCAGGCCAAGTTGTAGGCATCTTGGATGCAGGTATTGGACCCGAGGCCGTTGAGCGGAGGATGGCGGTGGACGGCATCGCCCAAGCAGAATCTAAGAACGTTAGAAAAAGGCTCAAATCAAAGCTCTTCTTGCTCTAGTTATCGGGGGAATGTGTTGGGTGCGGTCGTTGGCATTAAAGAGTGCTTCAACTTCAAAGTAAGTGAGACGCTCGCAAGAGCAAAATACTCACATATTGCCATCGGAATAATACTCTGCTACAATTTCATTGATGAACCACTTTGAGATGCCCAGGATTTCCATGGGTATCGAGTCATCGCCAACCATAGTCCTGACGCAGTCGAAGTATTCCTCGTCCGTTGGCGAGAAATCGACGCCAGCTCCAGGCGCCGGAAAGAGAATGAACATCCATCTACAGACCATTAGCAAGACAGACATCGGTCAATAGCGCGAAGAGACGTACTCATTCCACGGCTTCACCATCCTGACAATGGCTGTCCAGCCAAAAGCTGGCCGCTCCACGTCTGGCTGCATCACCCAGTGCAGATTGCCCATGCGGTTCTCAACCACACGCTCGAGATCAACCTTGACCAACGCATTGATCGCCAGACCTTGGCCAGGCTTCTTGCTGAGGGGTATCTCCAGTTGCCGCAGGACCTGGCTCCGGGCTCCGTCACAGCCAAACAGATACCGCGAGCGTATCCCATACGTGTGCCCAGTCAGGTTATCTCGTACCTTGCTCACGATCGTGCCATCAGACTCCCGCTCGAATGACAGGAAGGTAGTGTCGAAACGGCACTGGAAGCCATTGTGCGTCGCGTGCTGGACAAGAATCGGCTCGAGGACCGTCTGAGGGATGTCGACGTGACTGCAGGGACTCGCAGCATCGTAGTCGCCCTATCGTACATATATATATCAGCTATCAGCTATAGATCCATCCTGCCCTAACGTATCTTGTTCCAACCCACGTACCGCTCTCGCAGGATCATTGCCCCAGGAATAGAGCCTTGCGAACTCCTCTCCGGCCATGCTGTGGCACCACCGCGTGTGCTGCATGCAGTCGCCCTTCACAGCGACTCGCAGGCATTCTTCCTCCAGGCCGATGTCGCGCAGACACTCCAGCGCCGCCATGTTGGTGATGTGAGCGCGAGGGGTGTCGGCCGTCGTGGGCGTCGCTGCTAGCATGATGCCCTTCAACCCTGCCCTGCCGCGTCAGTGTCCAAATTCTTGATCATGATCATTTATTGTTTGTATGCGAATCTCACCATGCTGGGCCAAGAAGCATGCGAGTGCTGCACCAGCAGGACCAGCTCCAATGATGAGAAGATCGGTCTCGACGTGCGAACTCTCTGTCGTGAGTTCTCCGTTCTGTACCCCGCCTTTCTCCCCTATCAATGGGATGTCTGTTGTTTGCGCCATTGCCTGACTGAACTATCGAGATGGCCTGAATAATTGCCTGCTGCCTGAAGAACCTTCCCTTCTCCAACTGCGAGCAGCATGAAGATGCAATGCATTTCGACGGTGGGTGGTGGTGGCGGCGTGGGTGGAAATATAAGTAGCTGGTCCCTGGTGCACTACTGCTCCAGACCAAGCTCTGAAGCTTTCGTGTCTTGGTACAGGGACAGGGACCAGGACCACCACTGACTTATTCCTTAGTGATGATGAGTGAGGGGTGACCAATCGTGGCTGGTGGCTGGTGGCTGGTGTGTGTTTTGCGGAATGTGGTTACGGCAATCAATCAATCAGTCAGTTAGTCGGTCAGTTACTTAATCAGTCAATCAGTCAGTTAGTCAGTCGATCGGTCAAGTTATCAATCAATCAGAAATCAGACATCAGAAATCTTCAAAAGCGCGTTTTCCCCAGCTGCAGCCCCACCGCCCCGGCTGCGTCCCACAACCCCCGAATAGCTTCCCCTTCCCCCCCATTTCCACTTCCACTTCCACTTCCACTTCCCCACATACAAGCATCAAGCATCAAACAGCTCTCTGCTCTCTCTGGTTATAGGCCACCAACCAGCTAGACAGATGAGGAGCTTTGCCCTGTGGCTCTCTATATATCCACCGGTCCCTCTGCTAAGATGCTAAGAACTCTTTCTACAATGCTAACGCTGCCAACTAACCCCAGCCCCAGCTTGCTAGCACTTCGACCGCTCCATCTCCATCTCCATCTCCATCCTCTCTAGCTGAGCTCGTTCCGGAAAACCCCCCTAACTCTCCCAGATATGTCTCCTTCAGCAGCATCGAAACAGAAGATCAGCCTGAAGCGCATAGCTCATGTCTACTACACGCACCCGGACCTCGACGCTGCCAACCAGTTCTTGCTCGACTTCGGCTTCAGCATCACGCAGCGGACCGACGACAGGATTTACTATCGCGGCTATGGAACCGAGCCATTTGTGTATTGTGCCATCAAAGGCAAGGAGAGCGCATTCAGTGGGACAGCGTGGGTGGTGGACTCCATGGAAGATCTCGAGCTGGCAACCTCGCTGCCGGGAGCAACTCCCATCCACGACTCAGACGCACCGGGCGGAGGGAAACGCGTGACATTCTACGAGCCGATCGACAACTGTCCGTTCCATCTCGTGTACGACCAGACGCCCGTCGAGACGACGGAATCCTTTCCCGAGCTGGCGTTCAACTTCCCCTCGACGAAGCACCGGCCCGTCAACAAGACGCAGCGCTTCAAGAACGGCCCCGCACCCGTGCACAAGATCGGGCATTTCGGCCTCTGCGTGACGGATTACAAACGGGCGTATGAGTTCTACACCTCGAATTTCAACCTCAAACCTACGGAGCTGGTCTATGATCCACAGACAGGAGAGGACGTCACGACATTCCTGCATCTCGATCGCGGGGAGGAGTGGGTGGACCACCACTGCTTCTTCTTCTTCGAAGGGCCCCAGTTCCACGTGCACCACTCCAGCTTCGAGGTCTTCGACTTCGACATCCAGATGCTGGGCCATGACTGGCTGCGGGAGAAGAAGTACGAGATCTGCTGGGGCGTGGGGAGACATGTGATGGGCAGCCAGATCTTCGATTATTGGTTCGATCCCCATCGGTTTATGGTGGAGCATTATGTCGATGGGGACTTGGTGAACGAGACGACGCCTGTGCATCGGACAAAGGCCGCACCGGACAATCTTCATGTGTGGGGTAAGTCAGACTGATCCCCAGGTTTTCAGGCCGTCCCCAGTAACATTTTTTAGGGCCTGATTTGCCGCCTACATTCTTGACGTAGGCCGTAATGACCGAATGCAAAATCGGATTTTCTCAGCGATTTTCCACGCACAGCTATTGTTGGCAAGCTGAACTGTAAATATTTGTTACGCTAAAGATCGATCACTGGTTCCGATGATTTCTTTACGGGTCAGGACGGGTCAGGACGGTTCTTGAAAGCTGTTCACTTCATTGTACAACTGCAGAATATACCTCTATTCTATTTCAATGCCACTTCAGGCCAGAGTCCCAGTGGATTACTGTACGACTTAACGATATACGCCGTCACCATAGCAAGCCAAACAGAAATATATAATGGTTTTATTGTTGAAATATGTATAGTCTAATATCCATTGTCATCTTCTATTGACACTTGGCACGGACGCATGCCTAGAGACTGATCCACCTTGCCATCCAAGTTTCCGTCACCTGTTTAGCTTCGTCCACCAAGCCCATATCCAGGAGGAGCTGCGTGACGCCACGCGTGGCACTCTCCAGCGCGCTCCAGATCCAGGCGTGGGTGAAGCTAGTGTGCTCCCCCACGAAGATAGTCTTCTTCTCAGTGTGGTAGTATGCCGGCAGGTACAGAGCCTGCTGTCCCGCCAGCGGGGAGCACCAGGCCCCGGCCTGGAATTCGTTCTGCTCCCAGCAGATCCGATCGTAGTTGCCAGTCCACTGTTCGGCGGCGACTTCGCCGTGCACCTCGACCATGGCCCTCTGGATGTGTGCTACGTGCTGAGCTTCGGTGAAAGAGCCCAGTGACCGAGCCGGCACCCCGGAAGCATAGTTTGCGAGAATCACGCCTGGCCCGCTGGAGTTCAGCTGGTACGAGGGGTAGCAGATCGAGCTGACGCCCGGGATGTCAGTTGCGCCGCAGCCACCGAAGATGGCCTTCTTGCCTGGGGTGTAGTTGTCTTTCTCCCAGAAACGAGACTTGTAGTGCAGGGCGACTTTGCACGACTGCTCATAGTTGAGGGTCTGGATGGCGCGCGAGAGCAGGGACGTGTAGGATGGCAGTCGCCAGAGCCGGACTCGTGAGAAGGGCACGGCCGTGATAACATAGTCGAAGTCGGCAGCGTCTGCTTCCGGTGCGAAGGGGTCGTCTGTCGGGCGGTACGAGACTGTGACTTTGTCGGTGGTGGCGTTGTAGGCCAGTGCCTGGACCGAGGAGTTGAACAGTGTGCGGTTGCTCACCAGCGGCATGAATGCTGCTGGCAGCTTTGACAGTCCTTGGTCGATGGTCCTCCAGGTGGTCGCGGAAAAGTACTCGGTGTCGTAATACCACGAATCGAAGTTATCTCCTAGCGAGTCTACCTCATCCGTGATATTCGCATCTATCCCGAGTCGGTATCGCAGGTACCCGCTCTCGGAGAAAGACAGATACCCAGCTGATACTGCGGCTTTGTGAGCTGTGAAGACATTGGTTGCTACTTCTTTGAGCTTCTCGCTGTCGAGGTCAAGCCAGTTATCGTATGCATCTGTAGCAGCTTCGACCGCAGTCACGTTGGAGTAAGTCAAGGTGACATTGTCAGCAAGTGATGGGTTGGCTTTGATATCAGCCGCGCTTGGTACTGTTCCGTCTGGAAGGCGAAAGCTCGTGTCGGCAGGGACGTTGGGACTGCTTTGAATCCATCTGTCACGTGTGTGAGCATAATATTAATCATTTTTCCGGAAGAGCCTCGAAACCTACTTGATGAAATTGACCATCAGGGAGGAGTCATTCCCGTTGACGTTGTTGATGGCATCCGCAAGTTGAAACACCATTTTGTGATCGTTGATTTCGATTGTCTCGTTTGTCTCTGCATCCGTGAGGCTGACTGGAAATCTCATGGGACCCATCCTGAGGTATAATTGATTAGTTATTATCCGGTAGAATTTAGACTGCCAGCAAGGACTCCAAGATCAAACTTACTCCTGGTACTGGTATTGATCAGGTCTTGTACCGTTCAGGTAAGATGTGTGCACTCGACCACCCACCCGAGCAGAAGCCTCGATGATTTGCCAATCATGGAAGCCTACGGAAGTGAGCAAAAGCTTTCAATCTTGTCAGCATTGCATAATTTGACTTGGCAGGACTTCAGTTTCCTTACAGAACTCATCAGTCCGCTCATGCCCCCTCCCAGAATGCCGATCCTCTTAGTCTTGGCCGCCGCCACAAAGATATCCGACGGCTCTTTCTCCTTCAGATATTCCACACCATCAAACCATGGTCCTTCGGCGTCCGCAATATCTGCAAAGACAACATCATCATCTCTCTTTTCTAGTGTTCCACTCTTGGCTTGCCGAGCTGTGACGGAAATTGGAGGTGACCGACCCAGCAGATCAGAGCCGGAAAACGCATTCAGACAGCCATCTGAAGGTGCACCAGAGGGCACAATCCATACAAAACGTTGAGGTCGTTGTGATGGGTGTTCAACGTGTCTCCGAGCAAGTGGGTGATCGCCAACAGTTGTCCGACCAATGAGATGATGATGAGAGCCTAGAGAAATTTCGGGAGCCGAGTCACAGGAGCCGTAGTACAGAGCGAGATGCCCGGAAATCGGCACGTTATAGGTGATATGTATATTGGCAATGCCGTCTGCTTCCACTTCAAGGGGCCCAGAGAAGCTTATGGATTCATGTCTGGGGATGATGGTACTTGCAATGCACGAGGCCACGAGGACTAGGAGAGCTAGGTAGGAAGAGGCCATTCCAAGTTAGTTCTGAGAGCACTTTTGAATCCCGGGTTACTGAGAATCAAAGCAAAACCTGTCCGTGGAATAGTCCTAGGGAATGGAAAGGCATCGCTGGCAAATCAAAGTATCTTTATACTAGGTCATAGTGGGCGCTAGCTGGAATTCTCCAGATCCCCACTTGAGGAGCGCCCGAGTCATAACTTTCAAAGCTTACAATGGCTATTCCGAGATGAGGAAGTGTATGCGAGTGAACTTGGTAGCTTACGTGATGATCGAGTAACACTACTTTCGCTGTACAACGATATCAAACGATACGGGCTTGCAGAAGCTTACGCTGCCCCCGTCCCCGTCGCCGACCGCCATGGGCAAAAGGGCGTATAGACAAAAAGGCAAGGCTAGCCACCGTAACTTCCCCTTTCTGTCTTACCCGCTCCCGCTACCGCTATCTCACCCACTTAGACGATAGGATACTATTCGAGGCACGTGATTGGCCACTGATTGCTGTCTGGAGTTCCGCTGCGTAATAACATGAGAAGAGCTTATGTTAGAGGCTAAAGCTATGTTCCTCTAGGCCTCCAGCTTTTTGTTTGCAGTAGAGCTTGGGGAGTGGGGAGAGCCGTTGCGCGCGGCCGAGCCTAGAGGCTGTTGGCTACCGTGCCAAGGAGGCGCCTCCCCCACATGGAAAACACTTTTATCTCTTATCTTTTGAGTATGCTATGCTATGCCAAGCTGGGATGCTTCTGCATGCCCTTGCTTACTGGGTGCATGTTCCATTGCAAGAGAGAAAATGACTCAATGCTTTTCAATCAAACCACAATTCTCTTTTACTTCGATAGAGAAGATTAGGTTCTTTGGCTCTAGCTCTCAAAGGGCTTACATAAATCTCCACAGGCCAGACCATCATAGTCGATGCTGGCTCAGAGAGGCTGAGTGAGTAGTGCGACGGCAATTCCCCAGGCCCCCCGGTTTTATTAGAGATGTTTTTGCTAACTTCAAGGGTGGTCATGAAACATCTGATAAAGGCTCCAGTCTATGAACTTGATGTCTGTATGTTCTAATCTGTGGATGCAGTCAGTGGCGGAGCGTCTATGATGAACTTCTGCTCTGAGCCAGAACCGGCTTGAACTTGACCACGAATGCTTCTATAGCACTAACAAACTTCTCAACATGCTGCTCCCTCAACTCCAGGTTCAACGCAATGAAACCCCTCGACGCCATGTAAATGCCCTTTGTCAACATGCCATGCCAGAACAATGCCAGCAGACTCTTGCCGCTCTCGCCGGAAAAGTGAATGTTTAACATGCTTCCCTTACCAGTTACCCACATGCGTGGCTCTTCCGACCCAGGAGGTGATAAGTGGCCATTGCTTCCGTTGGTGCCTGGTTTGTCCAGAGCAATGTCTTCCGCCGCAGCGCCATCAGTCGTGCCATTCTCCGTAGAAGACTTCGTGACCCCGTGCTTCTTCAATACTTCTTCGATAGAAGCCCTCAACTTCTCTCCCAGTGCATTCAACTGGTTCACTTTCTCCTCGCTGTAAATGTCCATTCCCGCACATCCGGCAGCCATGGTCACGACGTTGTTGTTGAACGTGCCGGAATGGCTCAGGGCGCCCTGCCGGGGATCGAACATGCTCATGACACCGCCACCTTTGCGCCCTCCGAAGGCTCCGAACGTCATGCCGCCTCCGACCCACTTCCCAAGCGTGACTAGGTCAGGTTTCAGACTGAGGGTCGATGAATATCCATGATATGCGAGGCGAGAAGTCATCACTTCGTCGACAATGAATAGCGCTCCCTGACGATGCGCCTCCTCATTCAGGAAGTGGAGAAATTCTTTGGAGCCCACGATACAGCCGCCGCTTCCTTGGATGGGCTCTACGATGATTGCAGCTAAACTGTCCCGGGGCAGCACTGAGATGACTCTTTGAGTGCCGGCCACATCGTTGTAGGGGGCCATGACGAAGTTGTGGGGGAGATTGACACTGGCTTTGGCTTCGGCACAAGAGGGTGGAAAGCTGAGTGTACCACCGTGATAGCCGTTTGAGAAGACGAGAATGAATTCTCGTTTGGTGAAGGCTACTGCCGCGGCGAGAGCCATTGTGTTTGCTTCTGTCCCTGAATTTGTGAAGCGCACAAGCTCGACACCAGATGGTGAAAAGCGTTCTGTCACCTAGATGTAGTCAGGAGATTGTATATGAATAATGAGGGTGGCTTTTGTAGAATATAGGGGTTTCTAACCCTGAACCCGAGATGCTTACCTTCCTAGCCAATTCTCTCTCGTAAGGATTTGGACCTCCAAAATTCCATCCTTTCTTCATTGCCTGCGCCACAGCGGCAGAGATAGTAGCATTAGAGTGACCGTAGATGCCAGCTGTGTACTCTCCCAGGAAATCAATGTAAACGTCCCCATCCAGACTTCTCAATTCGCAGCCTTTACCTCCCGCTTCAAGATGAGATAAATATCAGCCCAGTTCTAAACCCTCCCAGGGAATTTTGAGGAAATGAATAGATGAGGAATGGTATAACGAACCAAAGGTAATCGGGAAGGGACTCGAATGCAAGACAGTCCGTGTGTTTCCGCCCGGAAAATCTTGGCAGGCCTCCTCATGTGCCTGTCGACTCCGTGGATTGGCCTCTTCATAATTTTCCTTGACGACTGACACAAGATTCTCCAAAGCATCATGAGCAGCTATCAGACCCGAACTACTGGACCCTACAGTGCGCTCACGTTGCTTTGCTATGTACTGGGAAAATGCCCATTCACATTCGGGAAATGCCCCCATTCTTTCCTTGGAGCTGAATATTTGAGCGAATGACTGAATTGGTAATAAGAGGAATATGAATGAACGAGAGTATTGTCTAGGGCAAGAGTATGGTCTCTCTTCAGACGCTCAGGACATTACGCGGAAGTGGGGATCTGTTAGGCACGAGAGTAGCTTCGCTGAGTAAGGCGCGGCGCAAATCGCCAAGGAGATTTCGCCTACCTATCCTATGTAGAAATCCCTGGCTCGCTAGAGGCAATTGACAGGACTGTGAGTAAGGATTTTGTTCTTCTTCATTCATACTCGACTCTTACTTGCTGAAGATCGGAGGGGTCATCAGCATCGACGCCAACAAGGGACTATAAGAACACAGAATGGGGTGGGTGACAATCTGATAAGCGAACCGGCAGTTTGGATTTTGGGACATGAAAGGGCAACCAATCACCAGTACTAACAGACACATTAGTAGAAACTTGTATGTCTTCCAAAACTGTGGCTTTTTGTGGCTTTTTTGTGGCTTGTGTGTGATAGAGGGGCTGACTGATGGAAGGGCAAGCCAGGAGGAGGAGGACAGCCATCAGATATCGCAGCCGTCACGTGAGTATAAATGGTCCTTCTTTCTGAGATGGCTGTATAGTGAAGTAGTGTATCCTCTCGAGTGAAAGTAGCAATCAAGCCCGCCAATCTTGTCTCATTACCGACAAATCGTGGGACAGCCTTTCAGGGGATTGTCAAAAGCGACAAATAGTTTCCAAGTCGGCCACTATGTCCCGTTCGAGCTTTGCATGTGTCTGCGAGACATGTTGTCGGAAAGGCCAAGCGTCCTTCGCCTGACGATTATAAGAAAACGACCAAGAGCTCAAGATGACTATGAACAAGTGAGGCGAAAAGCTTCTCAAAAAGTTGAGACAGCCAGTGCTGATGGATATATGTGAGAAACAGAACTGAGCGAGCATGGATGTTGAAGCTTCGCGTGGGTGTGGCGTTAAGAAAGCGTGTGCGTGAGGGGTCAACGTCTGCAAATAGCTTCAACTCCTCCATCCTAACTGTCCATCAACCTCAACGTACAAGCTTAGTACTGTAGTGCAGCCTGTCCTTTGCGCCTCGGACCAGCTCTGTGCCTTCGCAATGGCAGACCAAGACAAAGCCGCCAAAGATGCGGCCATGAAGCAGCGCATCATCAGCCATATGAATGCCGACCACCAGATATCCCTCTCCTACTACCTGCGCCATTACAACCACCTTTCGTCCTCTCAAGCTCGATCACCGACTCTGCAAGATATCTCTCTCGAATCCATGGATATCACGTCCCATAGCGGCAAGACTTATACCATCCCCTTCAAGCCGCCCATGAAAAGCTTCGCTGATGCACGTATCCGAACGGTGGACATGGACCGAGAAGCTCGGGAGGCTTTGGACATCAGCAATATCCGCATCACAGAATTCGAGGCCCCTCGAAGCGTCCAGCATCTCGTCATCCTTGGCCTCTGTCTCCTGCCCTTCACCTTCTTCCTCACTCAACACAAGATTGTGCCTGGGACGTGGTTCTATGATAGCGTACTACCATGGTTTCCTGGCGGTCCAGAATGGTTCCTCTGGGCGGTCAGAACCACAATTGTCCCGATGATCACGATTCATCTGTATGAGGCTTGGCGGCTGGATCAGACAAGGCTGAGGAAGCATGGGGTGGAGAGGGGGTCGGCATTGTGGTGGAAATGGATAGTGGACGTCTTCTTCGAGGGCTTTGGTGCCTTTCAAAGGATCGATGCTACCATCAAGCGAAAGCAATTGGAACTCGAGAAGATGAAGCACTAGAGCGAGATTATTGATATTGGGCGAGGATAACGATTTGGGAAAGTATGTGCCGAGAAAGACTTCCAGTGTGCCTCTCAGATGTACCTCTGAATCTGCTGGCTTAGTGCCAATAGTACTTCGTACATTTCCGCGTCGCAGTTGGAGCAATCCAGATCCAGAGTCTGAGTCATCTACGGAAGATGCTTCCTACAATAGCTGCATGACCTCCTTGTCCTCCACGCAATGTGCGTTGATTCCTTGATACTTCTCGGGGACTCTCTATCGATGACTAGTGGGGTGTAATACTAAACGACAAAGTATGTTGTAACAGCCAAGCTAGCACTGGAAATCCAACTCCACAATCTGCCTTCGACACTTCTCGCCATGGAGGTCACGGGTATTGGCTGGGTCTCGTTACTGCTATCCTTTTTGCCTCCAAAATCGATCTTGAAAACCCACGCAAACTCATCAGCTGCCTTGACATCATCCCCAATTTTCAACGTTAAACTTCCATCCGCCTGCTTGGTAGATGGCACAACGGTCCCTTTCATAGTACCACCCACAACAGTCACCTCGTCACCTTGCACCCAGGGAACCGGGCTTTTTAAGACGATATTATCCCCGGGACTCTCCATTGATATTATGTAGAACGCATCTTTTGTCTGCGTGAATCTTATATTCCCCTCTTCGGGAGTTATGAACCAATAGTTAGTATTGAAAATCGCCTCTGCGTGGCTCTTGATCCATGCCCCGGCTTGGCGCAGATTCCGCTGCTGGACAGCAATAATCGTGCCATTCGCCTGGGGTCCGACGTCGAGCAGGAAGTTCCCATTTTTAGAGACAATGTCGAGCAGAGTGTGGATGATGATGCTGGCGTTCATATATGCCGAGTCGGGCGTTGCGCGGTTGTAGCCGTAGGAGAAAGGATCCATACCTCTGCTCGACTCCCACTTGCGCGCTTGTATGGCCTCGAATTGTGCGTACTCAGGGGTATCTAGATCTCCTGGCAATCCGCAACGGTTGTTGATCAGTACCTGTCTCCCCTGGGCCGCAGCGTCATTGAACCACTTGCTGGCAAACTCGACAGTCACGTTCGGACCTCCTATGTCACACCACAGGAATTCCGTGCCCATGTCAGCCAGTACGTTCAACTCGGGCAACAAGACATCCTGGAGGTAGTCGTCTACTGTGACGAACCCGGTGTATGGCAGCGTTTCATTCGTGTAGGGATTCGTGGCGTTCCCACCAGGCCACTGTCCGAATCCGTACTGTGCCCAAGCAGGATTGAACCACTCTGGACCTGAGTGATAAGTCCCCCGGTGTAGTCCTGGCTGATATGTCTCCGCTGCAGTAAATAGTTCTTGTAGTAAGTTCCTGTGCGGAGGTAATGCGACGGAGGTCCGTTGCGAAACGTTGGCGGGGAGGTCATAGATGGCGTAGCCGTCATGATGCTTGGATACCTGGACAAAGTATTTAGCTCCCGCATCCACGAAGAGGTCGACCCATTCTTTGGGATCAAAGGCGTCTGCAGTGAAGTTTTGAATGAAGTCGTCGTAATTATGACTTGGACCATATGTGGCAAGGTTGTACTGGTATGTTTGCTCGGGAGTTGACGGACCCAGATTCTCATCCCACCAATACCTTCATTGCTGAGCATAATTACATGGCCAAGCTGTCTGAGACTTACCATTCAGCATATGTTTCGTTCTTCCCTACATTACCCCAGCCTGGTACCGCGTAGACTCCCTACTTTCTGTCAGCTGGAATAGTCGACTAAGCTCAGCGTACGTACCCAATGAATGAAGATCCCATACTTCGCACCATTATACCAAGGCGGGCTCTCATGAGTATATATTGACTCATAGGTAGCTCCATATGGCACGATCCCGAACGTAGCATTAAAGGCATGAGACACGTTTACTCCAGAACCAGAAAGGATAGCGGTAGCTTCTCTGAACGCCCAAGGAACTTCGCCCTCAACATTCACAACACCTATTTGCACTTTCGCCTGATCTCCTGGTTGTAATCTGCGAATATACCCAGGCTCTACCGTCTGCACTCCCGGTGCAGATATCTCCACTTTCACAGAGTGATTCGCAAGCACCCACTTCGACCCGACATTGTTCACGGCTACCTCCACGATTTGTGTCTTGTTCGTCCCCTCGATCCAGCTCTGAGTAGACCTCGCATACTGCACTTCCAGTTGGATACCCTCACCTGCTGCCGGAATGATGGAGACGGCGAAAACGTGCAGCTTGGTGATATTTGGCAGCGTGAGCGAGACTAGCTCTTTTGTAGAATCAAGCCAATTGACTGTCTGATAGATCATCGATCTATTCCAATTGACACTTGTATTGGTATAGTAGTAGGGGAAGATGATGTCGCCTCCGGCTGGCGCACCCCAGTTGACCCATGATGGGATAAGGAAGGGAGAGGTTGAGGTTGTGTTGTCACCGTATGTTGCATTCATGGAGCCAGATACAAGCTTGGTCTCGCTTGCTGCTAGCATTTGCACGCTGAAGTATTTGCCACGTGGGATTTCAAGAGTCTGTCCTCTCGCAAGGACATTATCGTGGCCGGAGGAAGTGTACTGCGGAAAGCTGTAGTTTACACCACCGTAGATGAAATTAGATGGTGGGAGGTATTGAGCGGGAAAACCGGAGCCATATGAGTCATAGCTTGAGTCGTTTGGTTTAATAGCAAATGCACGATTGTTATATAGATGAGATATGTCGAGTGGGATAGAGGTATTTGATTCTGAGGAGTTGGATTCTGCGTATTTGGGATTGATGATCAGCTGAGCTTGAACAAGGGCCAGAAGTGGAAAGATGAGGACAATATTAAGATGCATTGCTGTTTTGTCCAGTGACAGATCTATTTGACAACTCTGCTTCTAGGTATCAAAAGACACAAACTCTCCATCTTAGTTGCAAGTAACACTTATTGCACCATTCTTTGACAGTGGGAGCGATTTACCAGACGGAAAATTACAGGCATTCGGGGCATATCAAAGCGGGCCGTGACCCATATAATTCGTGGTCCAGAGTACAATAGAGCCAAACCAATGGAGTTCCGGCGTCTTGAATTTGCTAATAGACCCTTGTCGTGAGATGGTTTGCACCAAAGAGTTCTTACAGCAGATCTGCGGTGGGGCAATTGCACAAACTGCGGGGTGCGGGGTTGACGTTCAGGGTTTGGTACCAGCTGCTTCTGGGATTCTGAAAACTTACAGCATGTATCAAGAAATAATGGGATGGCTCTAAGGAAATAGTGTATAGACATAGAATCATCCATCTCACAAGGCAAGGAAACAAGTCACCTCAATCGTTCCACCCCTTGCACATTTGCACGGCCTTCTCCCACTTCGCAAATTTCTTATCTCTCTCCTCCTTTCCGATCTTTGGACTGAACTGTGTTGTGCCTGCGGTATTGATATTCTTGAGATCATCAAATGTCTCCCAGACACCCGCAGCGAATCCTGCCGCAATAGCGGCGCCAAGTGCCGTAGTTTCCAGCATGCGTGGACGTTCGACGGGAATACCGATCAAGTCTGCTTGGGTCTGAATTGTGTTAGTATGTTGAATTATTATTGAATGAGCAGTAAGAGCAAAAGTGCATCATCAGAGGGAGAACAGTCAATAATTACCTGCATGCAGAGATCTGAGTTTGTCATTCCTCCATCAACAGCTAGTTCTGTGAGTGCTTTGCCACTATCTTTAGCCATGGCATCAAGAATTGCCTTTGTCTGGAAACATGTTGCTTCCAATGTAGCTCTGGCGACATGTCCCTTTTGAGTATATGCCGTAATTCCAACTACAAATAATCAGCCCAACTGAATATTCAGGACAAGACGGATGACTTACAGATTGTGCCTTGCGCATCATCTATCCAGTAGGGAGCGAAAAGTCCGCTGAATGCAGTTACAAAAACGCAACCCCCATTGTCCGGTACTGTTTCTGCCAATCCACTGATCTCTTTTGACGATCCAATGAACCCAAAGTTGTTCTGTAGAAACTTGATACTTGACCCTGCTACGGCAATGCTACCCTCAAGTGCATATTGTGGGGATCCATCGAAGTCGTAGGCAATTGTAGTAAGTAAGCCGTGCTTCGAGATGACTGGTTTATCGCCTACGTGATATAGGAGAAAGCATCCTGTCCCATAGGTGTTCTTCGCTCGGCCAGGATTGAATCCTTTCTGACCTACGAGCGCCGAAGACTGGTCCCCTAAACAGCCCATAATAGAGTACCCACTAAGGACACCTGTGGTAAGTTTGCCAAACGCAGTGGTATCAGATGAGCGTACTATCTTCGGAAGATGTAATCTTGCCAAGTCGAAACGGAAAAAGTCTAGCAATTGGTCATCATACTTCAGAGTATGAATGTTCATAAACATCGTCCTCGAAGCATTCGTGGGATCAGTCACAAACACATTATTCTTTGGGCCACCATTTAGTTTATAGATGACCCAACTGTCAACTGTTCCGAACGAAAGTTTGCCTTTCTCATATGCATCAGCTACCTTTGGCACATTCTCAATCATCCATAGAAGCTTAGTCACTGAAGGATATGTTGATATTGGAAGCCCACAGATATCTTGCAATCTGTCGGATCCAAGGCGATTCTTTAACTTTCTTGCTAATGCCTGAGTTCTTGTGTCCGTCCAGACGATTGCATTGTACAGTGGCTCTCCTGTGTCGTGGTCCCAAGCTACAGTCGTTTCGCGCTGGTTGGTGATACCAACGGCTTTTATAGCTTTGATAGAGTGGCCTTGCTCTTCAAATGCTTTCACGGCGCCTTCAATACAGGTCTCGATAGAGCTGATAAGCTCAAGTGCATTATGTTCATGCCATCTACTGTAGATTAGCTTTGGCTTCATTCGATATCTAGGGATGTCTGACCCGGGTTTAGGATAGATTTGTTCAAATTCAACTTGATGTGAAGCGACTGGTTCGCCATCTTTATTGAAGATGAGGAACCTTGTGCTAGTGGTCCCCTGATCTATCGATCCAATAAATGACATGTCTATCGGATGTGAAGATGATCGCAATTGATAGAGTTCAGAAAAAGGATACAGGATCAAGAACTCCAGGTCCGGGGAAGCTTTGGAACAGCTCCAGCCCCGCTGATAGCTTGTATCAAGGATTGCATAGGCATGTGATGGTTGATAGGCCGACCAATGCGACGGCCGATATTAACAGCCCGCACCAGAAGAGGCTGCGCAGCCTAGGCGTCTCCGAAAGATGTATGCAGTGGAACCACCCATCAAAAGTGACATCGAGCCGTTTGTGGAATCTTGCATAATAGTTCCGATAGCCTATCAGAACTCACGCTATGTGAGGAGGCGGGAAGGGTGGCTGATCCTACATCTCGGACAGATTCTCGGGTTATATAAGTCCCGTGTCCTTTTGGGTTTCTGAGACCTTTACATCGTGTTACGAAGTGAAGTCAGAACTGAATGGCTTCGAAGAAATTAATGTCTTGCGTGTCAATACGCAATTTGAATAGTATAGAACACCGTACGGCCACTGCTACAGACACTTTCATTGAACGTTAGAACTTCCAACATGTGAACAAAATCCCCAATGATGCTGATGACGCAGAAGTACCGGTCATCTCCGAATTAAGACAGTAGCCCGGGTGTCAAATCTGTACCCTGCAAAACACTTTTTTGATTGAGGGGTAAAGCTGCATTTGGCTCCTCGAAAGTACATGAGTACTTTGTCTGCTATTCCCGCGAGACCGAGTGGAGAGAGGGATTTGGCTTGGCTCAGCGGCTACGACTGCTTCTAACATAGGAGTTTCCAGTGTTGGCCAGTAATCATCAGCAAGTGGGCTGAGATCCCCTGGCAAGTCTGTTACCCCGCAATGAGAAGGATTGTTGAATCTGGGGGGAAGGTCGTTAGTGTTTGCATATAGGACTAGTCTCTTTCTGGCCTGGACTATTCGGCAATGTGGATGTCGACAAGCCAGCGCTCGGGACGTCAGACTGTTTCTACATCAGTAGTACAGTCACTCTACAATATCGTATGACAAATTGGAGCGTCCACAAGATTGCGGAGTGTACTGCAATGAAATAGGGAGTTGTAGTCTTCCACCAATTTCATGTTTGCCAAGTATCCATCTTCAAACTCATCAAAGCTTTACAAATCGCAGCCATCGGCAAAGCCGGTCGGCAAAGTTGGTTGAAGTACCAGTTACGAGGTATTTTTTACCAGACTTCTAAACTCAAAAGCCAAGTGGAAGCCAAGTGGACTGTCCCTATGCTAGTGTCTTATCTTCAAGTGTGGGGGGGGGGAGACTGTTGGACTGAATATTTGTCGTTATTTCTAGGCACGAAGGAAAGCTCCGGGTGACCCGCAAACTCCAACATAATCTATCAACCTCGTATGATCATGTCACGGATGACTATTCCCTTGGCAAAACATAACTACGTACATCTCACGAGTCTGACTACTGAATCGTTTCTTAGCCTACTCGCGAGAGTTATCTTGGCTCAGCCATGCTCAGTGATCCGGTCTAGTGCTTACCATACCAGAGGTGTCCCTGATCTACTGGAAAACCTAGTTCTTTTTTTGAATCGCGGGGTCGTTATAATCGTACAAGCTTACATGTAATCCCCGGCAAAGTCTTTCGGGTGTATTGCAATCCTTTGACTTGGATGCTCGTTACCCTTTCTAACAAAGGCTGATGAAGGAATCAGACTGGAGCATAAGTATGCATCTGCGCAAAGTCTGACGGGGATCCATATCTACTATCAATGCCTCGGCATACACTCTTGTGGATACTAAAAGATGATGCGGTGTAACGTCGTTGCTCCAAATGTGTTCCATCACATGCAGAGTCCCGTTCCCCTAACGGAATTGATTATCCTCACCCATGGGACCGTGAAACTAAGCATTACTGTCAGTACTGTCACACTGTGCTTGCATGGCATCTTGACCTCATCACACCCATTCTAATCAAGCGGCAGTCATGGTGCTATTCCAACTCTCCGGTATCGTCAGTTGCCGATCCTTGAGTGCGACTAGGTAGTTCAAGTCGCTCTTTTACTAATCGGAGGCGACAACCAATTGAAAATTATCTTGCCAATTATAGATTGGATCATTTCTAAGTGTCGGCCTCTGGTACCGTTGGATGGATCAATCACACAAGCCAGGTCACAACCCTGTTGACCGTAGCATGTGGCAACGTACGCAATCGCGGGGAGTTTGTTACTAGTCGTCTTATCAGAGTAGGATGTCATCTCCGAGTCTTTCTTGTGGTAGCCTTCTTAGACAGTGCCATTTCCACTTTAGCCCACATTGATCTAGACTCGAAGTCGTCCTATCGGACCTTAAAGACGGCAGGGGCTTCGACATAATAACGGTTGGAATCAAATGATAGGAACTTCCCATATCCATCAGATCTACCACGGTACATCGCCGAAGCTATAGATTGAATCCAGCCATAAGACCGGTATATCGCTATCACCTCCACTCAGTATGGAAGAGAAACGGCCATCGTCCCATAGTCCTACGACGTCTCATGATGAGGACGTCCAGACGATTACAATACATAAAGCGGGAGAGACTACTGATGCGGACACAGGATATGCTGAACATGGCCCGGGAATAGATCATCAAATCACGCAAGACGGCGTCATACAATCTCATCCAGACCTTCTATGGAGTCGCATTAGGCACTACATGCGGGAGCCGTTCTCTGAGTTCTTCGGCGTTTTCATTTTGATCTTATTCGGAGATGGGTGAGGTAGTTCTACCGCCGGTCAAGTTCACGCCGCTAATAAACGTACAGAGTGGTTGCTCAAGTCACTTTGAGCGGTGGAGAGAAAGGTTCCTACCAGTCGATTTCGTGGGGTTGGGGGTAAGTCTGCCGGTACTCCTCTTATATTCCAATGCTTACACGTTTCGAGCCTTGGAGTGATGCTGGGAGTTTATGCGTCTGGAGTATGCGATGATATCGTCTGAACTCAGCAGAATCTAACATTGTCCAGCTTAGTGGTGCCCATATCAATCCAGCGGTTACTTTCGCCAACTGGTCAGTCTACTCGATGCGCCGCATCTCAGTTCTCAATTATGCTTATGGAGTTTTAGTGTGTTTAGAAAACATCCTTGGAGGAAATTTCCGAAGTATGCGATTGCTCAAGTACTAGGTGCATTTTGTGCTGCAGGTGTTGTATATGGTAAGTACTTCACCACTCTAGCCGGCCATCAAGAATCAGAATAGGATCTGCCTGTGGTGGACTCTCACTAATGAACTTCCAGGGAACTATAAGTCAGCTATAGATGTTTATGAGGGAGGTCCAAATATTCGTACGGTTCCGGGTTATTCAAATCATTCCACGGCCGGCATCTTCTGCACCTACCCCGCCTCGTTCATGACGAAAACCGGACAATTCTTTTCAGAATTCATCGCTTCAACAATTCTGATGTTCTGCATATACTCATTACAAGATAATGGGAACCTTGGCGCCGGCAACCTTACACCTTTGGGACTATTCTTCGTCATTTTTGGTATCGGAGCGTGTTTTGGATGGGAGACAGGTTATGCGATCAATCTTGCCCGAGATTTTGGACCACGGCTGATGAGTTATTGCTTGGGATATGGGCATAACGTCTGGGCGGCTGGAAACTACTATTTCTGGGTTCCAATGGTGGCGCCGTTCTTTGGTTGCACGTTTGGAGGCTTCCTTTACGATGTGTTTATCTTCACAGGTCTGAGTGCCTTTACATTGACTCTATTGCGTACTAACGCTCAGCAGGGGAGAGTCCTATCAATACGCCATGGATGGGGTTGAAGCGTCTGATACGACCCAACCGCTCGAGAGCTGCATCTCTTCCGGTATGACGAAACTAGTTTATCCAGAAGCAGCACTATCAACTTCGGAGCGAGGAGATGCACAATCTTCTCGTAATCATCTTGCAAACAGCGCAAGATACAGCAATATGGGGAGAAGGTTTGGCGGTGTTGTATGTGAATCGTATCGATGCTGTTAAAAAGTAAATTTTATTCATGTTCTCCTGGTCAGTATAATTGCAAGAGCGAGATATCTGGGTCTATGGGCTTCTGAGATTTATAGAAGTCACCGCAAGTAGCACAAATCCCTTGGGGAAGATCATGCCCGAGTAATGTGCCGCACAATAGCAATTCATTCTACAGAGTTTAGTCCAAAGATATATCATAAAAAATTCGGCAAACTAGGTAGTCTGGAATTAAACTGTTTTCCCGACTATAAACTAGAGATGTTTATCGAGAAAAGAAAAGTGGATTGACCCAGTCTTTTCTCCCGAACCAATCCCGTATTCCAGTCGCAAGATAGACTAGCTAGCTATTATTTTTAAGTTTCGAGCATTCAACGACAGGGTGACAAGGGTACATTGGGGCCCCGCCTGTTTTGCCCGCGGCTATGTTTAAATGAAACAATTTCCAGGGTCCTCTCGGTCCAACATAGCGATTGATGGAAAGTTTTGAGGAGGGTATGCTGAAGTGGTCCTCTGTTGGCTCGGATCAATCGAGATACAAGGATTCCCGGCGCCTGACTGGATCACTCGTACTGGGTCGACTGAGAGCATACTTGTCCCGTTTATAATAGTTCACGTCAACCTTTGAAGATTGAAAGCTCTCTGAAGTATTAGCCCCCAGAAAAAGCCATACTCTTTTAATTGAGTCGTAGCTTATCTATTATATCTACAATGCATATCTTACTCGCTTCTGTCCTCTTTCATGGGCTGTCATCAGCCGCTATCTTACCACGTGCAACGTCACCGACCAGGACTATGATACCTAGTACCTGCTTTGACAGCCAAGCAAATTTCGACACGGACTGGGACTATCTGTATCCGTGGGGTAGTGATCACAATGGTGGTAAGGCGTATATGGCGGACATGCCATATCATTCCCATCGTCAAATCTGTTCTGACGTTTACGTATGGTACAGCTGCTCGGATGGATAAAGCACACGTGGGGCTTGCCAATAGTGTACTGACTCTCACTGCGCAGCCTGTCAAAGGGCAACCACCAGCAAGCCATGGCGGCCAATCCATTGCTATCAACTATCTTTCTGGGGCGATACATGCAAAAGAGACCTTCAGTGTGGCGAAGACAGGTGGATATGACTTCACTGGGGAGTTTCAAGCAACTACGACAAAAGGTACTTGGCCTGCGTTCTGGTTAACCGCTGTTAATGGTTGGCCCCCGGAGATCGATATGGCTGAGTGGAAGGGCTCAGGGAAGATCTCGTTCAACACATTCAATACCAGCTCGGTGGTCGCAGCAAAAGACGTAACCTATCCAAGTCCAGGAAGCTTTCACACGATAAAGAGCGAATTAAGAGATCTGAATGGAAAAGATGTTCAAATCAAGTTCTATATGGATGGTGTACTGCAGGCGACGCAAGTGGGTAAAGGCTACGTCGGGCAGGCGATGTATCTGTAAGTTGCCTTTATCGTGTGAGAAAGGAAGAAATAAGGGGAATTGACTTAAAAAATTTAAAGGATCATTAATCTTCAAATGGAAGGCTCATCAGGGTCCCCTGGGCCGATGACAAGTGAGTAAGGCTTTTCCGCAGACAGAGGGGCACTAACTTCGATGCAGATACCACCTATTCGGTCCGAGATTTAGAAGTACTGAGTTACAATCCATAAGTTAAATCTAGTGCTCCCTTCAGAATCAGGATCACATCGAGTTAGAGTTGTATCGCAGCTCTAGATGTCACATACCATCCTCGCAAGCTTAGTAGGGCAAGACAAATCTACTTAAATAAGCCGAGAACTACACAGCCACTCGAGCTCTTGACTAGTGCCATGTCCCATTTGCTGGACCAAAGAACCCACTCTCTGGAAGCTGCAGCCAGGAAGTCCCATTCCCGTCAGCCGTGTTGAGATACACAGTGTTCCCTTTTAACTGGTTCAGTAACAATGCTGTAAGAAGGATGCTGGAAAGCTTACCCCACCAGTTCGGAAATTTGCCCCCGGGATACGTGATACAGAAAAATATGATCAAAGCAGAGATAGCCAGCCCAGTGTCTAGAGCGGCGGCAAGAACATAATTATATTTCGCTGAGAGTGTCAGTGGTCTCTTTTGCGTGAAGGAAGATAGAACGTCTTACCCCACCAGGCAAAGAACTTGCCTTTAATCCACCAATTGAAAATTACATTGACAAGAGCCCAACTGCTATAGTTGATACCAGTAGCTGGCGGTACATTGTACGTGCCAACGAAAATGAGCGGCCAATTAGTAAGTTGTAACCATTTTCTCCTCGTACCATCAGACTTCTTCCAAAACTTCCAAAGTGCCCAAGTAATGATGGGTATGACTGCACCAATCCAAAAGAAATGGAGAAGTCCGGAATATATTTTACCGAGAGAGTAGACTCGGCCAGGTCCTATGGCCCCCCAGATGATCGAAGACGAAAAGACTGTTCGCCCATTCGGGCAAGTGAAGCCGTTGGACTGATCTGATTCGCATACATGATTGACGTGCCCAAGCATCCAGAGCGTAACGCCGGTCTGGGTGAATGCACCGAGAATGGTGGCGCTACCTTGCGCAAAAAAGAGAGTCCTCGGAGGTATCTTCATATAGTGCCCAAGTTTCATATCAGCCGCAAAATAAAGACCCTGGCCCACGACATCGGTAGTCAATATCTTAAAAATCATGTTGGCTAGAGGTTTTCCGGCGAACATGTAACCACCAACGAATTCGGCTAATACATTGAGCTGATTGGCATCCACGTTCGCTATGCCCTGAATGATGCCGCAAGGAATCATATAGAAAGCAGGGACGACAGCTGCAATAAGCACAGCCCATCCAGGAAGTGTAGTATGATACACCTCCACCATGATGATAGCAAGTACAAGGATGATTAGGGTTATAGTAGCATACCAGTACCTAGTTAGAGATGACTAGTCAGTGATGATATCTCAAGATATGAGAAAGATAAGATAAATGGTCTATGTACCATGGAGTCCGGGGATAGCGTCTCATCAATCTAGCATGAATATCCAATTTAGTCTTGCCATTCCATGCATCCCTTATCTGGCGTCCATGCCACAGCAATATATGAACAGGTACTGCAGTTAGAGAAGCAAATGATGGACCATAGACAAATGCGAAAGTAGCAGGGAGAAATCCTGGTGAGTACGCTTCGTATTGAGGAATATCCAGAGTACTTGTCGAAGTCAAGACACGACTAACATTATAGACAGCTCCAGTGTTATCGTACAAATCAGCCGAAGAGATTGGAAGGTAAGCCGTGAACCAAACATTGGAATAATATAAGCCTGGTGTGACGATCCAGAAGAATACCGCAAACCCAATAAACACATTAACAGCTATCAAGAGTCAGTAATTGCATGTTTGGAGGGGCAACATATTTACCAGCCCACGAAGGAGAAAGAAGTGGGTTCGTATTGTAGGCGACCTGAGACCAATCGAAAGTTATTGGGCTCAGTCCGAGACCTGTGACCATTCCGAAAAGGTGGTTGACAACCAAGTTATGGGGAACAATCCAACAAATCCATGTGAAGTAGGACAATGCAACGAAAATCAATCCTGGGAAGAAATACCATACACCAGCACCAACCATTGCATACATGAAAAATCGAAGTCTGCCTATCTTCCAGCCATTAGCAACGGCGTTGGCTCGAGAGTGAAGCGTAGATAAGAGAGCACAGTTCGAGAGGACTTGAGGCCAGACAATCGACGCTGGTTCAATGAGCCATGGAGCTGATAAGCCAGCGACTCCAAATCCCAACATTTGACAACATAGAACTACTAATATACAGAAGCCAGGTTTCAGGTCGAAGTTGTAGAAAGCTTTTGAACCAGCTTGGATAATATTTGTTGAATCAGCATTTGCGTATCCGAAGGTGACGTTGCTCATTATGGTAATGACAGTATGCTCCTTGATATTGAAGTGTCGATCGGGGTTAATGCACCACTTCCCGAACCGACCTAGGTCCACTGTGTAGATTGGAAGTGTCTTCGCGAGGAAGACACCAAATGGATAAGCCAGTAATTCAGCTACGAGGGCCACAATGTGGACACCTGGATAGCGAAGACTAAAGAACTGATTGATGCCGGATCCTATCATCGTAAATGCGAACCCAAGGATCCACATTCGAAGTGTGTTTACAGGAATAGCTTGATCATCCACATCCGGGACGACGGCACGAACTAGGAATCTCGATCAGACTTATTTCATGCACAATTGATTGAGGCCAACCTTCAGGATACGGTGATGTGTCTGATTCGAGATTTTCGATACCATCATCTTCCAATATCTTGGCGACATCAACTTCAAGTTCTTGCAGGTGCCCATGTTCTAGATTTGGTTCATCGACTAAGCCTATGAGTTCTCATGGTCAGTATTGCTCGGTTTGCGTTGAGAAAGATGTGAAATTTGGATCGTTCTAGGATTCCTGAGATATCCTTTGAGGCGCTGCTGCTTTGTGCTACAGGGAGTGAATACATTGAGACTTGTCATACCGATAGTCTTAGTATCCGTATCCTTTGGTTCCGCCATCTTCATGGAATCCAATCGGACAATGTGAATAGAAGAGAGGCAAATCGTTGACGATTTGAAGACATCATCAGATGTCATTCATTGTAGTGTACTGAACCCACAGCGGGCTTGATCCGGGTCGCTGGTTGGCTGTTGATCTTCATTTGTGCATAGATACGATAACTGTGATAAGGGATCATAGCAGCAGCAATGTCATAACAGGACCTGGGCCTGAGAGGCTCTAGTGTGGACGCATCTGGTATTTACCCAATCTACCTGACGTATCATGGGTGCGTATGTCTGATTACCTTCCTGATTGAACATCAGTGTGGGGCTTAGCTTTCCCCCCATCTTGCAGTACTCACCACAGGGTAGGACCACTCCTGATGTCCAACATTTCCACCGTTGCTGGATTTCTATTTCTGAAGTGGGATGACATGGAAGGCCTTGACGCTGTGGTAAGGTGATTAATGCAATTGTGTAGGACAAAAGTGACTTATGAATCGCACCAACTACTGCCCCCAGCTTCCAAATAGTGATGTATAGCAGAAAGGAATGGGAGCCACATCGACAGCTGTTCAAAGTCTTCCGGCCAGTGCACTCACTTTTGTCAAAGACTCTAGCAATCATACGTTGAGACTATGCATTTCTACAACTTTTTGCGATCGAGGTCCGATATAGAAATTATCTCGAAACAAAGGAATTTGGACAACAGCTGTCGCCTAGACCTAATGTTGTACCCATGTTCTTGTTCTGCGGTACCAATTTGACACAAGAACTGAGTGACGGTCGCGTTGGAATACTGGTAGCTGGTAACAACCATCATTTGGAAGTCTCCGCTGGATGCAGTACTCCGGCACCTGTAAACGCCTGTGCAAGCTAAGCTTAGACTGGACCCAACAACGTCGTAGCCTCTCTCTAGTGCTGTCATGACCCATGGTAGTGATACTCACTCTCGAAAATAAATGCTCTTCTCCACTTCAAACATTTGTGACTATTCTGATGCAATTCTGCTCGTGAGTCTCACTTGAGACTCTGGTGAACGCGGACCTGTGACCGTTGCGCCTGCCTGCCCAAAATAGGCTTAGCGCCGGTACTCCCAAACGCTTCACCGTCATCTAGATATTAGACGGCTCCAAACCACACGTAATGAACAGTTCTAACTAATTATTACTATTTAACGATTTCGCTCGCTCTCTACTGCAGAAATGTCATCACGCAAGTTTGTCAAGTACCAGCCCATAATCTCGCAAGAGTCGCATAACCTCTCCGGAAGAGCTCCAGAGCCAGAATCGACTGCCATGCATGATGAATCTGGGCCGATGGCAGGTGCTAGCTCTCTTGACGAAGTCGAGGATGAATCTGCTATCCCAAAGGGCACAATGGATCCTGTCTACGAGGCAAAGGCGCGGATTCTGAATCGCGCTGTAGGTTGGCTTTGATATTCACGTGATGGCTTTTGCTGACGATTCTCAGGTGCAAGAAATTGGAATGGGGTTATATAATTGGCAGCTATTTGTTGTAGTGGGTTTTGGATGGGCAAATGATAACATGTGGCCTATCATCACATCACTGATATGTAAGTTTGTTGGTTGGACAATACGGCGCAGATGAGACATTTCATCAGGCTGACTCTCCACAAAGTACCAGCGATCACAAATGAATTTTCCCCCTCCCATCCGCCCGTTCTCACGCTTCTCCAAAACGTTGGACTCTTAGCTGGTGCCGTATTTTGGGGCTTCGGATGCGATATATGGGGCAGGAAGATGCCTTTCAACTTCACGCTAGGTGTGACAGCAGTCTTCGGTCTCATTGCTGCCGTGTCTCCAAATTTCGCTACCATCGGGTGCTTCGCAGCACTTTGGAGTTTTGGAGTTGGTGGCAACCTCCCAGTTGACTCTGCCGTCTTTCTTGAGTTCCTACCAGGCTCTCATCAATGGTTGTTAAATGCTTTGTCTATAGACTGGGCTTTTGCTCAGCTGATTGCAACAGCGATCGCTTGGCCTCTGCTGGGAAATTTTACATGCCAGGAAGATTCAGAGTGTCATAGATCAGAGAACATGGGATGGCGATATTTCGTGATTGCTATGGGCGGGCTATCCATGCTTGAATTCATCGGCCGATTCTGCTTTTTTACCGTCCATGAATCTCCAAAGTATCTCATGGGTAAGGGACGAGACGAGGAGGCGGTACGGATCGTGCATGACGTTGCGAGGAGAAATGGGGTCAGCTCCAGCCGTAAGTAGTGTCTAGCCATCTGATTTCAACAAGGATCTGATTGAACACAGTGACTATCGATGAACTCAAGGCTTGCGAATGTCTTGGCGTTGAGCAGCAGACTGACTCGGCCGCTCAAATTAAACGAAAGCTGGAAAAGTTGAGCTTGAAACACGTCAAGGCACTCTTTGCCACCAAGGAATTGGCCTTCTCTACCACCTTGATCATGATAGTCTGGGCCCTCATTGGACTGGCATTCCCACTATACAATGCTTTCCTCCCATACATACAAGCGACACGGGGACAGAAGTTTCATGACGGGTCCACATCTATTACCTACCGCAACTCAATGATCATCGCAGCATTGGGGATTCCAGGAGTTCTTCTAGGATGTTTCTTGATCGAGCTTCCTGGATTTGGACGGAAAGGAACACTTGCTCTCTCAACTGCTGCCACTGGGGTGTTTTTGTACGCTTCGACTACGGCTTCGACGTCAAACTCTTTGCTGGGATGGAATTGCGCCTACAACTTCTGCAGCAATGTCATGTACGCAGTACTATACGCCTATACGCCAGAAATCTTTCCAACGAAAGATAGAGGAACCGGAAATGCCTTGACGGCATCAGCCAATAGAATTTTTGGAGTCATGGCGGTGAGTATCTTTTGCCGTTTTACAAATACATGACTTTGTGCTAATCATATTGGTAGCCCATCATTGCAATGTTTGCGAACCTCGAGACATCTGCCCCAGTTTACACAAGTGGAGCTTTGTTCATCCTAGCTGGTCTCCTAGCTCTCTTGATGCCGTTCGAGTCTCAAGGAAAAGCGAGTCTGTGATCCGAGTAATCATGCTATTATCTATATATATCATCATAAGTTAACTCCTGAGGCTATGCAATGGTCTTTATTATATATCCGGTCTTTGCGACCCTCGCTGCTACCATCAACACTGCAGCCGCTGCAACTACAGCCCCACCAAAAGCCATACCAGACCGAAACCCATGATCCTTCACCAAAACTCCAGCTATCGGATTGCCAACAAGTATACCAAATCCAGCGCCGGCGAAGCTCATGCCGATACGCGTTCCTATCTCTCTCATATCTGAAGTCAATGTCACCACCACAGTAGGTGCGAGCGACACGAGGCAGCCTGAGAAGAAACCGTACAAGACTGCGAAGGCCACAAGCCCACCCGTATTCTCAATTCCCATCCAAACAAAGGATAGTAGCGTCGTCACTATTGTTGCCGGCGCGAGCACATTCAACGGTCCCCAGCGATCAGCCAGCCAATTCGGGAGGATACGCCCGAATAGGCTTGCGGCGTTCAGGATTGCCAATAAATAGAATCCCAGACTTTCATCGGTTATGTGTTTTGTTATGGCAAAGCTCTGGATGTAAAATATGGGGAAATAGAGCCCCACGAAGCCCAGGAAGAGCGCAGCACTGAAGAGTACGTAAGGTGGCTCCTTCCAAGGCGCGGTCATCCACAAGCGTCTCTTGGACGCCGGAAGAATGCGAACTTTCATCACTACCACCGATACCAACAATGTCGCAAAAGCAATGAAACCTATTACTCTCGTAGTCCAGCCGAATCCGATCCGTGGTTGCAGCTTATAGAATATGATGGGGTATATCACGCCCCCTAATGTCTGTCAGTCCGCATTATTATGGACTCCTCTGACGGAGTCACTCACCAAGACTACTCCCACTGGCAGCAATTCCAGTAGCTAGCGCCTTCTTCGACGAGAAATAGGTAGGCAATATGCTCATCGCCGGGACAAAAGTACACCCTGCTCCAATCCCGATGCAGAAAGCTTGTGCAAGCATGATTTGATAGTATTCGGTCGCGATACTCGTCATCATTATGCCGAAGACTACCATGAAAGATCCTACCGCTGTCAAGATGCGGAAGTAGCCTGCGTCGAAGAGAGGCCCGGAGATGGAGGAGACGATGATGAGGAGGAAGGCCTGGATGGAGCCGATCCAGGAAATATCGGAAGGCGTTTTGTGCGACAGGGTATTGGCTTCATAATAGGTCTGGAAGACACCGAATGAGTTGAGGATGCCCCTGGATGCGCATTAGATTACTTCAATCATTGATGTTGAGTGCAATCATCGAGAGGGAATGCTCATAGATGATAGAGAAAGTCATGTTCCAAATTGCGACCGACGACAATGATCTTTGAAAAGGGGGCAATTGGCCAGAGCTTCCAAAGGTCTCAACCATTCTTCAAGTAATTGTTCCAATGCTTACCATGAGTTCATCATCAGGAAAAAAGAACCGGCAACCTGAAGCCATGCTGTCAAACCACCATTTGGTACTCCGTTGCTAGCTGCGGGAACGGGAGGCGCCGCCGTTGCAGGCGACTCGACGTCCTCGGTCGTGAGAGAAGTGTTGCCGGACGCGGACCCATCGCTTTCCGTCTTCACAGTCAGACTCATAATGCTCTCGATGGTCAACCCATGGGAGATCGTGAACTGCAATTGAGCGCAACTGAAGCTTCTACCCCGCCACAGGTTCCCATCATCCGAAGGAGAACGGGAGAGTTTGAATGGATTGTCCTGTGAGGGAAGGCTGGGCTACTTGTACGGGAATCCCGCTAAGAGGCGGTCTGTCGTGCATGCGGCCCCTGTCAGATCCCCCGATGAAGGCATACCTCCTGTTTCACCCGTGCCAATTGTTTGATTAACGCCGTATTTCTATGGACAAGGGAGCGGATGCAAATCTACGTGGCGTTGCATTGAAAGGAGACTCTTTCTCCGGCAGTTTCGGGGGATCCAGCGCTTTGTTTTTCTGGATGGGACGAAGAATTGTTTCGGAAAGATGCGAGACGTCGTGGAACCGTAATCATGACGCGTATTATTTACATACTGTCGCAAATTCTCCAAAGACCTTTTGCTAGAAATCTGAATTGTCAAGTGCCATTCTCTGCTATGTTCTCCCCTTATCTTTCCAGAAGCCTGGGGGCTGGGGCCGCTGGAAGAGGCAGGATTTGCGAGGGGACTTGAGGCGAGACGCCTTTTCGGGGCGATACTTCCTTGGAGCAGCAGATCTTATTTTCTTTTTTATTGCGCGGAACTCTCACTGGGCTCCCATCACCATGAACCACGCAACACAGCCACGACCGTTAGACTACGCCGATTGCGAAGATAAGGCAGAGATAATGCGACTAAGGAGATTTTCATAAGTGACCGTTACCGTTGTCCATATCATCGCCAAACAACACAATCGTTGTTTTTGACAGGATTGGTTACGATATTTGGTAGAAACATGAGCAGTCTCCTACATCATGCTTTGCGATGATCCTCTAATGGCGGGGCATAGTCATGCACCCTCAGCCAGGTACAACTATGGGTGATAGGTCGCAGCTGCATAGGCTCGGTACAGTACAAATACATCTCAGGTGATTGAGATCAGGATGATTCTACTACCACCACCACCAGCAACTTGCCGCACACTATACAGCTAGAATTGCTGATACTTCTCCTCTAACGAGCGCTTGGGGCGATAACTCAAATTTATTGGAATTGCCGAAAGCATGTCGAGTTGGAATACAATTGATTTCAATGACTAAGGCTGCACCACTTGCTGAATCCGGTAAAGCACCACGTATGTATTCGGACATTGTTGTCCACTCCAACTTTTGGTCGCTGCGGGGTCGAGCCGACAAACACAGTGGACTCAACGGGAGGCACATGAAATAATAGTTTCTATGGGCAATACTGCACGATATGAAGACCAGACCTTTGAGGTGGAGAAAATAAAGAAGCGGTGTTCGAAAATGTTGGAATTTGTCACGAAGTATTGACATGGTCCTATATTTGGGTGTTATGATAGGCGCAATATTCATAGTGGGCCTTGGACTTCCCGGAAATCCTTGTCTATATTATTTTCAAGACGACGATACGCTTGAACTCTTTCAACTTCCCAAACTTTGTCAAAGACGAAATTTGTCCTCTCCTCGACCCTTCAGCCTCGGCGCTTCGAAGGAGCTGGTCGATATGGTTACTATCAGTGTCTGGCGGTGTGGTGTCCACTCCAAACAAGCCTTCAACACCGCTCTATTATATACACCCCGCATTTGAGCAAGGGTATGAAGACAACACATATGCTCGTCATGGGAAACTCAAATACTATCCTTACTGAAATACTAGCGGCTACTCCATCAGAATCATCAAGATGCTACAGCCCATGTCAAGTAGTCTTGAGAAACCAACAGAAGATGAACGAGGCTTCCATCTTCCCTCATAGATTTTGCATATCTTTATCTAGGCACAAGCACTGTCAAGATACCCAGGTACCTCCAGACTCGAAAGTTAAGCAAATGCTTCTATAGGTACTCTATTTCATGTTGAGACCATTTTCTTTTGGGACATGAAACGCGCATCTCCTAGGTTATTGCCAACGAGTTTACAGGGCAGGTACTCACTCTTCCGTGGTAAATTTCATCTCAGCTTCAACTGCCAAGCGGCACTTTAGCCTCAAATCACCGTATCAGCATTAAATCATCAACCTGTCTTTTTGGGTTGTAGTTTCTAAAGTTCATGTCAGAATATCTCTAGTACCTGCATCTAACATGATGCGAGCTTCAAATGAAAAGACTGTCTCGTATTTGCCAAGGCCCCCAGCGCCTCATCAAACTTCTCAAGGTCGTTCTTCTAGCAGCAATTGTCCTGGTCAGCTGGCGCATTTTTACCCCACAACAACCGCAATGGGCGAACAAAAGATTGAAAGTAGCATATGCAACAATGTTACTACCCCAAAACACCACAGATCTTCTCGGTAATGATAGAGATGAGTACTTTCTCAGTACCAGGCTGCTCAACTATCAGTTGCAGTATAACAAACGCACCCGTACGCGCAACTCTATCCCGTTTCTCGTACTCGTCACACCCGACGTGCTGGTATGGAAATGCGACCAACTAGCTCAAGAAGGAGCGATCATAATACCAGTCGAAAAGTTGAGTGTTGGTTGGATCGAGCCTGGGAAGAAGAGATGGAAAGACGTCATGACTAAGCTAAGGCTTTTTGAACTGATTCAATACGATCGCATCCTCTTCCTCGACGCAGATTCATTCCTCTTCAAACCGCTTGACAATATATTCGACGACCCCGCAGCACAGCCTCGGAACGCTCTGCAAGAAGCAGAGATAAAACCTGATGAGGGTCTTCTTCCAAAGAGATACCTCTTCGCCACAACTTCCGAAGTTATGCATACAACCCACTCATATCCACCAGTCCCAATATCGTACTTCAATGGGGGGTTCTTTCTGATATCGCCATCCCTTGAGTTGTTCAAGTATTACACTTCGCTATTGAGAGTTCCTGGGAAGTTCGACACTACTTATCCCGAGCAGAACCTCTTGAACTACGCACATAGGCAGGATGGAAACATGCCGTGGGGCCGACTATTCTATGACTGGAATATACAGCTACCCCACCCAAACGACATTAGAAAGGGGGTTGCGAGTGTGCACGCCAAATTATGGACTGCAGGAAATGAATTGCAGCCAATCAAACCAGAATTGCAGGCTCAGTGGCGGGATAAGAAGCGCCAGATGGAGGACTTCTACCAACAACCCCATAGTATGAAGTGAAATAGGCCTAGCTTTGTGGAGCGTATTGGAATGTTCTCGTAAATAGAGTATTGAAGAAGGGAACACGTATTGATTTATCGATGAACACTAGAAATGCAGCCGTTGCTAAGATCCAGAGAAGTGACTGATAATTCAAGTACCAATCGAGGCACCAGGTCAGGGTAGTTCTGAGTACCTTTGAGCCGTACTTTGGCAACACCAGGACGAAGTAGTACTCCCTGCATTGAAAGAAACTTGAGCAAGGCGGTGTGGGCATAGTCAAGCATCTGCATTATGCACGATAGCCCTGAAGCAGCATGGGGGGTGTCAGAACACTAATTTAATGTCTGCGATGCTGCATGTATGCACTTCGCCCATACCTTAAAAATGGTCCTAATGTAAGGTGATTGGTTGGGTTATGACAGCTAAATGACGCCTCACACAAGATGCTTTACACTTAAATGTAATGTGCAGGTGCAATAGCGCCGGGTCTGGATGCTGTTTTGTGCGATAATTGTCTTGACTTAAGAATCCACAAAATAGCGCTAATATTCTCATTAGGCTACCATCGAAAATAAAACCTACTAGGTAGGAACTTGATGATTTCCGCCGTTTGTAATCGCAAGCCCTCAAGAAGATATTATATTGTCTTGTCTAAATTATCGATTTCGTTTTGTCCGTGAGCAATAACGATTTCGTTTTTTCAGTTTTGAATATTACGGTAAAAAAAGTATTGTATCAGATACTCGTGAATCAGAATTCCTTATTTCAACGTAGTCCCTTACTTACTCCCCAAATTTTACCAATTATAATCAATCTAACGATAGCAAAAAGTAAGAATCGTGAGGGAACAACTCAGCAAGTTTTCCACGGTCACGTTCCATTATCGCTAATATCGCCAAGACGGTGAAAACTATGCCTCCTTCCACTCTTTACAATATCGAGAGGCTTAAGAAGAAAATGAACAGAATGAGCCTTATTTATTCACTTTGCTTCATCTCTGAGTTATCGATAACATACAGTAGATTTTATAAATTTCTTGGGAAAGATCGTTTACAACTCTATCGATTTGCTAAAAGAGAGAACATTACGACGTTCATGCCATGATTTCTAGCCAATTATCCGAGATTGCAAAAGCAGAACAGTTTGTATCAATACTGGAGACAATTAAAGAGATCGATAAATAACTAAACTTGTTTCCTTCACGACTTAAGAAAAGAAACTAGAAAATCCAACAGATAAAATATCAAATGCTTGAGAAGAGACGGGTAGTTAAAGTAACATGTGAACGAAATGCTTATACTGATGACAATGCTAGTCTCGAGTACCAAATCTGTACAATTCAAGCACTTGTGGCTTTGTACAGAATACGGGAGATAAAGCCCCCCAAGCAACAAGTTAATAAGCGTAGTTGGAGTGTCTTAGATGAGAATGTTGTAACGCTTTCAGATGCCAATTCGCTAGTGATAAGTATTTATTATCCGTGGAGATATCCCAGTTTATATCGTGAAAGAAATAGAGCTTCAATGGATTATGTTTAGAGATGCTCTTGAAGCTATCGATAGTAATTCTCGAATGTTCCACCTAGCCAAATATTACATGGTAATGTATTGATTTTGCGGTGTTTTATTATATGCCGGTAGTTCAGAGGTACCATGCGACGGGCCGCGTTCCTGATTGCGTCGGCTTTTGATGAAAAACTCAAATAAATTTCGTATATACCGGCATCTAATGTATACCTCGATTATTCTGTGACTGCATTGCAGGTCAAGTTTCTGAGTCTTAATTTTCATTCTCGATTCAGTGTATGACCCATGACTTGTAGTTTCGTATAGGTGGTAAACTGAATGAATCACAGCAGGCTAATCACCATATTAAGACCAGTTTATTCATACTTCATCTCTCAGCTAATGAGAAAGAAATAGCAAGATATGCTTGTCTTCTCAGAATCCAATTTCAGGCTGTGGAAACCCGGGTCTATTGTCGTAAGGAGCTGTTCGTCCGCCCCACTGAGGTGTGTTACTTGCCGCCCTCTTGATGTTACCAACATCCTCGCTATCTCTTAGCTTCTATCATATATCTGGCCGATTAATCTTGTACTACCGCCCTAGCATCATGTATATCAATCTTACCACCTTGTGATCACCTACCAGCGTAATATGAAATCATCGGCATCCTCGGGGTCCTTGGGTGTCCCTGATAACCTGATTAAATTCTGCTGAAGTCTTCTGGTTTTAAGCTAGTCCTAAATAGCCTTAAATTCCAATTATTATGGTATTTGCGGTTATTATAGTTCGTTCAGCCCTATCGATTTTGCCAAGAGATTGAGGTTTTGAATGTTTCATACCACCATAGAGTATATAGAGCAAGTCTTGGCAAACGATTCGAGTGTCTTGAGATTAGTTCTAGTCTTCTCAGAGAGTTTTTGTTCATACACGTCGATACCTGGAAACGTCAGATTTGGGTTGCCACAATAGCCTTCAGTCACCACCCATAACTGCACAGTATTATTTCGCGCTCAGTCCAGAATGTTGACGGCTGATTTTACTCACTGTTGGGCTAAATTCTCTGCTTTCAAGCTAATTTTCAAAAATAAGTTCAACGACGCCGGTCGAGATAACCTCGTCTCCTCTTCGCAAATGATCGATACGTATATTGAGGAACAACCTCGAATTATAGATTGGATGAGTGAAACACTTCCATCCAAAACAGAGCTGGAACACTACGCTCGTTCTCTATTTCCCTTCACGAACTGGATTGGATACTATAATATGCAATGGTTGGCGGGTGATCTTGTTGCTGGTACTAAACCTTCCGCTGTTTCGTATCTATCTATGCTTATATTTGGCAGGCCTAACTATTGCTGCGGTTGTCGTGCCGCAGGGCATGGCTTATGCCATTTTGGCCGGACTTCCAGCTCAGTATGGTCTTTACTCCTCATTCATGGGTGTGTTGATCTATTGGTTGTTCGCAACATCGAAGGACATTACTATTGGAGTAAGTACCTCTTCTAAACACCAACACATTGATTGAAATGGTATAGCCTGTTGCTGTTGCATCTACAATCACGGGAAGGATCCTTGCCAAAGCCGCAAAAAGCCATCCAGATATTCCTGGTCACGTTGTCGCGTCAACATTGGCAGTAGCTGCAGGGTAAATCATCGCGTTCATCGGCTTGATTCGCTGTGGATGGATCGTGAATTTGATTCCATTGGTAGCCATTTCTGCGTTTGTAACTGGATCTGCCTTGAATATTGCTGTAGGCCAGCTACCGACTCTAATGGGCATCACGGGCTTCGATACTCAAGTTCCAACGTACCATGTCTTGATCGACTGGTTGAAAGGCCTCCCTAGAACGAAGTTGGATGCAGTAATTGGCTTGACAGCTCTCTGTCTCCTTTACGCTATTCGATCAAGCTGTAAAATTGCAGCTCGGAAGTTCCCCCAGCAAGAGAAGCTAATTTTCTTTGCCTCAACACTTCGAACGGTATTTGTCATACTTTCTTATACGATGATTAGCTGGCTAGTCAACAGGAGTCATCACCAGAAACCCACGTTTCGGATTATATCAACAGTTCCACGAGGTGATCCTATGATCTTATTCATTTTGCTTGGTCTAACTTATAACTTAAGGATTCAAAGCAGCTGCTATGCCTCAGATCAATTCATCAGTCATCAAGATCTTTGCTGACGAGCTGCCCATGGTTGTTATTGTGCTCCTGATTGAACATATTGCAATCTCAAAATCATTCGGTCGTATCAACAATTACGTTATTAATCCGTCACAAGAGCTGGTTGCAATTGGTGTTACTAACGTTCTGGGGTCGTTTCTCGGTGCTTATCCTGCCACTGGGTCATTTTCTCGTACAGCAATTGCCTCGAAAGCTGGTGTACGAACTCCCTTGGCTGGTATGATTACTGCCCTCATCGTTCTACTTGCTATTTACGCCCTTCCGTCGGTCTTCTTTTACATACCAAATGCGACCTTATCAGCGGTTATCATTCATGTAGTTGGAGATCTTATCACACCACCCAAAACTATCTGCCAATTCTGGCGTATATCACCTCTAGAGGTACCAGTTTTCTTCGCAGGAGTCTTCGTTACTGTTTTCTCATCCATTGAGAACCGTATCTACACCACTATCTGCGCCTCATTCTTCCTTCTAACTTTTCGTACTCTTAAAGTCAGAGGTCAATTTTTGGGTAGGATCAAGGTCAAATTTGTTTCAGAAGAATGCGCGACTGGAACTGGAGAAAGCGAGTCCTCTTCCAACCGTAACAACTTTGTCCGATACAGTGGAGAGCATAAAAATCCCTTTCGCCGCGACATTTTCCTACCCATTGACCATACAGATGGCTCAAATCCTAATGTCGAGATTCCTGACCCTTATCCAGGAGTATTTATCTACCGTTTCACTGAAGGCTTCAATTACCCGAATGCGAATCACTACTTAGACCAGCTTGTCGAGTATATATTTGCAAATACCCGTCGGACAGACCTCGATCATTACGCTCGGCCTGGTGATCGGCCATGGAACGATCCTGCCCAGCACCATGGTAAGGTAGCAAGCGACCATACCGCTCGCCCCACACTGAAAGCTGTCATTCTTGACTTCAGCTCTGTGAACAATGTAGACATGACATCTATCCAACAATTAATTGATGTCCGTGACCAGCTCGACCGCTATTGCTCGCCTTCTGTCGTTGACTTCCACTTCGTCTGTATCAATAATCGATGGACAAAGCAAGCTCTTGTCTCGGCTGGATTTGGATGCCCAACTATGGTGCCCACAGGGACATCTGCAGATCATCCCATCCAACGCTGGAAACTCATCCTCAGTGTCGTCGAACTCCATAACTCCGATTCTCTTGTCCAGGCTCCTAAAAATAGTTTCAATAAAAAGGGGGCGGGAGAAGTACTAGAAATTGAGATGGCGGAAGATCCAAAACAACATGGCATCAAGGCTCAGCTGAGGGATACAGTCGTGAAAGACGTGAGAACACCACTATTCCATCTTGACCTAATAAGTGCATTACAGAGCGCTATAGGAATTATTGAATCGAGGAACAAATATGAGCGTGGTATGCTTGGTACGACTGAGACTGTTTGACAGATATCACAGAAATGTATCTCAATACCAACCGTAGAATAAAGAGTTCGAACATGACAGCTTTTCTTGGGTGTAGGAGGTGTTAAAGGGCCAATCTGCCATGGAGCAGGACGTCAGCACCCCACCACACAAATCAAGACCATATACGGGCGATTGAATACGTAGATGCTATTGACTCGCATTGTACTGTCTCTAATCTAACACAACTCAGAGCAGCTGCAGGATGCTTCAGTCTAGTTGGAATAGCAAAATATATAGCCTTAGAGCACGACCAGACTGTATACCTAGGCTAACGTCAAGACATAAGCTCCCGTCACACCAAGACTTTGATAATCATTTACCTCGGGATTAACTACCTCCTCACGGTCTCACAAATTACTGCTATTATATTATGAAACGCATAGTTTCCTATTGTTATTTTGACATCAAAACGCAAGCAAACCTTAATCACAAGAATCTAGAATTCTTCTAGTTTCCAAGAAACAAGGTTTTAGCTTGGATAAGCTGAGGAAACATTGGATATATTTCGAGGAAATTTTTCTATCTTTAGTGTGAGATTTATTCGCGTGTTCCTATTAGTATGGTGCGTCGTAAATATTACATGCATGATCATAAAAATGTCTCTTCTGCGTACAGTACAAGAATTTCCTACAGACGTACGACTGCATTTAAAGCTCCCACATACGTGATAAGTACGTTGAAACAATAGTATCAAAATAAACAGATAAGGCAACCATCATCGCTATATACCGAGATAGCTGTATAAATACATCTAGCTCCCTTCCTCATTTTCCAAAGTATCTCTTGAGGATAATTATTAGTCTAGCCTATGATGGCACACGATGGGCTTCTCGACTGTTAGGTGGGGTCAACCAAGACGGGAGAATATCCAGGGAAGGGGAGGAGAGTGAAGTCGTGTTTTCGCCGTTACTTTAGCACAACTCTCATAGAACGATCATTGTTTAAGATCGGGTTGTTGTCAAGCTGAAAATATGTCCCGCAATCCCACAAGGATAGCACAAACAAGGCTAGGCAATACTGAGATGCCTACAACAAAAATTCCGATGAGAGAATTTTCTTCATATTCCACCCAAGCACTTGAGAACAAAATTCCTTTCTGCTGTGCTATTTTTACGTCGTGTAGTGACTATTGAGGAGTTGTGCTCGTCGACGATGGATCCAACTCGGTCTCCACTGACAAGACGTCTTGTATCCGGGAGTGCAATTCATCATGTATCGGTGAGGAGGTCTCAGACAATTGACTAGGCGATCGCTTTGCTTCCGATAGTCGCATTTACTGCGATCTCAACCCGTTAGACGGATGCGTAGCCGATTCAGACCAGAAACTGTTGAGATACTGACTTAGTCAGGCGGCTAGGGAGCTTCTAACTCTCGTATAATTTGCAGTGTTTTGGGAGGTAATTAAGACACCGTAGTCCGAATTGACTTGCCGAGTTGGCCCTTGGCTTCAACCACCTATTCGCCTTTTTATCTTTGATATATTCTGAGATTCTCATGCATCAAAGTCCAGATCCAGAAGCCCTGTGTGATATCTACTCCTGATCGCCGTCTTCATCAGCTCCAAGAACACCTCCTCATCAATCTCCACGTCTTCACCATGCCAATCCTTCTTCACCGGCGAGTTGTTCCTGATGCCGTGCGCCCGAAAATAATTGTGTCCGCGCAGCTTCGCTGAATTGCGGTATCCATTGTGGTGCAGCGCAGGTGGCATGATCTCCACAACGGTTGATTGGGGCGGGAGGAAGAACAGGTGGGTGAAGGCTGCACCGTGGACTCCGGCAAGAATGTGGGTGCCACGGACGACTTGCACCTGGTCGCGGAACGGCATGCCCGCGAAGTCGACGACGTTGATCTTGACGCGGGGATACATATCGCGGAGTTTTGCTACAAGCTCGGCCTGGTTGACAAGGTGTCTAGTCGAGCCCCTGCTGATGAGAGTGAGCACCAGCTGATCCGAGTTCTCTATCTGCTGTGGGAAATCGAGGAAGTCGAGGACGCGATCCACGAAGACGGAAAGGGTTTTCGACTGCGTGCAGGTAAAAGGATCATAGTGGCCTTGCCACGCGGGATTTGTCACACCGGGGAATGGTATGATGACGTTTGGTAGGCACGAAACTCCGCGCTCTTGAAGATCAGACATGCGGACAATGGGTAGCTCAGAGAGCATGTGCCACAATTCATCGACCGGTCCTGGTCCGTGGTCGTCGAGAAGGACTATCTGGGTTGTAGCTGCATCTAATGAGCGGAAGTTAGACTCCCCCGTATCTTCGTTCTGGGAAATATGCAACACATCCATCGTAAGTGTGTACGAGAAGAGCTCCATCAGGGAATGCCACAGATTGCCGGAACCTTCTCTCTTGACCAGAATCGTATGAGTCGCTTGTGTCGAGCCATTCGAGGGTGCAATCGTGCACTCATTTGTCTCGGCGGTATTCTGGTGAGCCATGTCGATATATTGTTGGAATATGGAGCCCGGCCCAGTTGAGTACCATTCAACCTCGCGAAACGGAGTTTGGCCGCCCGTGTCAACTAAGTATTTTCGGACGTCACAATCAAGCTGGAATTTGGCAGATTCTGGAGGCAACATCATTTCCGAGGCGATGCATGAATATCCCAGGTGGTCCCCCGATGCGTGTGCACGGAAACAGGACAGCTGCGACGCGGATGTCTGCGGCTCGCAGTATTGCTGCTGTGTCGCGGCGACGCCATATAGATATCGAAGTCCATGTTTGTTTTCGCAGTCTTCAGTGTCGTGATGGATCTTGGAGTATATCTCTGGCAAAGACTGTGGCAGAGGAGACGGCACAGAAGGTGGTGATAAAGTCGTTTGATTTAATGGACTCTGTGTTTCCTGCTCAGACCCGATGAGCTTCCTGTGCAACTCGGGGTGACGAAACAAAACAAAAAATCTGTAGGACCAAAATATGATTAACAAGGCAGCAATCACTGAGAATGCCTTGTTCAGCCATATTTTAGGAGTTTTGATGGCCATTGTATATAGTGGATTCCTGGGAACTGAAGAGAAGGCAGTTTTGGGTCAAATTGCAAAGGCGAGAATGAACTTGATTTCAGAGAAAGTTGTAGGGTGTTAATAAACGCTAAAAGTAAGCATATCCAATGCATGTCACATCAATCGTGTGTAATTTTAGATGGAAGGCACTGAGGGATCTAGAAGACTTTACGCAAATCGGAATCGGTTGTGCTGCCGATTCGTCTTCTTGGGTGGAGTTTTCCTCAGCCTGCGCTTGGCAAAGACCTAACGCTAGCCACAAAAGAGGGAAAGGATTGTTAGGGCGATTTGCAAGGGTAATTCTCTAGCCATATAGAGTAAAGTGCTTACTCTCTCTAGCCATATAAGGTAGTATCCAGTAACAGGATTACATGGTGTTTATTTGCAGAACTAGGGCTTTTACAGGGTATGTTCTAAGTATAATCTTAGGTAGAAGAGCATGATTTTTGAGGATATACTTTTAGTATTTTGTAAAAAGGCCATTAGCATCTATTACAACTTAACAGCAGGCTAGCATACTCTCTATTAAAGCCCGAAATTCATGCTCTCCTACCTTCTCCCATGCATCCTTTACAGCAGACCTTAATTGGTCGTAGTTCATGTGTTCTGGATAATGATCTTGAAGATAATTCTTCATCAAATGCCATACTCTCTCTATAGGGTTTAGGTCAGGAGAGAATGCAGGCCACACTATTACTATAATCCCTCGTTCTCGTAGGTCTGCTTTTGTATCTACTGCAGCATGACCTGAAGCTCCATCCTACATTAGAACTAAGTGTATTCCTTCTCTTCTCATAAGCTCTATATACCCATGGATTACTGGTACCGTGTGTGCTCTATAGGTCTCCTCAGAAATAGAGCCCTAATCCTTCTCCCAGAATACTCCTGGGCCTTTAGTGTGACCATGAAAGCACCCCCAAAACATCCATCCCTTCTTTCTTTGATGCCTTTTAACAATACAAGTAGGATCCCACTCTTCTCCTGCTCTTCTAGTAACCCAGGTTCGTGTGTGCCTCCCTCTAGTAACCCACGTTTCATCAGTCCATAAGATATTATACCACTGCTCCATAGTCCAATTAACATGCTCTAATGCCCAGTTGTATCGATGCTCTTGGTTCTTTGCAGAAATAGGAGGCTTTCGCATGGCTAGCCTCCTATTAAAGCCCTCTCGCTGAAGTGCAGCTCGAATAGCATCCTTTTTGACTCCCTAATCCATTACTACAGCTACTTTCTCGTACGACATACGGCGGTTAGTATTTGAGGCACATACGAAAGAGACTGGGTCTTCTATTTGCCCTTGAGTAAGAAGTGGAGGTCGTCCAGACCATTTTTGGGGTGTAGCTCGTTGGCAAGCTGTCTGTATTTGACGCTCTGTATGGCTAGTATGCCGATGGATACTAGGATAGCTCCATCCAATACTGTGTAACAGCTGGCAGTCTCTCCTTTGGTCTCTAGAGAGTTGTGGCAGCTTTCTTCGACGAAGAGGAGGGGGTAGAAGTGGCAAAATTAGCCTATCATCATTTAGTAGGGCCGCAATTAAGAGCATTTAACTGTAGTATTAGAATACAGTCTAGAGAATACTAAATGCGTCAAAGAGCTTTGTAGAGCTCTCCCTTAGAGCTCTCCTGACACGCTAGAGAGCTAGCTTTGTTTATTGTACGTACAGAATACTACTATATCAGGAATAGTGAGTATTATTCCCCCTGTAACCAGCCTAACAATACTTAACCGCTGTACCTCCGTAGCAAGATATAGAAAATGCTGACCGGAATTGGCGTGTTTGAAAGGCCTCTGGACCTTGCGGCGACGCGGGCGAGACTGCAGCTCCGCCCCCCGGTTTTGGTCAAATTCATGCTCACGTTAACATTGGAGGATGACAAGGACTAGCTATAATTGGTTAAATCTTACTCTCTAGAAATATTTGATTAAGTGAACGATCTTTGTATATTGCACAATTGAGCATCACTTATATACTGTACGATCGTTGAGGTGAAGGTGTTTGTTTTAACGGGAGCACTATACATAGGATCATATTATATCCACCCGGATCATTCCGGAAATGTATCTTATCAATACGTATCAGCTGTACGTACGAGGGTCAAATAGGGTACTTCAAGGAGGACATGTAGGCCCATGGATAATTCTTCATGTTGGAATATAGGTTGTAGTATCGACAGTTCGAATCATTCCTGTCAGTCGTGACATCGAAGTCTGCCTGTTTTCATAATAAATACTTTGTTCCTCTTTGACATCCTCATGCTTAGATACCAGGATTGAATCACGGAGATTTGTATGTAATAAGTACGTGATCATGATGTGGCTCATCACTGGGATCTGTATTTCTCGGTAGCCCGTTGTTGCCCCTAATTCTACCGAGACGAGAATCTTGATTGGGCGGGAGACCAAGACAAGATTATGCTGGCTGACAATCAGCAAACGAACTAGGTCGCAAGGGATGAATACACCCACACACACCATTTAACGTAAAGTATGCCATAAGGCGATGCATCAGTCGTATGCATCAGTCGTATATAACCTTAATTCCCTTTTTACATACATACACACACGTGACTTCTAGGCTACGAGGTGGATTCCTGTGTTTCTTACACCTCCGCAACTCTCCACCTTTTCATTTTCGTCACTGGGGGCGGGACCCTGCGTTTGTGAACGAAGCTCAAGTCGCTATTGGGCCATATTTACTACATCTCACGCTTTTCAATAGGGCAATCGCTGTACCATTCAGAGAAACTATAAATACTTTGATCTTGACCACTAATTGCTTTTCCCACTCTCTTTTCCACTGGTGTACCACGCGAGTCAGAAGGACTGGCTATCCTTGGGACGCGCTCATTCAAATGAAGATTTGGAGAAGAAAAACCCGACAGCGGGGGGGGATTTGTTTCATTTTTACACCGGGCCTATTAGCATAAGCTTACACGATGATGATGATGGGTGGTCTTTTGTGTTGGATATCAGGTGTGTGCCAATAGTGTGGGCGCGCTGCTGTTCGATTTCTACAGTTCTTGTAGAAACTCGCCCCAGCCCCGGTGCTTCAGACTCTGCTCAAGCTGCAAGCTCTGTGCGCACGACGCCTGTCTATCTACATTTCCCATATCGTCTGCTGTCTGACACGCAACTTCGGTGGGAGGAGTTGGGGCTGGAAGATTGGGCTGAGCAGCGATGTCGAAGCTGGGTCTGCTGCTCCCGCCTACAACAAGTGCATGTTCGTGGACTGCTCCACGACTGGGTGCTCCATACGACACGCACGTCTTCAATGCGAGGGCTGCAAGCGGATTGGCAGGATAGAACGTTGCTGCGCCGTCGGTTGGTGTCGTCGAAATAGTCTCAGCCCTGGCCTTCGCTTCACGTACAGCGCCAATGCCCCTGAGACCAGACGCCATAGGTCTGAGTCCTGTCATCGAAGCACCAGACCATTCCTGGCTGCCATATTCTTTAAGATTGATCGATACAAGATCTTGAGCAAGATCATTTGCACCGTACCTTGGCGGGCTCGTCACCACAGCGCCGGAAGCTGCGGTTGTAGTAGTCAGGGACACGTCCCTAGATGCAAGTCCGCTGGAATCATGGCCTCGAGACGGTAGAACCTTGCTGATGCCTTCATGCCGACTGATACCTTCATGGGTCCAAGTCCTCTGCGTCGAGAGCCGCTCCTGCTCTACACATTGCAAGGCATCCAGGCCGGTGAGGTCGATGGGTCTGCGTTCGTACCACGGGATGTCCCTGCCTTTCATCTCCAGCAGATCGTCGACCCCGGCCCCGTTCTCGAGTCTGCTCTGGAGCGCCTCGTCGCCATATCGATCGAGCCTTGGGAGCGGCAGACGCCTCTCGCCGAACGTCCTCCTGCGCAGCTCGCCTTCTGCCTTGTACTCGTCCCTCTCTGGCCATGCGGCTCGAGTAGTAGCACCCCACTCTGGCCCCTCCGCCCCGCGCTGCTCTGGTCGTTGAACGTAGGCCGCTGTCCAGATCGTCGTGAGGCCGACCAAGTCCCTGGGCAGCATCGCCCTCTCGACTCTGTTGACGTGCGGCTCGCTCGGATTCCAGCCCGGTGCAGCTGCTTCCATGGTCCCGACGCCGTCGTGGCTTGGGATGTACTTGTCGTAAGCGCTCCATGCGTTATTGTCCAGCTTTCTGAGTATGATCTCTGGTCCCGAGTCTGTTCTACCTGCGCCGAGACAGAGGATGATTCTTGATGTGTCCTTCAACCTCTGCTTTTCTTCCATCCGCGCTACGATTTTCTTCTGCTTGGCTATCCTCTCGCGCTTGATCTCGGATAGGTGGGCCGCATACTCGGCGACGCTGCTTGGGAAGACGCTCCAGTCGAGGAGACCTGCATGTCTGGCGCTTTTTTGTAGCCGTTCCAAGGTATCTTTGAGTTGTGCCGCGTCTGAGACCCATGATGTAGAGCTTCCTGCTCCGGAAACCGTCCTGCGAGTAGCTGGTAGCGATAATGAGCTAGAATGTCGCGCTGATCGTGTCGTCACGGTTGCTGAAGCAGAGCGTTCGCGGCCAGTCCTTGTTGTAATCGAGGAGGGAACAGCTTCCGTAGGGGTCTGAAGGCTTGAAGTTGACGGGGTAGATGACGGGGTTTCGGAAGGCGTAGAGCCCAGGGGAGGGAAGTCATCTGGATTCGTGGCATCGCAGGTCTTTGGTGCTGAGTTCCTATCGTCGTACTCTCTCACCGCTTCCCTTTGTCTCTGCCTTTTCATCATTCGCTTTTGTCGTCTGCTCGGGTCTCGGTCTGATGATCTAGTCTGTATAGCTTCTGCAAATTGGGCTGATGAACCGAGTGACGAGGTCGTCAAGCCAGTGAATATGGCGTTGCTCGCAGAAGATCGCGGGCCAGCAGGTGGGCGTGTCGGTGTAATGCCAGATAGGCCAAGGCTCAGTGTCTTTTCAGAGCTCTTGGACCGAAGTCTAAGTATGTTTTCCTCAATATCTTGTTCCTTCTCTTTCTCTACACCACCTCGTTCCGTCGAAATAGACTGGTCTTTGTCCCTTGGTGCTGGGTTAGGTTCTGCTATAAGTCCATGGGGCTGTGGTGAGGCGTTGGCATGCTTCAGGTGCTCTTTGGCTGTCGACATATTGTAAGTATGTTAGGCAATCATGGTAGTTGAGGTTGCGAATTAATGGCAAGCAAGGTAGAGGAAGCAAAAGTGCTGGCGGTGTGTCAACCTATTCACACAATGACTGCGACTCACAGCCAACAAGTGAATCAGCCAATAGGGGAAACAATGGAAAGAAGCAAACAGGATATCGTGAACATTAGTACAATTTAGCATTGTCAAGATATCTATAATTTTGTTTGGTAATTCACTGCAATATGAGACTCTGATTAACGCTGGTATGGATTTTTGAATAGACCGCGTTGTAGTGTATATACTATTGTTTAAGAGATACATGTCAGGAAACAAAGATCCACACGCACGACTTCCACTACAAAAATGAAAGGAAGATAGATCCGGCATATAACTTGAGTCCGTAGAACCACCTACAAGGACATTTCCCCAAAGCAAGCATAGAGCTCTCGTGGCTTATTGTCCTCAACATATACCGAGCAGGTTTACTGGTCTATTGTTTAATCCGATGCAAAGAGAGTAGAAAAAGAGAAATCAGACTCCAGACATCAAAATGTTTCCTCCCCCAAATTTCTGCCAGTTACTACCAGAAATGAAAGATGAAGAATTCGCATTACATAAAATGTCTGGAGGACCTGCAGCGAATAAGACCAGACATTCTCGGTGATGGCACCAAAGCGGACGTTATCGCGATAAGGAAATTCGTTTTTAAGGTTCTGTGTCTCGGGAACCCCCATCCCAAGGCCGTCGCCGTGATTTCATCCCTCAACTCCATTTCGAAAACCGTTGCTTATCTTCTTCTGCCTACACAGAAATAAGACCAAGACCAAGACGAAAAGAAAAAAACCCAAGATCTCATATAATACGACAACTACCCACGGTCGCTGCGGGGGCCTGGGGCTTTTTTCCACCTTTGTTGTGTGATCGAGCGGCGTGAACAATCATTCTTATTTTCTTTTCTTTTCTCTCAGAGTCCTCCCAAGGATTCGCTATCTAGTCTGGGGGATCTTGGGGCGTGCCGGGACCAGCTTGCGGTGTTTGCATCTCTACTACCGGGCACGAGATAGATAGGCAGCGCGTGGCAAAACGAGATACATTCTCAAGAAAAGATATCGATTGAAAAGGTCAAGATGCTCGGGGTGAAGGCTGGGCCGCCGGTGAGGAAGAGGGAGGACATGTATAGGCAGAGCAATGTGAGTTAGCACACAGCTTTTCTGATTGATATTTCGTTGCTATGCGTGCGTGCGTGCTCTTGCTGTTCTATTTTCCGATTTACCCCCGCTCTCAATTTCCTGCTTCCTAGTTCTGGATTGCGTTTTTGGTTTCTTTGTTAGGCTGCTTAGCTATGGCTGGGATGATCAAAGATACTCGAACTATCTGGTGCACTTTTATCGTTTTTGTATGTTGGTTGGCATAGAGCTGTAGGTGCGTGGTATGATATGCCGACTAATTCGGTGACGAAGAAGCCTTCAGCCGAGACCTTGGTTCGTCTTCTTTGATTTGTGTGGTTTTCAGTGCCAGAGAAGGTCTGGCTTTCTGCTGAGTCTATAAGCATGAAAGCCTTGTTCGTTTTGTCTCTTATCGTGGGACCAGGCTCCTGCATGATGGAAGAAATCTTCTTGCTCTACCAAACCACGAACTGCATCTGTACCGGGAGTGCGGCCTCCTGCATGAGGGAGAGCTCCCATATGTAGTCATCTGATGCTCAAGAACATACTCTACAAGGAATAGCAACACAATTCCCCATTATTTCCTATCCGAGGGCATCTGATCATGTTTTTCACCATGTTGTTACATACAAGTATCTCCATCTCCCTTAATGGTGGGGTAGCTGTGCGGGGTTCCTTCGGGCGGAAGCTTTGTCCCTCGCTCCATCAGCGTCCTTGCAGGGATCCAATGATGGGCAGCACCCGAATAAATACTTTGCGGTCTTTCTTTGCTCCATTAACACCACATCTCTTCTGCCATGACCTCAATGCGAGTACAATAACTCGATCATAGTTATATGAGTTATATGTAGCTCCGAGAAAGTCGTCCTGCTGCATCTCTGCTAGAGCCTGGCCAATTCAACGTTGGTTTTAGCGGGCCAGTGGACCACCAGAAACATTCCCGTTAACAGCCGATTCTCCCCGCTCTGCATTCTCCCTCCCATAAAAACCTCACGCGACCACGTCCCGCTGCCTCTCTGCCTCTCTGCCCGTATCTGTTGCGTGCGATTGTGTCTTTTTTCCCTTCCATTTTATTGCTGCTCCTATGCTGCAGTCCGAACCATGGAGATGGCGCGACCCAGGAAGACTAACGGTGTGGGCGTTCAGGTGGAAGACACCCAGATCTGCGTGGTGATGGTTGGGCTACCAGCGCGTGGAAAATCTCTCATTGCGCAGAAAGGTACCAATTGACATACTGCCCTTCACCTTGATCGCTACGTAGACCCCCTTGCTGACGATGTGCGCTTGCCAGCTCAACGGTACCTGAGATGGCTGTCCATCAACGCCATGGTCTTCAATGTGGGCAATTATCGCCGCAACGACACACCGCACCCATCCGCAGATTTCTTCGACATCAAAAACACGCAGGGTGAGAAGATGCGACGGGCGGCGGCAGAGGCGGCCGTCAAGGATATGATTGCTTGGTTCAAGAGGGGCGGGTTGATTGGCATACTCGACGCAACGAATTCTACAAAGGATCGCAGGCGGTGGATCAAGGAGGCTATGGATGAGCATGGAATCGAGACCTTATACGTGGAGAGCAAATGTGACGACGAAGATCTCATCATGAGCAACATTCTCGAAGTCAAGACGACGTCGCCGGATTATGTTGGGCAGGACCCAGAGGCAGCTGCGCAGGACTTTCGCAACCGCATACGGAACTACGAAAAGGTCTATGAGACAATCGACAAGGATGAGAGCGATCTCACATACCTCAAGATCATGGATGTGGGGAAACAGGTCATCATCAACCGCATCCAGGACTACCTGCAAAGTCGCGTCGTGTATTACCTGATGAACTTACATATAAAGCCGAGATCCATATGGCTATCGCGCGTAGGACTGGCCCTAGAAATTTCGAACGATCTTTCGCTGACTGATTTCGTAGCACGGAGAATCTGAATATAATTTGGGAGGGCAGATTGGTGGGGATGCCAACCTTTCTCCACGAGGTGAAGCATACGCCAAGCTGCTACCTGAGCTCGTCAGGAAATCTGTCGGTGTACGTCCAAACACTCCACATACACTCTAGCACCAGCCATGCTAACTATGAAGCAGGACGACCGGCCCCTCACAGTCTGGACCTCGACCCTAAAACGTACCATCCAGACCGCGCGCTTCCTCCCCAAACACTACAACCAGCTACAATGGAAGGCCCTCGACGAGCTCGACTCCGGGGTCTGCGACGGCATGACCTACGCCGAGATATCCGAGGCCTTCCCCGAAGACTTCGCCGCCCGGGACGAGGACAAGTACAACTACCGCTACCGCGGCGGCGAGTCCTACCGCGACGTCGTCATCCGCCTCGAGCCCATCATCATGGAGCTCGAGCGGTCCGAGGACATCCTCATCGTGACGCACCAGGCCGTGCTGCGCTGCATCTACGCCTACTTCATGAAGAAGGACCAGCGCAGCTCGCCGTGGCTGAGCGTGCCGCTGCACACCCTCATCAAGCTGACGCCGCGCGCGTATGGCACCATCGAGGAGTACACGAGCTCGGGGATCGATGCGGTCAGTACGTGGCGGGGTCAGGGGAGTGTTGCGAAGCACGAGGACCCGCCGAATGGTGCCAAGGGGATCATTGGGAATGCGGCGGAGAATAGCAATGGTGCCTGACCGCGGCGGATCTTCTGTCAGGCTCTCCAAAAGTACCCCTCTCTATACACAATGTATATCCCATCGCTGCATGCATGCTGCTATACTACATGTCCAGCATGCCTAGCATTACATTAGCCTTTCTCTTTCTTGGGTTTTGTTTTATTTGGGCGCGCGCTATAGACTGTACATTAGGAATCGACCCCCCCACGCCCCTGTCTTGTAACGCACTTCACGATGGAAACTTTTCGACATACGTGACCAGACCTCCTCTATTTGTTTGGCGTTCAGTTGGACCAGGAAATCATATCTGCATGAGGGACGACAAAGTTGTGGGGAATGGGGGCTTTAGATAGATTGGTCGGGGACATGCTAAAATAGAAGGAAGTAAATGAATTAATGAATGAGTACACGAATCGGATTTTTTCAACTTGTTGTCTAATAATCATTTACTCAATGCATAGTGAGTGCCCACGCTTAGATAAGAGGTGATGGATTCGATGCCGAGAAATTAAGTTGGTATTGAAGGCACTGCTATCTTCTAGCTTATACATAGCGGGCAGGAAGGAGCTTAATAAGGAAGACAGAGGAAGACTCGATCAGAGTCATGCTAAGTGATCAAGGGACGAGATAGGCATCTTTTGCTAGATAGCTAGTATTGCCTACTCGGCGTAGTTGTTGACTTTGCTCGAAAACGTGGATTTCGTGCTCCGTCTGCTTCTGTCCTCCCCTCCCCCCCCACGTCGCTCATTTCCACTGATTACTCCAGAATCTCGTGGCAGATGCAGCCGAAGAAGAAGAGCTGGATGGACAGTCTGGAAGTGACGTTTCTTTTCCCTTTTCCCTCCCCTTGGTACTAATCGTTCGCCTCGAGCCTGGTGTCAACTTCCCAATAGATACCACTTGCTGCATCTCCTTGCCAGTGCCCTTGGTTTTCTCCGTGCTGTTCCATCCACTGAGTCCCTGAGTCACAGATCTAGTGGATACCTCAATCTCCAGCTCCATCTCATCGTCTATAGACCCCATCTTCCTCCCCGGCTCATGCTCCTTCTCCACATGGCCTTCACTACTCTCCAGCCCCATCCCCTGTCGCATCCGCACCATCAGCTCACCCGTAGTAGTCAGGAACTCCGCATCAGCTCTCAGCCTCTCCTCATCATCACCATCATCATGACCTCCCCGCCTCCACTTCCACAGCTCGCTCTTCCTGTGCTTCACCAGCTCGTCCAGCACGATGACGTTGGAGTAAATGCTGTTGCTCCTCTGGAGGCGGTCAAGCGTCTCACTACACGTAAAGCAAAGATACAAGCCACACCCATGCCCGCACCCATCGTCAGGCTTTCCATCTCCATCAGATGAGAGGAGATCAGTAGTGGCAGCAGCAGCAGTAGTGGTAGCAGCAGCACACTCAAACTCCGCCACGGCAACGCAGACACTACACCACTTCGTCTCAGCCGCCAGCCGCCCACCCTCCGCATCACCCTCCGCCAGCGCCGCAAAGCTGCGCTCCAACATCTCAGGATCACCGCCCCTACTGCTATCAACACCACCGCGCATCATCGGGCGTACAGCATGCCCAGCACAAGTCATGATGCGGATCCGCAGAAACGTGCACGCGACGCACATCCGGCTATTCTCCCTCCCTCCAGCAGAAGAAGCGTGGCCGCCGCTCACCTCCTCGTAGCCCAGGTCGCCGCCCCACGGTATGACCTCCGCCTCGACGACGCCGTAGCCCCAGAGGCCGAAGAAGGGCAGCGCGCACCAGGAGCAGGGGTGCTGCCCCGCGGCGTCGGGGACGTAGTTGAACTTGATCGGGTGCGCGAAGGCCGTCTTGATGAGCTGGTGCTGGATCCCGGAGGATGTTGTTGCTGTTGTACCGTTGAGCGTGTCGTGTGATCTCGGGGAGGATCGATGGAGGTGGTTGGAGGGAGCGCGGCGACGGCGCGCGGCTTTCTCTTCGATCTTTCGACGGGTGCGTCTGAATTCCCTTTCTGCGTCGCCTCCGAGGGCGGCCCAGGTGCTGCCTGGGGTGGAGAGGCTGTGGGTTGCGCTGTGTCGGATTATGGATGATGTTGATGAAGAAGTCCTGCGAGCGCGTGGTATGGTACGCTTCTTGAGGCTTGGTCGTTGCTTGGGCTGCTGGGTCGGCCGGCGGGTAGTTGTGTCTGTCTTCAGGACGAAAGCACAGGTCTCGTTGTTACTGCGGCAGGAGCTGCATGGTCCATCTTGGCCTCTCTTGAGGGAACATCTGAGGCTGGCCTCGCGACATTGGGTGCAGGCAACATACGCTCGATCAGCTACCGCCTCTGTATCCTCGCAAGGAGCGTCGTCTTCGAACCTCCTAGCGTAGGATGATGCTTTCAGAGGCCCAGCGCAGCAGACTTCATCGGCTTCCTCGCATGACTTGCACGTATCCTTACCCTTACCACCGTCGTTGCGGTAGGAGCAGATCACCCGCTTTCTTTTGCATCTTTCGCAAGATTTCTTCAATTTCGGAGGGACAATCAATTCGCAATCTAGGCTCGCATCATCACATGCAATGCAAGGATACTCGTATGCATCTTCGATGAGAGAGCAGTCGTCGTCGCCGGCGCGGAAACATGCTTTGCACCCTCGTCTTTGAGGGTGGCCTTCGGTCAGATCGTCTAGTGTAAGACCATCTGTCCTATATAATATATTAGCTGGAACGTAGAAAGTTTATTTGTGAATACGTACCTATCTCGGACTGCACCGAATTTCTTCGACGGCTTGATTCTTCTGCGAGTTCTGCGTGGGCCGCGTCTAGAGGAGTCGTCAGAGTCAAAGGAATCGGAGAGCTCGTCACCAGCACTGCTCGTTCCCGAATCTGGGTCTGAAGAAATAGATTTCAGGTAGCTCAGGGCATCTGCAGTTTTGAGGGAAAATGTCACCACGCAGCCATGCCCTGGGCGTATTGGCTGCCTCCGCGACCTTCGCACATTTTCAGCATCAGAACGGCGTGCTGCTTTAGTTCGTTTACTCCTCTTAGCAGGCACATTGGCTGGCTTAGCTCCCGGATCGTAAGTGCCGCTGTCATCGTGATCAATCCAGGCCGTAGTCGCGCCACGAATAGGCTCTAGCGCTGCTCTTCTTTTGGAGTTGAGGATGACGCCGAGAGCATGAATGCTTCTGGGAATGCGAGTTTTAGGAAAGTCCCTGAAAAAGGCATCTTCGGGAGCGGCGGTTGGAGGTGCGTCGTAGCTTAGCTCAAGATCTGATTCTCCTTCCTCTTCGTTTTCAGTTGGTGACAAGCTGCGTGGGGTGAGTGGTGCTTGTATGTCTTCGTCCATGTTGAAGCCGGCCTGAGTAGAGCTTAAATTTGCTTCTAATATTCCACACTGTTAGTAATGAGGATAGGAGGATAAAGTATTGTATTGTGTGTCAGTAGTGCCTTGCAAGCTGAGGCTGTGGGTACAACCACGGTGGATGAAATACTCGGGAGTTCATTAAAAAACCTAGCTGATGATGGAATGATAGATATTGAAGAATGATTCAGCATTAGGTAAAAGCAAGAAATACATATGAGAACATGAGAATAACACTATCGTGGTCATACAGAGGAAAACGAAGGTGTTGGACATTAAAGCAGAAGTAAAAGTGACAAGACCATATCCCCTGTGAAGACCGGCATTGGAAACGTCTCAATGATCAAGGAACATGCTGGTGATAATTTGAGAATGAAGAATTTCAACCCCACTTGAGAGCGCATCAGTCATTGTGAAGTGAGCTTGGATGAACTCTGATCGCGAGGCGGGCCTCCTCAGACCCAAAGCACCGATTAGAGCTGGCCCGTGCGGAAGGTAGAACGTAAAGTAACTTACAAGTTCAGAAGGTTAATTATACGAGTTTGGTCCTGCACGCCCCCACTATAATTTTGTAGCTGGACCGAAATATATGAATAATGTTGTAGTGAGATGTGCAAAATGACAGGTGTCGATGTGATGGTGACTGTCGAGACTGAATTCACTAAGGATGTATTGAATGTTATGTGACCAGAGATGGGATGCAACCCTCGAAGATTACCCTAATCTCAGGACTGAGATTAGTCTATGAAGAGGCCTGTCTCGTTTTTTGGCAGAAAAATTGTAGGCTATACTAAAGTGATGGAGTTGTGCAAAGTTGTCGTCGGAAGTGGTGCGGGACGTTAACGAAAGACGTAGTCCAATGTCTTGTGCGGAGAACACTCCGCATATCCATGCATGCCAGAAATTGTGACGAAAATGGAACTTGCCCTTTGTGCAAATGCTGTAGACATTTAAACAAAAATTGTATTGCAATATAGGAGCAGAGAACAAAGCTGCGAGACGTGGTGCCAGAAAAGTCAAAGGGACTGAAATAGCGGACTCCGCTAGTCTCCGGGTGGCTGCTCCCTCAACATCCTCAAAGACGAGGAATAATCTGCATAACAATGAATCAACGCTGAAAGTGGCTTTTGCAAATATAACATAGATAGTCTAGCTGAAGGGATTAAGAGAGGACGATGGGGTTTGAAACATGTTAAAGTGCAACAACAGTATAAGTAGATTTACCACGGATCAGAGAGACATGCTTGCTAAACGTTATCGCACGACTCTATGGACACAAAGATATAGAGACTGTTTGACCATCGCTAAGAACGGATAGAGAGAAGAGCTTCTCATCCTAATGATTTAAACAAAGGAACGGCCAGAGAGAAAGTCTGGCCAGAACGCTACCCCTCTAGGAGTCAGACTTTGTTACCCGTAGCAATTGCGGCTGCACACAAACACTGTATTCGTTGGAAACAGTCCATCTACAAAAAGAATAGTAAGAAGACTACTCTTGTGCCTCTGAAATAGAGGGTAGGGTGATGATACGTTGTTCGGATACCATGATGTGAGAGTTACCCGTCTGATGATGTTCAGATGTCGAGGCGACTAGCAGCAGCGCTGACTAAGACATGACTGTCGCTCGGCCAGCATTTTAATTTCCTCCCCACCAAAGATTTTTCTCGTCCCTTCGTCTTCCAGACTATCATCCCCAGCACCAACACCAAGCATGCTCCCAAGCTGAACAGGAACAGCTCTCCTCCCTCGGTGATGGGATGAAGTTACTTCTAATCAGACACGGCGAGACCGTCCATAATGTAGCAGGAGTTTAGTAAGGCCTTTCTTCCCTCACCCATGTGGTATCTCTTTTTTTCTCAAGAACTAACCAGTCCAAAGTGCTGGAGTGACAGACTCCGCCCTCACCAACCATGGCGTCCTGCAAGCTAGCAGACTGGGAGCGCACCTCGCAGCAACAGGCGTAAAGACCTCGTACATCTTCTCGTCCGATCTCCAGCGCGCAGCCAACACCGCCGAAGCAGTCCGCGTCGCCCAATCCCCCGTCCCGGATGAGGTCGCCAAGCTGCCGCTGCTCCGCGAGCAGGATTTCGGGGTCTTCGAGGGCATGACATTCAACGAGCGTCTTCAGGATCCGCGTGCTAGGGCAACGTACGCTGCAGTGCACCGCAACGACCCTGGCTTCAGAGATATCGAGTCGAAGGAATCTCTGGCGCTTCGGGCAGATGCCTTTGTCGATTCACATCTGGTGCCGCTGCTCCACGAGGCTGTGTTATCAGAAGACACCATTGCCATTGTCGCGCATGGGATCATCCTGAACTATCTCTGGAGAGCGATACTGAAGCGATTCCCTCCTGCCAATGTTGCGGTGGCTACATCTGCTGATCGCGGGATGAGCACGGAGTATTTGGGATCGTGGTCGAATACCGGTGTGCTGGACCTCGAGATCAAGCCCAAGGTAGGGCCTGCGGTCCCTGTCCCGGGACAAGCTACGCTCGTGTCCTCTCTCGAGACTTCAAGCTCTATGTTGTCCTCTGCAGAGTCGGGGCCTTCAGAGCTTCCGCAGCAGCTTTCAACAACCGTAGCTCCGCCCTCTACTACAGGCACTCCAATCTCCAACGGGATGCTTCCACATATGTCACTTGTGGTAAAAGCAGTGAACAGCGTGGAGCATCTCCATGGCTTGAAGAAGACTCGTGGCGGGATTGGTAGCTCGAGGCATGATCCGAATCAGAAGACGGTGGATCAATTCTTTAAAAAGAGGACGGAGTGAGGGGTAGGGGTTGTAAAAGTAAGTTTTTGACGCTCTTTATTCTTTTGCGCTCCTCCTTATGATGTGATGATATACCTTAATTCACAGACCTGTTCTGAATTCCATGTGGACGAAATAAGTACCAACTGCTGTCTGATCATTTCGAATATTACCCAGTTGCCATAAGATACTCTGTCCCAACACGATTGCTGACGATCATCTTTAGGTCCTTTTGCCCTCTCACTTCAATGAAACAAACTTCAAGCAGGGTTGGCTGTGTTTTCTGGTATTAAACTAGCCTAGTATGATCAATTATAATGACAATAATCACGCACACGCCTCAATTCGTGCAATCTTTTTTTTTTTTTTCGTCTCTTCAATTCCCATTGATCCTCTCTCACATTACAAAGACACCCACTCCCACGAAAGCGACCAGTCCTCCCAAACTTCCCAACCCATCCACTCTGGCTACCGCACCCGAGCTCGAAGTGCTACTTGCACTGCTGCTTGACGATGTCCCCCCTGGTCCCAGTTAGTACAGCTACTCTTCCTAATTGCCTGTTAATGGCACTTGTAACTCACCAGCACCCGTAACACTACTGATCGCTCCCGTGGTCGTGGGGATTGGCTCTCTGTTTCATTTCATCATTAGCCCAGATATCTTTTTTCCCAATCCACCTAATTCCCAATTGCCGCCTCATAACCAAAATTTCTCATTATTATTATTATTATTATTACTAAAAAAAAAAAGGCGGCGTTGAGATATGAATCAAGCAAACAACCAACCCAAAACCTACCTCGTACTACTCATGGGTCCGCCCGGCTGCACACTGCCACCCGAGTAAAAGCTCACTTTCGTCGAGGCGCTCGTGTCTGTGTCCGTGTCCGAGGAGAGGGCTGTGACCGGTGAGCCCGAGGCGATGGGCGGCGAGGGCGTCTTGATGGGGCCACCGGGTGTGATGCCTAGAGACGTCGTGACCTCGAGCCCAGAAATAGTCGTCGGCGGGACAGCAGTCGTAGCGCTCTGCTCCTGCGCGCTCACGAGAGCGGAGGCCGAAAGTAGAACGAGGAGAACTGCACAGAGATACATTATGGAGTTAACTCTGGTGATGGTGTTTGCGTCTTCTGCTGCTGCTGCGATCCAATGACGACAGAGATCATCAGATGCCTAATTCTTTTTTTTCTTGGCTGTCTGTCTGTCTGTCAAGGTGGGAGAATTTATCAATCTTGTGTCTGTGTGAGAAACAGGATTGGAAATGATATGATATGTCATGGAGCAGGAGTGCGAAAAAGGATGAAGAAGATGGATGGATGGATACAAATGCATAACTGCAGCATATAGTAATAGTACCTTCTATCATGATACACAGAGATCTACACCACACCATACAAAACCACCATAACCACCTCCCAAAAATGTAAAAAGAACGCAAAAACAAGCTTTGCTTTGCTCCCCTTCCACCCCGCCACGCCCACATCCCGCTGTCAACTTGCAGGTAGGATATAACAAAAGCCACCAGAAGAGAAAAATCTCAAACACGAAAAGCAAAACGTGGAGAGAAGATCTCATTGGTGCAGCACTCTATCTGAAAAGGCCCTCGGAACCCGGTAAGCTGCGTTGATTGGTGGGGAGCTCGGAGCCGTAAGAGGCAGCTGTGACGATCAATGGGGGGCGGGGAGACAGAGATCGGGAAGGGAAGAGAGGGACAGGCTGTTCTTACTGAAACCAGCAGCTCCCAGATACGAGGCGCCAGCGGGGAGCATGAGGGGATGGGGGGAGCTTTTCGTTCGTCATAGGCTAAGGGGGGCCAGTGGGCTGCAGGAGAGCAGAGAGAGAGAGAGTTATGGGTGGTGGTGGTGGAAAGATCTGAAACGCGGAGGTGAGAGGGGGGCGAATAGATGAGCAAAATGCCGATTGGAGGACGGTAGTGATATAACGAGTTTCCTTAACAGGGTGTGGTGTTTATTCCGCCTCGCTTTACTTGATTTGGGGAGTTTTTTGGGGGGAGGGGAGGGGGGGACTGGGAACATATTGAGTATAAGATGTATTATAATATGGAGCAAGCTCTATAGGGGACATTCTCTTGAGGTTCGCCACCATGTGGAATTGAGCGGCAGATCAAGTTGGAATTTCTACAAACCTAGCGAGGAAGACGAGAATGAGATATGTTGCCCAACAGTGAGAAATTGATGCATTGGCTGCAGTACAGATACTTTTTTTTCCCGATGCGAATTCATAAATCCTGGTCTATCATTGGCTACTCTCTTTTTTTATATATCCGTGGCAGCACTTGGTGGTAACAGCAAAGGCAAAACCCCCCTTCTCAACACCAAACAACTATCTCCACAACTAGCTCAAGCCTCAACATTCTCAAAATGGAACGTCGGCACCCCTGGCACCGCACTCTCTGCCACCGGCGGCAGGCCCTCCTTCTTCCCTCCCCCGACCACACTGCCCGTCTTGCCCCCTTCATCAACAACCACGATCTCGACCTCTTTCAACCCAGCCGCCTTCTTCAAGCCAGGTACCATGTTCTCCAACGTCTGCTGCTCATTGAATGCCAGCTTGCGCTCAAACACAGCGTCCGCCTTCTCGCCCGCCACGAGACGCTTCTTGAGGCCCTGCACAAACGGCATGGCCTTCTTCATCTCGCCCAGCTTGGATATCTTTCCATTCAACTCCTTGTCATTTGCGCTCTTGGTCTTGGGATCCCAGGCTTCGCGGACAAGGTCAATGTACTTCTCCTGCCAGGCCGGAAACTTGGCCGCGGCGAAGATGGTGAGTTTCTTCGGCTTCTTGAGGTCGTAGCCGATATCCTTCCCCTTTGCCTTCTTCTTTTGCTGTGCCGCTTCTGCGCTCGTGATGTTTGACGATGTGTTGCGGACGTATTCGCGAGCCGCTGATAATGCAGGATTTGAAGCAGGAACGGTGGGCCAGAGGGCATTTTGGATCGTATGAGGCTTGTGGAGGACTTCGAGCCAGATGTACTCAGCCCAATGCGGTGCGATGACTGCCAGTACAAGGGCTTGGAGCTCGACATACTGTAGAACCAAATCTCTGTGCATCTTGACACCAGATGCAGTAGAGGCTTCACGGTAGAAGTCGCGGGCCGAAGTGAAGTCGTAGAGTGCCGACTTGAGAGCGAGTTTGTAGTTTGTGTCGTCGTAGTGCGTGTAGGCTTCGTGCACGAGGGTATCCATCTCGTTCTCAAAAAGAGCGTCAAGGAAGTCATTCTTTGGTCCTGTGCGTAGGCTGTCTTGATCCCGAACCTGCTCCTCGCACCATTCACGAAGGGTGAAGAGACGTAGGACGTTGTTGTCAGCGACGTCTTCTTCGAAATTTGCGTCTGCAACTCCGTCACCTGCGTCCGCTAGGGCAATGCGAGCAGCGTCTGCACCATACTTCTTGACCATCTCGTCAAGAGTCATGAAGTTACCTGTTGATTTGCTCATCTTTTCGCCATTGAGGAGAAGATGGCCATTCGCTCGGACGGCTTCTGGCCAGTATTCCCGTGGGAAGAGTGCGAGATGGATGTAGAGGAAGAATGTTAGATGATTGGGAATGAGATCCTTTCCTGATGATCGAAGATCCAATGGGTACCAATACTCGAAAGATCTTCTCATCGTCTCAAGATCTGCTCTAGAAATCCCACTCTCCTTCAAAACGTCGTCGCCCAATTCTCGTCGAGCGAAGATGTAGTCCCATACTTCATCTTTCATCTGTTCGGGGTTGAGATCCAACAGCCCTTTTGTTTTGCCAAAGACATCATTATGGAGGAAGTGCGATATTGTGTAGTAGGCCATATATATGGTACTATCACTCAAACTCTCAACCAAAAATTGAGGATCCCATGGAAGCTTGGAACCAAGACCATATGTTCGAGCGCAAGCCCATTGATTGAGCCAATTCAAAACACCCTCAAATCCGTTCTTGGTCTCTTGCGAATAGGTATTCATGCCCTTCCCATCCTCATTCTGAACATGTTTCATTGCGACCTCCTTCCATGACTCTTCTCCGTAGTCAAGGTACCACTGGTCCATTAATGCAACACAGCAGTCATCGCCTGATCTACTAACGACTTTCCTCTCAGGCTCTGAATACACGAATCCTTCTTTGGCATCAATGATCTGTGATCGAACCTTTGGTTTGGCGACTTCGACCTTCTCTCCACTGAAGTCACCGATTTTCATGGTGCCTTGATAGTATCCCTCCTTGTACGCTAACTCCTTTGCTTCCTCGAGCTGCTTCGTATCTTTTGGCGAGGCAATCTTGAGCTTCTTGACTAAGAAGGGCGCTGCAAGATCGCCATATGATGGAGTGCCGATAATTGGGAGAATTTCTAGCTCGGCCCACTCCTTCTTGATGCCATAGTAATCTGCCTTCTTCGCGAGATCCGTAATGGTAGCAAAGTCGTCTGGACTATCCGAGGGCACACAACTGACGACACCAGTACCTTTCGTGGGAAGGACCGATTCCATCGGCAGAATTCTGAATCCCTCTTTATGAACAGAAAGCGGACCAGTGACCAAAGTCCCAACACAGGCGGAGCCCAAAAGCTCTGCCACTTTCTCGTAAGCCCCAAATTTTGGGAAAATATCCTGATATGCCATGTTCCGCGCCGCCCGATCCGTTACAACAAAGTACTCTTTTTCGGAAGCCTTGAAAACGCCGTATCTTATCTTTGGTCCAACGAAGCAAGCAGTCTGTCCGTACATAGTCTCGGGTCTAAGAGTCGCCGGCACGAAAAAGACGTCAGCTCCCTCAGGCACCTTGCCCTTGATCTCGGTATTAGCTTCAGGAGCCCACTCTTTGACTTTTAACTTGATAGCAGTATATTCTTGTGGTCCGACAGCTTCTCCTTCGCTCCGGTCATGGTCCATACAAGGCTGGCCGTCTTTGGGTGAGTAGATTGTGTATCTCTTTCCGAACTTGATCTTCTTGAGCTCTCTGAGACGATTCATCTGCCACCGCACAAAGGCGTCGAAATAAGGGTTGGCGTCCGTAGTGACGAATTGCCTCCGCCAGTCGATTCGAGCTCCAAAATTCGTAAGATCTTGCTTGCAGAGCGGAGGAAAGAACTCCAACCAGTACTGCGGGTCTGCGAAGCGGTGGATCTCTTGTGTCGGGATGCCAATAGCGCGCATGATCTGGAATTGGTACTTCATCTTCACCACCTTGGACGCGGCCTTGCCCTTCTTCGCCGTAAACTTCGTGACATCCTCGTGGTGCGCAGTCGGTGCTGGCGGCGTATTCGTCTTCTCTTCCGGAGCATCATCATCTTTATAGCCTGAAAAGTCATGCCCAAACATCTTTACCTCGTTGATGAGCTTGTCTGCGCATGCCTTGATCGGCATACCTGTGCAGTGGTATCCCTGGGGAAAGAGCACCCGTTTGCCTTTCATTCGGTTGAAACCGGCGGTGAACTCGACTTTACTAAATGAGAAAGTATGTCCTGCGTGTAGAGTGCCGTTCATGTAGGGGAAGGCCATGGTACCAAAGTACTTGGGATACTTCTTACGAAGCTCGGCGGCGGAGATGGAGTGGAGGGGTATCTCGGTGGTAGATGGCGCTTCGACCTCGAAGACTTTGTCTTCTTGCCATTTTGTCTGATATTTCTTTTCGGTAGCAATGAGGGTATCTCTCTTCTCAGTCTGGAGCGCTTCAATGTTAGAATATTCATCAATCTACAAAGTAGCGGGGTACTTGCGCCTTTCAACTCTTTGGTCTTAGAGATGGTGACGCCCTCAAGAGCCTTTGCAGCGCCGTCTACGGCTGCCATGATTGTGGTGTATGGGAATTGGATGCTCTCTCGTACTCCAGACTTGAGCTTTATGCTCGATTGTCGGTTGTTTACTGAGTCACTGTTCTGACTGTTTTGCCGTCAACCTCAAAATTTAGAGTTGGTGGGGTTCGCCGCAGGGGTCGTTGCGCCAAAGCGGAAGCGAGGCTGAAGTACCTGTACTGCACTGCGTCGCAGATGCTGGAACTTGGAGAACCTACTTAGCTTTGTATCAAGTTCGTAACGATGTTGCCCACGATGATAAGAAGAGCTGCGCAGCAGAAAGCTGCAGAAGGAATCCCATATATCTACACGAATCCTTACAAAGCAAAGCGGTCATGGCCTCCCGACTTCACGAAAATCCCTCCCAAACACCAGTTCAGACTCGAGCGGAGGTTTAGAAGAAGATCGAAGCTAAAGTGGGCAAGGCCCAGATGGACGAAGGCTGTTAAGATGGTTCAATTTGGAGCTGTAGTTTGTGAGACGCCTTCTGGGGAACAATTGAGAGCGGATGCTGATCTGTATGGCAGTCATTACGGTTTATGGAGTTCTGTTCTTGGATTGGAATACTCAGGGAAATCCAGAAAATCGACCGTTCCAAGGAGTATGTGATTCCCGATCGCGATTACTGTGTAGTTACTTACTGGAAGCAGGTTCGCAATTGGTTCTTTGGGTTGACTGGGAGCATTTGGGGAAGAGACCACCTTCAACAGCAGCGAAACTCGGATGAAGCTTCTCCTATCCCTCGGCGAAGCAGCTAATATTGTATATTTATTCATGCATTATGTCATATGCATTGGCCTTCTGAACTCGCCGCTACATCTGGATATATAGCATGGAGTTTCGTGGCGTTTAAGGGAGTCTCGGAATGTCACTTATGGTTGAAGGAATTTGTATTATAATTGTGGCATAAGGTGCAGGATTGGTGTTTCGTGTAAAATCGAAACTCAAAGCTTCTTGTAGCACAAATTCGAACTAATTCGATTGCAATGCTTGCTCCAATCTCGTCGAGTTTCTGCCCAAGTGACGAGTATGGTCCCAGTACGGAGCTTCTCCTAGACTTTAGCTCGAATAAGTCTGACGTTTCTCATATTGCGCCGTCGTGAGACTGTTCAAGCTCTATCATTCTGTCCTTCACCATGACTTCGAATCCGCCAGTGCCACCTTTCTGCCAGCAAGCTTGCTGAGTGCTCCTCCCGTTCATCACAGGCAGCTTTGCTTGCGAGCTGAGTGCAACACCTACTGCTTCTAGATTTTCCTCAGCTCCACAGATATAGATTGCAGTCCTTTTCCTTGGGTACCTAGAACATCACCTGCCTGCCCATCCAAAGCTCCCACTCAGCACCGCACTTCGTCCCATCCCCTCGTTGACCGGCCGTTTCGCCACCTTTCCCTGCGCCCTCACTCCTTCCACAACCTTATCAAGCCCCGTCTCAATCACCACTCCGCCAACAATCATCTCCGCCAACACCGCATGCAGCACCTCGAAGTTGAAGATCAGATCCAGCTCGCAGACATTCTCGAACAGCCGATCCAGCGCCTCGACGTAGACCTGTATCAGATCTATGAGCGCGAGAGGCGACTCGGTGGAGGTGGAGATGATGATGAAGAAGAGCGTTGCGTAGTGACGGTATGTCACCAGGCTCGGCGTGTCGTTGGAAGAGCTCGATGTGGTGGAGGAGGAGGATGGTGGGGGAGTGAGCAGCCGTGGGAGAGGCAGGAAGTTGCACGAGCCTGGGGCGCGGTTCGAGACGAGGGTGAAGATCTCGGAGATGAGACGCTGCTGGACTGAGGTTTCCTGTGGTTTCGTATATCAGTCCATGGATCTATTCTATTGACTGGTGGAGATCGAGGACAGCTACATACCAGCTGCGTATAGAACTTCGTCAGGCGGGGCTGGCCTGCGTTATTGAAGACCAGCACCGCGTTGATCATATTGTTTGTCGCGTCGTTCTTTAGATACCACTCTGGCCTCTATGCGAGGCGTCCAAGCATAATACAAGGCTGATGTCGTTGGCGTTCGAGTTTTTTTTATTTTTTGAAGCCGCGAATGGAGGGGCAGCTTGTCTTGTCTTGTACCTGACAGACGGGCCAGAGCGGGAGCGGGTGTGGAGTGGGTATCTAGCGAAAGACGAGGGGTAAATAGCTGCATCCTCAACTTTATCCAGGAACTTTCATCCCCGACCTCACCCTCATCTTCACTGCTTGCGCATCCATCACATATAAACTCAGCAGATCGGCCCAATTGACCCTATTACACTTCTATAAAATGTCTCGCACAACTTTATCCGCTCTATCGCGAGCCACAGCCCGACAGATTGCTCCGAAGAGAGCTATTCGGAATTCGAGCTTAAGCACCAAGGCCATCTTCTCCAATAAGACCGTTCGGCCTGCCATCGGCTCGTCCAAAGCCTCGATCATCATCCAGAGCATTACAAGAAACTCATTCAGCTCAAGTGGATCGGCTAGGAAAGGTATCTCGCCTGAAACCGACGACCCGCAACCAAAGGAGGCGGAACCGAACGCTATTCATACAGCTCCCACTGAGCTATCAACGGAGGAATACAACGAGCTGAGCGATGCATATATGGACAATCTGCTCGTGAAGCTGGAGGCTCTAGCAGAGGAGTCGGACGCTGTTGATGCGGAGTACAGTGTAAGTCTCTTCTTTCTTCTCCGTCTGGTTTAGTGTCAGTCGTGATACATGGAGGCAAGGCAAGGGATTGCGTTGATCAGAGCTAATCAGCTTTTGTCTTGCTACAGGCTGGCGTCTTGACAGTGACACACGCCAACGGCACCTACGTGATCAACAAGCAGCCACCCAACAAGCAGATCTGGCTCTCCTCGCCGATATCAGGGCCCAAGCGGTATGACTTTGTATTGGCGAGCGAGGGACAGGATGCGAAAGAGGGGACAGGGAGTGGGGAGTGGGTATACTTGAGAGACGGAAGCACACTAAATGCGTTGTTGCGGGATGAGGTCGGTGTTGAGATGGATGATCCTTTCTAGGAAATTTAGGGAGGTTAGGAACTAGGAGGCGGTTCGCGGCTTTATCACAGGAGGCAATCGAATCAAATAACATGCAGGGACTTTTGACAGTGTAGGAATAATGAGGGATTGTCTTTCCTGGTCATATTGTTCACTATGGCAGCAAACAGTACAGTGTCTGTAAAGCAATAGTAAGGAATACATTGCTAAAACGCGGACCGAGCCTTTGAGAAAAACAGCGAATGTTTCATAGGGGGTAGTAAGATTTTGCAGTGCCTTTCCTCACTATCCCCAAATCTGCTAAGCTCCAATGTCATGTGTATACTTTTAGGACATGCTATTCCTCATCATATCCCATGGCCATGTACCATACTATTTTCAATCTTAGAGCATACCGTGTAGACGACATGAGAGTCATTCAACCATACTCTCAAACGTAGAGAACCAGGCAACTAAATGCAACAACCTGAGTAAGACCCAAGGTTTATGTGAGCAATCTGCTGCCATAGCCCCGCGCCTAAACGATTTGACCACCTACAGGGTGGCGTCAAAGCATACCGCGTTACCCATCTCAGTGGGTGCCATCAACCTCTAAGAAGAGGAAGTATTGCAGAAGCTGCGCAGTTTCCGTCTTAACGGCCTTATGAAGCTTAGAGTCTAGGTCTCGACGCTTCATGCATCGTTGACGACTCTATCAGTTGGTTGATACACTCAAGCAGGCTTGTGAGCGCCGGTCCGCTTTCTCCGACGACCAGCAGACGGCGCAGAGTGGTCATCTATTCGTTTGTCCATGCTGTGTCACAGATATTGACGAAGGACCTCCGGCTTTTATACTCGTCCGGCCTGATGGTCCTTGTGCTTTGGTCTTCCCTAGTCCGAGGAATCATTGATGGCCTTCAACCAGCATGGCTACCCGAAGAATAGCATGTCGATCTTTTCGAAACTCATACCGCAGCAATAGGCACCTGCTCGACCTTCTCCTCAGTCTTCTCTTCTTCGGGCTTTGGAAGATCGTCCTATAAAACAGAAAACACTTATTAGCATCTTTCTTCACCTCGGGATTTCCAAGGCACCATAGACTCGTTGCATGATTGGGCATTCCGGAAATATTATAACATACCACCTCGAATATCACCCGAATCATCAGACTACAGCTAGGACAGACCGCGATGTCTTCCTTGTCCCGCAGGTCAGCGATGGCGATTTCGAAGCGATCGCCACATGGGCACGGGTAGTGGTATATTTGTAGCGTCTCATCAAAGGTCATGTCCTCGATCTCGATCTCGTCGTAGATGTTCTCTGCCATGGCTGAAGGTCCAAGATTTCGGAGTCAGGTAATGTCTTGAATTGTTTTTCTTTCTGATGTCGGCGATGGCGTACCGGACCCTGGCTGTGGAGGGGTTTTCTGTACCGCTCGGCCGCATTCTCCGCGGCTGCACTAAAATAGCGCGTAGATCATATAGTTTAGTATCTATTACTACCTCTACATTTGTACTTATACTCTTGCTTGCTCCGTTAACATCATATCCACCAGCTATAGTGTCCTGTGCCTATGGTTTCTGTGTTACTCAGGTCTCTCGATGACTTCGAGCTACGAATGTCAGTGACTCGAAAATTGTATCAACACAGGTTTTACTCGCTGTCTCTGAAAGTCCCCGAGCTTGAACAAGTCTCCGAGCTGGAGAGACATAACACGTCACGCTGTACTATATGCTGCAGTCATGATAAGGCAGAAGCATCTCTTGTTTGAAAACAGTCATCACAATAGCTATACAGCAGAGGGTTCACCTCTCTCTATTTGTCATCTTCGTTTCAGAGAAGCTTCGTCAAAGCAACTGAGGCGAATATATCAGACTTCGTGAATGTCTCTTCTGTTCGCCCCCCGCAAAAGTCTTGCATGATTGGTTTCAATGATGAGGGATCTATCGATCCTTTCCCAGGACTCGGTTCCTAGGGCTAGTCACGCTGATAAGCCGTGGGGTGCTCCTGACGTGCAGCCACGGCACCGTCTTGTACGAATCGGCATGGCCTATCATGGCAATCCTTCGTACCAGTCCTGCGGCTTCGCTCCGACGCATCTGCGAATCTGTGCTCGAAGATTCCCTTGCGACTCACAAGATCCTGACATGGATGGCATGGATGACATCCGCGGACGGCAGACAGCAATGCCGCGTTCAAAGGCTGCGAAGGACCATGTCAGCAATCCTTGCGATCCGTTACTGCATGCAGCGGGAGCGGGCACACGACAGACGGGCGTGCGTTATGATTGACACAGCCGCTGCTGACTGAAAGTCTTTTTAATTTTTCCTCCTTTTTAAATGTTCCTATTATTACATCTTGGCCCCCCCTATTCATGATAGCTGAAAGTTTACCGGCTAAATAGGGGTAGCGAGAGCCCACCTCCACTTTGTCTACTCGAACCTTTTTTCCATCTTAGATGTAGGAAACAATACTCCCACCCCCAAAGCACCCATGCTTCGGGCTGGGTTTTCTCCATCGGCCGTCGCGTCTCCGATGCTCGCCCGATGCTGGCTGCTGTTTCGGCGGGCGAAACGACATGACGCGATGTGGGATGGCGGAGCGCTCCTACTGGTGTAACCGTGATACCGCAAGTCACTAATGCATATCACATCTTGCAGGCGCAGCTCTCACTCGTCCCATCCTACCACATTTGTAGTCTCTCCAAGGCATCGTCGCCTTGCCTCGTGTGCTGTGTCATGTTCATTCCTTCTTTCATAAGATTGTATTAGTATTCTGTCTTGCCTTGGTGGGTGGCGTTTGAGTGCATCATTTCTTAGAATAAAAGATTTATACTGCCTATCAATTTTAATGTACCGCTTCAGCTCCAGAGCATGTTGTCGAATAATCGACCTCAAAATCAACCACAACCTAGCATCTCTAGACCAGTAGCGAGTGATTTGGAAGTCGGACGGCAAGATCAGACATGGCAACTACCGCTTCGAAGCAGCGCTGGTGGGCGACTTAGACAAGGAGTTGGAAACTACGAGAGAGATCTCACAAAGCTACAGAATAACCAAAATGCAGATCTCGTGGAGAACTTATTTTGGTACCAGGAGTATGGATCATCGAGGTTCACGCAAGCTTTTCGATTCTCCGACGATGATACGTTTGGGGCTGCTCTAATGAGATTACGTCAAACACTCAAACAGTCTTCCAGATCATCGTCTCTATTTCTACAGCTAAGGTATATTGTGTTCTTAATATTCCTTGATGAACCCTGATGTTCACCTTTACTTAGTATCATAAACACAACTCCAGCATCGGAGAGCATAATATCTTGGCCTGCAAGATGGCTGGCCTCCGCAAGAGGACGGCTGAATGAGGTCCTAGTGTTTCCGCGATGGGTTATAGGGATTGAACTAGAGCAAGCCTGGGGTCGACTCTCTGGATGCGCTTGCAAAAGCATTGAGCAGGCTGAGGAGCTTCTGAAAGTGGAGGGATTATCGCTTCCGGAGTTCCGGCGTCAATTTCTTTCTCACTCTTCTTCGTTCTGTGAATGCCGAAATTCTGGAATGGCGGGGCCTCTCATGCTGCGCAAAGCAGGGCTGGATCAAGAACAAATGTCGAGCCGTGAAGCTCAAGCAAGATACGAAAAATTGACAGATATCAGGCTGGGGACTTCCCCTCAATTCCGAATTGATCTCCCCTCACAAGGTTTGTGAACTTCTTTAATGCAATTCCTTGGTCTTAGGATCGCGCCGCTGATCTATTAAAGGACGAGAAGAGAAGTCTTCGGCAGCAAAGTCACAGCTTACCCAATGTTGTCGCATTTTCGATCGAAGTACAGCATCTTTCAGCTTCACTTGGCAACGGACCGCCCCAAAATACAAAGGGACAATTGATAATCTGATCTGGGACAACAAGGACCTGCCGCCGTCATGTGACTATGCTGAGGTATTCTACCAAGACGACCGAGGGATGCCCGGCCCACGGAGAGTGCTTCTAACCTGCAGTTCTCCCACTGAGCAATTAGGATATACTTCAACGATGGAGGACATCAAATCCTTGTTGAAGATCCGGAGAGCAGATGCCACTGATATATGGCCTTTCATGCTTCTCCTACAGTCGAATCCTAGTAGTGACGGGTTCAGCTTGCTCCCAATTTTGCTTATCTTTCAGAAGATAATTGATGACACCGCAGAGTTTCTAATGGAGGCGTCGGACCAGATAATGAAAGTGGTAAGCTTCTACTTGCGATGAATTGAGCTTGTCGAAAAATAGTAGACCTTGTGCTTTCTACAGGAACAGGGAATAAAGAAGTGTACTGATGCCATCCTCAATAGTCCTACGCAAGCCGGAGCCATGCTTCAACGTCAAAGGTTCAATACCTTTGCTACCTCGATGACTATAGAGAGAGCGCCCTTATGGGAATAAATCATGCATACTCCGTTGTCAAGGACCTACAATCTGTTCTGAAACGTCGAAGACAAGACAACGCGCCGGAAGGCGCTGAAGCCGAGTACCTCAAAGAGAAACAGAGTGATATGGTCTTTCTTATCGAACAGCTCGACGAAGATCTGAGAGATCGGATACGGCTTGAGTCAGTTCAGATGAAGGAACATCGAATGCTGCTTCAATGCCAGCAGGTTACCACTCTCACTTACCTGGTATTCATTTTCCTACCTTTGTGTCTAGTAACCGTAAGCGTAACCAGAGCCAGACTGAACCCTTACCTTAACTGACAAGTCAGGGCATATTCAGCATGAATACAAACGACCCTTCAACTATTTTCCAGAGCTCAAGAGTCGATCCAGACTCATCAACACCAGGATCGCCCAGCCCCCAGAGCCAGCGCCATCTGGTGACCTCCACTTCAACTCAACGATTCTCAACTATTACAGCCTCGTATCTAAATGCTCAGCCTCTCACAACTTCGCCACTAAATTCTCCGATTTCTTCATCTTCGCTCAGCTCACCGACAGGCAATGGGTTCGTCACGGCTCAGAATATTACCAACGCGACGACAGTCGTTGCTCCTTCGTCGGAAGTCTACGTCTGGCCATTCCGCGCCTTCTTCATAGCGGTGCTTGCATTCTTCGTTGTATCGCTAATACTCGCGTTTGCTGGGCCGCTCTTGTTACGCCGGATTTTGAGACCTTTCAGAAAGAGGGCTAAGATCTTCAAGAGGTCTTAATATTATCACCTCCTTCGCTGAGCTAACTTGCAGTGAAGTAGGGAATCAAGCTCTCTGTCTGAGGTGTTGGAGTATGACTAGCTTTGATCGTGGGCAATTGCCCATCTATCAGTACTTACCTGCCTTTTAGGCCGTAAGTTATCATCATAAGGCCAAGCATGGCTCAGATAGCACAAGGCTTCGCTCGTTACAACCAATGGTATTTTGGATGACAGTTGGTAGCTCTCAGTAGCCATCTTCTCATGTGAAGGAATACGTTGAATTTCAGAGCGACTATCGAAGGTATTTGTCGGATCTCTCTCTGTAAGGATACCCTCTACAGATGGCTGCGAAAGAAGTCGGCTTCTTTGGTATTTGGTATGCAAGGTGTAGAAGAGAGACACTGGAGTCCGAGAAGCAATACAAGAAATATCCGGAAGGTGCCAGGGTGCTGAGCCCTTTCCTTCGTTGTAATCTACAACAGTATACAAAGAGCAACAATTACTAGAATCTCATCCCATGTCATTTGTGAAGAATCTGTGGCTTAGCACAATGGCTGTCAGCCACCTCACCTATATGCTCGTTCGTGCATGTACCAGCATCAGGCTTTCCTGCAGGCAGCTTAGTGGTCTTCAGCCTTGTCTACGTGGGGGTTCAATTGTTCTCCGTGAGTGCATTTTCAAGTCGCCTGCCTTGCGAAAACAATTCTAGATCTATCAATACTAGCAGCATCATTCATGTACAGTGTTGCTACTGGCGTGGTCTTGTAGACCGAAAGTGATACTTGGCGAATCCTGCGTTTGCACAGCCTTGCGCAGCCTCAAGCCTTCGGTAAACATATTCCGTAAGGCTCTCTATCATTCTTACAACTAGTAAGAATAAACAGCAATTTTTGTTGACTGTGAATGGTTTGTTGAGACTATTAGGTTGTCGAAAGTAGTGCGGTATCCCGTGGAAGCCCATCTGCTCTAGCTATTCTTCGAAGATCATAGTGCGAGAATAACTTTATTGTGGAGCTTTGCGAGGTGAAACAAAGTTTAGGAACGTGTAGAGGCAACACAAGAAAAGAGATGGATGTTGGTACGGCTATTGCGATCTCGTCTATGATTTTGGCCCTGCTAGCGCTACTTGCAGCTATTGCTCAAGTCAACATACAAGCGTAGATTGAAGCGAGGAGAAAGGGGAAGACGGACAAATTAGCCCTAGGAGACTGGGCTATAACATGGCCACAGGCAAGGAGTCTAGCCTTCGAGGTATGCAGCATACTCCATATACGATCCCCCTTCGGAGATCCGAAGATTCTCACAGTCCCTTTTATTACTCTGGGAGCCCTGGAAGATTATCTTCGAAATGAGGCAGTTGCTGAGAAACGCGGCTCACTTGAGAGACGTATCAAGCAGAGACTTGTAGAGTCTGCTACTATCTCAATCGGCAGTGGAAGTGGTCGATTCTCTGGTCGCATGTATGCTGTTCGTAACACCACTAGAAAGAGATCTGAAGCCTGCTGGTCGGACGCTATGGATATGTGCGGTATTGCTAGAAAATACTGGCCGTTGATGACGGGAGCGAGTGCATTGGCCTGTGATGGTGCGATACGGCCAGCCAATGCAGTGACCAATCTTCACTCTCTCTGGGGCTTTGCTCGAGCTATGGGACTACGAGGTGTCGAAATCCAGGGCACACGCATCACAATGACCAACGGCGGTGCATCGGTCTATCTTGATCAGTACGCTGGGGTTGACAGGCCAACCAAGCTTGCTCATTTCAGCGGATCACCTAATGGTCGCTATTATATGCTAGAAGAGATGTCGCAACATACCACCGCATCCATCTACGCAGATGCCGTATGGTCCGACGGATATATGCCTCACCGAGCGCGCCTCCTTCACGGAAATCTCACCGATAGAGCAAAGGATATTGGCAAGAGCGAGGTGGCATGGCCCCTCTCTGTCAGACCTCCCGAGCTAAAATGCGGCGATTTAGAGTCTGAGGAGAAGTTCTACTCATGGGCGCCAGAATTCCTTGACGCCTACGCCAAGGAGTGTTACGAATTGTTCCCTGACAAAATCCTGTATACGAGTTTGATCAAATCCTGGGAGCCAGCTGCTGTATCGTGTATACGAACATACCCCAAGAAGAATTTGTCCGTCGAGCAAAAGAAAGCTTGTGATGTAGCACTAGCATGGTGCATAAATCATTGGTGGCGAGACCCCTTTCAAGCACAGACTGAAGCTTGGCGCCGGCAGGGGAAAACCAGTACTCCACGGCTCCCGCTCCCAGGCATCAATCAGATTGGTCCAGAATTCATAACCGATGGTGAACAGGTACTCTTGTGGTGTGCCCGTGTCAACAACCGTGGCACCGTTGCTGTGGAACTCGAATGCTGGACAAAATGTGAGCAATATGCTGCTCAGCTTGTTCAGCTAGATCGAATGACCCAGGAGCCAGTACTTGACTTAACATATACCGAACATTCTGTCCTTGTCAAAATACTCCAAGGCTGGAAACTGCACCTCTATTCCGATAATGCGGTCGCTCATATAAGTGCTGCCTCAGATCAATACTCGGCAAGAGGAAGGCCATTAGCAACCATATGTTGTGAAATACTCTTGCTGTCCATGGCGCTTCTGTCAATCGCGACGAACAGTTCGGAGATGGGATCTAGCGAAGTGAACAAGGCCGTAGAGATTGAACTTGGCTAAGACTCTCGGGGATTATACTTTTTCAGAAATTTGACTTTGTTTTGTACCTCAACATCGAAAGATCTCTCGCCGTATAACAACGATTTCGAGCAATTTACCGATAGCCCCTTCTTTGAAATTTGTTTCGAGTAGATTCCCAGGATCATGTCATCAACGATAGAAGAGCTCTTCGTCAACTATAGAAGAATTCTCTAAATAGGAATCTAAAGTTGGGTGATATTGGTAAACCTTTGAATTGACCAGACTATTGCGGATAATGGCACTATGAAGAACATGTATACTATACTACGACGAATATGCCAATATAAACCTTTCACTTAAAATGCCGATTCTCAATACTTGAGATTTGACTTAAGCTTAGGCCAATGTGACCTGAGTCATCTTAGATAGTAAACTGTCAGATACAACAAAAGCTAGGTATTTCGTACAGCCCTCGGTCCGTCATCAGCTGACATTGGAAGAGAATCTGTCGCTTTCTCAGTCAAAAGCCCGCGAGTAAGCTCAAGCGCATTTAGAATTGAATGTCTACGTGTCTTAGCGTGCTGTCTTTAAGGTGTATTCTGACACTTGAGACGCTTATAGGTGAAAGAGTACCGTCTAGAAGACTGGTACTTTGTATAAGAAGCACCCTAGACTTAGTTGGGCACTTCGTATTGACGGCCACTAAATCCTGTCAGGTCCTGCAGATGATCACTATTCAATAGTGGATTAGCCCTAAAGCGGGGCTGCTGGGCCGGTGCGAATGACCAGGATTGTCCCACCTCGGGGTCATCTCTTATATAATTCAGCGAATCCTGAAATCATGGATCTGCAGCATCTAGTCCGCCGAACTGCTATTTACATGGTGTGAAAAAATCAACGATAAGCGGGTTCAATGATAGTTATATTAAGCTTACAAGCTAATTATCTAGATGCCGATCAGGAGTATATATAAATCAGTCCGTCTTCCAGGGTTTCGCTCTAGGCCTGAACTAGCGGTGAGATGCTCTATTCAGGCACCTCTCACACGCTAAATCCTTCAACATGGTAGAATGCGAGATTCGGATCGCATATATTTCTCGAATGAACGAAACTTACGTACGTTAGTCGTCTGTGCCGTCCAAATCGTATTCGCTTATTATTGGTAATGCAGGTGTAACATGGAGACGAGTGTGATATTTTTACGAATGCAATCTGGGGTAGATTGGACTAATGCTTTAGGGTACCGGTTCCGGTCAAAATGTAGCGCGTCATCGAAAGTCAATGCAACATATTCTTCCTTCTACTATGCCGCCCTTATGCAGATGCTAATTGACATCAAATACAAGGAGGGTGACAAGGGAAGACACAAGCGGCTGACTAATAAATTAATACACGTTTTTTTAAGAGCAGTGTTCTTTCAAGCTTGAAGATCCTCTTCTCAATACTCTGGCCTATCAATCGATCTAAATGAATCGTTTGCGGGGAACTTATGTCAATTAACATTTTTTTAGGGCAGGGGATAGTATTATTATTGATTGGCTCTTGTTTAAAATCTGAGTAGTATCTCGTTTTCAGCCTCCCTCGCCTTTTCTGCCTGCTTCCTGCCGTTGACCATTATTGCTCGCTGCTGTGACCTAAACAAGTGCATATCACGGTACATACAAAGGTTTAACACGCCAATGGTGGGAACCCTGACTGGATAGCGCTTACATTGGTATGGTTGAACAGAAAAGTAAGCTTAGAAGTTTATCTACTGAGTATTCTGGCTGAAGAATATATTGCTCATTCTTGGCGATACACAAAGCTTCAACGCAGTGTTTTTCGGCGTCGAACCGTTCCTATCCGCCGATTTCAACATCGAATTGCTTAGGAATAACGGTTTGTGGTCATGGAGGCAATCATTACACGAAGTCAGTCAACTCCTCAACGGGTCTTTCGATTTTAGCTCAAATAATGTTTGATCTGTGACTTACTCTTCTGGTGATCCAGGTACACGAAGCTCCAACGGCTGCTGGACTTGTCGAGTCCGTAAGAAGAAATGTGACGAGACTCAGCCTTCCTGCTTTTCATGTGTCTCTTTTGGATTGGAATGTCACGGGTATGGCCCGAAACCTAAGTGGATGGACAACGGCATATTACAGCAAGAGCAAGCTACGAAGATTAAGCACATAGTCAGGCAGACCAGTAGATCAAAGAAGCGAAAGCGGACGGAGATCTCAGATGCGCCATCTCTCGAATGCGGAAGCTCGCGAGACTTTTCTTTGTCGGCTCCCATTGACAAGCTTTTTGATAATCAGGGGTCAAGGGGCGGAAATTGCACTCAAAATAACATTTCCCCCGCAGTCGGACTTATCGATGCGACTTCTTTTGACGAACCGATGTGGACCGATCTTTTCAACGACTCCTTGACGCCACAGCACCTTCTCAGTCTTCATGGCTATACAGAATTATCCCCAACGAGCCAGAGCTTGAATTGGGAGCAGCCTTCATGGTCAACCGGATTTGCTGATGTTCCATCTGATTCATCTTCAAGTTCATTAGATACGCGTCAAACTGAAGTCTCATGGGCTGACAGTGAAATTCAAAATGACCTTCTTGCCTCCAATAAAGCAGTCCGGAGTCCAGCCCCTAATGAAGAGAATTGCCCCGAGTCTTGCACAGAATCCGCTCTTTACAAGCAAATCTGCTCAGTACCTCAAACTCAAAATCATCCTTTGACTCCTGAAGTCTCTGTACAACATACAATGACCCTGTCAGTGCACAATCGATGGGCCTCAGGTGGAGAGACCGAAGACATGCTCTTCATGCATTATTTGGATCAGGTATTTTACGTTCAGTATCCATTTTATGATGCGCACAATAAACAGAAGAGAGGTTGGTTACTATCTATTCTGAAGGGAGTCAAATCGGCATACCACGCAAGCCTGGCTTTAAGTGAGCTTCATTTGCTCTCTACACAATTTCTAAACACGGACACAGCCACTTGTCCTATGAAGCTACGATCTAAGGATAGTTACTATGGTTTGACCCTTCAGGAGATGGAACTCAGCATCAGAGAGTCAAGTCGGTGGGACGAAAGCACCCGTTTAGTGCGCAGCCTAGAATGTCTCGTTTGTATTCTACAGCTCTTGTTCTTGGAGGTAATTGAAGTAATGTCCAGCTTTATTGCGCATTAGCTGACTATATAACGCGGTAGATATTTGCGGGCGGTACAGATAATTGGCAAAAGCATCTCAGCACAGCTGCAAGTTTCCTTCCGGCAATCGTGCGGAAGTTGACTATACTTGTCCCACGGCATCTGAGAGACCACAATCTCAGAAGTAGCGATCATATGCAGAAGTCTTTAAGCACCAAAGAGAGCCAGGCGATTGATTTCTTACTTGGCTCCTTTATAGCTCTTGATATTATTTCTTGTGCTTCTACTCGGTCCACTCCACTCTTAGATTTCGATCATAGATCGATCCTTCAGATGCCTCAAGTTGATTCAAGAGGCTTTCTAGGCTGTGAAGATAATGTCATAATGCTCATCTTCGATATATCCCAACTAGATAAATGGAAGAAAGACGCCAGTGATTCTCAGCAGCTCAGTATTGTAGAGTTGGCAAAGCGTGGAAGCCGAATTGAGGAGCGTATTCACCGGAAAATTGCTGAGATCGAGAATACATCTTCGTCTAGGCTGTCCTCAAGGAGTGAATCGAAATTGTCGTTGATGTCAGCTTATACTGAGATAAACAGAATCTTTGCTCTTTCTGCAGTTGTCTATCTCCATGTTGTTATTTCTGGAGCCCATCCCGAGCTACCAGAGGTGAAGGAAGGCGTATCTAAGACCCTGGTTGCTTTGCAGAGCTTGACAGATAAGGAGCTGCTAGTACATGCTGTTTGGCCATTCTGCATTTCTGGATGCTTAGCAGCTGAAGGTCAGCAAGGCTCCTTTCGAGAACTGTTCTCGGCGGCTAAAGTCACTCATTCTACGGCTGGAACATTTGCAGAGGCTTTTAAGATTATGGAAACATGCTGGGAGATGAGAAGGACTGGTTCATGTTGTGATTGGGTTTCTGCAATGGAAAAACGGGGCCGATTTGTTCTGCTGAGATAGATGGGTGAGGCAATGTGGGAGCCTCTGCACCAGTCAGCGTCACGGAAATGCTACACGAGGTCACGAACTGGCTTTGCGATACCTTCTTCGATGCTTTCCACTTTTTTCATGCTAGCTCGTCAAAGGCAATCAGCTTTCGTGCTAAAGGGGTCTTTGAAGACAAGATCTTGAGACCTTTAAAGATATAATTAAGATGTTCTATGTCTTTTCAACTATGTGATGAAGTCTTATAACCTTTTTTAATCACACGATCATATAACAGTTCGGGTTGTCCACATTTTCTAGTATCATCTGCTCCGTTGATAAAGTGTTGTAAAGTGCCGTTGATAATAGGAGGTCGCTCTATTGTACCATCCGCATTGCATAAAAGAGTCTTGTAAAGAAATTCCATTAGTTCGATTAAACATGAATGATGATGAACCGATAACAATGATCTTACCTGTCTCAAATAGTCGAGGCAGTGTGGCCAATGGTCGTCATCATTCTGATCTATCCCAATGAATTTTCCCTCAGACGAATCTTGGAGCGCCATTCGCAGCCCGGAGAGACAATGCAATTGATGAAACATAGAAATCATCCCAACTGTCTCCTTCCCATCTGAGTTGCCGTCTGCGGCCCAGATTAATCCTCCATGTCCTGAAGTGTCATTCACTGTAAGAATTTCCCAGAGGACATCTTTCTGGTGGTTAAGCGTCATATAGTCTAGATTACCACCGAACTTTTGTAACGAGAAGTCGGTCTGTGGTACACATTTTGCTGAAGATATAGCCAACGGCAGACAGGGAATGATCACTCCAAGCAGTGCTAAGATAATCAAGCGCTCTAGAGTGAAGAACGGTCGTATGGAACAAATGGACAATGTCTTCAGAAATCTAGAACGCGTTCTGGTGTATTGATAAGGGGGAAGGGATTCAGTACTCTCGTCAAAATCCTGCTCAGGAAGCTTTGTGTACATGTTGGGCTGTAAAATTGAGTTCAGAATAACTCTGACGGTAAGTAAGAAAACTTTTATGTGGAAGCATATAGGAAGCTACGTGATACAATGGTATCTACCTCTCTGCAAAAGCGAGGATCCCCATGGTACGGCGGCAACGCTACTGTACTCTAGACAGCCGCGCGCAAGTCGTTCGGCAGCTTTCAAGGTAGCGCACTCTAAGAACCCATGCGAAGTGGCTACATCGGGTGTAACAAGCACCTTGGAAGCACGCGCAAATTTGACCGGCTTTGAACGCTTGGTAATCACCTCGCCTACTGTCACAGATGTGAACCTCCAGCTCACATTGAAGCCCACAAGGAGTCAGATGCTGACACTCGCACATAACAACATAATCTTAACCTCTGCAGAAAGTATCAAAAAGCTCTCACATCAAAAAATGCTCGTAGAGTCATACTTAGCATGGATAGGTTCAATTAATTTTGCAGTATTTCCAGGTTGTTAGCACTACGGCTTGCCCATATGTACGTGCCCAACATCGCTTCTCTCTCCTCCAAGATTTACACCAAACGCCCCACCTACTGCGTTCACGGAAACATTTGCCATAAAAATCGGATAGCAATGCTCAACATGGTTTTCTCGGTCATACCGACTCTCCAACATCAGACCCTTAGCCCTCATCCTAAACTCCTTTCTCCAGTAAAAAGCGCAGTGCGCAACATGCCAGCCAAACGTCGAATAAAATACTGCTTGAGGCTTCGGAAGATCCGCCAAGAGCCCAACTTCCTTCAAATCCATGGGCCGCGTCGCATTCTTGTCAGCCCAATACAACCACTCGCCATTGGGTCCGTCACCAGCACGTTCGAATTCAGCTGTGAGCTCATCATCGCGACAGTGCGCTGGTAGCCAGCACGCAGCTAAGCTATCATATTTGCAGCCCAAAGTTTCCGCTTCAGAAGTTGAGGAGCCACATAGACATGTAATAGGTTTTGGACCAATCCCGTGGCGCTCCATCATATAGAGCTTCGCAGCGTAAGTCCCGATGGCGACGATTAGTACGACCAAGAAGATGATAATGCCGCACAATCCCTTTCGCGATACTCTATACTGCGGTCCGAGAATGACTTTCGGCTCAGCTTCATAGTCTTCAGAATAAGAAGAATCTGATGAAGATTCAAGTGGATGGTATTTCTTGGAGGCCGTTCGGGTGTGTTTGCCCCAGGAAAATGGCGGATTCATTGTCGAGGTCGGAATTTCAATATGACTTTCTTTGTTTTGTCTTGAGTTCCGACGAGAAATTGAGCAGCAAATCGGGTGGACAAAATAAATTCTCGAGCTTTGGGGGCGATCACCGTGAAAAGTTCCGTCGGGCTTTCGCAGGGTGTCACTACCATGGCTTGGAAAAGAACCTATGGCGTGATGTATTACGGGAAACTCTCACCGATGAGCTCTTCTTACCGCGCGGGAGAATGGTGGCTGTTTCAGGGGATGGCCTGGTTCCGCGCTGGACTGCCGCAGCGGCATCCGAGAGCAGTGTTTCTTTGAGAAGATGACATGCTTTAATATAGGAGCCACCGCGGCGGCATCTGAGAACAGCGGAACAACTGTAGAACCGCGGTTAAGTTCGAAAATTTTCCCTCCTCGAGGACTATATGATCCCATAGAGCCATCAGTACAAGTCACTTTTGACAACTTCAACCACTCCTATCAATCACCTACCTTTCAAAGCTACAAGCCTCCGTCTTCTTCCATAAATAATCGCCAAGATGAAGACTACTCTCATCAGTCTTGTGGCATTTGCCCTTGCTATCTCAGCATTGCCAACCACCACCATCAACACGGAGGTTGCCAGGTCCGCCCACGAGGAGGGTGCTGATGAATATGGTGCCAAATGGGCTAAGCGTGCTGAGAACGGTGCCGACGAATACGGCGCAAAGTGGGCCAAGCGTGCTGAGAATGGCGCTGATGAGTACGGTGCCAAATGGGCAAAGCGTGCTGAGAATGGTGCAGATGAGTATGGAGCAAAATGGGCCAAGCGTGCTGAGAATGGCGCCGACGAATATGGTGCAAAGTGGGCCAGAAATGCTGAGAATGGCGCCGATGAATATGGTGCCAAATGGGCCAAACGCGCTGAGAATGGTGCTGATGAGTATGGTGCCAAATGGGCTTAGGACAATGTAGGTAAAGTTTCCCAAAGAAATCTTAAAGTTCTTGAGCTAAAGCTCTGCTAGGAAGAGAGATGGCGACTCATCACTAGTCAAATGTCTTTGAGGTATATCCTAGATCTACAGACGCGTCTCAGAGAATGGATGAGTTTTGCGTGAATTTGTCAATTGTAGTCAATATTCTTGCAATTCAAAGAGTTCACGTTCATTTAAAATTTGTTGAATTATGTGTGCACCTGAGATACCTCGTCAGTGGCGGTACACTGAATACCCTTATGTCAGCAAAGTCAAAGTCCATTCTTGAAAGTAAACAGTTCAGTAAACAGAGTAAATATCCCTGCTACTTACACTTCAAAAAACTCTCAGTGCGAATTCTTGGGACATTCTAGCAGTGAAAGGAAACCACGAATAAAATGGGCAAAGCTGGACTTCTATCTCGCATATGTCTAGGTAAACGCCGCTGAAGAGAAGAGGACGACGACGGCTGATGAGATGTAGAATACATGGGGATTAGTTCTAGCCATACGCATGCGGGGATGATTATAGAAGAACGCGGTCAACAGTAAATATGGCAAGCTGACTGTTCCGACTTACGCGAGGATAAGGGGCTTTAGCGAAGTTGCCGTGTAATCACGGCGATCCTAAAAGCACTAAAATTTTCGGTCTGGTAGCCCTGGAGCTCAAGGAAAGCTCACTTAAGCTCTCATCGGATGAAACCTGAATGGAAGAGGCCGAGGATTGAAGGTTGTGAACTTACCCCGAAGAGCGTCCACCTGCCATACTTCGACCGCATGCTGTACCAGTAACTCGTCAAGCTTCTCTTGTGCGCTGCGGCCACTGACCCCGCGCGGCAAGCACAATTCGGCGGGGCGATGCGCCGTTCTCTACCGCGCGCCGCCATTTCGGCGCATTTCGCTATGTTCACTGTGCCAATACAATGTAGCGCAGAGCGTGGATCACCTCGCAGTGCCTGATCAGGCGCTGAGAGCGCGCGGGTGGGAGCTACGGAAAAGGATTCTGGTCAAGATACGTGGTATACCTATGATACAGTCACGCAATGCAAAATACCTGAACTTCACATCGTCTACGTACTTCAGTCATCCACTCCCGTTGAAGCTTCCACGGATCCAACATCCCGACTGCCACTATGTACAACGAAGAAGTCTCGTCCTCCGAGGGGCTACTTTCTCGCTCAAGCTCGCCGTCCTCCGCCTTCGCATCTGAAGAAAAACTCGAAATCCCGAGGCGCAAGAACGCTCAAGTTCTTCCACCATCTAACTACACTCTGCCCGCTCTGTTAGTGCTGTCCCTGATCGCCAATGTCGTCGTGGTAGTATTTTCACTTTCTGCTGTTTCAAAGGCGAGAGGGTTGCTTGGGGACGAATCTAGAAATTGCCAGCTTCAAACGAAGCTTTACTGTGAGTCTTTGGTCACTTATTCCGAAATCAATATACAAAAACCTTAAATTCGTGTCTAACTTCTTCCCTAGCCCCAGCTCGAGATGCATTGGAATACAAGCTCACCAAGTTTGAAAGTGGGATTTACGGGGGGGAAACGGAATATCAAGGTCCACCAACTGAGTATAACAATGGGCTCTGGAAGGACCTCTACTCGCGTACGTACAGATCAATCGTTTGAGGCTTTCCAGGATGATTCAACTACCAAGTCATGGGCTGATCAATTACTGATAGATATGAACACTCACATTACCGAAGAAGAGGCAAAACTCCTTCCTAATAAGACGGTACCAGAGGCTCCATATGAAGGCAGTGGATACCTGATAGTATTGAACGTGTTTCACGACTTGCATTGCATAGACAGCCTCCGGTTGGGCCTATATTACTTTTTGGACGATCAGTGGAACAGCACCTACAACCCCTACACTCTTTTTGATCATCCTGACGATGCACTTTGGGCTAAGGGAGGGCGCGACTTAAGTATCATGCATTTGGACCATTGCATAGATGCTTTACGCCAATCCACGCAGTGCAATGGGGACGTTACCCCCAACGTATACCAATGGAGTGAGAAGTGGGGAGAAATCCGAGCATGGGCTACGGTAGCTCATGAGTGTCAGAACTTCGACAATGTAAGTGTGGAGAAAAGCCATGAGATAATGCATCTGCTGACGATTAAAAATCACTAGATCGTAGAATGGGCGAGAGCTCACTACTCCCGGCTGCCGTTTCAATTTGGAGACGGCCCAGCAATTGGCAAGTGCAATTGGGACGATCCCTGGACTTGTTTGGTTGATTGAGTTAAGAGACTCACCTATCCGTTTATCTGTCAGTTGTTAGGCATTTACAGTATTCCCCCCAAAGCATTAGTGCGTTTTCTGAACGGCAATTTTGTTGCAGCAGTTTCAGTTGGGAGAGGTTCAGACCTGCTACTATAGTTAGTGTATAAAACTCAATAGTGTGCCATCAGAAGCCTCGAAACTTCGAAATACAACTCCTTACCTGAATCTTGTATCTCATCTACATTGGTCTCGACGGTTTCGCTAACGCCGTTTTGTAACATGTGACTTCTCTCCGGCTAGACATGTACCAGAAGCGAAATTACAGGCTCTGGGATACATGTTCTGCGAGTTTACAAGCCTTATAACATATATTCGCTCTCCGAATTGACGGGCGTATTCATTGGTGTTTGTTGCAAAGCGGCAGCATGCAGAAGTGACTGGATTTCATCTGGGACATTATTAGCAATTCCAGAGATCTTAGATAATATTAGACCACGAATGGAGAGTATGCTTGGCAAATGTAACAAACGTTCCAATTTCATGCAAGTTTACTTAGTATTTAGCAAAGCAATCCACAATCGATACCTAGATTTGGGATATATTGATAGTCCTGCACCTTGAACGAGATCTCGTTAGCGGCTGTAGGTCTCAAAATTAGCGGCATGTAGCTACGCATATTACGGCTTTCCCCGTCAAGCCTTCTGATTGTAGGCCTCAAACTTAGCGCTACGAGATAGAGTAAGGTAGATTGGGGAGTCCATTATCGTTGCACAACGTAGTCAAGGCAAAGATCCACACTGAAAATTGCCAGAGTCGTACACCGAGTGTTCTAATTCCGTAGTGCTGTCATCTTCCTGATACATTGGAAGCCCCCTATTAGCTAAGACCGACACATGCCACAGGATGGATCACCAGGATCTGGATAAATCTTTCGAGATTGGCAGGCGGAACACGAACACTAGATGAAGAGCTCGGGCACTCTGCTGTCCGCATTTGGAGCCTGACTCAAGAAGCACACGAGTGACATCTATGTCCGACAACATATAGCTTGTAAAGTGACAGGCTATACGTTAAGCCCAGAGCATTCGTGATATTTATTATATCTTTATAAAACGATAGCTATATTCTTTATCTAGTGCCAAGTAGAGTATAGAATTGCTGCTGGGCTCTTGGGTCGTCCTTCAGCAATCCTGTCATGCTCTGAGTAATTGTCATGGTCCCGGTCTTCTGTACTCCTCTTGTTATCATACACAAATGCGTGCACTCCAAGACCACTGCAACACCCAGTGGACTCAGCACTTCCATTATCGCATCTGCGATCTGCTTTCCCAAGCGTTCCTGGACTTGTAATCTACGAGCGTAGATCTCAGCGATTCGCGCTAGCTTGGACAATCCAAGCACTCGACCATTGGGGATATAGCCGATATGAATCTAGTTTTTTGCATCATGTCAGTCTATATGCGTATGCCAAGAACCAAGTATCAAAAGACTTTCATAGTAGATTGTAAGGAGCATTGGGGAGGGTGGAGCCTACCTTCCCAACGAATGGCACCATATGATGCTCACATAGGCTGGAGATATCAATACCACGTACGATAACCATATCCTGAGTATCGACATTAAAAATAGCGTCGTTAACGACTTCCTTGATACTTTCGGAGTACCCTTTCGTAAGGAACATTAACCCCTGAGTGAATCGATTAGGTGTCTTCAGAAGGCCCTCACGGTCTGGAGTCTCGCCGATTTGATATAGAAATCTGCGAACCGCGGCTTCTAGATCGCTTTGAGGGGACATAGTAGTTGCGTCGTAGATCAATGGGTCTAGCTGCTGTTGTCGGATGAGCTTTGGTTGCGAGGGCGCTATATAGCGGTTTGGATCAGATACGAAATCTCGCGAATAGAATGGGGAAAAGCTTACCTTGTTCATTTGTCTCATATACATTAAGTGTATCGATGTGATTGTTCACTAACAAAGATTCATGGCCTGCATCATCCCTAATGGCCGGAACCTCGCATTCGGGACTGGAGTTGGTAGGCATGATGTGTGGGTACATACAGCTCAAACGCCGCAACACAGAATTGAAGAGGATAGTGCTTCTATAATAGTGCAGAAAGACGTTTTGAGAGATTTCCCGTAGTGCAATTGACGAAATTTATAGGAAACTACCCAGGATGACTTGTGATTGAGTCCTGGCTTGTTTGACAATATATAATTTGGCCCGCTACCTTAATCTAAGAGGCAAATATACTTCTAAGCACAATTTATGCAGACTCTGTGACAAATAACTCAGCTACGGCAAGTTGCTTTCGAAGTAGCGTGTCCCATTGGTGTCGGGCGTATGTTTTCTGTCACGCTATCGATGTACTTGACACACCCTGCATGCAGAACTAGCAGAACGCGTTGGCAGCTGCTCAACGTATCAAACAAGTAAAACAAACCTTTATTAGAACCGCAAAGAATTAGGATAGATACGGCACAAATTTCTCCTGCCATCTATTATAAGATTTCGGCTTCAAGCAACGTCTTTTATATCTCCCCTAACACAACCCCTCCGTTTTAAGTGAATCACCGCGCAATAGAAGGTAGGCATATGAAGCTATTGCAATGCAATTTTATTTGTCCTAAGGTGTCTATAATACGATTATAGCCTATGCTGATATCGGGTGGGATACTATAGGACTTACCTTAGCTTTGCACAATTGTCTGACATTGCCACTCTAAAGAAAGACCTTTACCAACCGTGTATTCTTGCCTAGCTGATATGGCTACTCTCAACTCCCTCAAGTCTGCCCTTAAGCAGAAAGCCGCGGCAACGACATCGTCTCCGAGGCAACCGTTATCCGACATACAATATAGCGCTGGCTTCGATGTCCTGATACGGGGCTTAGGATGGATGACGTACCAAGATTTCATAGTCCCTCAACTATCTCAGCTACTAGCTCCTCTCTTCAACTCACGTATTCATATCTCGGTGCTAGAAATTGGACCCGGCCCAAAAAGCGTACTTGGATTTCTGCCTGAAAGTCTCAAACGGAAGGTCGGGAAATACACTGCATTTGAGCCTAATGGTCTATTTGCTACCAGGTTGGAGGAATGGCTTTCGTCTATCAGGGAGTCTCCGTTGCCCGGTTTGAAAAGTCCGCCCGACATCTTTCGAACTCCATTTGATCTGAACAGCAACATAAGGAACGGTACTGGCATCAGTGCGAGTAATGGCGACGTAAGCTTCGACGTTATCCTCTTTTGCCACAGCATGTACGGCATGAATCCCAAACATAGCTTTATCGAACGGGCACTGGAAATAGTTTCTAAGCGGCCCGAGGGCGGAATAGTGGTGGTTTTCCATCGTGACGGGACCCTACACTTTGACGGCTTGATGTGCCATCAGACAGCTACTTTTCCTATCGGAGTCGTCAGCGTGGTAGATGATAGCCAGGCACTGGACTCTTTCGCTTCCTTCATCGCGGGGTTTGTCATACAGGACGTGGATATGGATAAGGCTACCCGAATTGAGTGGCGTAAGGTATGTCACGCCATGTGTCGTCGTGAAGAAGCCCATCCAGACCATCTCTTGTTCAGCTCCCCCAACGTCATGGTGGCATTCAACCAACATGCAACCATGTTGACGAATTTAATGGCGCAGATGCCATATATGAAGGGGACCCCAACGGTTAAAAGTCGTGAGGCTTCCCTCCACCGCCCCGCTTTGATAATTCGGCCGAAAGAGATTCAACATGTCCAGTTGAGTGTTCAATGGGCTCTGAAGCACGACGTCGGCCTAACCGTTGTTGGCGGGGGTCATAGCGGCCACTGTATCTGGCCCAACGTCGTCTCGGTCGACATGGGTGCCTTTGATCAAGTACATATCCTCACGGTTGGAGAGCTTAGAGAAAACACTAGTTCCGATCTGGGTCCTTTGGTTGTCGCTGAGGCCGGTTGCAAAACCATGGACATTATCCGCAAGACGATGGCGGCGGGCTTGACGGTGCCCCTTGGATCTCGCCCAAGTGTAGGCGCAGGGCTGTGGCTACAAGGCGGCATTGGCCATTTAGCTAGGCTCCACGGGCTCTCGTGTGACGCCATTGTCGGTGCTGTGATGGTCAATATGAGCTCTGGACAGGTTCTCAACATCGGTCATACACCAAGCCAACACCGGCCGGCCGATGCCGTGCGCCCCAAAAACGAAAACGATTTATTATGGGCGATAAAAGGTGCCGGGACCAATTTTGGCATCGTAGTGAGTGTGACCTTTCAGGCTTTTGCGTGTCCAAGCTATTCTGTTCGGAACTGGATTGTTCCACTAAGAGATAGGCTCGAGGCGCGGCTTAGGCTCTGTGCCTTCAATGACTTTGTCACGAAGGAGCTCCCACGTAAATGTTCCGCAGACGCGTATCTATACTGGGATGACGATCAACTGCATCTTGGCGTGACCATGATCGAAGTTTCCACGGCTGGCCTCTCCTTAGAATCACCCACGCCCAGTCCCACCTTCATAGGTTCAGGGTTTGAGCTAGAGAACGGGTTCAGAATCGTGGACGGCGTCGGGATGTTCAAGATTGATATGTACATGTCTGCCATGCACGGCGGGCATGCCGGCGGCAAGACCTCCGCCTTCAAGCGATGTTTCTTCTTGAAAGACGTCAAAGCCGACATCTTAATAGCGGCCGTGGAGAAGCGTCCATCGCCATTGTGCTATCTCCATTTGCTGCAAGGAGGCGGTGCCATCGGCGACGTGGCGGCAGATGCCACTGCTTTTGGCTGTCGAGACTGGGAATTCGCCTGCGTAGTAACTGGAGTCTGACCCCGGGATCAAGATGGAACGGAAGCCGCTCAAGCTGCCGTGCGGTGGGTTTACAACGTTGCGGAGGACTTATTGCCAGTGAGTAGCGGAGCATACGGCGCTGACCTTGGGCCAGATCCCAGAGATACCGCACTGGCAGCCAAAGCCTTTGGAGCAAACCGGCCACGCCTGGCTCGTCTCAAACACCACTTGGATCCGCGAAATATACTGGCGTACGCCTGCCCACTCCCGCGCGCCCCGATGGTGCCGCAGCTGATCGTTCTTGTCACCGGCAAGAGCGGTGCTGGCAAGGATTATTGCGCCAACATCTGCGTCTCCGTAATCACCAGATCTCCCCACAAAAGCCTCACGGCACGCGCGGTCAGCATCAGCGATGTGATAAAGCGAGAGTACGCGGTGGCTAGCGGTGCTGACCTCAACCGCTTGCTTTCGGATCGTGGCTACAAGGAGCAGCACCGGCCAGCGTTGACAGCCTTCTACCACGCTCAAGTGCGGCAACGACCGCGGTTGCCAGAGGAGCAATTTCTGCAAGTGGTAGACGCTGCTGTCGATGTAGACGTGCTCTTCATCACCGGGATGAGAGATGCGGCGCCTATTGCGGCCTTTTCGCATTTAGTGCCTGGCAGCAGGATGCTCGAGATTCGCGTTCAAGCAAGCAAACAGAGGCGGCAGAGTCGCCGTGGGTGCCCCAGTCACGATGTCGACAGTGACGCAGGCAACAACAGCATATCGAGTGCGTTAGGTGACTACCGCTCCAGTCTCATCCTCGACAACAACACGACCGGAGACGAGGCGACAAAGAGGCTTGTTGAGAAATGCCTACTGCCCTTCTTTCACGAGGACCTGCAGCGACTCGCAGACATGGTACGCCCCGTTACCAACTTCCCATGCCTGGGCATTGAGTTCCGCCACGTGCTCGACATCGCCCAGCAGCCGGGTGGGCTGACCCTATGCACGTCGCTGCTCCAGGCCCATTTCACCAGCAGCTGGGCCAAAGTTGATGTGATAGTCTGTTGCGAGGCCGGGGGATTTGTCTTCGCGTCGGCGTTGGCTTTGCGGATCGATGTACCCTTGACACTAATTCGCGAAGCCGGGAAGCTTCCTCCCCCAACTCTGTCCGTCGTCACGTCCCCTTCACATGTTTCATCTTCGGCTTCTAACGACTCAAGAGAGAAGATGCTTGAGATGGCGCGTGATGTGGTCTCTAGTGGCGATTCAGTAGTGGTGGTAGACGATGTGCTTGCCACGGGCAACACGCTTTGCGCGGTATTACAGCTCCTAGGTGAAGCTGGCATTGATGCGGAGCATATAAGTGTTATGACGGTGGCCGAGTTTCCAGTTCACCGAGGCCGGGAGCTCTTGCACCAGCGTGGGTATGGCGGGGTCAATATTCAAAGCCTTTTGGTCTTTGGTGGTAATTAAGGAGAGGATGAGGATCTTGATGAGGCTCCAAGCTCTGGTGCTCGCCTAATGGACCATGCCTAAGATTGCCGCCAAAGCCACTTCTTGGCCTTCAGCTTGGGCTATTCTAGCTTATCATTCTGGAGTTATTAGACCGTTACGAGACCTTGAGAGGCCCGAAACTTTGCGACTGGGGATAATGTCAAGCATATGATAGCATACGCCCAAAAGTGGCTTCGAAACTAGGAGAATGATTTCAAAATTAGCTCCTTCCGAATAAGTCGAAGGTTCAGGAAATGATTGCTTTTGAAGACTCGGCAGCTCAACTGAAGAAGCTTCATATTTACTGAAAAGTTCAAGTGGAAATTTGAAAGAAGCGCTTGCCATTCATAAGACGAATGATCCAATCAGCTATAACTATTTATCAATTGGAAATTCAATTATCGCACTCACCCGAGCATGCTCGAGCGGCATTCAAAATGTGCAAGCTGATACAAGCAACGGACGAGAAAGATGAGGCGAGCTGAAAAATGACGCTACATAAACATTAAAACAACATTAGGCTGTAATGGCCCTTTAAAGGACCTGACTCAATGAACTAAGCTGAGGAGAGCAAAACAAAGCTAGGTGAAGGAGGCAATTAGTGAACGCGGCGAAAGGGGTCTCAAGAGCGCCCATTTTAGACGTAAAGTGTCGATTTGTGGTTTGGGACAAAGATGCGCAGCCTACGACTTGCGATGACAAATCTCCGAACGACGCCGTAGATGTCCCGGGTGACAAGTAATAGTAGCTAAACTAGTTTCTCTGTAGAACAAGATAATCCTTACTTGAGATATACGAGGAACTGGACCAGATGGAGGGTAGGAAGTGCGCATCATGGCATACAGGTTCTTGAAATCACAACTCCTATTTCCGGAAGTACAACCTGATCCTGGCGCAATTGGCGACTTGGCATCGAGGAGATCTCGAAATAGGAGCGGCAGCTCAAATTAGCCCGAACACTGACCGTTCAACAGCGTTGGTTGATCTAGAACTTGGAGCGTGGGGGAAAGGGCCCATGGCTTCGACCCAGCAGTGGAGGCATTATGCGTAAATATTTCTCAGATCTGATAAGTGCCGTACTCAGTCTCTCGATTTATCACCATTCAAAGTCGAGGGAAGGACGGTATGCTCTGAAGGGCGAGGAAGAATTTGGCTTCATCAGAGGATGTTGCCGGGCTGATAACTTGAATGGCAACTTATTGAAACGGAAGAAACAAGTCATCACAGACTTCGTGACTTATACTCGCCAATGGATCTGGCTTTCTGGAGAAGACGTGCAAATCATCGATTGGTATCGGTGCCCCGATGCAGCACTATTCGAATTGCCTTACTCTTCTATCAAATAAATGAATTTGGGTAAGTCTATCTTCTTCTAGCGCAGGAGATCGTTTCTTACCGACCTCAGTTCAAATAGGTAGCATTGCACTTCCGAAAACAATATCGATTCCGTCCTCACTACGCAGCAATCTACGGTCTTGTATATGCTTTGATTGGATCTCGTCTCTAACTTCCCTATGTAGCTAGTGTCTTAGCCAACGTTCTAAGGACAGGCTGCAGATTAGGGCGCTTTTTGTGTGTTAAAGCCTCACCCAATAAGCACATGCTCATTCGGTGAGTGGGTGTGCCAGGAACGCCTAGGAGTTTCTCTTTTGAAGTCGCTTGTTTTCTGATCCGTTGCCATGTCGTCTATCCGCTTACCGACAGCGCCGACTTGCACCACTTGTAAATGTTAAAGATATCGATCATTCGTACGACCTAAGTCGTTCTCCAGAGCCATGGAGCACCTGCGCAGTCTTCCTGAATTGCGAACCTTTCTTAATGCTGGCAATAAAGTCAACTCACGATGGCCAGCCCCGCTCTGTAATGAACTATGGACGCTTCTTCAGGTTGCTGCCGTCGCGAGCACGCCTGAAATGGTGTCTGCATTGCTAGAATTTGGGGCAAACTTGGAAGACCTAACAGTCGAGAACAAATCAGTCATCGACCTCGCTTACGAGGCTAGAAATTGGCCATGCTTTGAGCTCCTTAAAAAAGTCGCAGATTACAGATACCACAACCCTAAATCCCACCAACGCGACAGACGGCCAGAAGTACTACGGTTTTACCCTTCCAAGTCTTGGTTAGAGCTGGAAAATCCTATCGAGAATTACGTGAAAGGGATGACATTGAAGGAAACTGGGGACATGATTCACGCCACGCGATCTCACGAGGCGCTGAATTCGTACGTTCCATATCCTAAGGAGAGGCCATACCTTATCGGTGAGAGCCAGCACTTACTGAATCGAAGGAAGTTGAATGTTAGACCACTCATCGTTTATCTCAGGCCCATTTCAAGAAGTAGCCCATTTCGCTTCGATCCACCGCAATGAGGATAGACTAATGGAGCGCGCACTAGCTTTCTCCAAGTTTTGGTTGCACCGTTGTGTGAAGTATCACCATCATTCTTGCAATCGGTCAATTTCAATCTCCGATATATGTTGGCCAACACTGCCAAAGAGAGTCGTGGATGTGGGCCAGTTTAAAAACGGTGTTGTAAAACTCGTCAAAGGAAGCGATCTCCGGTCTCCCTATTGTGCTCTGAGTTACAGATGGGGCACCTCGGCGTTAACCACTACCGCAGCGTCAATCGCAAAGTTTGAAGAAGCCATTCCGTTGGAACTTTTGCAGACTGAAATCAGAGACGCATTTTTGATCGCCAGCAGCCTCGGGATCCGTTATGTTTGGGTCGACGCTCTAGTACGTATTTTCCTGACAGGCGTTGGCTTTTCCCTGTTGTTTATCTACGATATGGCTAATGTTGAATCAGTGTATTGTTCAACGAAGCAAGGATGACTCCGGAGACTGGGCTGAGGAGGCTTCCAACATGGCATCTGTGTACGGCAATGCGACAATGAATATTGCATTCGTAGATGCGATCGGTTTTGGCACGACTGCACAACTTGACAAAGCAGCAAGAAGCCGTCCGCATGGTCCGCTTGATACTCGGGGCTGGACTTTTCAAGAGAATCTATTGTCCAGACGAGTGTTGTTCATCACTACATCAGGCCTGTACTGGGAATGCTTAGACGACGCTATGTCGGAATCCTGCCCACTGGGTATCCCGGGACCAACTGATGATTTCTATGCGGCAGACAATCGCAAACTCAAATTTTCGATATTTAACAAGGACTCCCAGATATCTATACAAGACCTTAGACGCAGTTGGAGACGGAACGTCGTAGAGGAGTACTCGATGCGGAATCTGACCTTTGAAGAAGACAAGGTGGTAGCAATGTCGAGTATCACGGAAAGACTTGCCTCACCACTGAATGATAAATGTTTTCTCGGAATATGGAAACAAGACGCGGTCCGCTTGCTAATGTGGCATACAGCCGCACCGTCTCCAAGATGCGAGAAGCTGATATTTCCATCTTGGTCTTGGTATTCGATACGAGGCTCCATCTTATACGGCTCTTGGACGCCATTCGGTAGCAATAGGCAAAGAACAACTTCTCGAGCGAAAATGAAAGATGATATGGAGAGCGTCGATGTTCAGCTACATGATATATACTGTGAGCAAGATCAGGGCAACCCGGCCATTCATCGAGGGCACATCACATTGTCAGGAAATACTATGAAAGGCTACTTCAAGCGTGGCATGTCAGGTCCATTATTAATCCCCAGACGAGGCAAGGAGGCTACGCTGATTCGGGATCTAAAGAACCACACCCTCCGACCAGCTCGTCATGATGGAGGTCTTCAGAATCATTGTGACTATGTGGTTGAGTTTCCATTCCTCGATAGGAATGACTATACTAGACGGCATGACTATCACGAGGTGATGTGCATGATCATGGGTAGAAATGACAATGATGGGTTTCCAGTTGCACTGATATTAGAAAAGACTGAGAACGATGACAAATACCGGCGCGTTGGAGCGGTTGCGATTGACATGAGGATGTTTCACGAGCAAGATCCGACGAAGGTCAGGAAACTTGTAATTATATAGGGCTCCAAGTGGGAGCTCGGCAAATCCATGAAAATGAGCGTAACAGCTATTTTGGACAAGTGAGGATCTTGGCATTTGGGATCGGCCATTGCTTGCGCTCGGCTCATCAACATCAAATAAGATGTCTCCTTGAGGCTGCTTTTGTTTAACCATAAAAGAACCGTGATTGAGAGACGTAGCTGAGAACTTGTTATGGAGACTGGATTCTCTTGGTCAGTGTGTTGTTGATTGCATGTCAAACGTATCGAAGACAAAGAGATGAACAGCGACAAGGTCCTTCACAAAGTAGAATATTCATCATACATACGTGTAGAAAAACAGGGTACACGACACTGTAGAACAGACCGCAAACACTACTGGGGTTTACAGGAATTCTGAAACCCCTACAATCAAGCTGTACATGGAGTTAGAGAGGGAGCTAAGGGTTGAGATATAGGTGGAGTTTAGTGCAATGGTGGAAGAGGGGCCCTAGAACTTGGATCTTTTTGTCTACTATGCTTGGCTTTGGTGTAAGATGAACGGTGTGAATGACGGGTTTCACGGCGAAGGAAAGGCGTCGAACAATGTGGGAACGTGCCGAAATTCACAAAGGTTGTGCTATGACGTGTCAGAAAAAGAGCTCAGATATGGAAGCGAGGAGGAAAAAACTTTTGAGGATTCTAAATTGCTTAGTCTAATCTAATTCTGTGCTGTGAGGCAACTGTCTACTATAAAGCACTGCTCGGTAGGGTTGCCACCTTCTCGCTGAACAACTTCTCTGCACGACTCCAGACTGGGTTCTGCCTCCAGTGCTTGAGCTCAAGAAGATGCGGTAGAAGTGCGTCACTGAAACTTTCAGATGCCTCACGTGGTAAAAGTGACGGTAAATGGTCTATGGAAATGACTGTGAGAGGGGGATCATTCTTGACTTCTACAGGAACTGTCGGCTTGTCAAATGTGGTGGCAACCGTGTAGATAGGGACTGGATTGTTTGGGTTACTATCAAATGTCAGCGGCCCATTTTTAGCCAGGGAATCAGGATACGGACGTTGTGTCTGCTGACACATCGCAAACGACAGACAGCTTGCGGTCTGGGGTATCTAGAGACTTCATGTCGACGAAGTTGGGGAGCTTGGAGGTGAGGTAAATACTAAGAGTTTATATTGTAAGTATGTATCTTGCGCAAGACTGTTCAGATGATAATTTACCAGTTGATGAAGATGTCACTGTCGGTAATTTCTGGGAATCTATCACAGTATATTGTCAGTGGATACTCTTCCTAATAAAATTGGGTGTCAACAGATTATTTCGAGCGCAATCCGCTTAGTGACTAGGATCCCCTCAGAAGGATGCTGTGTATGGAAGAGCTTACGGGCCACCCTTAGCTGTCTCCGCCTAAAGCACCTATAGTATAAGCATTTGTTCATCTTGGATGCGGCACATGGCGTAGGGATTCAAATGGCGCAAGGTGTACAAACCAGATCCCACTTATTCACATTCTCAGTCGGAACTCCAGCACGCAAGCATAGATCAACGGCACCGCTGCCACATCTACCCAAAGCTCCAATGACAAGCACTCTTGGTGCCTTGCCAGTCTTCTCTGATCCTTGTGCAATCGCCTTCTTGACATCTGCGATCAAATCGTTCTCGTTGGGATAGCTTGATACCGATGGGAAGGGCTCGTTCTTTGGGTCTGTAACACTAATTAGTGATAATCGTACGGGCCTAGAGGAGACACGAACGAGTGAGTTGCCATGCCCAGTTTTCAAGTGCCAACGCAGCTCCCGCAAATCCAGCGTGGTAGCCAAAAGCTGCCACTCTGCGCCCCTTATCGTCTTGCAGGAACTCGAGATCCAGCAGAGTTCCACCACCTCGTGGGAAGCTTCTTAGCGTCAGTACCATTTCTCGAGGACCCGTTCGCGCGCGGGGTTGTTCACCGAGCCAGGACTGTCTCCCATCCTGCCTGTTCTTTATAACAGTGGGCGAATTGGACGTGGACGTGCTCTAGAGGGACTTGGACTTATCAGCTAGGCCCAATCAGATATTTCCAGCAGTGGTTTACTCACATTTCTCGACTGGCAGCTCTTTGAGGCCAACAATAATGGTATCCTTGGGAGCATCGCGCCAGCTGTTCTCCTCAACGAGAGTCGCGCCCGCCACCTCGAACTCCTTATCGTCGAAGATTCTTTGTGGACTGCGCTCGACATTGATACGATAACCAGCCTCAATGAGCTTCTTAGTTGTAGTTGGGGTGAGGGCACTTCTATGCTCGAGTGCCTTACCCAATTCGGATCGAAGGTGAAGGTTGATTGACATCTTCCCGAGCTGGACCGATCCTCTCTGGATCAATCCGTATGTCAATTGCAGTAGTATGGTGACAACGCGATGTTGTTGGCGTGGGAGGTGAGGTGTATTTGTGGTTATTGAAGTTTTGGCAAATGCTCTTTTTTACTGTGACGATGAGTAACCGGCAGGTCGGAGGCAGGTCGGAGGCAGTGAAGAGGCTCTTATTGGTTCCCTGGTGGAAGGTTAAGCTAAGCGAGGGTGCGGAAAGCTTGAAAGCAAATGTAATGCCTGAGGCAAACTCAAGAATGTCTACACTGATAATTGAAAATGATCGAGAAAGTATAAAATATCTAATTGCCGGGTGGACAGAACTATTTTCAATCACCAAATAAAGCAGATGATGGAACTTTACATTCTCAATAAATTAATCATAATCTTCTCCCACCTACTGGCAACTAATCACTTCGCGTTGCTGACCACCTTGGATCGAAGTAACTGTTGTCTTTGATATTTTATAATATGGAACTCATAAGGTCGGAAATATGCATCCCGCGTATTTGTACCATGCTCTCGCGAGATAAATTCGATTATGTTTGCTGGCGATCACACTCTCTTTTCAAAGCAGGGCTTTCGGACACTCGTAGTAAGGCTCGACCCGACGAATCAGCGCATTATAAATAAACCTCCTACGCGCGCAGATGCAACCAGACATACCGATTAGAGCCTTAACAAACGTGTGATGATACCAGGGTGAAACACATATTTTTCTTGAATTCGTCGACTAGAAATTTCACGAGTCATTGTATGATATAAGAGGCGCCAGCCGTAGTGTGTGAGAGGTGTAAAAAATAGATTAAACACACGAATAATAGAGTTTACGATACAATATTCCAACACAAGTTTTTAGCCTCGTTTTTTTATGCGACACTTACCCCTCTTCTAACACTCGTAAAAGTACAGGCTTCAAGAACTAGTTGACACGATAGTCAAACTTATCCAAAGCTCTACTGTTGTAACACTCTCCTCTCCAAAAATGGAGTCATCATCTGGAAACCAGATCATCCTTTGTATTGATGGCACAGGCAATCACTCGAAAGTCTTTGCGGGCACACCAGTCAAAGCCAAACATAAGTCAGATCGCACGAGAATAGCAAGGAAAATGGACAAAGTTCTTCCCGCGCGCAAGGCTGAGTTCGACCTCCTTCACGAATCGTAAACCAATCCATAGAACTGCTGCTTAAAAATGTCTATAAGCTGACGGCGACAGATATATGTCGAATATGAGGGCAACGACCTTGGGCAATATGAGCCAAAAACATTTTAATAGATATGTCAAGGGCATCTTACAGGAAGATCGAGAGCTTGCACAAGCCGTGATCACCAGCTACTTCGTCGAAGCTCAGATGAAGCCCGAACCCAATGGAATAAAGGTTGTGCGGTCAGCTGTCGATAATTCAGGGCTATGCGACTACGAGGATCTATTCCCTGCTAACGAAGACGAGTACGACTCACAACCAGTCGAAGCTTTCGACAATGACAATGATCTCAACGTGAAGTCACTTTCCAGGCCACAGGCTTTGCTCATGTCATCGGCGAGCCTCGGGCCTCAAGAATTGAATGAGCTGGAACGGTCAAACGACGTCTATGACCGCAAAGAAGATGCAGAATTCTCTAGTGTCCTTGGAAGGGAACATGCTAACAACCGGGGGGCTTCTTCCCACAAGAACGTCATTCGAGTGCCTGCGCCCGACGAGTACAAGACCAATGTCCGCTGGATCTACGAAAGCATCCCTAAGACCTCGGATACAAAGACTTTCTACTTTCCCGGGCCCGGAACGCTGCCCAAAGACAATGTGTTTGAGAGGACAGGCCTGCACAGCTGTGCCAACTGGTTGGCCCAAGGACTCGGATTCGGCATAGAGAGAAGAATTCGACGAGGCTATGAGTGGATATGCGAACATTATCGTGACCAGGACACTGACATCGTGCTCGTCGGCTTCTCTCGAGGCACCATGGTCGCTCATGGCATCGCCACTCTGATATCCGATGTGGGCATTGACAAAAGGAATCGGGATACTCTGTACAAGATATGGGCCGAGAACACAGAGCCAAGCGATTTGGAGAGAGCTCTGAACACATTCAAAAGGGCTTACGATACAAGCAAGTGGTATAATGATGTCAGAGTTAGAGCTTGTGTGCTATTTGATTCTGTATGGCAATCGCGCGAACTGAAGACGCTGCCCTCTCTTAAAAAGTTCCCAGCCGTCAAAGTCGACAATGCCTTTCACGCCATGGCCATTCATGAGAAGCGCTATACTTTCCCCTTGGAGCGCTTTACTCGGAGTGGATTCCGGGAGTGTTGGTTCCTGGGACATCATTCAGACGTCGGCGGAGGGAATGAGGACAGGAGAGCAGCGAACATTAGTTTCCTCTGGATGCTCGCAATGCTCCAGGAACAGATTGGCGTCACATTTAAGAAAGACAAGGTCGAAGAAGCCGTCGCGGATGGGATTCTCCACAACGGTATGCTGCATATCAACAGGCCTTGGTCAGTTGAAGTCGGTCCAGAGAGGATCGTCAAAAACGGAGACACGGTCCACTCCTCGGTGGTGGAGCTTCGTAAACATGTGGTCGAGGATGGAAAGCCGCAAAAAGTGAATCTGCCAAGTCGATATAGAGTGCAGGAAATTACCGAGTTTGAATGGACATTTTGGTCAAATTCAACGACATGTTGAATGAACTGCTCAGTTAATATCTACCTCAATATCGGAATATTAGCACAGGACAGAGATAGAGTGGAAGATACCTGTATCCCAAAACACTTACAGTATATAGCAGGAAAAGGCTTAAAAAATAACGCTACATAATTGCAAGACAAACATCAGGCTGCAATGGCCCTTTGAAGGCCTATTTCGATAAGCCGAGCAAAGCAAAGCATACCAAAGCAAGGTCAGGTGAAAGATAGGATTCAACCCCGCAAAGGCGGTCTCAAGAACGTCATTTTGGACATAGTTAAGTATCGATTAATCCCTACCCCATCCCCATAGCTGTTCTCCTGCCAGAGTATAAAAGCTTCTTTCATTCCCGAGAAACTAAAGAGGAACGTTTACGCTTGAGAAGCTTATTCATCTTGCATCCTTCCTCTCTCACGCCACTACTGTGCCACCTTCCCTTCTCGTAGAAAGAAAAAAGAAACAAAATCCAAAAAGTCATCATCGTCATGCGTCATCGTCATCCATGGCTTCGCTTCGCTTCGCTTCCAAAGAGGATGCAAGCCAGCGCAGAGCACAGCGCACCCGATCCCCCCATGCCCATGTCTATATCCATTGTCCCATGTCCATCCCAAAAAACGTGAACGTGGGAGTGGGAAGCGACGTGGGATTTTTTAATTTGTCCAATCAATTTACTCCATGCCCCGCGCAGGAACAACTATTCTCCCCCCGCTCTTCCCCCTTGCCCTTGGAGCTCGAGCTCTGGGTTTGAGTCTGGGATCCTGATTGCTGATCTTGATCCTGAAACTGCCGCGTGTAGGATTTTTTTTTTTTGGCTTGGCTCGTGCGTTAACTTCGTGCGGTACAGGCAAACTTTTGCCCGTCTCTCCGTGCCCCTGAACTACTGCTCGGCTAAGGATCTAAGTCACAACGAGGACAAGCTATTATTGGACTGCTGGGCTTTGCTGGGCTTTGCTGGGCTTGCTGAAGAGAGTGCAGATGGGTGGCTTCTTGTGCCTTTGTTTCGTCCTTATCAGTGTTTTTGTTGTATGACAGTTAAGTTAATATGGTTAGTAAGGCAACTGGATGGTGGTCGTCCCACCAAGTGTTCGCAAGGGGCCAGTTATGTGGCAGCCATACGTGTTTATCTGGTGTTTCGAAACAAAACCGCCCACAGTTTCCCTTTCCCCTGGAACCGCTACCGCTCAACCTCCCCCTGAACTACTATATGGAACAACAAAGGGGGGCCAATCTATCTGAGCACGAAACAAAAGAGGCCCCCTTGAAAAGGTCCCGCCCGAAGATAAGTGTGGGAGTAGATTGTGCAAGCTGCAAAGTTTGCATCTGCGAGCCATCATTCGTTGTCGTTCCATCTTGGATCATTCAGCCGGGTTGCTCTAGTGTTGGTGGCCTGTGGTCCGTCTTTCTGGCCACACCGTCTACCGTCTCCGTGTTTCAGAAAATAGAAAAGAGACGTAGTCACAGCCACCACCATCACGTGCCGCGTCCCACACCCACCACGACTGGCGCTCCTTCCATCCTGCAAGCTCGATCCTGCAAGCGCGTCGTCCAATCAGCGGTCGCAGAGGGCGCAGTCTGCAGTTTGCAGGTTGTAGCTGAGCGCGCAGGCGGGCGGGCGGCTATGAAAGCTCAAATATAGCAGCGCGAGCGGGAGTTCTTAGAATAGAAGGTCGGGTCTATGTAGCTTAGCCAAGTGTGGTATCGTACGTTGGTTTGTTGGTTTGTTGGTTGGGTTGGTATGTCATGTGCATGTACATGTACATGTACATGTACATGTACGAGTAGACGAAAAGCGGGGCACTATAGCGGGAGGGGGATATAGATATCCAGCCAGCTCCCACCCCTCCACCACATCACCTCTGTGTTTCAGACATACCATCACAGCTTTTTTCCTTTTTGAAATACATCTCTCTTCCTCATCTATCCTTCAGACTTTGAGAGCTTTTTTTTCTTTTCAACCTACCAACGATACCCCAATAGCAGCTGGTCTAGCTTGTTACTGTTATTACTTGTACACGAGCGTCATTTCGTCTGAAAGTCAAACAACAATCCACCCTTGCCTCCAGCAAAATCACCCATCCACCCATCCCTTGATTGAGCTGCGCAGAAGGTCACGCTCTCTGGAATCAACATTATCCTACGAAAGAAGAAGAAGAAGAAGAAGACACATATATACATCCTCGCACTGCATCTTCCTTCCTTCCCCGTCATACGACGAGCTTCCGATCCTTGATTGTGCGACTTGTTGACTCTCTTCATCTCCGAGCCTGCATCACCTCGACACAAAAGAATCAAAGCCCAACCCCCAAACACACAACAAGAGCAACAACCAAAAACAAACACCCATACGCAAAAGAAGGAAATCCTAAAAACAAAAACCACAAAACATGTATTCCATCTTCCTCCTCCCCGCCGCTCTCCTCCTCAGCACCACCGCCATCCTCCCCGCTGCCACCGCACACCCCATCACCGCCGCCCTGCCCTCCAAGATCAACACCCGCAGCCTGCGCACCCTCTACAACGACTTCACGCCCTCGACCCTCGCCTACACCGCGCCCGACAGCGACCACACCCTGCAGTCGCACCCCGCCGGCCAGATCCAGCTGCAGCTCAGCCAGGGCCGCTACGTGCCTCTGACCTTCGCCCTCTCGCCCGCTACATGCATGCCGCTGGCGCAGGAAGTCAGCTGCCTGGTCGAGGACCTGGCGGACCGCGTGTGGGAGGATTACACTGCGCGTCAAGCCAGTGGTAAGGGCAAGGGCAAAGGATGCCGCGAGATCGAGGCCTCGGTCGCGATGCCGGTGGGGGATAGGGAGTACCGTGCCACGGTCGAGATGGAGGTGCATGGGCACCTGGAGGCGGAGGCGTTCCAGGAGGTGGTGGAGAAGCTCGGAGACGCGGTGGCGGCCATCGAGAGGGAGAAGGTCGGGATGGGGATGCGGGGTGGGATGGGCAGTGTGGGCGTGCAGATGGCGGTTGATGGCGTCGGGGTCAATGCTCGCTGGACCTTCTACGAGGTTGTCGATGGCGTGGCTGAGAGGTGTAGTAGCTAAGAGCTGGGCTTTTGGAGCTGCCTGGCGTTTTTGGGGGGTTTTGGTTTCTTGGCTTTGGTGTACGAGTACGAGGATAACTGATATGACATGATATGATACGATATAAATTTAAAAGTATTGTTATTACTCACATGTTGAAGCATATCGAAAGGGGTCCAGGTTCAGAAACGGTGACATAACGTTCTGTAATGGACACAACGAGAGATCTACTACACCATGAAAACCAAACAAGGATTTCAAGTATACTTTCAAGCTCTTTCTAAAGTCTGTCCCTGTATAACGAGACGTATCCTGTAACGAGACAAATCTTAAGTATTTTGAATTCAAGTAACCCTAATTTTGTAAATATATTAACATTTCAATATATTTCTGTTTTAGTTATGTTATATATCTCTCCCGAACACTGCGCGTACCTTGCCAGAAAATTCCTACTCCCAGAATATCCTCAGATTAAGTTAAAGTGAAAAGTGACCTTATGCGTAGCTAATAAGATCGGCTGTTTTCTTCTTGGGAAATGCTTTTGCGCGACCAACTTCCGACTTTTCACTTCCGGTTTTCACTTCTTCGCTCTTTACACTCTACGTACAGTAGAACGACCCAGTGGAAGGCGAAATGGGTGTCGCGGGACTTTTAGTTTATGATTTTTAGCGTACTCCACTTTCTAACAGGTTGTAGCTGTGCACTCCTACCCCAGTTATACTACCAAAGTACCTCTGCTAATCCACCGACCAAAGCCAGAGCCCGCCCTAGATTCCTGAGCTTTCTGTGTCACGTGTAAAATGTGGATTGCTGCCTAAAAGTCGATGTCATTTGGAGAATCTCCGACCAAAATCAAGCTTTCTTTTCATTCAGTACATCTTTCGATATGTCGATACCATTGTGCAAGGCCTTTGGCTAGTTTCTAGCGGACTTCTTCTGGCCTAAATACGATAAACACCATTTAAAATTTAGCGCTCCTGTACCCACAACAACAATAGCTTGTATGAGACACTGTAAATCTTTGGGGTGTCCTTTCTGCACCATTCTCATGGCCAGTGCTAATCTATCGTTCTTGCCTGATGAGGCATTGTACAATGATGAAGTCGTCTTGAAAAGAGCAATGATAGACCCTGAACAATCTCTTCAGCTTTGTATTGGAATGGACGACTTTTCGCGTAGTTTCTTCTATCGCGTGCCGCCCGGATGGAGTATGTTTATTTCAATTTGCAGATGCCCGAGTGAGCTCTACCGCTAAGACAGATAGGACTTCCTTCAATTGCAAAATTGGATAAGCCTTGGGATCAAGCAACGCTTATACAAGCTTGGATGTTGAACTGTACGTCTAAGCATCCCGAGTGTAGGCAAGCCACAGGTCGAGAGCTTCCAAAACGTCTTCTTGACCTTAAACCATTTGCCAATTCAGATGACATCAGATTGGTGGAGTCGCAGAGCATTTTGGTCAAAACAACATACGTAACTCTAAGTCACTGCTGGGGCCCACCCGTAAAACATCCACTTTGCACAAAAAAAGCGACGTTGAGCGATAGAATGCAACGGATCAAATTTGAACACCTCTCGTTGACATTCAAAGATGCTGTGACAATCTGTCGAGGCCTGGATCAGCAGTACCTTTGGATAGATTCACTATGCATCGTCCAGGACGATGAGAACGATTGGTCAGAGCAAGCAGTTGCAATGGGCTCAATCTATGGTGCTTCTTACGTCACTCTCGCCGCACTCAGCTCTGCAGATAGTACCCAAGGTTGCCGCATAAGGCCAAGAGACCCCTCTGAACCGAAATTATCAAGGTACCAGGATTTCGATTTCGGCTCTCGGCGCCTTCGAATCTTCGAACATTCTCCCGCTTACTGGCACTCGGAGTACGGAGATAACCCTTACAAACATGATGGTTACGGAGAGAATCCGTTGCGTACGAGAGCCTGGACACTACAGGAGCGAGAGCTCTCTTTGAGGACTATTAGCTTCGCTCAAGGACAACTACTTTGGCAATGTCAGACTGTGAAGGGTTCGTCACAGCTGCCGTGGCACGAGATGATACCAAAGCACGATGATTTCCGACCTTTACCGCTAAAGATCGATCATGATGAGGATGGCAGTCCTGGAGGTCCAGCCGTTCAGCGTGATCACTGGTATAGCCTAGTAGAAGACTACTCTTCCAGACACCTAACTAATGAAAGCGATAAACTACCCGCATTGGCTGGCCTCGCGTCGAGTTTCCACGAGAAACAAAGCCCAGGAAAATATTTTGCCGGCGTTTGGTCAAAGCATCTACCATCGGCACTCCTTTGGAGAGCACTGCCAATTTACATCGGTGGTCAAGCCAGACTCTCGAATTCGCTTGCCGCATTTCAGCCTCGTCATCCGCAGGTATACAGAGCGCCAAGTTGGTCATGGGCATCTATCGACAGTGAGGTCAGCTACGAGAGCCAAAGGATTAACAACTCGGGTAATAGTTTATGCGATTTCTTTGACTCTGGATACGGAAATTTCGAAATTACAGGCTCATACTACCAATTAGTGGCGACATTTGACCCTCTTGGCACGCCTTCGGATGCCTCGCTGCGAGTACAAGGCTGCATTGCCGAAGTTGGAATCAGTAAGCAGCCAATTAAAGACGATTGGAACAATAGTCTCCTCCTTCTTACCGGTGTAGATGGCATCACAGTCGGAGCATTCTATCCAGATATTGTTAATGATATCCAGGATGTACAGTCCGTCTTCGTCTTGAGCGTCAGATCTGAGCCATATCATTCCTCTGTTGAAATTTTTCCGTTTCTCTACGGGGCTCGATTTTCTTACTCTGAACCGGCAGACTGGACTGGTCTCGATTTGAGAATGGGGCTCGCCTTACTGCCAGCAAGAGCAGGCAAGGTTTACCGACGTGTCGGATTAGTGCGTTGGTCGCTGAAAGACGTTTTCGATAGCACACAGGCCGTTGAATTGAGAATAGTCTAAGGATAAAGCTAGATAAAAGCTAGGAAGATTTTGACGGCGCTCTAGTGCCCAGGCACCAGCGTGCTGGCACCTACTAATGGAATATTCGAGAAACCTGCTCTTACGCCACACGCGTGACTATTGTACGTTATATACGTAGAGTTATAATTAAATAAGATATAGCGAGCCCGGGCGTGAACATGATAAATTTTATCTAAACTAATATATATTATTAAAAATACTGAAATATATTAAAGCAGGAAAGCCTTAACTGTAATATTATAACTAAGATATAATTATAGAAATAGACAGATTAGGAGCTAAGGCTAATAAAGATTATATATTATTAAATAAACATTTAAATTACAGCATCATGCTGTGTGAACGGATGTAGCTCATCTCGTGTTTCACTTTTATATATCACGAATGCAATTCATACCATCATCTTCGTTCTCAAATACTCTATGCGTTTATCTGAAGGACCGAAAAAAAAACCTAGGGAGAACTGAGTCAAAATGCTTCCAATCCGACATAAAGCCTTCTTCACACCTTTATTTAGTACTTCCTGTCCCATTGAATTTTCAATGAGATTCCTCCCTTGCCGCACTTGACACAACGCGCCTGGAGTGCTTCGGCAGCCTGGTTCGGACCACAGAAGTTACAATGACCTGTTAGAGGAGTGTTGACAAACAGCTGAAGCACATCAAAAGCGAATTCGGGTATATCCTGTAAAGTGGCCCGTAAAGTTTCAAGATCAGGGCTTTGCATCATTTCTTGAAACTCCTTTCTAGCATACTCGAGGGCTATGGCCCGCAGCGTACTACCTGGTGTATGGATGGCGTAAATATCTGTGACCACGGATAGAAACTCTTCTATATTAGGCCCCGCGTTAAGCGTGTTTCTGAATTTCTTCTCTACGAGCCCCATCAGCAACGGCACATCATATTTATCTGCCAAATTATATGTTTGGACTTGAACCAGCAATTGTAGGTGCTCGTCTTTGCTCTTATCAATCGACTCGTTATATTTCCCCGTATAGAAGTATTTAAGCATTACTTCAACAGGGACTGGATCATCATCGTCCAGATCCATGACGCCAGTATGTGTCTCCTATAAAGAGTGAGATTTCGAGCTAGATAGCGGTTCTTCTCGACATCATGACCTTAAAGCCTGCTGTACATGCCGCGTGCAAAACCTTCGACTGAGAGCAAACGATCACACGGTGAACTTTCCAAGATCTCTCAGAACATCTGATGGTCAGATCAGAATAACATTCATTATTGAAACATCTATCTAACATCAGTCGTGGTCGAGAGTCTATCAGATCATACCCACAGAGCAATTGAATCGAGGACGCTTTCGGGCATATTTCAGCCCTCCAGCCCAGATTGACAGAAGTGAAAGTGTTGGGGAAATATTAGCTACTAGAAAACTTTCGGCGCGTAGTCGTGCGTCAAAATCCTTCACATAGGTTGAAGACAATATGATGTTCACATGAAGAGAAGCAAGACCAAGATGGGTGGATGCCACGTCTTATAATCATTACGCAACACGTTATAATTTATCCATGTCATCATTTGGCATGCTTGTGGCCGTTCGGAGCTGTGATTTCCCCCTTGTTGTCCAATGGCATGAGAGCTTGCAAGCATCCCTTTCGCCGGCATCCCTTTCGCAGACGACGTCCGAGGCCCTGGATATCAAGTACAAGATCAAGCTCTTACCAAGAGAGATCGGTCGACACTTGTGAAGCGTAAGCAGTGCGGCCACTGAAGACATGCCGGCCAACTTCCTCAAGCTTCCCCGCGAACTGCGCGACAGGGTATACGAGCTATGTTTATTGCAACAAGAATCCATCAAGCCTAGCATGGATACCTACCCCTGGATCGAATTCATTTTCAATCGACAGCAGAAATTCTCACCTGGACTCCTCCGCGCCAACAAGACCGTCCACCACGAAGCCAGCTCAATATTGTATGCTCAGAATTGCTTTGATTTCACCGAGACTACCCCAAAGGACGTCGCCTCGTTCCTCGGAACGATTGGTCGTGATAATGCAAACTATATCCGACATATCTCTTTCGACTTTCCGACTCTCCGCGATCTAGAACCGGGAAACGTCACTTTTGAGGACAGTAGCGTGGAGATCCTCGCAAATATTCAGAGCAGTTGCGCCAATCTGAGAACGCTCACAACATCACTAAATAGTACAAATGCTATGCTATGCAAACTCGACGCACTAGATCACCCAAAGATTATTACCGAGGCATTGCAAAAATTGAATGATCGCTTCAGAGCTATTTCGTCTCTACAAGAGATTATCGTCGAGGTGTATGAGGACAGCCCGAGCGATTACATCAAAAGTAAAATGAAGGGTCACGGATGGACAGTCAATACAACAGAGTTTGTCGAAGAATGGGACTCCGACAGGTCTTTCGGCGACCTCGAAGATGATTGGGATCATGATTACGGATACGGTTATGAATATCATGATGATGACTCATATGATATTGACAATGATAGTGACTTTTGGAGGAGAGCGGGAGACTGAGCGCTTCTCCTGAATGCGCAAGGAAGCTACACGCTGATTACCGGCAGGCGGTGATTCATCCCTTCTACTATGCGAAATATACGACGAAGGCTGACTCTGATGTATAGTGCAGTAATCAGGCGTGAGGCCTGCGCGAATCTCTCTCAAGAAACTTTTAAACGCGAAGAACAGATTGATGATTTCGGATTTCAATTGAAGGAATCTATAGTCCTACACTTTGCCTTGCCTTTCATAATCGCTTATGCAATATCTTAATGCGTGGTTCCTCGAAGTCTTCATAGCTCATCACCTTCTCTTTCCTTAGCACTGCTGAGTTAGTCGATCGGCGAACATTAGTATAGTAATTTTTTCTAGTCGAGAATGTATTCCAATCTCGGACAGGAACATGTTAGGCAAAGAATATTGACGTGGTATTAACAAGCTTCTGTACGTGCTCCTATTCGCACTATTTACTTGGTTTATTAAGCGCACTTGCTTCTTATTTGACTGAATCAAGGAACGACATTAGAGCTACTGTTGTCACTGGCGGCGTCATAAGGATTTCCAGCACTTCGTCATTACAAACAAGAATATAGCTTTGTCTGATTAGCTTTCGGAGCGGTCGCTTGAGTGGGAACCTTTGGTGTAGCTCTGAGGACACTGTCTAGGTTGGACGGAAACGAACTACTCGCACGCCTTCTTTCCTGTAGGGCTATACATGGATATGAACTACTCCTAGCTAACTATATCTGCATATCCTTAACAGAGCTCTTCAATTCAACCGCAATAGGCTGACTTTAAGGAGTCGAAAATTCCAATGTCACAAGGCTAGTAACTGTAAAGTAGGATGCTCACTAAAATTTCATACACTCACAAGGAAAAGACGTTAGCCTTCTAAACAATGGATTCGTCTCAGCACGAAGAGTTTTTCGCTACGGAGAGATGTTATGAATATATGTACTGTACAGATTACGCAGCACTTAGCTCCGCAATGCGTCTTTCAATCTCAGGAATCTGCCGGAGCTGCACCTCAAGCTCCTCCTTCTCATCTTCCAGTTTCAGACGCTTGTCGGCGTCTAGCTGTGTGAATATATACTTACCCTGCCCATCAAACTGCAAAATCTTGCTGTGGTACTTCCACAGGCTGCGTCTGTGGCTGACCGTCATGAGCGTGATACCGAGCGCTTTCGCGTGGTCGTACATGACCTTCTCCATCTCCAAGGTCACGCTCGACGTACACTCATCCAAAATCGCGTACTTTGGTCGATTGTAGAAGAGCCTGGCCATGGCAACACGCTGCTGCAGGCCACCGGAGAGAACATCCCGCCATTCAGCCTCGGCGTCCCAGCCTTCTGGAAAGGAAGCGACGAGGTGGTCGAGGTCTAGGATGCGAAGAATTTCTAGCAGGTCATCATCTGTGATACCCTTGCTGCGCATGGTGCGTAAGGAATCAGGGTACGTAATTTGCTGTCGGAGAGAGCCGGCGCTCAGGTAAGGTCGCTGAGGCACATAGAAGACTTGCGTCAAAGGTGGTTTCCGTACTGTGCCTCCGTATACGGGCCAAAGACCACCGAGAATGCGGAACAGTGATGACTTCCCGCATCCGTTTGGCCCAACGACTAAGACGTGGTCTCCACGCTTCATAGAGAATGAGAGTGATCTTACCAGGACGCTGCCTCCTGGTGTGATGATGGGGCTAACAAGTCAGCATTTACAGTTGTTGAAGAGAAAGGCATCTTACACATTGATGAACTCAATATCCTCACTCTCGATCACCGTTCCCCTATCTTTCATGAGCTCTAACTGCTCGGCTGACGATGAGTCAGCAACAAGGGTCTTTTCAAACCGGCCGGCCTTGATGTCGTTCATCACGTCTAACAGAGTGGAGACTCGAGATGTGAATCCTGCTAGCTCCGTGATCTCCTTGTAAGAGAACATAACACGACCGAAGGCATCGGAGCTAGACAACAGCATCCGCCGGTTGGTGACGAAACTTTCTGTCCGGTCACCCATAGTTGAAGCTGTGGCTCCGGGGATCTTGAAGAAAACAGGCACACTACACAAAATAAGGCCCAATGCGCCCCAAACATATTTAATAATAAAGTCCTACTTCAGATTAGCAACAGGCTTGAAGAATACTTGGACAAGCTGACCTCCATGATACCGTGTGTAAAGCGCCGACGCAATATATCTGCTAAAATTAGAATAGAGTAGCAAGCAGAAGAATGTTGGCACATACGATTAACATGCTTTATAAGGGTAAAGTATCCCTTATCTAACGTATCTTTCTCAGCCTCGTGTCCATGGTACAGAGCGATCTCCTCGCTATAGTCTATCAATCTTGAATGCTCGAACCGAAACTCTCCCTCCAATCGAGCTTCATCTGCCACATATTTTCCAAAAGGAGGTGTCAAGGCGCGCATGACATTTGCTGATAACTGAACTAATAATGACATAAAGAACAGTCCTTCTCCGCCGACACTTTTCGATAGTGAATAATTATAGATAAGCATATCGAGCGTAGGCTTTGCCAAGTTTCCGTATAACTCGGCTAAGCTGTTCGCAAATTTCGACACATCTACTGTGATCAACTGGTCGGCATTCTTAATCCGATCGTCCAGGGCTGACAAGGAGTAGAAGGTCATGTTCGAGAGGTACTTGTCATGGATGTAGTTCGTCAACCGCGTTCGATACTGGAGGGACAGCCTGCACTGATGATAGGAAAGCTATACAAACATAGTTAGCCATGTCATTAGAGAGCTAGGTAGTTTGATGGGTTTACCATGGAATTTGTGAAGGTTGCAGGCACCGCAATCAGCATCCACCATACAATGCCCACCAAAAAGTCCTTTCCTTTGCCTCGCACGAGACTCGAGACCAACGCACCGTCCATGGCAGCAACTTTCAAGCTGATCAAAGTTCTGATCACCAAGAAGATACTATGGCTGACCAACAGCCGCATCTCCTTGCTCTTCCATCCTGGTATGCATATTCTCAGCAGCCGGAACAGGTTCTTGAAGAACTCTCTATTGATCTCGACCTTCTGTCTCTTTGGAGCCTCTCCACTGCCCAGTGCAGTCGCGCCTCGCTGTCTCGCCGCGGCTTGTCGTGCTGCTGCAGCTTTTTGTTCGGATATCGCATTGCGTATGCGGTTGAGGAGGGCAAAGAAGAGAGTCAGGTAGACGGTGCGGGAGATTTTCGTTCGGTGCTTGAGGTAGAGTGTTGTGAGCTCAGAAATGATGCTCTTGATAGTTCTATCGGGAGGGAGAAGCCTCAGCTTCGATTGCGCAGCCATCCTTCATGTGCCTACGAATGGGGTGTACCCGCTGGTCTGGGGATGGAGGAGAATGTGGGGAAGCTTTGTCCTCTGCCGCGAAAGTGCCTTGGAAGGCTTCATAAGGGTGTATGAAGGGGATGCATATCACGAGTGTAGTACAAGTAAACTTCTTGGCGTAAAAGAAAGTAGGGCAGCGAAGTATAGTTAGTCTTTGAAGCTATTGTTGTTCTGGTGTTTTCGACGTATGATGCGGACCTCGATGTTGCGGCTCCCCCCCTCGGCAGCCAAGGATTCGACTTTCACATGCCTCGAGCTCGAGGTCAAGAATGTTGTAGCCTGAGGCTCGAAGAGCAAGGCACGTGGATCAAGGCACGTGATAACTCAAGACTGTTGCCTGAGGCAGTAAATTCAGGGGCTTCGCTTCTGTCCTCGACCAATTCACGCATGGTATTGTCACTGTCCCCTGTATTGCTTGCTTGGTGCAAAGCAACCAACGTGTTCCAGGTCGTCGATTTGTTTCGCACAGCACAACATTTCCTTCGACAGCACAAGGTCTTGCAAGTTCCAGAATCTGTAGAACCATGGTTGCAGTTGCGGGACTTTTACGGGCCCCTATTTCTGTAGGTGCCTCAGGCTTTAGCTATAGCCTAGAGGAATACTGTGGCCTGGCAGGCTACAGTGGTTACCTACAGAGCTAATAGGACCGAAGGCCCTATAAATACAGCGTACCTGCCCACTGTAGAGCTCAGTCAGTCAAAGTTAGCATTCAGTTTAGTGGCACTACGTGCCCCGTATATCACGTGCCATTCAACGGGGAAACTTACCTCTCTCCTGGCATTTAGCAATCCTATCAGCGCCCTTGGACAGGATATTGTTATCTTACATACCACTAAATACAAGATGTCAAATATAAAATGGAAGAGCCATCTCGTTTCAATATCTTCATCACTAACATTCCAGCCATTATTTTTTCCAAACAGCCGTCGTTCTTCAGAAAGCCAATCCTACCACCAAAGCCGACTTTTGACCTTCTTCTCTACCGCCTTTACCACGCCATCAAGCCCCTTTCCCTCTCCCTCTACCACTCAACTATCTCCCCTTACTCCCCTCCCCACCTTTCTTCTCCTGTTTCTCCGGATCATCAACATCTAATAACATTTTCATCTCCACCTCCTTCGCTTTAACGCCCTCATCTTTCTTCGCTACTTCTTCCGGAGGACCAACAACTTTGATACTCGCACTCGTGCCTTTCGCAAAAACTCTGAGTCCCACAACCAAAGGCGCATCCCAAGGATCTTCCGGTTTAGCCGTTGTATTCATCGTAGCTGTAGGTGGAGCGGAGGAAGAATTGCCATCAGGCGCCGCGCTCGGACTAGCATCCTGCTCCAAAGTTTGCACACCAGCCGCACTTGCGTTCGTAGCTACGGCGGCTTTCTTATCCATCTCCTCCGTCCACCCCTTCGCATACGCCAAATCATAACTCAGCCCCACCCTAATCAACTTCTCCCTCCTACTCAGCCAATTCTGCTTGACCACATCCTCGATCTTCGGCTGCGAGCTATCCCTATACCCACTAACCTGCATTCGAACCTGATATTCCCCTGCTTCCAGCTCAACTTCTGTAACCGCGCTTCTGTCCCCGGAAGAATAACCACGAATAATATAGCTCTCTTGCCCAGCAGCATGAACCCTAAACGCTAACTCAAAAGAATATTGACCTGTGAGACCGCCGAAGTAGCGGGAGTCGAGCTGTGAGAGCACGATTACAGTGGTAGTGGGAGAGGGAAGGGAGAAGGAGAAATAAGTGGGATTCGAGAAGCCGGACCAGGGGACGGAAATGGTGGTCCAGTGCTGGGAGATGTTCCAGTCGGGTGTGAAGAGGCGGGTGCGCCAGACTTGAACGAAGCGAGAGAGAAAGTCGGAGAAGGGCATCCAGAAGATGCCGTCGTTGCCGAATTTGTAATTTAGGGTCGCGATGGCGGCGGAGGTCCATTCTTTAGAGCCATCGCTCCAAGGGCCGTTCCATTCGGTCTATTGGTCAGTGTTAGTGTTGGCTTTTGGAGAATATATTGCGAGTAGGAGTTAGAAGTGCGGAAACGTTGGGAGAGAAAGTAGGTCTTGGCGACCAAAACTACTATCTGAAAGGAAAATATGACGAGATGTTGACTTACCTCACCCCATGGGTTCTTGACCATTAGGAGACGCTGGCCCTCGTATTCTACTGCTCGAAGAACGGAGTAGGCGTGCCCATCTTCAATTCCTTGCCTGCCCAACTCATCGGGGTCTGGATGGCCGTACTCTCTGGTACCGGCGCCGAAGAGGAATTCTTTATTTACGTTGAGAAAGCCCTCTGTCCATAGTTGGTCGAGGTCGAGGACATCAGCCGAAACAATCTCAGTCGTAATACCTCCCGTTAAATCTTCCACACCCTCACTACTGGAATCAGCCCCCGCACTTCCAAGTTAGAAAAGAAAGGAACATACCCGGGCCAACCCCCATCAATAGCCTCGTAATCTCCGTGCGCCTTCGCAAACGCCTTCTCCACCAGCGGAACCCAAGTCTCATCCGGATGCGCACAACTCGCATAATACAACGCATCAGAATTACTCTGGAACGTCTTCTTCCACAACTTCCTACTAACCTCAGGATCCAATTTAGAATGACTCGCATCCCAAACCGCTCGCCGCTCATCGCTACAATCATCGTAATCCGGCGCCCTGATATATAACTTATCGTCAATGATCTCAGAGATCCACTCGCCGTCCCTGCTGAACACAAAGCCGTACACGCCTACCTTCTCATCTCTGCAGGTTGCAGGGCAGATCTTCTCGATTAGCCGAGGAACCTCTTCGTCGACGCAGAGAGAGCCGAGGGAGGAGATGAACCAGCAGTCGCCTTCTGCACCTTGCCTGATGTCCTTGACGTGCGCCCCTTTCCCCAAATAAAAGCTCGGCTTCTCAAAAATCCACCCCACGCGCCTTGCGCACGCGGGCGTACTCCCTGCATCACTTTCCCCAGAGGAAGGTTGATCAGGCTGGATATTGCCCCACGCGATCGCGCCCCCCGTGCTCGTCGCCTTCTGCGTCACATCATATGTAATCGTATCGTCTGAAGATGTAGTAGTGGGTGGAGGAGTTAGACCTAGGGGATTGAGGCAGTAGTCCATGTCGTCGAGGTCGAAGTGCGGGTCTGTGTATTTGGTATTTGTACGGCGGCATTCGGCGACGATTTGCGCGACTTTGGCTTCGCATTCTTGGACGGCGAGGGTGTAGGATTCATTGACTGGGCGGCCGGAGACGATGCCTTTTGGGGTGGAGGTACCGATTAGTTGGGTGTAGATGTTTGGGGGGAGGACGGAGGGTGCTGTGAGATGAGATGAGATGTTAGTGATTGTGTGTTAAGAGGCACGGGAGGCTTGAGAGAGTACGTTTGGTGATTGTGCTCGAGTTTCCCAAGCTTGTTTTCCAGAAATTATCGATGATTTCCTGGGAGCTCTGGGCTGGTGCTGTAGTAGGTGCAGCTGCAGCTGCAGCTGGAGCGGCCATGATCATGATGCTATGATGGTGTAAATGGTGATGGTGTAAATAGTGATAGCGATGGATTTCGTTGCAAATTCGAATGAGAGGTAAAGAATAAGGAAGTGATAGAGAATATAAAGACAGAGAAGGAGAGAGCGCCTACGTCGCAGGCAAGAGATCCTGCTGCTGGAGTTGAAACATTTGGGGGGTCATCGGGGCGTCGTCAGTAGGACCCAGACCCAGTCATCAGCTGCGGCTGAGAATATAAGGGAAGGCACCGGCATCAATCACAATCACCCTCCCGAGACTCTGCCACATCTTCATATTCTCGAACGTATAATCATCTCTTTGTAGAAGTTGCGATGTTGCTGAGGAGCTGATATTGAAATCTCTTAAGATTAAGAGGAAGGTCTGTCGTCGTCGTCTCACTGTATCGAATAGATAGTGGCGGCTCGACCCGCCCCCGCGCGCCGTGGTGACGCGGCGGAGACTAGGAGCGACCTGGAGAAGGAGATTCGTGATGAAGCGCATACGGGAGTTGAATTGTAGTCGCCAAGTCCTTCCTCTGTCTGCTCTACCTCTGCCCTACAAATCAGAGTGAGAGGGCCAATAAACCCGTTGCTCGTATCTGAAGACTGAAGACAACATCTTCGCTCAGAAACTGTGTCGGGTTCTCGCTTGTAGCTAAGCGAGACCGGATGGGGGCAACCAGCACGTCCACGTCGCTCTGCATTTCTCTCATCTATCTATACGATTGGACCTCGTTATATCAGAATGTGATGTGGACAGGGATGCAGTAGGGTAGCTGGCTCGCTATTGATCTAAAACGTGAAATAAATTGAGATTATATAACAACGCTCAAATTGTTTTCATCAATAATATGTAACGATTCGTTTGCTTACTCAAGACCAGCATCTCTAGACTTTAGGTATCGTCAGGTTCTACATCTGAGGCTCTGTCGAGTATCACTAGGTCTTATACATGTGACAGACTTTTAAAGTATCAGGGACGTGTTGACAGTTGCGTTCTTTATATAGTTGAAGAGCGAGTTGATCCTTGATCAATTCTAGTGTCTCTTAGCTAGATGGAGTCATGATCAAAACTATTCATACCAGCTCTAACATAATACAATAGCATACATCATTACTGTGGAGGGCATCACCATATGCAGGTAGTCAGTAGGATCTGGTATGCTGAATACAGAATATGAATAAGAATATCAATACACGTATATCTAGACGTCTAATGAGAGCTCATAACACAAAAGATTTAGTGTGATAATAAGTGAGTGTGTACGCTGTATGTGTAGGTGTAGGCCTGCGCTAGCGTCTTGATATAAGATGCGCCCATCACGTGAAAAACACATGACCTACCCCCTTCTCTCTACCACAATGGCATCAAATACAACAGAGGCAATAGTCCCCTAGTATTTCGCTGTACTGACCTAATGGCAAAGTCAGAATCGACATAATCCTGGGACATAGAATGGTTGTCACCGCTCCCGTAGGATGAGGCGAAGGTGCTTACATGCTGACGTGTGATTGAGTACTTTAAATTAGTAAGCTACTTTGAATCTCACATTTGGACCCCCTCGCCAGAAATAAAACACTTCTCAAGCCTGGCAGATTTGTGCATTCTTCATTCGAATGTAAATTATATTGTCCGCTGCGAAGATGGGTTTGACTCAGAGCGACACCCTCGCGCTGGTGGCGCTAGTCGTGGCGCTGATTGCGCTTTGTAATGGCTTCATGCAGGCGGCGCAACAGCTGCTAGGCACAGCGCAAGGTTATCGCAATTGCAGAGAAGATATCATTGGCCCGTGGTCTGTGACAAGACATCGCAAGTGGATATGGCGAGAGGTACGTAATGGATACTTCCAAGTTCCGTGCTGTATTAATATACACATAGTTCCGATTCGAAGTGTTGTACCAGATACCTGGGATCATGATTTTGACAGATGCTAGATTACAGAAGTTGCAAGAAAACAAAAGACGCCAAATCTGCCTTCTGAGTTGTGTGCAGTTAGACCCCGGAAGTCACCCGTATGAAAGCGTGTGGAGAAGGCTGTTCCACCTGGGTACTGGTCAGACGAACGCGATAGAAAGAACAGCCCACAGCCACCAAAGGTTTTCTGAAGATGGCTTGAATTCGAATATCGCTCTAGACTCCGCTGTCAGTTGGCAAAGTCTTATTCAAGAATTACATAATATTTATACGAGTTATTGGCCAGATGATTGCACTTGCCGTCCGGCTTTCCGGCACAAGATGCAGTCAAGGGAGAAAAGGACTACAGCTGCTGTGGCCTATACGGTACGAACGTAGGATTTCAATCCACCTGAAGTTGTCCGTCCACTGGCAGTCTCTACAGTTAGAGATGTTGTCGTACTCGTTATGAGGATGGGTATGACTTGGCGAGAGCTGCGACCTGGCAAAGGTCAGATGCAAGCAGATGGTGGCGGATATAATGTCTCTTCCAGCGAGATTCGAGGTGTTGGTACTGTACTCCGTTTTGGTATCGAGAAGCCAGAGCAGCTTATTGAATACATTCCAAGCATAGACTCAGATAAAATGCTATGCGGTCTTCTACCGGTCGATAAAGAGCTCGTCCGCAAAGATCTTTTTGAGCTTTTTGAAAGGGGTAGAAATGTTCCAAACATTTCGCCAATCCTATTGTTCCTTGGTGTAGAGCATTCTGCTCGCAACGCACTACTCCATCCGGGACTACAAAAGTTCATTCCAGGTTTCGCCGAAGTCTGGACGCGTACTGCTTTTAATGACCTGATTTTTTTCATGGCGCCGTTTCTGCCTCTGGAAGGATGCTCCGCCGCTTACATTGGCTTCAGAGGTTTTCTGTCTCTCTCGCCGACAAACTGCATGACGTACTGGGAGGCGAGGCTCGCGCTCCTATATAGGCTTGAGCAGCGGACTCAAAACCTACCGGAGGATCACCAGTTAGTCCGGATTCGCAAACATATACAGCATTTTGAGGAAATGTTTCGTAATGAATTTTACTCCATAGGCTCTGCCTCGCACGCAGACTTTTACGGAACTTCTGACCCAAAGCCAAAGGATCTACAAAAGTGCTGCAAAAAGATCTTTGAGGAGACACAAGTTTACTTCTCAAAGCTGCCACAATCGAAATCGACCACTTATGGTAACAAATTGTACTGCAATCTTGTAGCAGCACACTGCTCAATGGCAGTTGCCGCTGCGCTCACAGCGCGTGATAGGGCTCAAAAAGACAACGGCAAAGGCAGACTCAACTATAGTATTCACAAAGAGCGCAGTCCAAAACTGAACATGAGAGATATGTATGAGATTGCGTGGTCGTACGTCGACTTTGTTCAACGAGATAAGATATACGAGGACTTACAAAGGCAAGGAGATGAACAATCGCCATTGAGCCCAGAAAAAGCCGAAGAGGCATGGTGGATGATGGTTCTTCGCGGAATAACATGGGGTCTTTCAGTATATATATGTACAACAGATCATCGGTCAGAAGGGCGAGTATCAATCGTGCCGTCATACATTTGGGGAGTCAATACGCCAGTATGGCTTGCATAATTCGAACAAATAGATTACCAGGAATTAGGTTTAGGTTTAGATAGATGTTTGTAATAGTTCTACTCTGCGACATGGTCACGTGTGACACAGTACCTACCTAGGTAGATATCCCTTCTAGTGTTTCGACCCCAAAACTCAACAGTGCATTCCAGGCACAACAGGGCGTATAGAATCAGTAAATGTGACTCTAATGCAACCCAAAGTGCAAATTTGCGCATGGAGTGTGCCCGAGGCGACACCCGAGTTGTATAGGTGAAGTTCAGGCGGGGACGTACATATACTCTGTCGGGCGAGGGGCTCCGTTTTGTCGGGCGCCAAAGTAGCAACCGACAAAATCGCTGACAAAATCGCTACTGGATTGCGAAATCCAGACCTCTAGAAAGTCCTTGAAGATTCTTAAGCAACAACAATTTACATAAGATTTATGTTCATTCTTTACGAAGCAATTTAAGCCCCCATTGTTTCTAGTTCCTAGATTTTCTCTAGTTGAAATATTCTGGATTATGAAAACAAGGTGCCGGAAGTAGTAAGTGCGTATGTTGGTATTGACTAGAGTTACAGAAGCAAGAATACAGATTCTGCGGGATTATATGTCCCGTATGCATGTGCCACATATGCCTGGTATACAAGACAACGAGATGTCCTACTGCCGTGAGCTGCCACTTGAAATAAATTCTGGCGCGAAATAAGAGGGATCTCCATGCCCGACAGAGTATACATGTGACTAGGTCAGGCGTGAAATGCCTTGTCGGCTCTTAGTAAGGTTAAAAATTTAAGGCTATAACTTACTTAAAGTTTCTAAGATCAACTAGCTCCCTTACCTTAATAAAGAGTATTAGTCACGAAACTAGAAGTGACTTTTGTCTATCTATTAAAGCTTATAAATTAAGATAACTTTATTCTCTATTTTAATCTCCAAAATCCTTAAGGAAGTTCTAGCTCTTTATTAAAGTTTAAATAGATGAATGGGTTGATACTGCTACAAAATCAAGAGGCGGTCGTTACAATTAACTTATGGTGTGCGTTGCGGCGGTTACGGCTCAGTGATGGCCCTAGACTTCATTGGATAGATGCGTTGTGCTTATATCTCGATTGACCCCGAAAGAAATACCACAGAAATTTGAGGGTTGGACCTCTGTTTTCTGAGCGGTTTCGTTCCGCAGCTTGTGGACCCTGGACCCTGGACCCTTCAATTAGATATAATCAGCGCACTTACCTACTATTAGTCTATTATTAGGTAGGTTAAGGTAAGTAAGGTGAGGCGGAGATGGGAGAGGGCAACGCGAAGGAGGAAGCAGATGAGCGATGGTGAACAGGGCCTGGATCATTGAGCTAGAGGATCTGTTTCGACTCCTCGGCTACAATTGCTGTTACCTGCTAAAATTAGGAAATGGTTCAGGGATTGTGCTGGGTGCCCCTTTGGTATCCCGCTCATCCAGTCGCACGTGACTGGTGGTTCAGCCTGACTACATGTAGGCGACGCAATGCAAGGCTTTCGATTGCGGCACAGCTACTGATGATAATCCTTGGGATCCTATATCTGATTGTTGCTCTGCCGAGAATGGGCTTACCCACTTCACGATGCCTTCACTTAGACCTTCTAGCCCGTCAGTTGGTTTGCTCTCTCGGCCACATGTGTCTCGCGTTAGCGACACACATGACCCGGACATCGAGCTCGAGCATGAGCATTCAACGGTGACTGGCGCCGTTCTGCGTCCGACGGAGGACCAGATAAACGACAGTGTGGAGAGCGACAGATCTCCCAGCCCACTTTCGCCTCCTTCGCCTTCTCCGAACCGGTGGGAAAGACTCTACAAATGGGGCTGGCTTTGGGAATGTCTCTGCTGCGTCCTTGTCATCGGAGCACTCGCAGCCATGGTGACCGTGCTCGCTACTGCTCAAAACCAACCCATGACGGCCTGGCGCGACCAGCATTCCGATGTATCCATCAATGCTATCGTGGCCGTGCTTTCTGCGCTCCTGAAGGGAACTTCAATGTTCATTGTAACAGAAGGTACGCTTGCGGCTCTTCGCAAGCTTTGCTCCAGGGATGAGGCTGACACGTGACAGTAATCGGCCACATCAAATGGCGGTGGTTCGAGAAAGGTCGTATGCTGAGAGATTTTGAGCGGATTGACAGCGCCGGCAGAGGACCATGGGGGTCCGCGAAAATGCTCTACTGGATCCGTGGACCGTGAGTATGGTAAAACTCGGCTCAAACCTTATGCTGATGGTAGGAAAACAGCAAGTTGGCTCTCTTCGGAGCTTTTATTAGTGTTGTCGCTCTGGCCGTGGATCCATTTACACAAAATATTATTGCAACCCGCACTTGTCAGACCCTGTCCACAAATCAAACAGCACTCATCCCGACCGCCGATACCTACACTACGACCGCGGGCATGCAAATTGGCACGGAGCCCGGCCAATTCACGCTCTGGGGGAAATTCAGGTACGGTCTCGATGCAGCGATGAAGGCATCAGTGTACAGTGGTCTATATGGCTCTGCAACAACTGTGATCAATGCTTCAACAATTCACGCTTATTGTCCTGGAATCAACTGCACTTTTCCGAGATATACGACACTTGGAGTCTGCCACCAATGTGCTGACATCTCCTTCTCTATTAAGACTAGCTGCAACCGAAGCCTTCCTTCAGCCGAAGAGAACATCTTCCGTCCTCCGTGTAACTGGTCACTTCCTACCGGGCAGCTTCTGCAAAGCTACGCGGACGACAACACTTATTACAAATGGCTGAACAATACCCTTGCGGATTTTCCAATGGATTTCATAATCGCCAATTCCACTCTGTCTACCCTCATACTCCCAAATGTACCGGGAACCTTTACCAACGTCACCATTTTAGCCAATGCCACCTCGAATCCGAACTGCACAATAGATCACCCCTGCGAGGACAGTGTCGGAGTCGTAACCATGGACTTCATAACAATTGCAGCCGAGTGTTCTCTCTTTCCCTGTGCTCGCACCTATACCGCGTCCGTTGTCAATGGCTCTGTAGTCGAAGCCGAAGTCAAGCGCTCTTTCGGGGAAGGTGACTGGATAGATTACACGGGCGAAGTCCCCTATCCCACCGATGTGGAGATCAATCCCAAAGAGAATTGCACAGGGAATTTGCAGAGCGGACCGTGCACCTATTCCGCCGGCGGGGCATTCGTCATGGCTGCCGGGAACTTCTTCTGGCAATTCTGGAACGGAACTGTGTCTGGGAGGATGTTCAATGAAGCCGTGTCGAGTAACGACGCCTTGGACATCATCTATAATGGGGGCATTACCAACTTCAGCCAGATCGATCGTGTTCTTGGTGGGATCTCGGATTCAATGACTGCGGCAATGCGCCTGACGGGATACGTGTTTGATTATGATTCCGGAGACGGTGGTGGTCAGGGACCCGTAACAGGCCAGGTTTTTTTGGCCGATACATGCGTCAGCGTGCGTTGGGGTTGGATAGCTTTACCTGCAGCGATTACTTTGCTGAGTCTCCTGCTGCTTATTCTGACACTCGTACTAGGAGGAGCGACAGGAGACCGACCAGCATGGAAGTCCTCCTCGTTGCCGGTCCTATTCCACGGCCTCTCTACTGCGGGACTTGCTTCTAAAGGTGAGCTATTGACAGCAACAGAAATGGAAAAGGAGGCGAAGGGTCTAAGAGTGAAACTGACGGATAAGAGGAATGGGACTTTGTGTCTAGAGCCTTGGCAGAGCGTGGATGACGACCCTTAAGCAAACATCCCAAGAATAATAGTATAGATTGCTTGCAGTAACTGCAGACTTATTGCAAGCATGCCATGAAAAGGCTTTTGTGCACGCGCCTTGATTCCTCAGCCGCCAATAATCCCCAGTCCTAGTTCTTCTCTGCTTCCTTTATCGCCGCTTCACTGAACTTGTTGACGCTATGTGCAATTGGGTCATGTGATATAGTTTAGCGTCTCTTTTGTGTATATGAACCCTCCTACCCTCCTTTTCCTCTTCTCATTTTTCATTTAGATAGACAGAAATACAGGAAGCGTTTTACCCTAATCTCTCTGATCTTAATCCACAACAGAACTCTTTCAGCCTCTTCTAAGCCTCCACTATACTCTCCAGCACCGTATTGCCTACTACGTCCCTCTCAAATCTTCAGGGTTACTAAAGAGAAAAGGAAGAAACTTATAAGGTTCATTTCTGGCGTGGTTCAGCTTAGTCAGTATTCCCTATCACATCACCAAGGGCGAGAGTCGAGGTTCTGCCGGGCGAGGAGCCCGCCTTGGCCATTCCTCGGGGTCGACTTAGTATGTATCAATTAGGGAGACATAGAAGAGAAGAATAAGCAAGTGCGGATGATGAGAGAGATATACCGAACCGTACAACAAGTTGTCGTCTGGCTCGGAGAAGACGCAGATGACTCCCAAATCGTCTTCCAATATGTGAGAGACTGGAAACCTAGTCAAGATACGCAAAGAATCTCTTTCAACGTAGTAGAGAAGCCGAGTTATGAAGGGCAAGTACAGGAAGCTTTCAAAAAGCTATGCTACAGACCATGGTGAGTAGGGATTGATATCAGCAGGGTACCAAAAATTCCCTTCATTGAATCCACGCCTGACTTGCTGCAGGTTCTACCGTACATGGACCATACAAGAGTTCGCGCTGGCTAAGAATATCGTCGTTATGTGTGGAGCCTATACCGAGAAATGGAGTCGCTTGACTTGGCCCATGAGCTTTGGTATAGGGCTAGGGTATCACCCTTTGAGAGGTATTGATGGCAATACACGCTGGAAAAAACTCGATGATATGGCAAAGATTACCTGGGGCCCTTCATTTTTAACATACAGCATATTCAGTGAGGCTACTGACCCAAGAGACAAAGTATATGGACTCCGTAAGCAAATATCAAGAAACACAATGTGATAGAAGTTGCCGTTGACGCTCTGACTGTAGTTGGACTATTCGCGGCGCAGATAATACCAACCGACTACTCCATTGATGTGACTGAAGTGTATCGAAAGTTCACACGACCCATTCTAGAAAAGACCGGAGAGCTCCGAATACTTCACTATTTCGGAACCACGAGGCTAATCGGTGGTTTGCAATCCTGGGTCCCCGATTACAGTGTCTTGAGGCCGGTTGGGTTTTTACCAAGAGTATACGAATCTTGGTCTATGCGTGCAGGCTTTCCCATCAAAATTCTTCCAGGTTTAGAGTTCCGCGATACGGATCTAGTCATCAAAGGTCGCTTTCTAGATACCGTTAGTGCCATTGGCGACGAGTTGGTTGCTAACGCTAGCTCCTACACCGGCAGTGAGGAGTTCAGTAAGATCTTTCATGCATGGGAGTGTCTAGCGAGCACCTTAATCTCCACAAAGCAGTTCTCCACAACGATCACCGATGCTTTTCTGCAAACTATCACCGCCCACACCGACACGAACACCATCCAAAGTCTCGATTGGTACACTGTCTATGGTACAGGAGTCCTCGAAAAGACGGATGGTCTTCCCTTTCTAGACCTCCAGGATATTCATCACCTCGAGAAATGGGTAGGGATTTCTGAACCACGATTAGTTGAGGCATCAATTTCTCAATTCACGACGCAAGTGGAAATGGCGTGCTATGGGCGGAGTTTCTTCGTTACTGAGAGAGGTACCATGGGCATGGCTTCGCCAAGAGCCCAAGCAGGAGATCATATTGTCTACCTTCCCGGTGGTTTATATCCTTTTGTGCTTAGAAGCTGTGATGATGGAGGTTTCATTTTGGTCGGCGACTGCTTCTTGTATAACCTTGATGAGTGTAGTTTGTTCAGAGAAGGGACAGCACCAGCGGAGAACTTTGTTCTACATTAGTCTACCAGTTCTTGTTATTGGAACAAAACAATACAGGCACACTGATGGCCAAATATTTCAGCCCTTTGCCGCTGTCCACCAATTTCCTGGTCAGCTTGTGTGTATATTTGAGAGGAAATTCTAAGCATCGAAAGTAATTACGCATTCAGAATACGTGTTCAGAAGGCATACATAATGACGTTGAGTTGTGAGACTGAATAGCGAGTGATGGGACTTGGTGACCTAGGACAATGAAAATTTGGGCTTAATAAACAATGTACCACCTCCTAGGTCATTTATAACTGGTCTTCCACTGTATATGATATATTAAGTTGGGCCATGCGAAGTATGTACCTCTGCATCAAACGAAGCACTTCGACCGCGGGGCATCCCCACCCCCAAAGCTCATTTTTACGTGTTTTAATACTACAAAGTCAATGGCATTGAAACTAGAAGAGCTAAAATTACAAATTCGTCTAAAAGTTTCAAACTACCCTTGCTTCTCGGCATCATGATTGGGAAATAGGTCGTATCGTGGTTATGTAAGACATATCTTACATTCTCCATTCGAACGCGTATAGTTCGCCCGATTTAAGTAGGTGACACAAAGATTAGGAAGTGAGACTTCCCTCAATAGAAGTACTGGTATGCATCAATGAAACTAAGATACAGATTCCTCTTCCAGCAGGTTCATTGCTGGCATTTTGACTTCAGCCCCACCGCTCGCTAAGAGTTGGTCCACCTGCCACGGAGTTTGCGGTTTTCCATCTTCGAATACGCCTCCAGCTGGTCTCCAAGTAGCATATACCTGAAGAGGGGTCATTTCTGACGTCATCCGAATCCACTCTTGGCTGGGGTCTTTTTTCTCGGGGCTAAATGCAAATTTCAATAATGTTCTGTAACCAAATTTCTCATAGAGAAATCGCCCAGAATCGGTCGCCTTTGTTTCAAAAAGCTGAGTTAGACATTATCCTGGACTTTATTTCTGGCTATGACGACTTGGGATTTAAGACTCTCACACACCTCAATGAAGCTTTCAAGATTCAGTTCGTCTGCTTTCGTGACTCCCCATCCCATGAGCATACTTCCAATTCCTTTCATCCTATGCTGGGGATGAACACACGTCTGATTCATTGCTTTGGATTCTTTATTAGTTGCATATCAACTTTCAAGTTTGGCCTGGCGCCTAAATTGAATCCTTTCCATAGAGATAGAACACTCACCGACATGAGGTCGGCTGCACCAATGCATCCTAGGAGTAAAAAGCTGCGTTAGGATCAAGGTAGCAAATTCTCTCCCTTCTCCCTCGGGCCACCAATCAGCCTCGACTCTCTGGGGTCCATTTGGCCACGGCGTTTCTCTGTAAATTAACCATTGACCGGAACCAACTACTTCCCTTGTCTGTTTGTGGACTACATAAAGCCAATGACTGTCCGGATTCGAGTTATGCTTCCTCTAGGCACGTTACTTGTCGGCCTGTACGGCAATCTCTCGATCTGCTGGAGTAGGACCGAAAACTGGATGAAAAGCTTGGAAAGATGGGTGGTATGGATCACGAGAAACAATCCACGCTAGATCGACAATTGCATCAGACTCAGCACGAGTTGTGGCCTCGATAAGAGTATATGGCGATCCAGGCATGATATGTTTGGGGATCATTGGCCCAAGCATTCCGCTGAGAAAAAGGGTGACTCGCAAGAAGAGACTGCGAGGGAGAATGCCAAACTTTATAGCACAGCAGGCATGACTTTATCCGATTCGAAGTTGCACTCGTGTTAGATGAGATCTGTGTTACATGTTGGAGAAATATTAGGAGGTACTTGTCTCAGATAAGAGTGTTCGGTTTTTGTTGGTATTCGTGTGAATCGAGGCGTATTACCAATTGCAGCGTCCTAATTGGGACTAGCGTGTGTTGGATCCGTCTCTCAAAATGGGGCGAGAAAGTGTGCTATGCGAGCGGGGATATGATATGTTGGAAATATCGTAGCCCCATCCTCATACCTTAGCATTCTCACTCGACTCCAATACTCACTCAACATGACAGAGGGCACGGCAGAGTTCAACATTCCGGGTCTTTCTAAACCATGCCAAACTTGGTATAAAGTTGTCGGCGACCTTACGACTTCCAAGACACCCTGATTGTGATCCACGGAGGCCCTGGAGCCTGCCATGAATATCTGCTCCCCTTAACAGATCTTTCACCCCTTGTTCCTCTTATATTCTACGACCAGATCGGAAATGGTCGATCAACACATCTACCGGATAGAGCCGGCGACGAGACTTTCTGGTCCGTGGAATTATTCCATAATGAGCTCGATAACCTTATCTCCCATCTGGGATTAACAAATCGACCAATAGATATTTTCGGGCATTCGTGGGGTGGTATGCTCGCAGCTGTCTGGGCAGCAACTCTATCTAGCTCAGCAAATCTCCGGCGTCTGGTCATATCGAGCAGCTTGGCAAGCATGGACGCATGGCGAGTTGGTATTACTGCCCTGAGAAACCAGCTACCACAAGATGTTCAAGAAGTGCTCCAACGCTCAGAGGAAAACAACGACTATGAAAGCCCGGAATACGAAGCTGCTGTGGAAGTCTTCTACAAAAGACATCTCAGCCTGGCTAGGCCGTGGCCATCGGAAGAAGTCCAAGCCGCACTTAGCTGGTTTGCAAAAGATGCTACAACCTATAGTACAATGTAAATAGCGTCTCGACTTCCTCTACTCTACAGCTAGAATATTGATGTCATTTTAGGTACGGCCCAAGCGAGCTTGCTATCACTGGGTCTCTTCGCGATTGGACTGTAGTACCCTCTTTAGGGAAAATCAAAGTCCCAACTCTTTTGCTAAACGGAACAGAAGATGAAGCACAAGATGTGGCGATGAAGCCATTCTTTGAGCATATTGAAAAGGCGAAATGGATCACGTTAGATAATGCCGCGCATTTCTGCCACGTGGATCAGAGGGAAAAGTTTATAAAACACCTGGAGGCATTTCTAGCAGACCCATGAGTCTTTGCTCAGGCATATATGGAGGAATAATGTATGAGTCTGTTAGTCGATGTCCTTAGACGTGACCATGATCTCTTAGTAAAACATCTCGGTTGGGTCTGCACTTTGCGGAATAATCCATCTACCTTTACGTGCACACATCTTCAAAAAGGACGAAAAATTTTCCGGCCTGTACAAGATAGAAACATTGATTTGATTGCGCCTCACCTTTCACGCCAGTATTTTATTTATATAGACATTTTCTATATAGAGAGACACTTTGTTGCAATGAACAGCGGTTGGTTGCCTCAGTATTCAAAGGAGTCATGCTAACAAAGCATTCTTTGCTGATAACAGGGCACTGCATAGTATCTGAAAAGGGAAAGAGATGATGCTTACCTACCTACCTTGAGCAGCTACCCCATTCGGAGTCCAATCTTTTCCGGTACAACGACCAGAACCCAGCTCGCATGAAGTGCTGACCGTAAAATAATGCCTCGCTGCACTACGACCTGATATGATGTCGTGCATCCATGATCCCTGATGAACCTGGTAATTATCGAACCGCAAATCAACAGTTAGTCACTGCCGCCGTATGGAAGCTGATCTCGTTGAACAAACATTTCTTATACCTGCGGATTTATCCTGCAATTTTAACCATTGTTTCATCGATATCTTCTTTTCGAGCATACAAGTGCACTTATGGAGAAGCATGATACTGAAGAATACCTCCCAAGGAATGCTACTAAAGAAGAGATTCAGGATCTCGTACACAAGATTGATGAAGCGATCAAAGAAGCGAATTCAGCTACTAGTGACATTGAAAAGTGAGAAATATCAGATAACCAAGATCAATCCAACGTTGATGCCCGAATTCAACGAGAAATGCACCAAAGTCACAGCCAGGCGGGCAGCAATACTCTATGTCAACGACGCTACAGATACTGCCAGGAGTAAGGACACTGTATTTAAACATATCCTCGGTGTTATCAGGTGAGGCCGAAATAACACCTCTATTTTCTAGTTGATGGTCCAAGGCGTTGTGGAAGTATTTGCGTCTGAGCTGGTTTGGTACAGCTAAGTTTCAAAGGTACATTAATTTAACTTGGGCTAGCTGCATTAGGGCGCTGCGAAGCTTAACAAATTGAGGCAATGTGTTCATATGCGACGAAGCTGAATATCTCACGGCAAGTGAGAGGCTCGGTCGTCGTTGCGTGCAGTTCTTGTTGACAGGGATCCAAAATTGGCTCCGTGAGACGTTCTCATAAAGATATGCAAGAGAGCTAGGATTGATCCCTTGCTTAACATCGTCACGATTTTGATAAGTAAAAAAGAATGGCTGAGTTCAAGGTAACAGCCATTAGAAATATCTGAAAATAAATGGCAAGGAAACTGTAATCAATTCCGAGAAGGGCTAGAATAAGATCCCCTGAGTATGATCCAGCTAACTTATCAGCGTGCTTAGGACTTAATTTAACAACTCATTATTGTCTATCCGATACTGCGTATAGTATATCATGGACTATGTCGTAACCTGAATGTTGATATCTTTAAACCACAAAGATCTTCGCGCATCCTAGATTCCAAAATAATGGAAGGATCTCCCAACAAATTATCTGTCGCGTAGTAAAGCACGTGGATTGTTAGAACAAATCTGTTGATTGTAGTATATTGAGTGATCTGTTTTCTACAGCAAAAGAGAAAACGAACGTTGTTCTTACAAATACACCTTGCAGTGCTTAGATAATAAGTGCCAACTCCCTGTGTAAGAATCACATGGTCGCAACTCACTGTGACATTATCCCTACGTACTTAAATTGCTCATACCAAATGACTGTCCAGTGTGCGGTACATCATTCCTACCCCTTCGAGTCCGTTTCGAGGAAGAAGCGCCTGCTGGGGCAACCTTACGCTTGCTTGTGATCCGTTCATCTTCTTGGGTAACAATTTCAGCGAATGTAGACTTGAGAATTGGATGAAGTTCCTTTGCTGCATAGTCGGACATGATGGCTTTGATAAGCAGACATGCTTGATCTTTGGTGTATCGATCCAAGGGCCTGAATTCGTCAAATTGAAAGCAGAGAGCCCCTCCTCCAGTAGGTAGCTTGACAGCACGATGTATACGAACACCAAGATCTTGGGCGTTAAAAACCACTGAAAATACCCGGACTTCTTCTAGGAATATAGCTTCTTCATTACAACGAATCATCCAGTTGTAAATGTTATATAAAGCTTGGCTGGCACTGTGCAGATTGGCAGTATAAGCATCCTGAAGATCTGCCCCAGCCTTTTTGACCTCAAAGAAGAGGAATGGAAAACATCGATTACCGCCATCTGGGGATAAGCACTTTGTGAGATCTGGTGGAATTGGGTCTGATTCATCTTCTGCGATAGTGAAAGAATTTAGTGTAAAGCTAATAGGAACCCAGAAAGTTGAGGGGCTGAGCTACAGGGATAGCTCGGTGAGCAAGCGTGGCTCAGTTACACTCGGGGCAAGGAAAGCGGTGACCCCGCGAGCTGCGAGCCTCGTTCGACACCCAAGACGCACACAATAGGAACACATTTATAAAATGCTTCGGTTACTAATTGCTTCGGTGTAGACTGTTTTGAAGTAATACAGTTATGTCAAGTGACGAGAAGTTCGATTAAGATTTTTAAACGAACGATAACATCTCCTCTGTGAGCACAAACCTATTTCTAGCTCGGGCGCTATCGGTTGGGGCCTGCCGCATTTGTTAGGGAGTGTTGGTGTCAAATAAGCACGTACCCTGGCCACGTTACATTTTGGGGGGAAAAGAGGACGGGGAAAGAGTCCCCAGCCAGGATAATTGACGAAACGAGTCTGAGCCACATGGGCAGCTGGGACTCGAGTATGCAAGCAAGTGGTTCATCACTCATCTTTGGTGCATAAGTGGTTACCGATAGGCTGAGCCGGGTTCCTACACCATGTCGAATGCTTGTCCTCGAGGCTTGGTTTTGGCTGGCCAATGATGACCGCGGGAACTCAAACACCAACATCCAGCCACCCGCAGCCTCCGATCTCCTGTATATGTGTTAGGCAGGAAAGATAGCAGTCGTAGCACTCCTCATGAATTAGACTTCATTTCGCGTTCTTCTTCGGATGACAATCTTCCACCAAGTTCAATAGAAACGCAACCCATTTCAACTTTTTGCCTTCCCGAAGCATAACCATCATGTATCGGACACCCCAAGACGATTCCGAAAGCGACAACGACCAAAGCCCCACTACCAATCCCCCTAGCATGCATCAAAAGTCTAGAGATAATCCCAGAGCATTCCATAGACCACCCCTCGAGACTCCGTTACGCTCAAAGCGTGCCCCAGCATCTTCGATATCGAGCTCAAGCTCATCCTCGACGACCTCAGTTATTTTTGACGAAGGCTCGACGAGAGCTGGGACACCTCTCACTCCTCCAATATCTGAGACACCCGACCCGGACAGTCCTGATAGACCTGGGCTCTCACCTCATGGCAAATTACCGACCGTTTCGTTTGCGGAGAGATTAAAAGCATGCAATATTTCGTCAGCTACGCCTACTCCTGTGAGAACTTCAACAGTGAAGCGGCCCTCTCAGTATTTCCCTGATATTGATTATGAGTTGCTGGCTGAGGGTATGGAGAAACTTGGCGTTCAAGACGACGAGCAAGCCTCCAATACCAGAGGCTCTCTGGGCCTTGATAAATCACCAGCCTCAGCCGGCAGACCAGAATCAGAATTGAAAAAGAGTCGTCAATCAATGCAAGGAGACGATGATGATTCTCAGCCGCCGATGAAGAATGGCATGTTACATCGCAAAAACAAACACCGAAATACTTCTCAAGAAGGGATAGACGAAACTCCATCGGCGGAGCCCAAGGTACCGCGCTCTATCAACTCTGCAGGGACAAAGGGCACTTCACAACCCAGCAAGAGGAAGAGTGCAGAGCTTCCAACTCTGGTTGTTACACAAATCAACAATGAAAGCGAAATAGTAGATGCGGACACCTCCGGCGCGACTGCTCAGAATTCACCACATCCTATTCAATCTCGACAGAAAGCCACTCTGTCAGCTCCTCAAGTGTCCCACAAACGTTCAGTGTCCGCCCCTGGCCCTCAAATCGAAAGCAAAATCATCAGTCAACATGCGTCGATTGCTTCCACAAGTTTAAGAAATGCCTCACCAACACAAACGAACGAAATAGATGCGACAGCCGCTCCAGCTCCGATATGTGGTAGCCCTCGACGTCGTTCAACTGGTTCAGTTGTAACAGAACGTGATGTACTTCCATCCATTGAAGTCCCAACGTGCGGGGATTATGAATTGCCTGGAGCATTCCACAATGAACCTAGCAATTTTTTAGAAGTCAGTCGCCCAAGCTCTTCCCCCGATTCTCCCGAGAAAACGCCAAATCTACATTCAGATGAGACAGACAAGTCCCCAAAACTCAATGACAAGCATCCGGAGAAGAAGACTCAAAATTCTTTGAAGAATGAGATTCTCCGAATAATCAGACGCCAAAAGTCTAAGCCTGTCGAAGCGTCGACTTCACATCATGGTTATTTATATATCTTCAAGTCGGATAACTTCAAAGGGCACATCAAAATTGGATCAACTGTCCAGGCACCGGATATTCGCACTAAACAATGGCGTGCACGTTGCAAATCCAAATTTATCCAAGTTGTGGACAAAAGAGATACAGCCTTCAGGTTTTGTCGGATCGTGGAGCAGATCGTGCATGCAGAGCTATACAACGAACGAAAGATGTTCAAATGCGATGAATGCAGGACGAACCATAGATTTAAGATGGCAGACAGAGAGAAAGGAACCGGAAGAAAGGAGCTGGACGTGCGACCTACGGAGCACGGGGAGTGGTTCGAGATCTCTGAAACTAAGGCTCTGGAAGTGGTGAATAAATGGCGTGACTGGATGATCCACCTGGAGCCATACAAGGACGATGCAACACTTTGTTCCCGCTGGGTCTGGAAGTACGAAATGAGTACGAAGTCGATGAAAGGAACAGAGGCAGAATGGGAGGTTTGGCGTCAGTTTGGATGGCTTGATACACTTCGTTTGATCTTGTATGACTTCAGCAAATGGTTGAGGAGAGTTTTGCCGCTGCTGCAGGAGCTTGTGGATTCTTTAGGGTCGGGCTTCGTGCTTGCTGCGGGCTTCGTGCTTGCTGCGAGCTTTTATTTAGGGACAGTCGGAGTGAACTTGGCAAGCTGGCTAAAGGTCGCAGTTATCTTGCTCTTATATCTGTTCATACACTCCAAGACCCGCTAGCCTGAAGCACGAGATATTTTGATAATACATCGAAATGATCGATTGTGTGCAGCTGTGGCATCCTCGTTAGTCCATTCGTACGACCACCAGGACTGTTCTGATTCTATCTTCAGCCCTCGTTCCTATTTCTCGAGGAAATTGATCATTCTCCAAAGTTACCTACGAAGATCCTATCACATTGTTCTAGGCCGAGGCAAGCGTCTTTGCCCCGCCGGGTGTAGAAAGCAACTGTATGGTTTTCCTCATGACAGTCTGATCCTTTCCACGTAGCATGTTCAATTTCATCAGTGAGGAGCATCCTTTCCTATGGTTAATTTTATTTGAATTCGAGATTCTAGAGACCTATGGAGAAGAGATAGGGCAGCTTTCTATTACTATACATAGTTGAGAAATTGCGAGCGCTTAGTTTCAGGTAGCATCTTAAATAAGACATAAAAACCTAGATCGTATCTTCTGCGAAATCTTCTAAGGCGTTAAACCAGCTCCCTATACTCTCGTTATCCGAGAACCCCATGCCTCGGTTGAGTTTAAGAAATTCAGTGCTGAATTCTTCTTCGGCCACAGTTCGATACATTAGAGATTCGTATGCAGTGCGGCCCTTCTCGTCTCTCCACCCAGGATCCACGTCTTGAAGACGAGGGCCTAATAAACGAATGGTTTCAATATTACTATATACCGCTAGGACGTGTAGGATGCTCTGCCCCAGTATGTTACGGTGGGAGAAATCGATCTTGTAATCAAGAAGGATTTCATCGCTTCTATACAGCCGTAGTAGATTGTCTCAAACAAAGCAGTGTCGCCATTTGCATCATATGCATTGATATCGGCTCCTAGTTCAATAAGGGCTCGAGTGTTTTCCGGATAATTGAGACAAGCTGTAGACTGGAGGGGTGTTACTCTATTGTCGTTACGACTCATTATATCAGCACCAGACATGGCTAGCAATTTCGTCATGCCGGGAGAATCTGCGGCATACGCAGCAATACTCATTGCACTGTCGCCAGTCCAGTCTTTCCGGTGCACATCGCTCCCAGCTAAAAGCATCAATTGAACGCATTCAATGCTTCTAGATGCCACTGAAAGATGAAGTGCACTGTGACCGTCTTTGTCAAAAACATGGGGTTTCGCTCCAGATACTAGAAGTATTCTCAATGATTCGGATTCCCCCTTAACTGCGGCCCAAGAGAGAGGAGTACGACCTCGGATATCCTGAGCATCAAGCTGAGATCTGTGTGACAACTTGAGAACCTCGGTTGTGAGGTCTAGAGGAAGTATTCCTGTTACCACCATGTGGAGATGAGAAAAATCCCAAAGTTCGGAAGGGTTTATACCGCAGAGTATTTCGAAAAGTCCAGCATTGATGTTAGGATTTCGCCGGGCTAGGATATGGTCGGTAGCCGCGATGGCACCAGACCTTGCACCATCGTTAGTTATGCTACACTAGAGGTCATGGAACCTTACATTCCGTTATCATCTTCAAGATTGACATCAACACCCGCATCAACAAGAAACTTACATGAGCTCAGATCTCCAAGAACAATAGCGCGCTGAAGCCTCCACTTGGCTCTTCATTAGATATTACTTATGTAGTCTCAGTGCGGGGGAAAACATACATCAAACGCAGTTCTGCCACCACGAAAACTTATGTCGTTCGGCGAAGACAATCCTTTGTCTAACATGTTCTTCATACCATCTACATTGACCTGCCTGGCTAATTGAAATAGGCTGTGCTCTGAATTATATTCGACTCTGTTACAAAGCTTGATGTTAAACTCTGGCTGGCCGAAGAAGTCGGTACTTATCGTGCGCTTCAAGAACCAGGCTGGAAATGTGTAGGTTATGTTTACAGCTCGTGCTCCAGAATTTCAACATGCACTTGAATTACAGGCTTTTTTGAAAGACGGAAGTCCAATATAGCCAAAGAACAGGGCGCCGAGGACAGAATTGAGGGAGGGCTAATTGCGAGCTCCGTAACGCACGTGGCAAGTACAGGTACACTTTATGTGGCATTCCGCTCGTTTGGACGATCGTATTGCGACAGTAGAGGATAGGTGTTCCAAGGGAACCTTTTCTAGTCCAGCATTGGTAGAAGGGACCGTTGATCGTGCGTCACTGGTATCCTCGTCAACGGAACGAGCCATAACATTGGGAGCATCCTCGCTAAACGCGGATGCTGAGATTGAATACAGTTGCAGTTCCATTTTAGCGACTCTAGATGTAGTAGTGATACCTAATAGATCGCACATTGTCTGTCTAGGCATTACTATCTCTTGTCTTAGTTTCGAAGTAGCTCGTCGCTTGTAGAGCCAATTATGCCTTTTGAATACAAAGTCACCTTCCCTAATGAAAAAAAGCGGGAGGAGTTTTTTGAGTTCATTAAGAGTTCGTCGAATTCGTTGCAAGCAGTCTTTGAGCCTGTCGGCAAATTGGTCTGGCTGGTCCCCTTCGTCGCCTTTATTTCCATAAATTTTGTCCTGTAAGGCATCGTAGTCGCTTAGCAGTATATTAATATCGGCAACTTCATTATGTAGTGCTAGTATATCAGATGGAGCATAGTGGATGGCTTTAACGGCATTGAAGATAAGGTTGGAAGTTTGTGCCGCAAAAGTAATCAAACTGGTCACAGAAGCTGAGTCCATACTGAGAACACCAGTAACGGCAGGAATCTGTCACTTGTCTAGCCTCAAGAGAGGTAAATAACAGTGCGATTGATACTGTAGTTGACCGCTGCTTGTTCTGACTCGGAGGATGCGGCTGAGAATTGAAACTACTCTCCAACTGATGTTGTTACTAGGTGGACTTGGCAATGATGAAAAGCAATACGTGACTTGAGAAAGAGCATACGAATCATTGGCTGCTTTATTGAAAGCCTCCGGAATTAGCATAGTCTACTCTCTTTATAGCAGTATGCACGAAATCTTTCCGTTCCTATACTGCTGCCCTGCCCAACACGCTTAATATAAATGAGATGGGGAGGACGAACGAGGTAATACAGTCTACGTTTGACACTACGCCGGTAGTAAACATAGAAGTAGAGGAACTGGGTTGAGGAATGATATTAGGATCGTGGATACTGATTCTTATGAGGGGAGAGGGGGGAGGGCGCGAAGTGCGAGTTTTGGAGGACTGCCGGCGCAATAGTGCCAAAGTAGCCAGCCAGCTGCAGGCAGCACATCAAATTAGTTGTGCTAATCTGCCTCCCCAAGGCAGCTTTTGCAAAATTGTAACTTGCCAGCAACGCTTCCCGCAGCTCATGTGACGCATCCAGACTATTTGGTATTTTTTGAGTCTCCCGCTTTCGTGGCGTAACAAGTCTTGGCAGCTGAACAGCATCGCTGCCACCTTTCGATACTCAGCCAGGTGTAGCCGCGGCCTTGGGAATTTCATAGATAAGTACTGACCGCCGGTTGATACTCATGGACTTTGGACCTAAATTGCTTTAACATGGCGCGCTCAGCGCAGTTCACTGCTCTCTCGCAATCGAAATCCAGTTCGAAGGATAGATTTCCTTCTAGCCCGTTCCTAGTATTGACGCAGTCTCGAGTCTACTCAATTTTCATCATCCTATTACAATTGACTGTCATTACCTTCATTATCGTTCTTACACCAACCGGGATATACTTTCGTTATCCCGGAAATATCCGCGACAATCTACAAATCGGTTACGTTACTGGAATAACGATCCTAGCTTCACTCATCGCGTCCGTAACGACAGGACATATAAGATGTCTCTGGGCTCTCAAGGTACCGCATCAGTGGCATATCGAGAGCAGCAGCAGAAGGAGGCGGGAGGCTAGCACGATCGTAGGGCTTGCCCCGTTACGGGACAGTATTAGGTGTTGGCCAATTACTATATCTTTTTTGACGACTGGCCTTATTACTGCAGCTATTGTCGCAGCCTCAACCCCAACTGTCGTCACAGGTCAGTACATAATCAGCATATGAAATTTGAGATGCTAACGAAACGATCAAGTTACGCAAACGTCGCTAGGTTCTTTGCATACAAGACACACGTATCTCTCCGATGCGGGTTCCTGTCTTCTCATTAATGAGACGAGCGACTGGTTTAGCTGGGAAAAATCGGATGGAAGCACTATAACTATCAACCAAACTGCACCCATTGGATGCGAGCTTCAGCAAGTTCGATGGCACCTCATACGACATGGAGTCAATGAACATCCGAATATATCGATACTTCATGGACGGGATCCCTGTTTCCAAGTTAGCAATTGGCGCTGCTTTCTCTCTAGGCGGTGGAGGTTTGCGAGATACATTCGGCATTAACGCCCAAGTCGCATATGTCCCTCATTCACAGCTTTCCCTCACCAATGTTCCTCTTTTCAATAGACTTGGTGTATACGCACTACTTAGAAACTCGAATTCTTGTCTTTCAATATGCTGCTGACTAATTGCATTGACCTCTTGTTCCCTTACCTCTGACGGTTTGCACGGACCTAAAACCCATATGGTTTTCGCCCCTTCCATCGAAGGCAGATTTTGTGGCTCCTGCTTCTATTTCCGTTCCTGATTACGTAGGATATACCTGAAGACGATGACGGCATTCAGGGTCTAGGGGATGAAACTTTCCGCTTAGACATTTGTATATGAGTGAGACTTTGCAATACGTGAGTGGCATTTCTTTAAGCATTAGAGTACGTTGAAAGTCAGCAGTGTCTCTTTTTATTTTAGGAGAAAAGAGCTCGGAAACCACGGAAGAAACAGAATCTTCCTTGTCAGCTTCCACTGACTGCCATCCTTCTATGCTACCATGACAGAGCGTCTGCTACGTGTCTCTACGAATGGGATCTGTGTAAACAACCATAGATTTAAAGCTCACCAGAGCCGTCACCACGTTTTCACACGTGTGTCAGCTGATTGGCTGGCGTTGGACAGACTCACCTCACCTAAGCGAACCACACAGCACAGCTCAGCCGCAACAACTCCCTGCACAGTCCGGGAAGCCGGGGAAGTCCAGGATCCTTCAGATTCTCCTGTCTCTTTGCTCTTGTTCCGTATCATTCGCCAGCAATACTGAGTGTCGCATTGTCAGGATTCCAATCTCTCAGAATGCTCACAGTGCGGGAGTTCATTGGGGCTTCTCGACCCCCATGAACTGTCGAGTGCCAGCTGACGGCAACATTTTCTCTGCGCCATATGTGGGAAAAGTCCTTCCACGGGTGTGGAGCAGCTGGTGCGTGCTGCTTGTGGCAGAGTGTCGGAGTGGCATCTGGAGGAGAAAATCTCTTTCGGCAACGCGCCGAAGGATTTAAAGGAAGGGTCTTACGTCTCTATTTCAGATATTGTGAAAGCACGTTTCTCTTCTCCTGCTTCTCAGTAGCTATGGCAGCTCACTGTTGTGTTTCACATTGTAGATACCCTGTTGGTATTCTCATTACGATGGACTTCGCGGTGGCTAGATACTTGGATCCTCCAGTCAGATACTGTCAGACTTGAAGTTGCCTTGATCTTAATAAGAGTACTCAAGGTCTGCTATAATTTCTAGTCATTCATTTCAAGACCATCGCTCTTAACTGCTATTGCACTGTCTGATCTGTCTGTCGTTCATTACTGTGACATCACATTGTCTGTCATTTCTACAATTATTCGTCGTATATTCATTGATCATGGCTCCATTAAGAGCCTGGCTTGTGCTAGCTGCTGCTGTGAGCCCGTCTTGTAAGTCATTGGCCAGCACAACACAAGAACAATGCCCATTTAACCATTTCACTGTCACTCAGTGGCCGCGGTTCAGCCGTTTGCTCGAAGATCAGTCATTCGGCAAGCAGTTAGCCAAACAGCATCAGTACCATATCCAACAGCCACAAGCAACTATACACTAAAAGGATCAGCCACCGGCACAACGAGTGCTACAATCACACATGCACCAGGCCCTATCTGCAATGAAGGTAACAATACCGCTATGGGCATGAATAACGAGCCAGCATCGTGGTGCTTCTGTGGAGGCCGTGGACCTTTCTCTACTATACCAGGCCAGATCACGAACTATTGTGCTTTTGACACTCTTCCCAATGCAACAATCAGTCTTACATCACACTCTACCTATGTTAACAGTACCTGCTATTTCACAACGTAGGTTGTCTTTTTTCCCCCTGCTCTTTTCGCTGTTCTTCGCCTCTTTTTCCTCTAAACTTCTTGAGAGCCTTCCTCGAGAGAATGACTGGCTGACTTATTTGCTTAGCGGACCAGTGACTTTGCCGGCCGAGACTGACACTCCACCAACTACTACCACAGAAGCTTGGTGCCAATGTGGTAACATGGTAAGTAGCTCGGCTCTGCGGTCAGACTGTAGAAGTATTTGCCTACTGCTATCAGAACCTTTTTGTTATAACTAGCGATCTATCTATCAACTTTTTACCTCAGCCTTCCATCATTTTTGGCTAACTCAGTTCTCTTAATTTAGATCGCGGGTATCAACCTAGCAACCAAAGGCACATCAACTACAGAATTCTGCGCAACCGGTACCGCCGCTGTACCTGCTGGTTTCTCCATAATACCTTCCCAAAATGGCATTCCCATGTGGCAAACCAATAACTGCTCTTCGGAATGGTTCTCAGACACGACTAAGAATCCTGCAGATCGATGGCGTAACATGTATGTGGACGAGGCATGGCAGGCTTCCGTTGCGTACTGGAATGCAAATCAGAAAACTGGACTTAGCTTCATTGAGACAGTCAGCAAATTCTTTAACGGGCCCCAAGGAATTGAGTGTGGTGTTGTCGTCGACAAAAATAATTGCAATTCTGGCACTGCATGCCAAAATGGCTATTACGCAGCAGGATGGATGATCATAGAGAGCTTACAGCTCGTCAGCGACGTGAGCCATAAGACAACAAACTTCAGCCATTCCAACTAATCCAAATACTAGATGAATGTCAATTTTTACAATGCCTTGAACAACGCGGAGACACATATCACTCCAGATATAGGAGGATTCAGTGGAGCCTTCGCACCGATTGACAACAGCCAGGAGGTCTTCAAGACAATCCTGGATTTCGTTGCCCTAGGCGCTGCAGTTGCACTGTCACCTGTCTGGAATTCTGGTAAGACCATATTACCTTGACTGTAAGCATTTACTAAATCATTTCATAGTGTTGAAAGGTTTCCAGTATTTTAAGGAAAACCCCAACGAACTTGGCACGATCAAGGATAGCATTAACCCAATGATTTCCAACAGCCTCACCATCACAAAAGATAACTCAGCTGCGTATGATCTCCTGCCAAGTTCTAGAATAACGTGCTAACACTCTCCAGGTCCAACTCGATTGCGGTTACGAACCAGCTGGGTGACAACATGAACGGCATGGTAACGACTTGGCAAACGACGGTTGACACATTGAACACACAAATGTTCAACGGCTCATCTGCCTCCATTGATGCTTTATATGCGATGATTTCCAATGGCAAGATGCTCTCGGGCAACGTCGCGATCAGCGACCAGACTGCTCAAGCTGCTGTCGAGAAAACTGTGTACGGCTACATGATCCCACAGGCCTGGAAGCTCTCAAACACGAACGTCCGGCCTTTCATCGTGTACGTCTACTTTCCAATCTACCCTCTTATTCCGAACCTACCAAGCATGACACTAACTTGGAGCCTAGTGAGACCGACGCTGACTGCGGATCCAAACCCAAACTCGACCATACACCTGCAAACGCCCTCGGTGGCTGCGCAAACGGCAAACAATACTACGTCGCCTCGATACAGGGACCCCCCAGATCCTGCACCCCCACTATGGTGTCGGACTGCCAAGACAATCCTTTCTCTAATGTTCCTGGCGCTGATCTTCTCGACGGCAAGGCGTGGGGCGGCGTCACAGGCAACGACTTCATCATCTCCGCTGTGGCAGGCAAGGCCGCCAACGGAGGCAAGAACGGGTGGGGGCTGATCGACCCAACGGCTGCGTTGACCACGGAAGCTGACTTGTTGGTCGCTGGGAGTGGCATTGACTTGGCGGGCGTCTCGCAGATGCCCATTTGCACTGATGCTGAGGCTTTCAGCAACTGGAATAGTGATCATCAGGGCGGTAGTAATTTCCCGTGCAATGGGTAAAAGCGAGTGTCAAAGTTTTTGGAACAATTTCAACTATGGTGTTCATGATTCGTGTAAATTAGAATTATAAGTAGATCTAGCATTCATCCTAGGATAGGATTGTCATGTTGAATGATATCCCCAATGGGCATCTCGGGTTCGGTAAAATGACGGAGTTGAAAAGGGAGTTCTTCGAGCGAAAACATAGTCCGCGTGCAGTTCTTGAGATGTAGATACATGACAGTTTTCCTCAGACTGATGTTTCATTCCAGTGCATGAAGAATATCTATTCCGAAATGGCGGTATTCTTAAGATAGAAATACAACGTGCAAGGACAGTCGTTAGTGGAGACATAGAACTCAATGGCACGAACCACATACTAAGACAAGGATTCCCTTGGTGGTGAATAAGGCTAGGCCTAAGATACTTGACTTGTCACCGTCTATCATTGAGACCCACCTGCCTTATGGCGCCGCTACAAAGACAGTATCTTATAGAACACTTGGATCACCTGAGCCTCCTGTACATCCATCCTTCGCGGTCATTATGGGAACCTAGCTACTGTTTCTCAGATGCCTAGTTCTATTCAATTCGCTGACCCCAACAACAGCAGTGATCTTACAAACCAGCCGTGATGCCAGGAATTAGCTTCGGACGCTGAAACGAGTATTACATTTGAGGTTGAGAGAAGTTATGAGATGAGGCCTTCAGGATATCTCGAGGTGCCTTAGGGGGAGCACTGAGATCAAGGGAGTCAATCGAGTGACGTTCTAACTAAGCGTAAGACTGAGTGCATTGGTTGACCGTATCGGTCTTTTGATGCCTAAGTTGTAAAAGAGGGATTCAGACTTCGGTAACAAACGCCAGAAGGCTGAACAGGAGATCAGTCTTCACACGACATCCCTCCCCAGGATTGGGAGACTTGCGAAACCCCGTCCAGAGCCAGGTTGCTATGTCTCTCTGGTGCAACCCCTTGAAGTTTTGCTGCTCGATGAGGTGATATGCTTCGGTACAAAGTATCGTCGACTCCTTTTCAGTCGTTTGTTCCGAGTAAGCGGTGGAGAATGGCTGGGGAACACGTCCCAGTAAGACAGACGTGTCCCACGGATCAAAATCACGGCTAGGTTCACTCGTGGTTACGCCTTCGGACTGTAAGGAATTTCGACTCGAGCAACAGGATCCAGCAGTTAAGGGTGCTGGGTACAAGGTGTCCGCTACTGACAACCAAGATCTAGTACCTCCTACCGGCTGGTGATTCGTTCTCTGCAGAGCAACATCTGCTATATTGCGTAAGCAAGGACCTGCAACTCCAATAGGCGACCAAGATACTGCAGCTATAGAGTTTCCTGTAATATTGCTGGGCAGCTGGTCTGCGTCCTTGGTCGTGGTCAAGCCACCAGTGCCGTCAATTTCGTAAAATGCGGCACTGTTAGAGGCAGCTTCGACTAGGTCTGGACCAAGCAGACTGTTAGGAAGTAGAAGCGGAGACAGAGGTAGGCCGGTAGAAATCACATTTCTTTGTTCCATAGCACCTGCAAGCGCACCTACTGCTTGAGTGTCAAATTCTATAGAACTGGGCTCTCTTGCAAGCAGTTTGTCATTAGTGGGCTGCCGCACCCCAAAAAGCGACACTGGAACGCCTTGCTCCCGGCAGTTAGCCAACTCCGCATGTAGGACGTCTATCTGCTCTCCAAGGGTCACGATTCGCTGCTCCGCGTGTTCAAGCTTCAATTGTAGTGTTGCAGTGTACTCTTTCCGCCGAGCGCGATGGCGACGCTGGTTATTGCGAACCCGCTCTAAGGTATGCTGTGCCGTGACATTTTTGCTGCGTATCCGCCGAGCTTTCCCTGATTCGATGGCGCGCGAAGGTAAATTGGATGACATGATGGATGGGTATCTATGACTCTATGGCTCTCGTCGAGATATTTTTGTTTGAAGCTGGGAGATTTTGGAAATCCCGAATAGCGGGTCGAATGGTATTCAGAAGGCAGCAAGGGACCCTAGAACTACACTTCAGTGACATACCGGGTTAATCACATGAGCAGATGGCCGATTCGCCACCAAGACGTTCTGGGCTGGCCAACGAGACAATAAAATGGAGCATTTGAAATTCGACAAAGCCTCTTCTATTGGTGGGTTTCCACAGCCTATCCTAGCTCGCGAGATTTCGGTGACATGTCGAAGGAATTTTGGTGACATATCGCTCGTTATGGAAATGTATATAGTAGGAGGTCGAGCGACGCTACATCGACTCTGATCCACGGGGCTAGTATACAGAATTTATTATTATTTTAAGTGCCAAAGCTATTCTTGCTCGACACACTTCTATGATCGACACCATGGCATCTAAAGAGATTTACGACCAGGTCAACAAGCACTACGGCTCGGTCAAGAAAAGCGCTACTGGTACATACGAACAGACAGTTGCTAAGGCTTTTGGGTACACAGAGGATGAACTTGCTACCATCCCGAATGATGCGAATCTCGGGCTGAGCTGCGGTAATCCTCATGTGCTTGCTAAGCTGAGAGATGTGAGTAAAACAATTCCTGCGATGCGACGTTTCCTGCTAATAGACCCAGGGCGAAACCGTTGTTGACTTTGGGTCAGGTGCTGGCTTCGATGTCTTCACAGCAGCGAATATCGTTGGGCCATCTGGTAAGGCGATTGGGGTTGACATGAACGAGGTAGATCTTAATCTCATCAACAAACCAATCCGATGTCGAACTAACTGCGTGCAATAGAACATGATCAGAAAGGCCAACGCCAACAAAGCCAAGTCTGGTGCTAAGAATTCGGAGTTCGTTGAAGGAGCCATCACCGCTGCCCCCTTGCCGGATAGCATGGCCGACTGCATCATTAGCAACTGTGTCATTAACCTAGTCCCAGAATCAGGAAAGCAGCTCGCGTTCAATGAGATGTACAGACTTCTCAGGTCTGGCGGCAGAGTTGCAATTAGTGATATCCTTGCACGGAAGGAGTTGACAGAAAAAATAAAAAAGAACATCTCCCTGTACGTCGGGTGCATTTCTGGCGCAAGCCAAGTCAACGAATATGAAGCATATCTTAAGAAAGCAGGCTTTGAGGGTAAGCCTAAAATGGTTTACAGCAGCATGACAGCTAACTATTATGCAACAGATGTTCTGATTGTAGACAGCCAGACCGATTTGAATATTTACATGACCGGAACGGAAAGTGAGACATCATGTGGAACAGTCCCAGAGAATCAATGCTGCATGCTAGAGAAAACGGACAACTGCAACCCATCTGGGATCTCGACAAGCACTGGTCGAGACACGACTTCGTTGGCAGAGGTGTATCAAAACTCGGCTGCCACACTGGGTATTATAGACCTCAACGAATGGGCCGGTATGCTAATCGTAGTTCTATACTTGATAGGTTATACTAATGCAAGCCAGGTTCATTTCAGATTTACGCTATCAAACCTTTACAAGTCGCAAAATGACAGACAGTCTAGAGAATAGTTGATTCTTCCGCAACATTCATTCAATTCTACTAGCCAATACTGGTTTACCAAATCCAAGTAGCTATTCGTAAATCTGTTCATTAATTTCTCATTATGATGCCTTATTCAGCAATGCCGACTCGCCAGCAATTAGCAACGTCCAGCAATTATAGCCGTGGAGCTCATGCAGGGATCTCTGTTATTCTAGATGGCTTTCCGTAACGATCGCGAATCTAATATGATGCCATCATATTACGCATCTCTACAGAGCGAACACGATCATAGCGCTAGTCTTGACCTTGACTTCGTAGTAGGGTCCATAACGCTTGCCGTGGCAAGCGTTCACATCTGTCTCACCGATGATTTCCCCACCTATACGTCCAAGTAAAACGATTTCATTTAGTTCCAGGTAACAACATCATTCAAGACTTAGATACAGTGGACAATGCGAATCAGGGGTTGTGAATCATTGTGGCTGCAATGTTTCGTTACGTTAGCATACGGCACGTGATCCCCCAAATCCCCAGCACACCCTTCTCTTCACTTGCAGAACGCTTCTCTTCCTCCATGCTGAAGGGAAGATCTCCCATTAACCCTCCTAATCACCCAGGGTTATGTTTTTGCAGCGATTTGTTCGGCTCTCTTCAAGCTATCGAGCCTTGTTTCTTCGCTCAACTACTCTGGCTTCAGCTTCGATCATCATAATGGCCTCCCAAGACCGTGCTGCTTCCTCGGCACCAAGACGGCCAATGGTGCCCCGTAAATTTCCATCCAGCGGGTTTGAAATCATCGATAAGTCAGTCAAGGTCGAGGAGGAAACGTTGCCATTCTATAACTCGAGCCTTTTCTATCCCGTTCGCATCGGAGAAGTCTTTGGCAACCAATATCAGGTCGTTGCAAAGCTTGGCTATGGCACCACCTCAACGACGTGGCTTTCTCATGATCTCTTGTAGCTCTCCACTTCCACCTGGATAATCGTGCTGACGATGATTTTCAAGGGATAACCGATATGTGACGTTAAAGGTGCATATTAATTCTCTGGCTTCGAATCGAGAGCTGGAGGTCTATCAATATCTGAAGGGTGTCGAGTCAGATCATCCAGGTCGCGAAATGGTTCGAATGCTTGAAGATTCTTTCAAGCTGCAAGGACCATATGGTAAACATGAAGTTTTTGTCTTGCCACCACTTGGCCTTAGTCTGAGGACCTTCCAAGACATGATTCCGAGCCACATCTTCGCTCAGCCAATAGTAGTAATCGCCCTGCAGCGAGTCTCAGCCGCTCTCGACTTCCTTCATGGTCCTGCAAATCTCACGCATACCGGTAAGGCAACTCTTACCGAATCTTTCATTCCTGTTCCTGTCTAAACTCGAATCAAAGATGTCCATGCAGGGAATCTCCTAATCGGTATCGATGATGAGTCGCAACTTGCAGAATTTGAAGAAGCCGAGCTCGTTAGACCATCATCGAGGAAGGTGGTCGATGGTGTCACAATTCATACTTCTCAATTCATGTTGGAAAGCTTTGGCCCACTCTATCTCTGCGACCTCGGTGAGGCTCGTGTTGGTAACCAGCATGAAGGGGTTGCTATGCCTGTTCAGTATCGAGCACCAGAGATCATTCTCGGCATGTCCTGGGGTCACTCGGCGGATATGTGGAGTGTCGGACTCCTGGTATGGCTCCCCTCTACCTTTACCTTTCAATATTAAACGTATTGCTAATTGACCAGGCCTGGGATCTCCTCGAACCAGAAAGTCTTTTCCATCTCTATGATGCTAATGATCCAGCACTAAATGAAGCGCATCACCTGGCCAATATGACTGCCCTCCTTGGTCCTCCGCCACTGGAATTTCTGAAGAGGAGCACGAAATCAAGCGAATACTGGGACGAGAATGGTAATGCCAAAACCTCATTTTTGTGAACGATGCTGACAACTTATCGCTGTTTTAGGTAATTGGAGAGGCATCATCCCGATACCTACAGGAAGAACTCTAGACTCTCTCGCAACATCATTGGAAGGTAAGGATAGGGACGAGTTTCTGGATCTTGTTCGAGGATTGCTCCGCTGGCTTCCAAAAGAGCGACTCAACTCTTACGAGGCGTTTTCGCATCCCTGGGTCTCCGGGTCTTGAACAGCGTTCAACGCGCTCAACATCAATCAAATTAAGAATTGGGCCGCAATATGTACATGTGCAAGTAGACAGAGAAGAAGAATTTCTCGATCTGCTAATGTTGGTTCATGAATAATGATCTTTGGAACAAAGTCGTCTTACTAATTGCTTTAAATAGGATCTTAATAGCCTACAAGATGAACAGTGAATTGCACCTTTGCCATGAATGTCTATCCAGCCGTTTTGTGCTGTGAAGAATACACAACATGGGCCATCTTCACTGTAGAATATCTTCGTGACTAGCTTTGACGTATCATTCGATCATCTAGCAGCTACTCGGCTCGGTCAACTCGGGGGTTGCGTTGGTATGTGAAGGTATTTGTTGGGTTAATGTTTTGGCTATTATTAGCACTAGTGAAACTGCTGTATGATATATGCAGAGTCTACGAAGCAAGGGTATCTATTTTTGGTTCAACTTCTCTATGTACTCTTTCGTGCAATCCTTGAAATCAGTTGCTAGGCATGGTTCATCGATATCATCCCACCACTTTTTGCGGTGTGACTTTAAACCAACTTCATCAACCAATTTGTCTGTATACCAGAGAAGATCTGCATGAAAATTAAGACCATCCACACCTCTTGATGGATATCTTCGCCTCGAAAATGCATTCATGCATGCCACATCACGTCGGGCTTCCTCTAATGGTGGTAGCCTGACGATCCCATCCCAATATGCAGTTGCCCAAATAGCCTGAGCCTCAGCACCGCGAAAATTATTGGCTAGTCGAGAACGCCCAAGGAAGACAACTGAAGAATCAGTCAAAGAGGCTATACCGTTATAAAGTCTCGCAGGGGAGAGGCTGGTTTCACCGACTGGCTTGCATTTGGGAGGCGGCTTTGTGAGTATGGGAAAGTGGCTGACTATTTGCTGATCCGCGTCTTCCATGAGTATATTCCACATTTGTGCATCTTCTAACGAGTCATCGCAATAAGCATGAGGTAAACCGAGCCTAACTGCCTGCTGATAGGAGATGAAGGGGTAGCTAGCATCCCAGCCTGTTCCACACAGGACGACATCTGTTGGTATCTTTCGCTGATCATCTAGAATGACGTGTTTATCTGCTATGCAAGTCACACTATTTCGGTAGACTTTGACCTTGGTGCTAACAAGATCCCAAAAATCGTCGTGCTGTATCATTCCAACCGGACCATTATGCCAGAAGAATCTATTCCATTGAAAGATCAGCTTGAGCGGTGATATTTCCCTGGTATTACACTTACGAAGCCGATGGCTCAAGATCACGAAAGTCAGGCAAAGCGTCTTTTCGCTCCCGATAACTTGCCCATCGCTTGTAGCGATCATCAGCGGCAAGCAACTTTTGTTCTAACGTCTCATCTACTCCGAAAGATTGGTGCAGCATATGCGCCCACCAGGGCATTGAATGGAATCCAGAGGGATTGTAAGTAGTGGCTCTCTGCGTCGCCCCCGCCTCGGCGTTATTTCTGTACCTACCACTTGCTACGGGATTCATAAAGATTCCTGGTCCTCCGCCGGTGTTACGAATGATCCAACTAACGTCTTTTCCAGCCTTAACTGATGCGTAGACCATATCAGCGGCTGATTTGCCTCCACCCATGACTGTGAAGTGCTGGTAGACTTTGGATTCACTCAAAAGTCTCTCAGCATGAACCCCAAATTCTCTGTGATGCAGAATTGATGCGGCTCGATCATCACTACGAGGTATACTCGGCATATTGGGTAAAGACGTTAACCCAGACGCCACCACCAGTCTGGTGCACCGCAAAGTCCGGGACCCTAGACCAGATCCTTGAACATGCAGGGCCCAGCCTGTTTCGATCTTCTCGATGCTCTGTACTTTTGTATGAAGCTGAACTCGATCCCGTAGTGAGGTACCGTCGTAGACATGGCTGTTGACATAATCCTCCAAATATTGCGTCACGAACTTGGCTTCGAATGTATCGTGCAAATTAGGCGCGTCGCTGGGAACTTTTAGGGCAACATCGGAGAATGAAGTCATCCGCAAGGGGCTCTGCACCCAAAATGTGTCAAACACCCTGTCTAAGAAGAATGAAAAAGGAGAATTAGCACAGGGTTACTGCGCGCGTCATTGGTCCTGCTGCACTCACCTGAGCTCCAGACACCACCAATGCACTTATCCTGCTCAATAAGAGTGAGACTACACTTTGGATGTACGTCTAGGTAAAAGCGGGCAAAGGCAATACCGCTCAGCCCTACTTGTCATATCAACATGTTTGTCTGAACTCGCGGTGCACGCATGATTACCAGCCCCTATAATAGCGATCTCCACGTCGGATTTTTCCATTGGTTCGGAGGGCGAGGAGTGCAAGATGATCAGGTCACAGAGTCCACGCCGTAGCTGAGATTCAAGACCGGCAAGGCACACTGTACGCTTCGTACATAATTGAGGTCCTATATAACATATCTCTTGCCCGTAGACTGCTTTATTCACGGTCACGGATCTACCTGCTCCGTTGTCAGCTTCCTACCCTGATGCCAGACTAGCCCCGTGCCATGCATCCCGATTAGTGAGTTGTTGTTCCAACAAACCAACTGCAGCTGCGCAGGTATTCGCCGCACATTTAACCAATGAATGTACTAGTATCTACGGCAATAGATACGCATTGATGTGTCACGACGAGTTAGAAGTCGGAACCCTCCTGATCCGCATGCACTCATGCCGCGGGTGCTACTTGATCCTCCAACAGCATAGAAAGAAGATAGCGGTGCTTGCAGTTGGTTCACTAATTTCGCCGGAGATGTTGGAGTTTAGAGTCACTTGCGTCAGAGACTCTTTCCAGCACAATATCTTTTGTTAGTTAAGATACCAATTTCACATGTCTGTCTAAGCCGCTCGATCTCCACAGCCAGCTCCAGGTCCTTTTTGCAAGAGTTTGAATTCCGTCATTGTTAAACATCATGACTCGAATTCAAGATATTCGCGTTCATGCTCCACTAGTCTATGCTGAGGGGGTAATTTTTATTGTTGTCTGTTCAATAATGGTCTTTTTGCACTTTTACGCTCGAAAGATAGCGTGTTCACATTTTGGAGTTGACGATGCTGCTATTGCCCTAGCACTTGTGAGTTCCGACTGCTTCAGAAGTCTCTACTGAGACTAGACAACTCACACTTCGTCATAGGTATTCGTGATTGCTATTTCAATTACCACTCTAATAGGTCCGCAATTCTACCCTGCTTGCTCTTGTACAGAATCTAATACTATGAAGAAATGGCTAAGAAAGGATTTGGCTATGCTATCTCTGATGTTATCACTGATATACTACTAATCCTGCTTCCCATCCCTGAGGTATAGTACAACACCTATAGATAACGCTATTAGCGACTCACCCAAATTTAGATTCTGAAACTGCAACTACCTCCTCGTCGGAAGTTCGCTGTCTTAGGTGTTTTCGGGCTTGGCGCAATGTTGGTACTTCAGAGAAAGACTCAAGATCTCAAACGCTTACTCTCGCTGTAGTACAATTTGCATGTCTATTATCCGTATGGCCATTTACCATGGAGCACTTACAGGTTTTTCTCTCGATTCGAAGATACACTTATATTTTTGCTAATTCTAATAGTTCAATTTGACCCAGATGCGGATTTTGAGTGGTAGTCCAACCGTCTAGTCATTTTGTTACTGCTAGCATTACTGATCTTAGATCTTGCACAGATATCACCACTTTGACTTCCTACTTCTCCTTCCTTGAAGCAGGCCTTGGTATTTGTGCTGCCTGCCTGCCAGTTCAATACGGTCTTCTCCGCTCTGACAAGGTCCAGAACATTATACGCAGCATCCACAGTCTTGCATCGCTTGGTAGTAACCACAGTAGTAGATCACGCGGCAGTCGAGCCTCTCGCAGATCTAGAGCGCAGTCTCAGCGTATCCCAGACAGCTTCTCGCAGCCAGCATCCGAGGTGAACATCCCACTGCCAGCACATGCAGCCGTGGCGGGCTATGAACCTAGCCCCTCGTACCTTGAATTGGGGAAGCTTCATGGTGATAGCGGGATTACAGTTTCGAAGACCTTTGAGACCCACAAGCAAAGTGCCTGACGCAGAGTAGAGTAGGAGATTAAGGGCTATTTCCAGGCTTGCAAGCATAAAGAGGCTATTTTTATATCTATGTGTAAATATGTAACAAAATCCGAGATCCATTGCACTTTTCAAGGTCTCTAATACATAATTACGCTCTTCATGGGACACTAAGAGCTCAATATAGTCTACTCGGCTTCAATATTCTATTCCTGCGATCAAAAGTCGGATGACCTCTTCTCTTGAATATTTGATCGGATTTTCTCATCGCACATGAGGTTGGCAAGATACATAGTACTCGAAATTGGTACGTAAGCTGAAATGAACTCCCGCCTATTTCAATGGCATTATAGCCTCACGAACAGCGTCTTCTAGGCTTTCCTCTTCCAGGTCCAACAAATCATTGGCGAATGCACTGTGATCTTTCCAATAGGAAGCTGCTAGTCCGTGCACTGAAACGACTTCCATGACAGCATTCCAGTCTCCCTTCTTAGCTCCTTCTTTGTGCTGTTCGATCAACCTCGCAGCACTCGTATGCTCGGCCTCCCACCTCAACCCTGTCACTTTTTCCAGAACCGCGCGAAGCTCATTCTGACATGTAGAAAAGCTCTGGATGTAAAGAATCTTATTCTTTGTTGCTTCTTCTCTCTCTAAGATCTTGGCTACGGCTTCCCTAATTTTCTTCAGCGTAGTCGCACTCTACCGGATCTCCCCACCATCCAGAATTCGAGCCCGTCGGTTTGGCAGATCAAAAAGCAAAAGTCCATCATGGAGACCGTGATCGAAGAAGTGTCCTGTGATTAAACTGGTCCAGCTAAAATCGTCCCTTCCACGGTGCGTAAGCTGCTCAAGGTGCGCTCGAACTTTTGCTTTCCCAGCCATGACGGGCAGGAGATCAAGTGTGTACTCATCCGCGGAGTCGCAGCTGCCGAAGTCAGCCGGGATGACACGCTTGACACCTGCAGCGTGGGCTGCGTCCGCAAGTCTGATCTGCTCAGCAACGAGAGTGCACAGGAAGGTCATGATAAGGGCGTCTTGGCCGTGAAGCGCTTCTTTCAGTTCTTCGAATGGAAGCAAGTCTGAAAGCACGATCGTTCGAGCCGACTGTGGGTAAGTAGAACTTGAAGAAGCGCGCGTGAGGACGGTGACATAGATATTGGGAACAGCAAGAAGAGCAGAGAGAACTGCAGGGCCGAGATGCCCGTTCGCGCCGATAATAGCGACATTTTTCAGAGGCATCGCAAGCACTGTTATAGTATATCAAAATACAAAACCCTCTCCCGTGATTAAAGTTGAATTGGTTGCCATGGTGGGATGAAAGACGGCATGTTTTTGTTTGGGGATAAGGTTACTCAAATTCCCCAATTACTACTGTCCGGAGCCGCAGCGACAACCCTGACCAGCAGCTAGGAAATGATTCACTAGTTTACAATTGAGGCATTCTTATGTACAACCAGACCTAATTCGGTATAGAACATATTCGCATTTCAAATGGGATAAATTTTACTACATTATATTCAATAGAACCTCAATTATCATCGAATCCATCAACGATTGGGTGATTAAACCCGTTGTAAGCCAACATCCACGGTTCACCCCAGCGTTAGCGAACTGATTACCACGCAGTGATAGATTAATTGCCAGCGCTTAACTTAGCGACTTCGCTAACTCATCCCTCAAACGCGCAAGACGTTTAAACCGCGATGATCAGTTTGACACAAAACGACTCCACGTATCTCAAATTGACTTTTTAGAATAATTCGTTGAGTATACTAATTATTGAAATTTGATTAGTATCATCGAACCAACGAGATCACTTTCAACAATTTCTCAATTTATAACAATTAATTTGTTTTCCGTAGACCGTAAAAATATCAATCCGCAATCCACAATCCACATACATGCATGTATGTACAAGTGCGTGACTCACAACTCGCGACTGTCATCACACAAACCAAGCATGCGACCTTGAGAATCTTTCTACGGCCACTTTTCAAGATTCAAGACTTGCTCCCGGCATTCGGTCCTAGATAAGCTCAGCATGTCTGGAAAGACTCTTTCTATCGAGGGGCTGAACGCTTTTTTGAAAGATGTTGGCGTCTCGGAGTCTATCCTCGTGCTTCCAACAGCAAGACTGCTTTTCAGCCCTCTCGACATTTATCGATCTTTTATTACGAGGTATCTAGGCGAGCTATTAGGAGTAGCGCCAGAATTAATTTTCTCCGCCTTACATAGAACGCAGATTTTAGACAAGGGAGACTTGATTCTCGCGGTACCTAGACTCCGGATCAAAGGTGCTAATCCATCATCATTGGGAGCTGAATGGGCGAGCAAGGTAGGGGCTTTGATGGCCACAAAAAGATAACCCGTTCAAAATTTGCTAAAGCCGTCTTAAGTTCCCGCCATCACTACTAATTGAGCCTCCCATCTTCATGTCGTCGTTTCTACAATTTCATTGCGGCCGAAGACTTTTGTCAAAATTCGCCCTTCCTTTTATAGCCGATCGCGGCGCTCAGTATGACTGCAATCTGCTGAATGGACTGTCTGATCCTTTCTTCTGATACAAGCTCCAAACGAAAGCGCGTTGTTGTCGAATTTTCTTCGCCAAATATCGCGAAGCAATTCCATGCCGGCCACTTGCGCAGCACAATCATCGGAGGCTTCGTATGCAACCTGTACGAGAGTGCGGGATGGGATGTCACGCGCTTGAATTATCTCGGTGATTGGGGACGCCAGTATAGGATGCTTGCTATCGGCTGGCAGAGATTCAGATCGGAAGAAGCCCTCGAAGAAGATCCTATGAGACACCTTGTCGATATCTATGTTAAGATTTTCGCTATCTTTGAGCTGGCTGACCTTGCAATCAAAACAGCTGCTAAGCGTGGCGAAGATACCACCGGGATGGAGTCTACAGGTATCGTCGGGGAGGTCAAGGCCTATTTCAAAAGAATGGAAGACGGCGATCCAGAGGCGCTTGCGCTATGGCGCCGATTTCGCTCCATTAGTGTAGAGCGTTACGAAGCTACATATGCCAGGCTCAATATCAGATTTGATGAGTACACTGGCGAATCAAAAGTAAAGCCTGAATCCATGGTACGAGTAGAAGCGCTTCTCGCCGAGAAAGGTATTAGTGAGAAAGACAAAGGGGCGGTCATCATCGACTTCAAGAAGCATGGAGCAAAACACCTCGATATCGCTGTCATTCGAAACCGCAATGGCACCAGCAATTATCTCCTGCGGGATGTCGGTGCCGCACTTGAGAGATGGGAGGAATATAAATTCGACAAAATGATTTACGTCATCATGAGCGAACAAGACGCTCATATGCAGCGCCTGTTTAAAATTCTTGAGTTTTTGGGTTTCCCTGACCTTGCTCAACGAGTCCAACACGTTAGTTTTGGAAAGGTGAAAGGGATGTCCACTAGGAGAGGAAATGTTAAGTATTTAGATGACGTCCTGGAAGAATGCGGCACTTTCATGGTACGTTACATCGCATCTCCGTGATATATTGTCCATATGGTCTTTTCCTCTGTTTACATACCATAATACCAAGCGAGCTAGCAGCTCCTCGGCTTTAGAACTTTTCAGTTTCCGAAAGCTATCGTTGCGAATTTGCGCTGACTGAATCCTAGCATGAGGTCATGCAGAAGAACGAGGAGAAGTATTCTCAGCTAGAGGATCCAGAAAGCACAAGCAATATTCTTGGTATTACGGCTGTGATGGTCCAGGACATGACCGGAAAAAAGATCAATGGATACACCTTTGACCTAGCTCGTATGACTGCATTCGAGGGAGATACTGGACCGTATCTGCAATACGCCCATGCACGGCTGTGCTCAATTGCGAGAAAAGCTGGCTTGAAAGCCGAACAACTTGCCTCTGCTAACATTTCTTTGCTTCAGGAAAAGCATGCTATAGATATCATGCGGGTCTTGTAAGTTATTTTCTCATATAATATCTTCTGGCCCTGAAAGATCTGTTTGTCCGAGCGATCATTCAAAACTTTCCACCGAACCGAGGACCGATGTCTTCTAGATTGCAATATCCCGACATCTGTGATGCTACTTTGCAATCATTAGAACCGTCGACGATCGTCACCTATCTTTTCAAAATAACACACACCGTGTCATCGGCGTACGATACCCTCAGGGTTGTAAATCCTCCAGAGGGTCTTGAAGTTGCTGCTGCGCGGGCTGCTCTTTTTGATGTGTGCAGAATTGTGATAGGTAATGGAATGAAATTGCTTGGTCTGATCCCGCTAGAGCGGTGAGTTGTCAAGGATTCCAAATCTTAAGCCCCGGATCTAATGTTGTGCCCACAGGATGTAACGAACGCAGAAATACATTGACCAATTCCCCCCAAAAAAGCCTTTTTCATGACAACCAATGCTACCATCCTCAGAACTTCAAGCTCCTCGGTCGCAATAATCGGCTTGATAGGATACATAGATACATAGCCGTAATCACTGGGGCCCAGCTTCGGGAGACTCTTGCGGGTGCCTTGTAAAGAGAATTCTGATGAGACTCAACTGTAGCGGGGTAGGGATATACCATTCTTTACGACCCATGATATGTTTAGATCACACCTGAGAAGGGACAGTAGCAACTGGCAATTTCGTCTCTATAGTAGAGATAGGAGTCGCACATATGCCGGACTTTCTTTAAGTTCCATCCTCTAGTTGAATTGCCAGCCTTGCGTGGCCAAGGAGGCCTTCGCCTGCAGGCAACAGTTTCATATGAAATTAGTATCAACCAATCAGTCAAGAACTGAATGCACGTCCAATCACGCAGGCATTCAATGCTGTCAGCCTTACAAGTATGCCTCTAGCGCCGCAAGGGAACCTCTTTATCTAATATGGTTGCCCCATGCCTATCGAGCGGGCTGTAGACGTCACTCTCAACATGCTTATTTGTCTTTCGGAGTCTTATTCAATTGTACTGGCTCTGCAACCCGCTGATTGCCAATCATCTGCGGTATAATGACGACAAATACTGATTTCGAGTACAGCTCAATCAACACTTCTCTCGGCGAGATCAGGGTGCTGAGCATACATCCTGGCAATCAATCCGACGACCTCATTCTTACATTCGACAACGTGAGGATTCTGGACGATTCAGAGCTAGACTTTGAGGCTATTTCTTACAGATGGGGAAGCCTAGATGGACGCCACCCGGTACAGCTCAATGGCCAAGCATTTACTGTGACATCGAGTCAAGACCAGATGATACGAAACCTCCGCGATGCAGAGAAAGCTCGTCGCGTTTGGATTGATGCTTTGTGCATCAACCAAAAGGATGTCTCTGAGCGAAATGACCAAATTCAGCTCTTGAGGAAGATTTTTGGGTGCGCGCGATCTGTTACTATCTATCTGGACCACGAGGTTCACGTTGATTGTCCTGCGTATCTCAAGTTTCTCACGTTCAGTTCAGGCTGCAAAGTTCAAGATCTTTTGGAGGAAGATGATCTATTTTGGGCAGAAATTTGTGACGCTTTACAGTCGAAATATTTCAGTCGCGTGTGGGTGCAACAAGAGATGTCACTAGCGAGACAGTTGACGTTGCAATGCAGGAGGACGCCAGTGCCCACAATGTGTCTGTCAAACTTTCTCGGCACATGGATCGACATTGCAAAACAATTCATTGACGGGAGAAAGTGGCTTCCCCCTATGAGTTCGCTTAGTAGTTTGCCAACAATAGCTCTCTACAACATTCTCCGTGGAGGGAATAACACGTTCACTCAACAATCACTGGGCTTTCTAGAGCTGCTCCGCAGATCAGAACATCTCGAGTGCACAGACGAGCGCGACAGAATCTACGGTATCATGTTACTGGCTCACAACTGGCAAAGCGGGTTTCTTGTTGCCAACTACAGCCTCACAACTGCCGACGTATATCGAGAGGCTATGATCTCTTACTTACATAATAATGCATCAGTGTCATTCATTGAACACGCATATTTCTCTTACGAAGGTTATGGGAGTATTAAGGATAGAACTCCGAGCTGGGTTCCAGACTGGAGAAAGAAAGTTATGTATGACCGTTCTGATCAAGTGATACCTGAAACTAGAAAGATAAGCGAACATCCACTTCCAGCGCATATATCTGGAGACACCTTATACACCTCTGGTATCAAATTGACCAACGTTCAGCGGTACTATGGCAATATATTGGGCCATAATGAAATTCTCAATACATCTGTAAAGGATTTTTGGGCCCTGTTCAATGACATTGTTCAAGCTGCTACATATCCAGTCGACCAAACAGATAGAGTTCGTCGTCTTTTGTGGCTCCTTGTGGATCGAGGAACCCAGTCAGAATTTGGTTCAAACTATGAAGGTCGCACTCGAAATATCGACATGTGTTTCGCTGTATTCGATACTCTTTGCAATTTATCAGAATATGATGCGGCATTACGCGATTACACTTTATTCCAATTGACAGATCATATGAAGTACAACTATGTCCAAGATGATCGATTTTGGTCGATATCCAATGCTTTATCTTGGATGCTTTGCCTTCAATTTGACCGGCTGAGACCTTTCATTAGCGAAACGGGATCGATGGGGCTTGCTCCCCCTCATACAAAATCCGGCGACGAACTTTGGCTCATACCAACCTGCAATAGCCCAATCATGTTACGACCACAAGGTGGGAAATATATTGTTCTTGGACACTCATGGTATGATAACAACACCTTCTGGGAACGGTGTGGAGGGATGCGTCAATTTTTCAATGAAGGAGAAGAATTCGGGGATTATAAAGTACAGTCTCTTCAGCTAGAATGATTTCACCGCGGAAGTTCATCTTCAGTGGTAATACACAGATATCAGAAGGTAGTATCAGAGCTTTTGGGTATAGTGATGGATACCAATAATATTACAACCGGTCAATCAATACTATCATATCCTATCTACTATCGTCATGCAATTATTTCAAATGAGATGACAGGTCTGGCCTACAATCAAAGCTCCAAATTTCTAACGTACAATATCAAAACACAATCTTTCTCCATCAACGCTAGCCATGTACTTCCCTGTCCCCGGCCTGAATGAACCTGGTGCGCCTAACGCTCATGTCTAGCGCAATAGTACAAAATGCTATAATACATCAACCACGCCTCTGAACTCAGGCAAAATCCATTCTTCACGATCAGACAATTCTGATTTGGCTCCTAAATCAGAAAGAATATTTACGCAGCTTAGAATTCTTGCATACGGACTGTTCATCCCTCTCTTCTGAGCCAGCTTCATTCGCCATGACGCTTCAGCGATGATGCTCTTTCCTCGATAGTTCCGAACAGTCAGTGAAGCTCCATGTTCGATTAAAAGTTTGACGGACGCCCTAAAGCCCCGCATTGTGGCAGTAGTGAGCGCAGTGCGACCTTTCCTATCTCGCATTTCTATACCTGCCCCCGCGACCAGAAGTGCCTCAACGGTATCTCTTAATATGAGGCCCTCATTCTCCGCCTGCCATCTTTTGAGCAAAGCAATGAGTGGGGTATCACCATTTATATCGATCCAGGAGATGAGATGAGATGATTTCAGCCATTCGACCCACGTCCGGCCCTCCCATCCTGGAGACGATATAATTTGCCTAAAATTGACGTTATTGTTACGACATCTTCGTAGCCGCGACGCGTCCGCCTCAAGTAGCAGTGGCAGAACTGGAGCTAGTTCAGCCTCACTGATGATATGGTCCCTGACCGCAAGCCCAGCATTGTCTAATGCATTGAATGGCGCACACACGAGCCCGAGAATTGTAGAGCACACAAGTGCCTTCACAGGTGTATCAATTTCAACAGTGAGCACACGCTGAAGATTGCTGAAAATGGTGTGAGCAGTTGTCCTTCCATGATAGTCTCGGCTGGCGAAGTCAAACCCTAGGTTCCGGAGTTTCCTTAAGAGTTTTGTAAGTTCTGATATGAAACCGGTCATATGTGGATCTAAGCCAAAGCTTTGCGCGTTGAGCACGTGCACAAATGTCTCCCCAGATGTATTTTTCGCAAATATATCAGAACCGTCCTCGATCAGAGAGAGAATCGACGACATTGTTGCTTTGCCAGAAGCTGCCGCATAATGGAGCGGCGTATTGCCAAAGTAGTCCACCTGGTTGATATTTTTGGGAAAGGGTTCTAAGGTCCACCGCTCCCACGTCACGGCTAGCGCATGGCTTACAGCATAACCGCAATGACAGCATTGCGCACCATCTATAGTTTCATTGCTGCAGCACAACCTCCTGTCGATCTTGATTCCGTGATATGCGGGACGCCGGTCGGATGCAGGCAGGATTTGAGCTTCATCAATGACTTCATTCCATATATCCCGCTCACTCTTCGAAAAGGGTTCCGTTGCTTCGTAAGTGAGCTTGAGTCGCTTTAAGCTCCTGTATGATATATCACTCGAGCGCTGCCGGCAATCTGGAGTCGATGTACGGTCCGAAATATTTGAGCATCTTGAATTTGTGAAAGACATCCAGCTCGATGTCCAGGAGATGAGAGATCTCGCAGAGGCACTTGATCTGTATGATTCGGTTGAAGATAACCGGAGTACTAATCCTATCTGTTGATTATATGAGGGTGTTCTGGTGGGTACTAGATCTCTCGCGCGTTGAGATTCAACATGAAGGTTGTCTCTTACTCCTCGTTCAGCAGGGCTCGATCCGATGTCTGACGTTGTCCATGTGTCTTCTGTTTCTATGTCTGTGTAATTCGAAAACCAGTCTTCCGAAGCGCTCGGTGTCCCATGAGGTCGACTACCATCACTTGATCCTTCCATTCCTCGGGACTGATTCATTTCGTAGTCAGTAGTTAGAGGCCAGTTCTCTGAGGGTTCTGGTGACGTTTGAGAATAGTCATTGGAGAAGACTACCGGGGAGCTCTTGACAAGCCTTTCTGTTGAAAGGCACAATGTTAGCTTCGGCAAAGAGACATCGATGACACGATCTTACTGATGCTCACAAAGTTCCCAGCACACTTTTCGTCTAGACCCAGCGCCCAGCCACATCTAGGACAGTCCTGTATCGCAGGGTTGCCTGCATGTTGAAAGAAGCAATTTTGATGACACACATCTTTGCAAGACAATTGAAATGAACGCTGCCCATAAAGCGCAGAACTGACTATTTCCTGGCAGAACACGCACTTTTTGGCAGATTTCGCATTCAGATCTTGCGTCTCAGAAGCCTTTGTAGATGTACTTTCAAGGAGCACTGCATTATCAGTGACTTCTGTATTCGATTGTACGGGAACACCTGTCCTCTCTGGTTCTGTAATAGCCAACATTAAACGAGATGAAATAGTAGGGACAGAGTCCTGAGAATGTTTCGCAGACAAGTATTGTGTGAGCCGAGGGTTCCAAAACTCTGAGTAATCTTTGAAAGCAACGACCGGGTCTGCGGGCAGCATTCTCTTGACGCTCGGTTGCAGTGATGTGACTCCGGCTGGAGGGCTTGGTTTGTGTATAGAGCGATGGCTCTTTGAGGCTCGCCGTTTAAATTGCCGCATAGAGGCGTACCTGCGCCTCATATCCGCTTCATTCTTAGGACGATATTGTCGTCGTTCTTTGCTATGTTCCCGTGGAAGCATAGACTCAAGTTTCATTTGGATGTGCCGTGTCCTCAAGATATTATCAACGACCTGCAGATCGTGAGGCATGGCATCTTACCGTCCTGGATCGAAGCCATCTGCTATCAAAACTCGACGAATCTCCTCGTTAGTCAGAGTCGTCATAGTGTATAGTCGAGCAAGTCGCCTTTTCTGCGGGCCTGTCCATTTTCTTCGTGGTCGTGCCATTGTATGCCTACAGCCTTGTGAGGCTGAGCTTGACTGATTAAATTACCGTGAATAGAGCAAGGGCCTAGGAAAGTCGACAGGCAGTTGTGAATCAATATTCATGGACGATGAAGAACTTGAGTACAGATAAATGGAAATAAGGAAACAGTGTAAGCTCATAAGCCTCAACATTTTCGAAAGAGATTAAAGAGATTTGAGGCATGCCAGCACAGCGCAACCTGGCGTCCAATTATACGAAGCAACCTGATGGCGACCGGTGCCTGGCGTAAGGCGAGACCCCTGTTTTTGCACACATCTTAGTGCGAGTTGGGATACGGACAGCGCCTCTACCAGGGTGTTGCTGCGTCACGCGGCCTTTACACTACCAGGAGAACATCTCCCGCCCGAATCTCGGCACGCTGAAAGCATCCTATCAGCTCCGGTATTGAGACTTCATGTAAAACATATCCAGGAAAGGGAGGTCTTCGAAAGTTGGAGAGAACCGAGAGAACCGTGCATTATCCAGCAACTTTAGCCCCAGCGTGCGCCCGGAAGGGGCGACGAGGCGTTGTCGCTTAGCATAAGAATTATGATTTCCACCAGGAGGCGACGCTGGGCCCTGCAGCTTTCGAATGCGCAAAAACTCCACAGTAAGCAGGCCGCCCAATCTCACACTCAGAAAGAGGAAAGGTTACATCATCTCGTTCAGCCAGGCACACACCGCGTAGGTCAAGATATCGCTGGCCACATCCGAAAGCCGTACGCGCAATAACTCAGAAGTGGCTTAACTTCATTTGATCTACTCAAGGGTTGTGAGTTTGATATGCCAAGATCTTCGTTCGAAACAAATCTATCCAATCCTATCAATCGAGAGCCGAAGCCAGTGTTCCTTACCAATTATCAATCCATGGAGGGGCACTAAGCTATGACAGATTCTTGCTGTGCGCAAAAACTGTCATTGGCGTAATACAATGCAGTTATCTCAACAATGTGCATTTCCGCACGTGGCAATACTTGTGCAAAAAACTGCCCATAGATACGAAGCCGAATTAACCACGGCTCTGACTATGCGCAAAAACCGTGAGCAGCATGTTTCCTCAAGCCGCTGTGGGGTACTGGGATGCTGATTGGCTCAGATCTGGGAATGCCTTCGCAGTTAGAGTTCCACATGCGGCACGACCAGGGCAGAAGTTTTGCGTACGCTGATGCGCAAAAACTATTTCTTGTACAGTGTTGAAATGGCTCTGCTAGGCTAATGTTTAGACCGAGCGTCTCTCATATAAAACTGATATAAATCTTCAACCTCTGGCTTTCAATCTGAACTGCATATGTCTCGTCTTGGTCAAGCAACTACAAGACTCTTTTCTTCATTTCCATACTACAGCTCTCACACTCGAGAAACTCAGCTTAATCCAACTCCACTATGTCCAACGCAGGTACACGTGGTTCCAATTCGGGGTATGTCTTCAATCAGTCCAGGTAGGACAGTTCTTCAGTTACACAAAACTGACTCCAGCTTGTGCAGCGACCAACACTACACATATACAACAGAGCACAGCAACTATGGAGGCTCTCGAGAATACTCTGCCGTCGACGCCTACGTTCAACAGCCCGAGACACATGAGCAAACAGCTCTAGGCTACGGAACTACCAAGACTGAGGAAGCTGTGGAGAGACGTACGAAGAAAGTCAAGAAGCAGATGAGAGATAGTGGAAAGAAGCTGCCGAAGTAGAGGCATGGAATACAAAGCACTTGCTTGAAGACTTGGTGGTACAAAGGTATCAATGAGGTTGGCGGTGCGTATCGTGGAGCATGTAGGGTTGCAGATGATGGGGACGTAAGATCAAGCTTTGAAACATTGTCTTTGGTGTAAATGTGCTTTTGCTGTCCATTGACTGGTGGTCTAATTATGCAATATAAATATTTTTCGCTGGTTGGAATGAACTGATCTCTGAATGTCCCAAAGCTTTATTCAGAATGATGCAGACCAAGCGCTAAACCCTCTGTTGATAACCACCATTCTATCATATCAATCATCATATTGATTACAAGATTTGACAAGAGGCTTCCCAAATAAGTTAGGTTGTTAGAATCCATACGCATGGAAATATCTAGAGCTGCATCTGCAGAGGGTGGGCTCTATTGTCAGCGGCCCATTGTTTTATAACTTCATCGAGATTGCCCTGTCGATCTGCTTTTGCAAAATCCGCGGACATCTTCTCTAGGCGGTCCCAATCTTCTTCAGCTATCTCTCTATGAGGATACTCCGGGCCCGGGAGGCCTGCCTGGGAGGGACACATTTCTATACGGAATAGGTCAAGTGACAATATCTCGTCCTGCTCCATCTGGCGCATGACTATTGAGCTTCGCAACATATTTTGCGGGGAATCTTCGTGATTTGGAATAAATTGCCAAGCTCGATTACCAATCTTGATGCACTGCAGAGATGGACACTTCGAATGTATAAGCTGGGCATAGCGATACGCAATCTCGCAGGAATCTTGGACTCCAGGCCACAAAGAAGACTGTTTAGTAGGATATCTCCCTACGCAATGGCTTCTCTCGACCACACATAGCTCCTTGAGACACTGAAGCTTAGGCAGGTGGGTAGCAAAATGATCCTGCCTAGATTAGCTTGTTTCAGAGCATAGCTAAATGCGCAAGACGTACCCATTGAGACTCTAGTTCTAAAGTAAGACTGAGGCGTTCCAACTTAGCTCCACCGTCGTGAAGTCGACACAAAACCGTTACGACCGATTCGTCATATTTCGAACAACTGACAGAGCGTTCCAAAATCGCTTTATCAGTACCTGACAAATTGGAATCCCCGCAACGAGAATGTTCTGAATCACCTTCTCGCAGATTGGAACCTGTTGACCCTTCGTCAGACATTTCTGTGATCCAAGTATCGGTCTCGGACTCAGAGTATTCGTCATCGCCGTCTCTAATAACAGCCCGCTCTCGTACAAAGAGAGTTGTCAGGTTGGGCAGACAGAGATCGTTGAAGTTGTCCAGATCACTGTCGTACGTGCCGTAGTGGTGAGTGACTATGAGCTCTTGGACAGACTGGCCATATTCATTTAGCCATCCTTTGACATTATTTCCAATCCTCGAGACAGAAAGCTGCTCAAGGCTTGTACAGTCATTGAAGAATTCCCACGAGACGAAAGATGGCGCACCACAAAACTCGAAATCATATCTGACTAGGTTGTTGAAAACGTGAAAACTTTTAAGTATCGAAAGCTCTGTGAGTTTCGCCAAGTAATTAGGATCTGAGGATGAAGGGCACCGGAAAAGGTACATCCCTGTTCCAAGCCTAAGAGTATGTAGCTTCAGTGGTAATGTTCCTTGAGCTGCGAAGTGGATGCAGAGTTTCTCGAAAAATTCCTCGCTCTCGACGTCCTGAATGACCGTTTCTGGTAGCCATTCAGAATCACCTTCAGTAAGGAACCCCAGACCTAAAGTTTCCAGGTGAGGACAGCCACCTAGCACACTAGCAATCTCTTTGGCCAGTCGAGTCTCATCGCCGTAGAAATTGTAAAGCTCTAGTGAAGTCAAATCTCGGAATTCCTTCAAAGGTATGAAACATTTCTGTGCCAATCTTCTATCTTCAAGCCATTGGCATTCAAATTGAATATTGAGGCGCTGTAAGGCCTGGCAGCCTTTCAAGACGTGACGAACCTCGGGATCCTTCAATATGAGACAAGGGCCAAACGACTCTTCCATTGAATTATCCGACCACCTATTTGTTGACGTCAGTAAGGTTCCGGAGCTAAGCACCGTGATAGCTCCCGTTAGGTACTAACTTAAACGAGCGGAGTTTCGGCATGGCCTTTAAAATCCTTGTGACAAACCAAATATATTCCTTATTCATACGAAGGCTATATTTCGTTTTGCCTTCAAGGAACTCTTGGATACGGAATTCGAAATCTTTAGTGTAGGCAAGCCCTGGTGGAAGCGGCTTTTCCGCTAGCCGCGAGACAGGGAGGCGATTCAGATACACGATCCGCTGAGCGTACAAGATTGGAGAGAAGACATCTCGAAAGGAACGACTGCAGATGATGAGGGCTTTCAGTGTCTTTGAGCATCTTATCTAGAAGCCGTATTAGCAGCGATCCAAATTACAAGATGCAGGGTGCTAAAAACACGAAGATAGAAGTCTATCTGCACTCGATCTAGACGGAGGAAAGCGTTGAAGATCCCAGGAATTCTAAGAGAATAGCCTCAATCGAGTAGAAAGATAGCAGCGGCCATACGTACCTGGTCCCCAATGATCGTCCACACTTCGGCGGGGAGTTGAGGCAATGAAGCCCGTTCCAGATACGTGGAACCCATCTCTACGAACGTCCCGCTCGAATGGAAAGTGACACCTAAATTTGGATCTCTGATTGTCATGTTGACGCGGTCGCGTCGGTGATATCGAGGTTCACGTCTAGAAAGTCACGCTACATGGAACTTTGACCACTTTACGTCGCAGGAGACACGCTCGCTCACGTGATGAGCAACTTTTAATGAAAAATCCCTAAGTTCTGCTTGAAAATCCATATGCTTTGTCTGTAGTGATTGATTTCGAAGGATTTCAAAGGTGCGTTAAATACATTTTAGAATAATAACGTCGTTGGGCGATAATGATGTCTCGGAATCGAGTTACTATACAAAGCTTCAATTTGAAACCTTTGTCGTGACGCTCCTCTATCTTTAGAACCCAGAGTGAGCTTAACTGACATGCAAGGCGTTAGGACTGTTTGTATCTTAAAGTTCTCAGTACACGCTTTTTTCCCCCCATTTTACTTCTCCTTTCTTCAGAGCCTCGCCATACATGAAACCATGCAAATAGGCTTCACCCACGAAATCGAACACCGTCTAAGGATCTTTAGGCATATGACGGAAGATATACGGGACATGGGCACCATGGAGAAGCATCACTCGATCACCAACCTCGATTGTCCGCGGCCCAACCCCCACGTATCCCTGAGTCGTGCGAAAGAAACGACGATTCATGCCAGTATATTCCCACTGCAGCGAGAGTTCGTGTCGCGTTGACGGCATATATCGTGAGTAAGCACCTTCTTCCTTGCTTCTCCCCTTGAGACCTAATTCAATCTCTTCGATAGTCTTGCACTGCTTTGCACCTCTAGTCAGCGGCTCGAGAAGCTTTTCGAGCACAGAGGATTCTATGCCTAGTGCTTCTGCTATGGAAGGGAGCTGCGACTTTGGATCGCGCCAAAAAGCAATTGCTGAATCGGCTTCGCCTCGATGAGCTTCGTCGCAGCAGAAGAGACCGCTGAATAGCCAGTGCTCGAAAAGCTTTGTAAGATTCTCGCGTGGGTCGACGCCATCATTCTTGAAACCATCTGCAACCAGCAGCCGCAAGATCACGGAAGCCACGTCCTCGTCGTAAGGCGTCATAGGTGCTGATGGCTGGAAAACGAGCTTCATGAATTCTGACATGCCTTCTTTCTCTCGCTTGCCCCAATGAGCATCGCACACGGTTATAATAGAGTCGATAGGAGATGCATTGAGTACAACCACTTTGTCTTTCACGCCCTCCAACCATAGCTCTGTCTGCAAATCGGACGCAGCTTTGAACTTCATATTCTCTCCAGTCTTCTGGAATGCCTTCCAGGGAAGAACTTGAGTGAAGTCGGGTACCCAGCTTGGAAGGTCTGGAATCTGATTCTGTGTCCTATCGCCCACATGACACAATGCCTCTAGTCCTTTCCAAGCAACCAACCCATACACCGCTGCCTTGGTATATACCTCCTGGATGCTGAGGTTATAGTCAACAACAAATGGCTCTTTGATCCATTTGTCTGTCGTTCCTAAGCAAGGTATCAGCCATGTGGAGCATAAGTGAGAGCGAGCACGCCCACGTACGAGAGATACCAAGAACACCAAAGACCTTGTCCTTCGGTTCCGTCGCCTGACGATGTCGATAACTATGGGCATTTGTCCCAAGCGACTCATTCGGCTCCTCGTTAAACCGATATCTGACCGAAACGATCTCGGAGAAGTCCTTGATCCACTGTTCCCGACGTTCATCTAAATCAACCCAGGCCGTTGTCACACCTGCCAGCGTCGATATCATACTACCCTTCCATATCGTCTCTAAAGACATTAAGACGTCTCCACACAGGAATCGAATTCCCTAGCTAGTATCTGTTCTTGCAAAGTCCATATGCGGCTGAACCACCTATTTCCTGTCAAAAGATGGATGATGTCCACATGCTCGTCATTCGTTAGCTCGCAGGCGACAAATGCGTCCTTCCATGCCTTCCCCACATCCGGATACGCTTTCCAGTAACCCTCTCGAGTAAGCGCGAAACGGTCCATGTTCTTGATCGCCGTCTCCCAGGCCGGCGTGGCCTCACCGAGCCATACAACCACGTCTTGTGCTTGCTTGTAGATCCGGTCCATGAGCGCTACCTGTGCGTTTCGTTCGGACGTGTCTTTCTGGTTGATACAAATGGCATCTATCCAAATAGCTTTGCCCGCCAGTATACCGTAGAGGTGGTTCAGAGCGTTTCTGAGATTTGGTCCGATATTCAAGCTATGGCCGTCGATGAGAACAGTTTGGCTAGGTACACTCCAAACCGCGTCTTCGTCTTCCCATCTTGGACCGCCCCAAGTGTAGGATAGACACGTGTATTCTGGCTGACTCTCCAGATCCACTGCTTGCAAGCTTGCACCAACTTCGCCTGAAGGATGTCTATTCAATTTGAGCACACGAATGTGGTAAGCCGAGGCTAAAGGACTGTATAGCGTATCCATGGCCAATCGTTATAGATGTCGGGAGCTTCCAAACGTCATTGGGTCTCCCCATATCCTTACCGATCAAGATGAAGGGTGGCCAGGAGAATAAGTTGGCAGACACGGCTAATCTGGACCACAGTGCATTATTCGTTGCAACCACCACGATATTGGGATTCAAAAGATCGTTACCCTTCAATGGTCAATACCCAGTCATTGCTTTGGCTCAGAAAAAGGGCGACTGCAGCATTATGCATCTAGCAAGACATTTGACGAATCAGAGGACAAGGTACCGGCCGCCCTTGTTCTTTGGGCATCGCTCCTAAAGCGGCGTCCCTCATCAGTTATTGAGAACACAGAGGTATAACTCAGAGTTGCACCCACCACACACTCAATCGTTCAACCACCCGCAAAACCCCTCAACGATCCCGTCGAGCCTCACAGACGTCCCGCCGCTTTGAAGCACTTGCTCGCCCAATTCAGTCGAGTACAGCAAACCTCAGGTTTCATCAACAGACCGAGTACGAATCCCTCAACCTATAAGCCAGCCACACTACTATGGACGACCAATGGCCGTTCACCGACGACTTCACTGCCGCTGATGATTGGTTTCTATCAGAGCAGCCCTTTTGGTGAGGATTTTTTTTTTTAGGATGCTCACCAAAAAGGGCATGCGTACAGCTTCGTAGTCTATCTGATTCTTACTGGACGCGAGCACCGGCTAACGCCCTTTCCGCCGATTTACACTTGGACATGTGGTCTGCGCAAGTATATGGAGACCAAAATGCATCTTCAACGCTTGAACAGGAAAATGGAGTTGCTCTTGCTCCTGGCCAATATGTCGTTGACCAAGGCCCGGAAATACCTGACTGGAATTTACCGCAGCCTCATTCACAGACGCTGGAAGCTGTCGAGGATTTCCGTCCAGCCTTGCCATCTTCACAAGCTCCTCAACACTTGAACAACGTTGATTCAGGAACTTGGCTTAATACCACGTTCGTCCTTCATGCCTCTTGGTGATCTATACTTACTTGAACAGAGAAAACTTGAAGCGTCGCGCAACGTATTCCAAGTCCACGTGTGCTACATGCGAGGCACCACTTGACACTAGTGAATTGGGCCTCCACCTGGAGTACCCGAAGCTATGGTGTACTCGGAGCAAGGCACCGGATCACCTTTCCCTCTGCTGTCTCCACGTGGGATGCGGTTTGAAGTTCCAAGACCTCGAAGCGCTTGAGCAACACTCACGGCGCTCTGACCACAGCTCTTTACAATGTGGCGTACCCGGCTGTGCTACATCAATCCGCATGTTGGACGTCGAACAACATTACAGAATCGACCATGGAAGTATTGCATATCATTGTGCTGAATGCAATCAGGCTGAAAACTCCGAGACAGGACTGTCAGATCATGGTTATCATTGGAATCATGGTGCCTTTGTTTGCGGGTACCCTAGTTGTGATTCCACAACAGCTACAATAGCTGACATTCGGCGACATGAACTGAAGCACCGGAAGAATGTCCCAGGATATCCATGTTCTCGCTGTCAAAGGTATGTCACAAATTTTTGCATTGCTTCCATGATCTTGGTAGCATACCAAGCACTTCCAGTGGAATAGCCAATCTGGACTATAGAGTATGCCTATCAGTACAGTGGTTTTTGAAGGTCTGGAAATATCTCAAGCATCTCTTTCAGATTATGTCATGCTTCAAGAAAGATCCCCCCTTCCCCAAATGTCGATTTGGGATTCATTGACTTGAGTACAACTGACAGCATAGTAGATATCGAGGAAATGACAGCTTTAAACGAAAGGACCATCTTCGACAGCACATGCGTAGCGTTCACATGGTTCAAGATCCAGGAAGCGGGATGCGTGGTATTTTCGGCTGCAAGGATTCCGCTTGCTATGCTGGGACCAACCATCCCCGCAGTCTCGCCGAGCTTACAATACATATGCTAGAAGTGCACTCGTCTACGCCGTTTGTTTGTAAAGAGAAGGGCTGCGACCGAATAGGCATGAACGGATTCGATACCCAGCAACTCCTTAATCTTCATCTCAAAAATGACCATATCTCACCTTATCAATGCAAACACCCGGGATGTGATCGCATCGGAAACAATGGATGGCGACGAAAAGCTGACGCAATCAAGCATATGAAGAAGCAGCATGGACTTGTTGTTGAACGCCGTGATCTCGAAATGAGCTTTTGAGGACTAACTGTTGACCGAAAATAGGTTCAAAGGGTGAGACAAGTTGAATGGGTTGGACAGTGGATTGTTTTGATTGCCGCTTTCTTTGATGAATATGAAATACTTGAATTTTCGATACCTCTTATTTTCTTTGAACAGGAACGGAGGCAGTAGCAGCTGGCTTGATGTCTAATGACTTTACTGACTCGGAACTCTATTCATGTGTCACTCATTATTGTTAGTTTTGGGATTTTGTTACTTCTGGTTAGTGTTTGTTTCTTTCATTGAGCCTCTTCAAGACTCTACTGGCGTCTATTCAACATATTCGCCACAAAAGCAACTGGGAATATATTTATTACGCTCAATGATTTGCAGCATGTCGTGAAAACACTGTGTGAACTATTCCACTAGCTTAATATTGAGATCTTTCGACTTGGTGGATATACGTTATAATTTCTATACACGCCGCTAAGACGTGAAACAAAGATACTCTGGTCAAGATTCCTCCAACAGACCAAGTTCTTGCTGCAATTACAGGAACAACCCTCGAGAGAACCATTCGAGGGTACTAGCGTCTAAGGTAAGTGACGATCGTGTTCTCAGGCTACAATCATATCCTCGACTAAGCCGTTCGCCATGAATCAAGATAGACGGAGAACATTACATTAGACCAAAGCTAAAATGCAAAGGAATAAGTGTGCGAGATTCAAGCCACCATTTTAAATATGTCTCATAACCAGATGGAAGAGCTGCTGTTGTGGACAACTTCCCTCTCAACCCAAAAGTCACATGTCATGGAACGAGCAAGATATTACCCTCTGATAAGTCTTTATGACTTAATATCACAGATCGCAGAGAAATTTCGTAACGGTATCTAAAGAGAAGTGAGTGAGAATTGTTCCTTCCTCGCCCCTTCCCAAAGTTCCACCAACGGGCTATCCTTCGACACAGGAGCATGATCCAGCACGGGTACAGCTCTCGCATCCATATCCCCTCTTGACTCTTCCGCATCCACCTTATAGATGTTGTTGTCCCACTTTGGACTCTCCTTTTGCCCATAAGCAGATATAACAGTGACACAATCATAGGAGCAGGCACATACTTCAGGATACAGCCCCACATACTCATAGTCCCCCGAACTCTCCAAAGACCAGTGTGTCACCCCTATAGGGAGCACGATAGTATTTCCTCCCTTTAGATCCACAGTTAGATTATCGTTCCCTTCCAGATCCGGAGGACCACGACCTGAGAGATAGGAGCGGTGGACCAGAATAGGTAAAGGAGGGTTGGAGACATGAGGAGTCGATCTATTCAAGAAATATATTTCGGGAGGCGTGATAGCCGAGGACGTCTTGGAAGTGTAGATGCTTGTTGTGTAAATAAACATAACGAAGTTGGACACCACGGCGGGGTAATGGCGCCTCCCCCACCAGACTTATGCTGATCCAGCCACGCACAGTATACGCAGCTAGAGATGATAAGATCTGACAGAGTTTTCATATCGCGTCTCCCGCTGCCCATGTCCCGACCGGCTCTGGTCTTGATGAGAACAGGATTTTGTGCTTCACGATTTCGACGACCTCGAGCTCCTCATTCAGTTGATTTCCCCCGTCAACATCTGACGTTGGGGCTTGCTCAGACTTTGACGCGTCTGTACGCTTCCTGATGATGGCGATTGCTTTTGGCAGCTTCTTCACCTCACCGGTGAGTCGTTGGTGCTTGCCGACGTAGAAGTAGACGCGTTTCATCCATGCAGTACTACTCGTATCCGTGGGATCGTAGTCAGGGAATACCAAGCGTCCAACCGGAGTTTGCTGGGACTCCTTCGATTGAGTGTTCATAGTATCTTCTACATTTTCTGGCATGTTGATAGTTCCTTGGAGTTCTAGTAGAGCCAGTCCAGAAGGTGTTTGAAGAAGCTGTGGCAGAGGATTCTGGCCGGCATTCTGAGCCTCTATTGGCCTAGGGTATAAAGACGCTGAAGCCATCCTTGGTGATGACTTTAGTGAACAACTTGAAGTGGGAAAATCACACTCATCGGCTCTTTTGGCGACTTATAGGAAGATCACGAGCCATATGCTTTCGATCTTCTACTTGGTATCTCGGTTCGGAAGAACTTAAGACCGTTGATTAGTTGCCTATCGTCTCGCGCACAACCAAGATTGGTGTTAACCTATATATCTCATGTAACTCTGTGAAACTAGTAGTGGAACTCTAGATCTAAAATTTGATCGGAAAAAGGTCGCCTAAATAGAGTTACTTCAAAACTTCAGACAAGGTCTGAAGTGAGTATTCACGTGATGTAACTTTCTCGCCTAGCCCCTGCTAGCGTAGAAGCTCTCCCACAGAACTTCCCACAGTGAAATTTTTGTTAACGAGCCGCAGCCAATTCACGACGACAACACCACAACCATGAAGTTGGTACGTACTCATGTTCTCTCTTCTCAACACGATGAAGCATTGCATTGTGTAAATAGAGAAGCGGCGATGACTAACAATTGCGCAACAGAACATCTCCTTCCCTGCCAACGGCAGCCAGAAGCTGATCGATATCGAGGATGAGAGGAAGTTGCGCGTCTTCATCGACAAGAGGTACGACCAGCACCCACAATCGCACAAGCCGAATATGAATACTGATACAATCTCAATAGAATGGGCGCAGAGGTCCCGGGTGACAGTGTTGGTGATGAATTCAAGGGCTACATCTTCAGAATCACCGGCGGCAACGACAAGCAAGGCTTCCCCATGAAGCAGGGTGTCATGCACCCAACCCGTGTCCGCCTGCTCCTCTCCGAAGGTCACTCCTGCTACCGCCCCCGCCGCACTGGTGAGCGCAAGCGTAAATCAGTCCGCGGATGCATCGTCGCCATGGACCTGTCCGTCCTGGCCCTCAGCATCATCAAGCAGGGCGACAGCGACATCCCGGGCCTCACCGACGTCGTGCACCCCAAGCGCCTGGGTCCTAAGCGTGCCACCAAGATCCGAAAGTTCTTCGGCCTCACCAAGGATGACGATGTACGTACCATGTATATCCTCATCGCCTGCTCCTCCCCTTGCCATGGGGGTCGCGCAGAGTGTGAGATGAAAACGTGAGATGTGCTGACGAGGTTCTGTCACTCTAGGTCCGTAAATTTGTCATTCGTCGTGAAGTCCAGCCCAAGGGTGAGGGTAAGAAGCCATATACCAAGGCACCAAAGATCCAGCGTCTCGTCACTCCCCAACGCCTGCAGCACAAGCGCCACCGCATCGCACTCAAGCGCCGCAATGCCGAGAAGACCAAGGATGCTGCTGTAAGTTCTTCTCAGAGTCCACGTTACTAGTCTGGATCTCGAGCTAATTATTTCTTCAGAACGAATATGCCGCCATCCTCGCCAAACGTGTGCACGAGACCAAGGCCCAGAAAGCCGATGCCCGCAAGCGTCGTGCTTCTTCCATGCGCAAGTAAACGAAAAGTTTTAGACTTCCGCTCTTGGCTTCCCTCCGGTCTTGGTGTAGGTTTGTTTATTGCATAGCATCATGAAAGAAAAGGGTTTTATGGGATAGCGATTCCTGGTTTCTCCCTCTTTCCTCGTAGTTGATACGCCTCGAATGCATTGGCCATAGTAGCTAGCTGGGCGTCCTTCAAATGAAAAGCACAATTGACAAGACAAAATGATTCCTTTCATGATGATCGCTGAGAGAAACGTGATTTATGATGCTATTAGACTACACCTAGCTCCAATCGCGAGGGCGATACATGCAAAATACAATATGTACCCAAAACCCAACACATCGATCGGGATCTGTCAACGATGTAGAACGCCCAAGCTCCCGAATACCTGAATGCTATGCTCTCCTTTCCCTGCTTCTCTTCTATCGACCCCCGTTCTCCTAGAATCTCCAAACAAGAACGTATTAATCAGAAGGAGCATGCGTGAACAAAAAGCTCACACTCTCCCCATTATGCGTACGTCGTATCGCTTCCGCCAGCGTGGGACTGATATCCATGACCCTCAACCTAGAACAGCGATCGATCTTATCCCCAAGGGGCACCGTATTCGTCACGACAATCCTACTCAAGCAACTCTTATTCAGCGTCTCTATCGCATTGCCGCTCAGGATTCCGTGTGTCACGATAGCCACTACTTCCCGCGCCTTATGCGCCATCACGGTCTCTGCAGCTTTGACTAATGTGCCGCACGTGTCAGCCATGTCGTCGACTAAGATGGCGATACGGTCTTCGACGTCACCGACGAGGACCATGCGCGAGACTTCGTTGGGGCGAGCGCGCTCTTTATGGATAAGGGCGAAGGGAACATCAAGGCGGTCCGCGATAGACGTTGCTCTATTTTCAATGTTAGCGTCAAGAATGCCCTTACTCGCCTCCCATGACTCCGAAGAACTTGTTGGAGGTCTTTGCGCAGTAGATACTCCAATGATTAAAAACCAAAAAAAAAGGCCTACCTCTTCGCACCACCAGCATCCGGACTAACAACAACCAAGCTATCCTTCCCCTCCTTATACAGCTCATCCCTGATCCACCGCAGCGTACTAGGCTCCGCATACAGATTATCGACCGGCACATTGAAGAAGCCCTGGATCTGGCTCGCATGCAGATCCATCGTAATGACATGATTGCAGCCCGCCGTCTGCAGCATATTCGCTATCAGCTTCGCAGAGATGGGCGCTCGGGACTTGTCCTTCTTGTCCTGGCGCGCGTAGGGGAAGTTGGGGATCACGGCCGTGATGCGTCGGGCGGAGGCGGTCTTGCATGCGTTTATCATGATGAGGAGCTCCATCAGACCGTCGTTGATGTCGCCGGGGGCGGTGGACTGCAGGATGAAGACTGTGGAAAGAGACACGTAGTGTGAGCCATTGTGGTTCCATTGAGAAGAAGGTTTGAGAGAGCTAATTGGGGCAGGTGAGGGAGAAGGGTTAGCTACCATCTTCATCTCTGACACTCTCTCCTATCGTAATGCTGGTTTCTTGGTTGGAGTAATTCAGGCTCAGCGTCTTTGCCAGCTCCACTCCTAGTCTGCACTCCTGATCAGCTTTGTCCAAAGACGAGAGCGAGAAGAAGACAATGAGACGAACCGTTGGGCAACCTGCTTCGCAAGTTGAGGATGGCTATTGCCAGTGAGCAGCTTGATCGAATTCGATGCCATCTTTGGTGTTTCTTCTCTGCTTGTAGATATAATCGTAGTTTCCTGTGCTTCGTGGAGCAGGTCTCAATGCTGAAACCGGGAACAATTCTAGGGTTATGAACTCAAAAGAGCAGGAGTTTGGCTACAACACATCCAAGACGCAAACACACACCTCCGTCGTGTTGCTGCTGAAATGGCGTTGTGCTGTCCTGATGATCCTCCCTCCGCTGTCAAAATTTTAGCGGGGCAGTTTTTCACAGCGCAACCACCTAAAACGTGGGGTAGTTCCAGCTACCTCTCTAGGTCACGGGATTGCCCGCTTTCATCGCAACCATCGCATCCACAACTGTATCCTAGAGTTTGTTTTTGAGTTGAACAAAGTCACACATGAGAAGGGGATGGAAGCAGAAGGATTTAAGATGAGCCTGTATTGCTATCAAGAACCCAGCCTAGCTGCAACCGTGAACCTTAATGGTGTAATTGCACTGCGCCAGCTATCTAATATATGTTACAGACCTGTTGTTCTCCATCTTGTAGCTCCCGAAGGAGAACCTTCAACCAACGACCTGCACTTCGCCGCCGAAAGATCCCCTGGTTGCCACAAAAATGAATACTATGGGTTTCTTATGCTCACTGAGAGAATCATACCCCGGAGCTGATCTGCCAAATACATGTCGTGAGGTGGAGGTGGAAGTGACGAAAAAGACGCCGTTCAAATGCTGATCCAGAGCCTGCTATGCTATCAAATGTAGAAGAATCTTTCCGAACTTATGCGAAACCAAAATACTCGCTCCCGGCCGTGATGGCGACAAGGACTTGCTGGCGTAGCGCATCGTAGCTCTCGTACTCGGGAAGATCAAGCTCTATTTTACATCAGTTAGCATGTAATCCTTTTAAAAATACCGGAAGACAACTTACGGTTAAAGCATGTATGCGAGCTTGGGAGCCTCTCCTTATTGCCATAGTCACGGTGGATATTAAACCGACTGAAGCCATTCATACCCTCCAACTCCTTGAAGCCGTTCAGAGGCACCTTGCTCGTTCCCGTGACGAATTGCAATAACTTGGCACGCTCTTCTTTGTCGAATGATCGAACGGCTCGCCAGAACCACTGGATTTGTGGAGATGATGCAGAGTAATTATGATATTCAGTGTTGCCTTTCCAGTCATCAACGTCAATTTCAGGCAGGCCAGAAATTAACAGCTCCAATTCTTGCTCATTGAAGATCGAGATGAGCTCAGCAGGAATTATGTCATGGAAACCTATTCCAATTAACTCAACGTTCAAAATTTCGAGGATAACAAACTTACCCCTTAAGAATTCATTCAGTTGGTCCTTGATAGAACCAGTGAGCCTCCACTCGACCATTAATCGAATATACTCATGCTTGTTCTCCTCGGTGACGGGGATGTTGCGGCCATTCTCAATGAAATCGATGGTCTCCACGACGCCGAACTTGTCGTTGTCAACGGAGAAAGTCTCGGTGATGATATCAGTGATGTCGTTCTCGAGCATCCAGACAAGGGACTTGTAGTATTCCGGATCCAGAGACTCCATATCCTTGACCGAGACAGGCTTGCCCAGGATTCTCTTGTACACTGCACGACTGAAGTGGCAGTCCAGCACACGACCCTCGTAAAGTGCCTTGCCGATGATGCGACCGATGAACTTGAAGAACATCAGATGCTCTTCGTTGATGCTACTCAGCTGGTTGGGATGGAATGTGGTCCGATCAGACGACACAGGGATAAAAAGCGCATATCCTGGATCGAACATCTGTCGTGACAGGACTTGGAACCATTCACGGGTGACACCACCAGCATCGATACCCTCTTCACCGTGGAATCGAATGCTGAGCTTGCCGTACTTCATCTGGTCGCCAGTTTGGAAATAAAGGGATTTGAAAGAGTCATGAAAGACTTGGCCTCGGCGAACGGAGAGTTGAAGGGGGGGGAACGATTGACGACTGTTAGGTGCTTTGTTGTGGACGCTGCGAGTGAAATAGTTGCGCTTGTTGTCGAACTCCAGCACTTTGGGGTTCTTGACCAAAAGCGAGAAAGTACCAGACATGAGCTTGGGTGTATGTCGTACGAGGTCGTTAAGAATTTTGCGGTGCTCCTCTGTGAAGGAATAGAACAGATTTTCCATGCGCGACTCGGGAGGGGGACTGGTCAACACCATCTCTTTGCCAGGTTGTGAATTCTTGTCATTGAGTGTAGTATTCTTGCAAACGACCATCAATGCTTCAATCAGAGGAAGGAGAATAGTTGCCACATTGAGCATATGCTCACGCTGTCGGATGGCACGCAGACATTCGCTGAGCATCTCCCACATCGGGCCAAAGGTGGAGTTCTCGTAGAGAGAAGACAGTAGGTCCTGTTTCTCACGCGTTTGTGTTTGAGATGATTCGCCTTTCTCCTCGCTCTCACTTTCGGAATCTTCTTTCTTCTCGCGCTTCGGGTCAAACAGATGATCGAGAGCAGTAAGAACACGCAGCAGCTTGTTCTGATCCGAACCACCTGGGGAGAACTTAGCTAGCGCAACACCCTGGATTTCAGTGCCTGTCGTGGCCTTCTGAATCTGTGGTAGAAGATCTTGCAAGTCGACGAGAATGATCTCAGCGAGGCCTTGAGCTTTCGTGATAAGCTCTCGTCCAAAGATAGCCTTAGCTCCCGGAATAGCGGAGAGGTTTTTGATCGTCGACAATGTCTCGCGGAAGGTCTTCGAGCTACATTCACGTGCGACAAAGATGTTGATCACGTACTGAAGATTGTGGTCTGGAACAAATGGCGGCACTATTGGTCTTTGCGGTTTCTTCTCCGGTTCCTTTGCAACTTGCTTGGAAGCGTCTTCTGGCTGGGCAGCTTGAGCCTCTGTGCCTTCGGAACTTTGCTGAGCTGGATTTGGCTCAGCGGGTGATGTGGCCTCAGGAGTTTCTGCTTCAGGTTGTGGCTCGGAGGGTTGCTCATTGGTCGTTGTCGTCTCGGGAGATGCTGTAGAGGCCGCTACATCGGCAGCTTGCTGAGCTTCCTCGATCTTCTTGCTTTCTTCAGCAGCCTCCTTTTGCTTGCGTTGCAAAGCTTGAAGAGGCGAGGTTATCATATTTAGAAGTTGTGAAAGCGGCTCCATAGTAGACGAGCTTTCCATGACCATCTCCCGATCGAGTAATGTGAGTAGCGAGTTCAAGGGATATCGAGCTGCCTTGTTCTCCTTTCCTTTGCCCTTTCGGCTGAGGCTGCGCTTCAATCCGCCCGTTGGATCATGCTCAGTGAGAAAGAATGCCGGGATATGTGGATTAACTCCAGTGAGATAGACCAGCGATGTCAAACATTGTTGAATGACGGTTAGCGGCGAAGTCTCAAAGATAGGAGTTATGGTAGTGCTTGAGGTACTCATGCCGGTGAGGGTTCGCTTGAGTGACTGAGGTGTCTTGGGGTCCTTGTCCTTCTCCTTCAACTGCGTCTGTTTGGCTTTCAAGGAAAGCTGGGCAAAGCTTCGCTCAACAGCTGACAAATCGATGCTACCATCCTGAAGAATGTGTAGAATAGTACCGAGTACTTCATTGCGGTTGTGACGATTTGTTGAAATGTTTTGAAGAACCGAGTTGAGGGTGCTTCGGAGACTCCCATGTTGGATGATGTACATTAGTCGCAATAGCGTGGCTATGCCCGGCTTCTCGAGCATTTGAACGATGGCTCGTCGTTGCGGTCGTTGCGCATTCGGGGATTGGCTTACAACTGGGGGTGGACCACGACGAGCGAAGTTGCCCGGGACTCTACCATGGTGAGCAGGGAGTGTTCTCTGGGCAGCTCGTGCTTGAGCAGCCACTTCTTCAGGAAGCAGTGCGAGAATATCTTCATCCTGCTCAATCAATACTTGTTGTCGTAGGCCCGGGGGTAAGGTAGCTATGATGCTTGCGGCATCCATATCCTCGGAGCCTTGTTGTCCACCATTAGCGGCCGCTGCTTGGCGATTGCGTTCCTCACGCTCACGGCGGCGTCGCTCTTGTCTCTCTTGCTGAAGGATCTCTTCTCGTATATCTTCTGGCAGCGCATTGAGGAACGTTGGGTCAAGCTCCGAAGGCTCTGCGCCCGTTGCCACAGCCGTTGATCTCCGTTCGGCGACTGATTGCATTATGACTTCTTCTCGAAGATCTTCCGGAAGTTCTGTAAGGAACTCAGGATCGATGCCGAGCTCGGTGATATCAAAAGGACTACCACGAAGCATAGTAGTTATCCGTGGACGATCGGCAGCGGGAGTCTCCTCGGCCTGTCCACCTTCACCCGTGGGCTCCGTATTCTCTGTCTCATCCTCATCCATTGCTTCGGCAGTGTCTTCTTCAACCTGTTCAGGCTCATCGCCTCGTGCAGCGAGTGCTTCAGCGGCAGCTCTCTCAGCAACCTCCCGTTCCTCGGCCTCTTTCCTCTCTCTCTCGGCAGCTTGCTTAGCCTCCTCTGCTTCGCGAGCAATGCGCTCCTCCTCTGCCTTTTTCTTGGCTTCCTCATCTGCCTTGCGCTTCTCCTCGGCTTCAGCTGCTTTGAGGGTCTTATCAGCTTCTATAGCAGGGGGTACGAGTACGGCCTGAATCGCGTCAACAAGAGTAGCCGCTCTCTCAACGTGATTGGGGCCAAATAGTAGCTTAGCTTCCTCCAACCATCTCGTATTTGTGGACAAGGGGGTGAACGAGGTAGCATTTCCAGGGTCAGATATTTGAGGCCGAGTTTCGAATCGGGGTCCGCTTCTCATACCAAACATGGCCTGGAGGTCGCGTGGAAACTCATGGCCAGGGCCGGTGGTGATGTGGAATTGGAGGGCTTGCCCATTACGTGCAATAGTACCTGGCATAATCTGTAAGGATCTGATCAACTCTTCGAAAGCTGCTCGGTCGGTCTCACCGAAGGGCCGACCGCCGATGCCAATGTCTATCATATCACCTCGTCCTTCGATACCATGGATGACGGTAGCAAAGGGATGTCGACTAGGGCCACCAGGGGGGGTCGCGGCGGCGTTTCGTTGCAGAAGCGGATTGATGCCATCATCGCCAGCACGAGCTGCTGGGCCACCGCCTCTGTGTGATCTGTATGAACCCGGTACTGTCAAGGAATTAGCTCCACGTGCAACTCGGGAAAATGCTGCTATCCCCTCGGCAAACATCCTCGAAGCAGAATTGAGAGCTTCTGCATCGAATGCGGCTCTCGGTGAAAGCTCCAACTCACCACCTAGCGGATCTCGAGGGCCACCAGGGAAGAATGGAAAGGGAGGAAAGCCTCCAGGACGAGGTCTTCGGTGAAGACCACCAATCACAGGCTCAATCTCGCCTTCCCATCCAAACGGTACCCTGCCAGGACCATCCACTGATACATTTTTAGCAGAGCCCAAACAGCAGCGGAGCTAGCAGAACTTACTGGCATAGCCTTGCTCAAACAACATTTCATCTTCATCCATATCTTCATCATCGTCATCGTCGTCATCCTCATCGTCTTCTAGATTGAGTTAGCAGGTGGATCGCGAGGGAAAAAAACTATGAATGCAACCCTCTAGATGCGCCAGACCAAGCAATCGCTGGCGTGCCACCAAGCAACATAGAAAATTATCGACCTACCTTCTTCGACGAATTCTCCAACGATTCGATCGGGATCTTCGCCTGGATCGATGCCTTCGGCTTCCTCTTGCATGCGTTCCATCATCTCTTCAGCAACGTCGCCGCCTCCTAGAGCGCGGACTAGCTGGCTCAGAGGACCAGCAGCCATGTCCATGTCGTCTATACCATGGATCTCATGCTCCTCCTGATCAGCTGCCTGGCCTTCATAGTCCTCTTCGTCGCCATCATCTCCATGGTCGTCGCTCTCCCAATCATCAATGTCGTCTTCGTTGAGTTCTGTGACGTTGCCGGCCTCGTCAATGATTTCTACGCGAGCATCGTCATCTTCAGAATCATGCTCAGTATCATCATCTCCAGAGCTTGATTCGTCCTCGTCATCCTCGTCGTCATCGTCCTCATCCTCTACGATGACTTCGACGTCAAGGGCGTGATCGCCTGAGAGGCCTTCCATGGGTCCAACGCCTTCGACTTCTTCGTCCTCGTCACTAATGTTGTCTTCTGCGTCGCCAATGTCCTCTTCGTAATCCATCTCATCGCCGTACTCGTCCTCATACATCTCTTCGTCGTCATCTGGCCAGATTAGTACTATTCACGGCATGAAGGACTACCTATACTTACCCTCGTCTGAGTCCTCATCTTCGTCATCCTCTCTGCCAGGCTCAAACATGCCCAGGGTCGAGTTGCGGAACAGATCCGGAGTCACATCGCGTTCCTCTTCGCTCTCATCTTCCATCTCATCCGCGGACGTAAGAGATTCGACCTCATCCACGCCATTCTGATCCGGAGGCCTCGAAAGGAGGCCAAGGTCACTCAGCTGAATGGCCGTAGTAGAGAGAGTCTTGAGAGGTCGTAGAATGTATTTAACAGCACGCTTAGTGCCTTGGAAGTTAAGATCAATGTCGGCGATAGACTCTGTGAGCGCTTTGATGAAGCCCTTTTCATACATAATGCGCCTCAGTTGCTTTTGAGAGACATTAGCTAGCACGGTATCAGGAGGCGTTGCGCCGTTCTCCTTGCCATTCATGATATGGGACATCAGATCAGATAGAGCAAGCATGCGGGCATATTTTACATCAAGCGGCTCAGATGACTTGCTTGCTTCGCTGTACGCTTTGAGCACCCTGTCCAGGACGTACTTCCGGACATGGGGGAGATCAGGCTCATCATCGCTATCGTAAGGGTGGCTCTTATTGTCAATCGGCCGTTCTCCAGTCTTGCTAACAAGTGCAACCAACACCGAGTCAGCCCAGCCAGATATCACAAGCTTCTTCCGTACATTGATCGTCTCTGGATGATCTAAGGTGCCAATTGGAATGAGGTCAGTGAGAAGATAGTCAACAATATATCTATGAGGCTTCGAGGGCGTCATCGGTTGGGATTTATCTTTATTCTTGACATTCCACCCGATGAATTCAAGCTTGGTCGAGTTGTATGAAGAAAGCAGCTCAGTCAAGCATTGCAAGATGAAGCATCTATGGAGGTACATGGGATGTTCCTCTGGCTTGAATTCCTGCTTAGCACTTGATTTGTCTTCTTTCGTACTCTCCCCCTCCGAGACAGCTCCAGTCATCGGCGTGTCGCCGTTACTTGGATTTGCGATATTGGATCTCGGGGCCGGAGTCGTTGGAGTAACGGATGGATCACGATCTTCTGGTAGCTGAATTCTGTAATTGTGGAGCTCGGAGAGCAAGAAAGCGATAACACCATTCGACTTAGAAACAACCGGCAACTTGCTTTCAGCGGTCAATTGTCTGGTGATATCTGGCATCTCGCTGTCGCCTTCAGTAGAGGGTTTCACATCTCGAATCGTCAGATCTTCAGTAGCCTGGACTGTCGGTGAGACCGAGTCGTCGTAGCTCGCACCAGAGCTCGAAGTCTCCTTCAAGACTAGTGACATATGGCGGTTGGGAGGATCGCCTGGTGATGAGTAGGACCAGCGATTGTATTTGACCATCTCATTCGTCACCTCAACAAACAATTCAGGATTGCGGATCGATGTGGGAGCAAGGGCACGAAGATAAGCCGCCACTTCAATATTCGTTCGCGAACGAGCATTTTCAAAGTAGGCTTTGATGTCCGCCCGCATGACTTGTTTAATAGTGTCATCATCCTCAATGATATGGCGCAAAATGAGCATCAGCGGGCCCTGTATGCGGCTGGTACGGACGCCAGCAAGCTGCTTTGCAAGAAGGAAGAGCTTCTGGATGTTGATCTTCTCGGCCATCGCCAGAGCCATTGGTCGTGAGCGTGTCAAGATGACTAAGATGCGCAAAACCGCTATAGCAAGCTTCTCGTCCTTACCAACTCTAGGAGAAATCTCCAGTATTGCCTCGAACAGTTGTAATCGCTCCTCTTCAGAGACTGAGGGTTCGGTGATCTCCAAGACTGGTTTGGCAACAGCCTCAGTTTCATTCGTCGGCGCCGTCCATGTTGTCTTGCGAGGCCGTGCATCCTCGATGAGCAGCAATTCAACCACCAGCAGTATCTGAGCAATCCAAGGTGATTGGTCATCAGCCGAATGCGTGTTTGAGAGCCTGACAAAGCTCAGCAGCGCAGGAAGATTCTCTTTCAGATCCCCCAGAACTTCTTGATAGAACGATTTGTCTCGCAGTAGCAGTCCCAATAGATTAGCATAAGCAGCAATCTTAGTCCCAACGAGCTTAAGATCATCCTCGCCAGCAAATGACATCAAAGCAATGACGAGAGTAGTGCCAACGTTCTTTCTTTGCGCCGAAGGGTCAGACGACTTATTGACCACAGTTGTGATCAAGTCTGCAACCTCAAATGTGACATTGGGGTGGGCGTTGATGACATCCAGGCATTTGTCAATAAGGTTTTGACGAATAGCTTCTCGCTCTTCGTTCAAGTCCTCCACTGTCACTGGCTTCGTTTTCGGTTCCTCAACGGGTGTGGGCGATTGTTTTGGTGCAGGAGCAAGGGAGGAATTTGGGCGCGATGAGTCTGCAGTGCTGGTATTATGTGCGAAACGGCTTGCTAAATCTCCAAGGCTTTGTGGCTCCAATAGCTCGTCTGTGCCTGATGGCGTCACGATCTGATTCAAAGAATCAACCAGACTCGTTGGAATGTTCGAAACTCTATGAGAAGCGAAGAGAGCAACCGTAGCAGGATCTTCTGATGGAGTGGCACTCCCAGTAGAAACACCGGTGAGGGGTCTCGACGAGTCTCCCTGAGGTACTGTTATATCGCCTTCAGGTACTGGGTGACGCTTAGACCCGCCTATGCTGACCTCTCGGCAATACTCAAGCGCGGAAGACAAGTTATTGTTGCAACGATAAAGTGCCTCATTTGCGAGACCCGAGTCATATGGATTTCCATCTACAAGACTGGACAAGTTCTCGCTTGAGCTAGTAAATGTCTTTCTAGGAGCTTTGGTGGGGAGAACAGGTTTATCTGAACGCTTCAATGCGCCGGATTCACTGTCCGCGTTTGATATGACTCGAATGACTTCAATGAGCTTCTCGCATATTTGACTTGTGCCTTTGTCGACGAGATCTGATTGCCAGAGGCGGCGTACGGTCGGCAGCACAGCCATTCGCAGCTCAACGAGGAATTGCGAGGGTGAAAATTGGTCTAGCCGTGTGCGATCTCTCTCTGCTCTTTGAGCTATGTTGAGGGTCTGTGAAGATTCCATTACGTTCTTTCCATTGACAATTTGGGAATAGAGCGAGAGAATGCCGGTCACCCCATCTACGGAACGTTGGAACTCCTCAGTGAGACTTTCCTCGCTACCGCCATTCTTCTGTAGGTACGAGCGAATTTCAGATGTGAAAGTCTCCAGAATACGATTGACAGCATCGAAGCCCCCGCGATCCTTGAAAGCTTGAAGGACAATGGTGATAGCCTGAAAAGGTCGTTCACTGTGGCGAGAAGCTACTAATGATTAGCGTTGACCAAAATTTGAATTTATGACGACTCACCGTCTACCAGTATGACTTCCAACGCGTTCAGGATGTCAGACCAGTATTGATAATTGTCGAGAGGTGATGCCTGCTCAAGAGGGCCAAGCTGGAGTAGTACGGTCTCCGCTAAGGCGTCTGCTATGGCAGTATGGCTCTGCTTCTGGAACTGATCTGGATTTCGCTTCGGTATCAGAGCCTTGCCGAGTGTCTGGAGGAATATCGGAATAGTCTTAGACTTTGGCCTGGACCTGGGTTCCAAAAGAGCATTGATCGTGCGAAAATTCTGGAAGAATGGGCTCTTCTGCTCAGCTTTTGGTGAGCCATCCTCCTCTGATTCCGAAGATGGTGGTATGGCAGAAGCGCTTGGACGCTGCGAGATTTCGGAAATTGAAGCAGACGAGCGAGTAGCTGCCGAGTTCACAGGTTCGGGTACAGGTGTTGGTGGCTCTAGACCTAAGATATTTGCACTAGCAGGCTCTGCAAAGCCGGGGTCTTTGAGGCTTTCAACGTTCACCTCAGTCCGCCATTCTGCAGTCACAAGCTTCGTGAGTATTAGTTCCTCTCGAAGGCTAGCACCCAGTATTGGCCCCAGGCTGCGAACAAGACGCACATAATAGTCTCCGATATTTACTTGAGAGAAATTATTGCTAGTGTTCCTACCGTGACCGAAGTGTGAAGCGTGGTTAAAGCAAGTGTTTAGGATTTTGATTAGCGAAAGGAGGTGGACGAGTGCCTTTGCAAACCTCGTACCGTTCGAGATAAGCTCGGGATTGGCGGATTGTCGCGCCTCGGCGTTCACAAAAGGAGCAAAGAAAGCCGTGTCCCCGGTATGACTGGCAAAAGGAGCAAGGGCATCTGCAGCGGATTGTGCCCTACTTAAGAGAGGTGGCATTGTGAGATGTGGCTTGCTCTCGGCCAAGTGGGCAATGACACCTTGCAGCGACTTGCTTGCCTGGCTATCGGCAAAAGTAGAGTGAAGGCTTGGCGAATCTGCAAGATCAAGGACATATTCGATGCCACCTTTGGAACAGAACTCAGTCCGGACCGATGTATTGCCAATTATAACAGACAAGAATGACGAAACAGCAGCAATATAGGGAGTGTCCGAAGCGTCTGGTGTAATCTCTTCAGATTGTGCCTCCTCGGTTTGGATTTCAGAGTCAGCGTCTTGCATTTCTACATCGCCTGCCTCATCAACAGCCCTTTCTTTACCCTTTGCAAGTCCTGATGCCGAGACGGAGTTCCCATCAGCAATAATGATCTTGCCGGAAGAGTCTATTGTCCATAATTTGGCGCCAATCTTCTTCCTCTCTGCGTCCATCTTGCAAAGATACCCAACTCTCGCGACCATGCTCAAGACCGCATTGACGATAGCAGACTTAAGGGGTGGGTGATGACGAGCCAGTTCATCGAATGTACCCCCAAGATTGGATGGTAGCTCCTTATTGTTCTCCATACACTTCACGTGTTCCCGGCTCTCGAATATCTCAAAAAAAGTTTCCAAGGCTCCAGATGCTTGAAACATCTTCATGCCTGCATTATTGAGACAAATAGCACCAAAAGCCTGGGGAACTATGTTAATGGTTTCCATGGAAGGCATAATTCCTTTGGCAAGAGGACTCTTTCTTGGAGCTTGTAAATCGGCTAAAGAAGGTCGGTGCAAGACAGCAGTATCACCTTCGCTGCTGTCATCGTCGTCATCCTCTTCATCGTCATCTGCATCCTCGTCATCGGCTCCAACAGCTGGACGACTCGGTTCAAGGAAAGGTTGGGCTGCACCTTCGTTATCCGACTGGCGCTTTCTCTTCTCTGAAGGCATGGCGATCTCGGTGCCTGTAACTGCCTCGAGAAAGCCTTTGCTCAGTCCAGCTTCCGCAATCACTGCAAAGCTGGTTGGCTCATTGTTGATGAAGTCGTTGAGAATGGCCACTGCATTCGTCCAGACAATAGATCCAAAGCAGTGTGAGTTCCCAATAATCTGGCGAAGGCTACTTAAAAGTTGAGACGAGTCAATCAGATTTCGTAACAGGCGATCAAAGTTCCCGCCGTAGCCTCCAGCAGTGGACATCATGTGGTGAATGAATTTGAAGAGCCATTTCAGTGTCTGCTGCTGGAAGAATGGAGTATCGTAATCCACAGCGGTAGAACGATATTCCTGGGGCATCGCCTTATCAGACTTTGCATTGCTAGAAGAGTCTCCCACCTCAAAGATGATCAAGTTAGACACAGCGTCGAGACCATCCGCAGCAACTAACGTTTGGAAGGCGTCTCGAGTACTGTACATGATGGAGTCGAGGAAACTTAACACCTTGGGAAAGTAGCGTTCGGCGACGTTGGTACGCAAATTCAAGACATCCACCAAGATCTGAACGAGACCGGCGATGATCAGATCTCCCGCAGCGCGTGGGTTGACAGAGAGATTCGACAACAGAGAGAACAGGGCATCACGCCACTCGTCTTCCTCAGAAACCATATCACCTTGATCATCAGTAGCCATCCCTGCCACGGCTTTCCTGACGACATAGAGCAAGACGCCGTGGTTAACATTGGTATTCAACGCTGCGCAGATATCATTAAAGCGGCTCTGATAGATTGACATTGCATCAAGCGCAGATAATGCCAAACTCTGGAGTGCCTTAGGAACCGGAATGTCGCCTTCTGCAGGTGGATGAACCAGCTCTGCAAGCTGGTACACTAGTTGCCATCGACGAGGTTCTTCACTGTCGTGCTTCAACACGCTTTCAACGAATGTTGTCTCGGGATGAATGTAGGCCAGATTCGTGATTGCCAAGAGACGAACAGACAGCATCTGCCTCTTGGTCTCTAAAGATGTGGTCAAGGCAGACGCAACACGCAGCTTTGACAAAAGCTCATACTGCTTATGTTGTGGAAAATCGCAGATATTCTCACCTAGAAGCGTGTGCAGGCTGGTGGACCTAAGCTTCGAAGAAGAGATCTCAAGCTCTTTAGGTCTCGGCTGGGAGGCGTCATCTGTTGCGAAGGTGGCCGAGCGTCCCACAGGAGTTGGAGATTCGTCAGAGCTAGCCTGTCTGTTGGCACGGGAATTGGGCCCAAGATTAGAATTACGAGGTCGCGTAGGTGTGGAGTTGAATATCTGGCTGCTAGCATCGTTGCGAGACCTGCTAGACGCTGGGTTTTCTGATGGTAGCGTGTATCTCGGATTATATGTGACACTCACGTCACCCCACTGGTCCCAACTGGGCTCAGAGAAGTTGGGAAGATGCCTTGGAGTGTTGCCAAGACCGTTACCTCCTTTGACGAAAGAAACCAGGTCACTCGCACATAGTGTCACTGAGGTTCCTTTGTGCGACACAAGTGTGTTGAAATACGCCTTCTCTTTGCCCTTGACGCTCGGTGTAGCAGGTGTTGTTGGCTGCGCTGATACAGGAACGTGGATAGTCTTCGTGAATGGAAGAGCCAACTGGAGCACTCTGTCTAGGTCAATGTCGTAGTGGTTCTTTAGAAGATCCTTGTGATGAGCATGCCGAGAAGATCTTTTTAATGCAGCCTGATATCTCTGTGCTAATTGTGACGCGAGAAGGAGTGTCTCCTCGATGAGTGACAAGGACGTGGAGTTCAGGAGGTTGCTTAGATGCGCACTGCTTGCGTAGATACTACGATTGCCACAATTCTGTAGGAGTATCCGCGAGAATTTGAGAATCGATTCCACTAGTTGTCTGTCACCTTCTTTTCCATACCCGAGCTTGCTGAGGTTTTCGCCACGACCTTCTGACGACCCGTCAAGATCTTCGCTATTAGACAAGAGCATTCGGCAGTCGAAATCGAATATTTGAGGCCCCTCATCTAATGTGTATAGCTTGCAAAATCTCTCAAGTATGACGTCAAATCTATTTAGAAGCGATACCCAGTGATATAAATCGCCGCGAGGGAAAGGCCATCTCGTAGGGAAGGCTGCAAGGTGCTGTGGTAGGAGGGGTAGAGAAGTTGCGCATGCCTCGCTGCGAAATCCCTCGATCCATGGCGACTTGTAGACATTAGCAGGATTGCAAGCAGAAGTCTTAGACGAAACTTACCATTGTCTCTCTGTGCCTCTCTTGCACAGGCTTCGTGATGCGGACCATGATGATGGAAGCGGCGAGGCCGCTATATCCTAAGTTTCGACCCCCTCCACCGCAAAGACTGTATGCCTAGCCTGGAACAGCTTCGTAGATCAGAGTCGGAGGGCCCGAGAGCAGACAGCCTCCGAATAGATGATGAAATTTCGAGATGGGGTTGATGCCGAAGTTGATAGTAGAGTTGCCTTCTTGAATTGGGCTGAGCAGTGTTGAGATGCAGATATTATCGCTAGCGAGGGAATTCAAGCTCAAAGATGTTGCCTCTGTACTAGGATGTCGCTGAAAGAGCGTCCAGAAGATCAGAATCGCGTTGAGCGTGTCGAGGTAGTACTTCGTGGAGGGCAGTCGATCAGAGCGTGTCTACGAGGAGCGATGCAGGCGCCTCTCGAAATCACGACTGCTGCTGAAGATACGTCTATTTCCTGGGGTATCTGGTGTGCAGTGCCAGACGACAGGAAAAGACGACTTCAGGATCTGGTGATGGTGGATGGTGGATGGTGGTGGATGATTGTGCGGTGGTGGGTTGGAGAAAGAATATCCAGGAAGGCTCGCGAGGCCGGGCCCAAGCTCGCGGAGCTCCAGACGCGCTTAGTAGTTTCTACGTCAGAAGAAAGTCATCATAGACGGGTGGCAGACAGCACCGCTTCGACGAATTCAATCAATCATCCTAGATGGACTATTTCTGTTTGCAATTTTTATATGCATCATCATTTGCCATCGTTGAAGCTAGGAATATTGCTGCACACTTCTCGAAGCGTGGTTATACTCTCCTTTACTTTCAGGCAGGCTCACTCACGGCGAAACTAGAGAACCTAGCATTTAGATCCTTCAGCCTCACTCATGGAGGCTCTTTATGGCGGTAGATCCCACACGATCCTTGTCATAAACCGCCAGCTTGACTCTCTTACGCCCAAGATTGCTTAACGTGACAGCGTTACAGCTCAAAGGGACTAATTATTCACTTCCAGCCAAATCTATACAGGATTTTGATCTCCGAGGCTAGCATTTATCAATGGTCGGGCATATTATATCCATTCAAGTATTTTACCCTTTCAGCATACTGGAGGTTATGATCGAACCCTTTGTTATTGTAGTCCAAGCAGTACATGATACTCTACGAAAGTTGCTAAGAGGAAGAGCAGACTCTACCCCTGTCTTCTGGATAAATTCTATCGTATGGTGGTGCTTTTCAATTTACTTTCAAGATCTACAAAAGGGATGCAATCTTTCACACAAAATTTAAAATAAGGATCCCTCTTCTCCTCGAGCTAAACTCCTGCTCCATGTACTGCACTTGTGGTTTTCGCCTCTGTAACTCTCACCAGCAATTTCTTGAAGATAAAATTGCTTCTATCCTTCAGCCTTGTCGACAAGGCTGAAATTGCAGTCACGTGTCGCAGCCTTGGCATAGTCGGGCTGTTCTCAAGCTACGCCTACGCCTTTACCACCCCTTACACCTTGAGCACACACACAAGTACTTGCAAAGCAATTCGAAGAGAAGTTGCTGTGAAGGCAACTTAGCAAGCAAGCAGCATGTGCACCACGATCACGCCTCGTCGTTTCGAGTTCTCTAGTGCCCAAAGCTTAGACACAATTTGGAGGGTTGAATAGGCCATCCTGCCCTACACTCGGACGAGGACTCAGCTGGAACCTGTTCGCGAGCCTGGGCTTGAGCGTGAACGTTGCTCGAAGCAATACAAAGGAGGAGCTACAATACCACATTTTCCTCGGCCAGGATCTCGGAAAATCTCTTGCCTAGTCGAATGTCGTTTGCCCCGGCCATCGCTTCGTTTCAAGATTCCTGGCCTCACCCCTTGATTGGCCGTGCGTGTTGGTCGTGGCTGTACCCCTGGGCCCCTTTTCCCAAGAGATCGGAGCGGCTTTGGGTGATCAGATGTGTGCTTGGAACCTGCTTGGTACAGAGTCCCAAGTCTTTGGTCCCCAAGTCCCAAGTCCAGAGTACAAAGTACAAAGTAAGACATGCAAAAGAAGCCGGAAACACGCTTCCCTGGTGCCGGATAAATGAAAGCCAATTGCTATGAAGCTGTCCGAGTAGCACACGACCCTCCATCTGCAGGCATCTGCATGCACCTGGGGAACAAAGAAGGCGACGATCTGGCATCAATCAATCAGTTGAATGATTCAGCTGCAGACGTGATTCGAACAAGTCGCTCCACCCTCATTAAAAGGAGTTTTAGATTGCCAATTATAATAACAATAATGATATACAAACAAACAAAAAGTAAAAACATGTCCATGCTGATCAGCTTATGCATCATCCAATTTTGACGCAACGGCACGACCACCCTCCTCCCTGTCGAAAATCCAGATCCCAGTCCCAGTCCCAGCACGCGTAGTTGTATCAATCACCAATCCTCGGCCAACCGCAAGGAACCACCACCTTCACCTTTCCAAGTCCCCAGTCGGCGTGCAACAGCTGCTCAACCTTCAACGTCACGCAGCTCTATCGAATCCTCGACAGTCATACCACCGTTCTGTCCCCTCGAGCTTCCATTGCCGCATATTAATCAGGGGCATCGTCTGCATCTGCATCTGCATCTGCATCGCCATATCTGCATCTCGGCGGACGGGGCCGTGTGCTTCCCTTTGATGGCCTCCTGACGGCTTTCCACCCCGATATCGTCCAACACCACGCCGACGGAAGATGGCAGACCATGAACATGGGGATGGCGCAGCATCTCCATCTGCAGAGCCGGAGAGGGACTCTTCGACCGATGTGTCGGACCACGAGACTGTATGTATGAAGCTCAAAGCATGCGCTGGGTCCGCCCCCTTTCGACTCGAGCTGCAGTGCTGTGCGACTCGGGACTTTGCTGATTGTGATCGTCCTGGTAGGACACATTCGAGGATGCTAATGACTCTGCGGAGATCGAGTCTGCCCAGACTGCGACCATTGTCCGGACCCGATCTCTCACAAAACGCAGATCCTCTTCTGTCAAGAGCCAAATCAGCGCGCTGGAAACGACCACTGGTCAGCGTCCTGTATCCAATGTTGTAGCCTCAGATACCAACGGCGATGCGAACCATGATAGCGAGCATGATGCGCCCCAGCAAAAGTCTCCCCTCCTCACATCCCATCGCCTCTCTACCACATCACTTGATAATGTCAGCTTGGATACGGAAGCGTCACAACCAAAGCCAGCTGAATTGAAGGGTATGTACTCGATCTCAAACAAGAGCTTGCCAGTGCGATTCAGCTAATGAATGTTCTGTGTAGCCGAAGCGGCATCAAAACCTGAACCTCCCCCAAGGAAATCACCTATACAGGGCCTATCTGGCAAATTACCTTCCGTGCCATGGTCTCCTCCACCTCCGGCACCAGCGGCGCACGCATCACACTCCGCCGCTCCACCTCCCCCCAGAAAACTAACCAGCCCCTTCTCCTGGCTCTCACGAAACAGCTCTGCCAAGGAACCAGTCACCTCCCCATCCCTACCCTCACCGAACAATGAGCGGAGAAATACAGTTTCCTCGATCACTACAATTGGAAGTAATCCGGAAATGATGCTGAGCAAGTTGGAGGAAGGGGACGAGTCAGAGGGCATGAATGGAACCCATAGGCCAGCGAGGAACAGCTTAAGGGATCGTTTCAAGCTTCTACGGATGCGGGAAGAGGCTGGCATCACAAATTTGGGCGAGGATGACAAGTCCGGGGGAGCCAATGGAGGAATAGAGGGTGAGAAAGACGTCTCATTAGCTGCACATGGCCCATTATCACCAATACCAACGAGTCCAAACCCGGCGACAGTCAATCCTGCACTGGCCCCCGGTACAGCATCTGGTGTGTCTGCGGGGCCATCTGCAATGGGCGACGCTGCCGCAACTGTGGACTGGGATCTATGGCAATCGGTTGTATACGAGGGTCCAGCTGCGGTTGCAAGAACTAGCCCGGAAGAACTGAACCGAGCAATTACAACCGGAATCCCACATGCGATCCGGGGAGTTGTATGGCAGGTTCTTGCCCAAAGCCAGAACCAGGAACTCGAGAGCGTTTATCGAGACCTCGTAGCGCGAGGGACGGACAAAGATAAGGACAGAATGAGCGGATCGAGCGGCGCTGCATCTATCAATAGCAGAGAGAAAGAGGAGATCATTTCCTCGGCATCATCTGTTCATTCGGACACTTCGACGCCTACCACCAGTATGACAAATGGACTGAGATCACCATCTCCAGCGAAAGATCCAGAGGTACTGGCAAAAGCAGCAGCCGCTGCCTTGGCAGAGAAGAAGAAAAAGGCCAAGGAAGATGCAGCTTCATTAAATAAATTAGAGAAAGCCATACGGCGAGATTTGGGCGCTCGAACGAGCTATTCGAAGTTTGCTTCCAGCGCTGGGTTACAAGAGGGCCTATTTGGAGTATGCAAAGCTTATGCTCTCTTCGATGAGGGCGTGGGATATGCGCAGGGCATGAACTTCCTAGTGATGCCACTACTTTTCAACGTGAGTACCACATCTATATGACAGCTGTGTCCTGTGCTAATAGGCATTAGATGCCCGAAGAAGAAGCTTTCTGCCTGCTCGTTCGACTCATGAATCAATATCACCTAAGGGACCTATTTATTCATGACATGCCAGGACTGCACATGCATCTCTACCAGTTTGAGCGGCTATTAGAAGATTTTGAACCTGCTCTTTATTGTCACCTTCATCGCCGACAAGTCACACCACACTTATACGCCACACAATGGTTCCTCACTCTATTCGCCTACCGCTTTCCACTTCAACTTGTTCTCCGCATCTATGATCTAATTCTAAGCGAAGGCCTAGAAGCCATTCTGAAGTTTGGCATCGTACTCATGCAAAAGAATGCTGCAACGCTACTCGCCATGAACGATATGATGTCGTTGACCTCCTTCTTGAAAGACAGAGTATTCGATGTATACATCGATAAAGATCCCTCCTCGGGCTCAATTCTTGAATCCGGATTCTTCGGCAGTTCAGGTGCTAGCATCGACAAGGAAGTCTACCGAGCAGACCATCTTATCCAAGATGCATGCGCGGTGAAGATCACCCCAGAGCTCCTCAAAACCTACACCCTCGAGTGGGAAGAAAAGACCCGCGCCGAGAAGGAACGCGAAGCCGAACTCGAGACCCTACGCTCCAACAACCAAGCTCTGACGTTGAAAGTCCGGCGGCTCGAAGAGCGCGTCGAATCCCACGACACGGAGCATGCTGCTCTCGCCACCGAGCTTGTACGCACGAAGGTTGAGAACGAAGAGCTAAGAGACGAGAACGAGTCTTTCAAGGGACAAGTCAAGGAGCTCCGCGATGTGGTAGAGAAGCAGCCCGAGGAAGTGGAGCAGAAATTCAAGGGCGAACTAGACGTGTTGATGAAGCGGAACCAGCAGGTGCATGAGGAGAACACAAGGCTAGAGACAGACATGAGCGAGATGGAGAAGACGCTCGTGGAGACGAAGATGCAGTATGCTGAGGTAAATTTTCTCTCTCTTTGTTTCTTCTGCCACACCCAAGTTTCAGTTTTCTAATCATGATATCTAGATCAATGCATCCCACGAAGCCCTCACCCGCAAATGGACTGATCTCCGCAAAGCCCTCGACTAAGACTTCCTCTCTCAGCTACACCCCAGCATTTCATTTCTACCCTTTGTCGTTTTCCGGAAAGATTAAAGAACCTTTGGCATAGCGTCGTGAGATGAGACTATGATATCCCCCCCCTTTTCCTTAACGTTTATACTGTACATGGCATGGCAGGGCGCCCCTTACTTTGACGGTGTGTTAATGAAATGGGATGTATGTTGGGCGGGAATTGCAATAAACAAAAAGAAAGGGTGCTCTCTGCGCGGGTGCCGTGAGAATGGGTATTATTGGGTTAGGCATGTAGAATTGATGATCACTCTTCACGCCTGCGTCCTAGGGATTCACAATCAGTCTTCTCGTGTGATCGTCATGGCTCAGTGGCCATCTTCTCTGAGGCGGCTTGCTACAAGCGGCACCTTCACTCCTTATGCTTAGAACGCCAGGCTCATCAGAGTTTAGTCATCTTATATATTTCTCTTTCGGTCAAGGTATCTCTCCTAGGTCTAGGTCTAGCGTCTTTAAGTCCACCCTAGGTATCCTCTGCGCCAGAAACTCCATGTTCGCCAAAAATACAACTCCATCTGCGACTAACTGACCGCTTAGCCGTTGGCACCAGTTACTAACGCCGATATCTAGAATCCAGCATCTCTCCACCCAGGATATAAGGTTCGCTTTTACAGCCACCTTCAGCCTCATCGAACAACACTCGAGTCGTTGAAACGTCCATTTCATAAAAGTCGTCCAGTCCACATCACATCATAAAACAGCAGCACCGACAATCAGTCCAAAGACGGCTGCAGCAGCGCCCAAGACATCAACACTAACACCAAAGGCCCCTTCTATCGCTCGTCCGGCACCGGCTGTGGCAGTCGGCGCGACAATGCCGCTCGTAAATGGGACAGTCGTCGCAGCCACTGCATTAGCAAACGCCACTCCTTGCGAGGCGACGCTCGGGTTGGGCGACGCTGTGGGATTGGCAGGATTAAGTACACTATTTTTTTTTTCCAACGTCAGTACTTGTCAACATCCATCGAATCTGTATATATAAGAGAGAGAGGAGCGGGATCGATCCGCAGGAAACGGGAGGAAGGGAAGAAGAAAAAAATTACGGAAATAAGGCTTACTTATCAATAACATGCATCACACCATTCGACACAATAACATCCGCCAGAGTCACCTGCGCCGAATTCACAAACGCCTTCCCGTCCACGACAGTGATCTTCAGCATGCCCCCCGACAGAGTCGGCAGGGTCATGTTCGTCAGCAAGCTGCTGTACCCCACCGTCCCGTTCACGACATGGTACTCCAGCACGCTGGACAGCTCCTGCTCGTTCAGGCGCGACGCCGCCGTCCCGATGTCCTGGAACGCGGTGTTGGACGGCGCGAAGATCGTCACGTCCTGGACCTGGTCGACGGCCGTCAGCAGGTTGCAGTTCTTCAGGGCGCCGGCCAGGGCAGTGAGGTTGGCGTCGAGGGCTGACGTGCTCGGGGGAGGGGGCACGGTCAGCACGCTGTTGAGGATGTGCATCACGCCGCCGTTGAAGGAGATGTCCTAGTCGTCGCACTCGCTCGTCAGCACGCCGCATATAATTCTCTAGTCATGCTGGCTGTATTGGAGGGGGGGGGGGGGGACATGCGGAGACTCACAGCTGTTTGTACGATACTCGTGCTTTTCAGTCCGGACTCGAACATCATCACGCCTCCTATGTTCATCCCGCCAACGACTTGGCCACCAGCCACGTTGCTCAAGTTCGAATTCACCCCCGGCGTCGCACCGAGCATCGAAGGAATGAATCTCGTCGAGTTCGTCAGGGAGGACGAGGGGAATTTCCCCTTCAGAACATGGTATGAGAGCAGACCCGTCAGCAGATCCGGCTCGGCTGCAAGATTCAGATTCGCATTGTTGGCATTGACGAACTCCGCGAAGGCGACGTCGGACGGAGCGAGTATGGTGATGTCTTGGGCGTTGGCCAGCATGGCTGAGAGTTGCGGCTGGGAGGCTATAAGTGCTACACAGTTCATCAATCATCAAACAAATCCTTCAAAAAATAGGGGTCATGATGAGTATAAAACCTACAGTTCAGCGTGCCCAGCGTAGAATTCTTCGCTTGCAGGACCTGCAGGAGAGATTCCTGCGCGAAGACCATGCTGGAAAGCCCCAGAGGCAGAAGTAGATGTTCCTTCAGCCTCATCTTCGAACTAGTGAAGCAAACATGGAAAGAAAAGATGAAGAACTCGATATATATATATATATTTTTTTTTCTTCTTTTTGCGAAAATATATATGTACAATACAATAGACAAAGAATATGAAGAGCGAGCAAAAAACCTGGGCTGGACCAGAACGTTACACATGGGCGATGCTTGAAACCATATACTCTCTACCAAGTCTTCTTCTGCTGGACCCCTCCCACCCCCAGCAGGAGCGTGCCCCCCAAGACAAGACCTCCCAAGACCCGGAAGCACAATCTTCCCGTATAACTGACGCCAACGTTTAAACGCTCCCATGGCGGAGACGGATTGCCGGGTTTGGGGTTTGGGGTTGGTTCTGTGCACAGACATCCGCGAGATCGACCAAAAGACGTGCAGGAACCCTTAAGCGGTAGCGGGTTTTGTTCCTGAAACCCCAAGACCCCGGCGATGCGACGTGGGGAAGCGTCGAAACGCCTTGCTGATTGGGCAACCGTCAGTGTCTGGGCGTGAACGTGATACAGTCAAACACATGGAAGAGAAGCCTCACGTTGCGAGAAAAGGTCGGAGCTGGTGATTCTTTTCTTGTGCCGTCTTGGTTTTGGTTTTGGTAATTAATGCCCCCAGATCTTACGAGAGACCGTGTGTGTCGTCTCGAAACTTTCTCACCACTTTTCTGGCCTGACTCGAGGTTCTTTTGTCACGTTTTTGTTTGGTGTCCGAGATTCGAAATCTACAACTACCACGTGGGGAAGGTAAATGACACTTCTGTAAATGTCTTTTTTGATGGGGATCTACTAGGTCGCAGGTTCTTCAACTAACTAGCAATATCCAAAGGACGCGTGGGAAACGAAACTTCTGACTGTTGGCTCAAGCCCTCCATATACACCTTTCCACCTGAAACTGAGAAAACCACTCTGCACCTACTTACTCCCCGGCTGAGGACCAAACCCCACAGCTGCTCTATCTCCCTGCGCCCAGATGATCCTAATCGTCCACTTCTTAGTCTTCCACAGCCCGTCTCCGTGATCCTTCACCATCTCCATGTAATACTCACCCCCCGTCATGTACTTCGGCGCTGTCGGATCGGCCCCCTGGCCCGCCGGACAGTGCTGGTGTTGCCCATACGCGGTAAGCGTAGCTGTCGAGGCCCCTTCTTCGATATCCACGCGGACGTTGCTAGCTATATGCTGGGTGTCTATTTTGCCTAGTCTGCTGAACAGACTTGTCTGGATCTCATCCAAGCCGTTGAGTGTACTGCCGCCCAGGTCGAAGATGACGTCTTGTCCTGCCCAAGCGGAAGCGAAGAGTGATATGTCTTTGGTGTCTAAGGCTATGAGGCCGCGGTACATAGCGTCTGCGACGCCTTCTCGCTCGCTGAGGCCGCTGAGGATGTGCTTATGTGTGATTGACATTTTGGGGAACTTGATGATATATTTATGTGATTCTAGATCATTACCATGCTTTCAAATTCCTTAACAATAGACGCCTTATTTATATTATTTTTATACCCCTTTGAGATTTCTCAATTGCTTGCAATTGCACGGGCCTTTGGCGGGTGATAACCAGTATCTCCTAACTCCGGCGAGAAACCCGACTCCGTAGACGGACTTACAACGGCTCAACTTGATATCATATAGTCAAAGCCTGAAAGAAGACATTTGCTTTCTCTCTTTTACCTTATAAAGAGTCGGCGCTTAATCTATACTCTTTCGAGTGCTCGCTTAAAATAGGGGTAGATCTTGGCGGACAGCTAAGGAGGTTGAAGGATGGTGGACACGACAAGTTAGATTTGTAAGCCGTAAGCCAGAGATAAGCTGTTATGGAGCTTGCTCTTTTGGTGAGGGTTTACAACCAGTCCTTTAGGAGTAGATAGTCTGGGCGATAGATATGATTGAGATAGGGGTAACCTATATATTTGGATAAACAGCGCTCAGCGAAATAAGAAATCTAGCTTGAGTCGTTTGATTATATACAACTTTTGCCCATGACTAGAGCCAGAAGACGCCTTCCCCAACAATGCCGATTTCACTCTGACCCTAAATATATCTAAGACCGTTCGCATAACGCCCCAGATATTCGCTCAAATGATGACCCTGCCCGAAGCCCATTACCAGGCAGTCCTAGGGCGCGGAGGCAACGCAGGGACTGCCACTGTAGGGACGAGCGACATAGGAGGAGCGCGAAGCTCCTGGCTTCTCTTTGGAACAACTATCGAAGAAATATTGGGCATCTTATCGTTGGAAGAGAGGCCATGGCTGCTTTCTGGAACCACGATCGAGGATATGGAGAGTAATGTGTCTTGTGACTGTACTGGAAAATCTTGGCTCTTTTTCGGTCTGATAAAGGATGAAAGAATGGGGAGGTTGGCTTGTGATTTGGACTTGAGCTTCTCGAAAGAGCTTTCTCGTGAGGTGTCGCTGTCCTTGCTTTCCTTGCTTTCTTTGTTCTCGATGGGTATGTCGACTATACCAGCCGTGACTTCAGGTTCTTTCTTGGCCCTCGAGAACAAGACCTCCCTCATTTTGATATTCGCCACGTGCATTATGCCAGACATTTCTCTGATGCTTGGTATCCCTGGTGGAAAGACCAAGTAAAGATTCGATTGCTGTGCTTCGTCTGGGTAGAATTTATCATGGAAGTCCTTCTTGCCCGCGACGTGAAGGCCTTGAAAGATTCTCCTGTGCACCTTCCTGGATATCTTCGCCATGGAAGAATGCATACCCTTTATCTCTCCTAGATCATCAAGGGGTTCGTAGCCAAGACTCAGGTAAGAGACCTTGGCCTTGTTAAGCAACGCCATGGCAGCGTATATCAACAGTTCAGAGATCCCTCTCGGTGCGCCCGGGGCCGCAACGTAGGGATCGAGGTGATAACCTTTATTTGAACCAAGTATGCGGAGCGCTGCAAAGCCATTTGGGACGCCGTTGCGGTCTTTGGTGTAGATGTATGTCATCAGCTCGGGTAAGGCAAAGGGATCGTAGACGGTGATATATGCTTGAGGTCGCTTAGAGTCATTGCGGCTGTCACGCCACGCTTCGTAGACATTAATAAGTTGCTGTTGCAGATCTGCATTTTTGCCGAGGAGAGGGGTGTAGACTTCGATAGTGAGGCATTCTTTGTTGGGGTCGAGGAGGTTGCGAGAGATTCGCGTGATGGATTTTCCGGCATTGCTGTGAAGAACAGGATTCGTCATAGGGTTGAGCACGCGCTCTGTTGCGAAGCACATCGTAGTCCACTTCTCCTTTCGGATATATTGCACGAACGTCTCTCCAGCTCCCATAAAGGCGATGCCAAGGCTTGACTTCCTTCTGTATTTTTCAAATTCTGAGAGGACGTGGTAGAATAAATTCGGAGGACATAAGGGATCGCCTCCAACCACGGCAATCCCGTTCTTCACCTTGTAGTACAAGGCAGCCATCCTATTCTTAGTAATAAAGAATGTATAGCTTTTATCGAGAATGCCCATGTGAGAAACTCGTCCATACCGTCCAATGAGCTCTTCCAGAGACGCAAGGGCTGCGAAATCATTCAAATCGAATACTTGTCTGATCTTTTTGGGAGATTTGTCCTTGGATTGGGAGGCTTCAGAAGCTGAAGACTCTCCAGATATAGTAGAACCGGACCTATCGCTCGCAGCAGTTGGAGCCCGGGATAGGGTAGGTGACAGAACTGACAGCTCCTCTTCGATTGTTGCGCTTGCAGTTGTGCTGCTGTGCGTTGCATCGGCTGTAGGCAGCTTGACGTATGTGACTCGATCTATCAGATTCATCGACTTCTTCAAGGACTGAGGATCCGGATCCTTGACGAGACAATCCGCAAGATCATTGCCTAGCTTTTCGGAAAAAGACTGTTTGGTCTGCGGAGCTTGTTTACTCGCGCCTGCGATGTTCTTCCCCTTTTTGGCCGTAGCCTTCTTGGCCTTGTTATTCGTTTTCACAGATGCTTGGTCTACTCCGCTCGGCGCATTCGACATTTTGTCGACCCTGGAGATTCAATATAGAAAGGTAGGAAAGCAATAGGGCTCGAGTGTGGAATTATTCGCATTCAGAGAATTCCTAAGAAGCAAATTGTTACAGAATTGCAAGCCGCGAAAGAGGGAACTAGATGGTGTTTGCAAAAGGGAGACCCCTCAGATCTGGCACAATATCTGTAGAGGAGCGGCTGCGCAGGACGATGACCTGGTGTGCGAGGGAGTCGATTAAGGGTATGATTACATTAAGAGGAAGTGACTCAACTTCATTCTAGGCACGGTGGCCATGGGAATCATATATGTGATTTCCGCTTCTCGCCAAATTCTGTTTGCACCGCCAGCTCCCTTTTAACCAACCAACAAGCTACATAGCAAGGTATAGCATCCCAGCATTCTAGCAGACATCAGACCCTCACGCACTAGTACCACAATGATTCGCTATACTCTGCTTGGAGCGATGCGGCGTAATACATCTCCAACCCGTAGGGCCACGCCCTGCTGGTGCTGTAGTCAAGCTTTATGGCTAAGCTTTCTGACCCTGGGGCAGCCACAGTCCAAAGAGGAACAGCCGGTGGTATGATGGTCCTACCGCGAAGCGAACTGGCCAATTGACCAAGAACAAGTGAACGCTTCCTAGATTTTGGGGTTGGCGATCGCGGCTGAGCTCATCGCCATTCCCTGTTCTGCTGCCTTAGTGGGTTCTCGTGCAAAGCCGAGATTCAGCATTCGGGTCATCCTGGATTTCACAGATGTTGGATCCGGGGCCTGGCCTGGCACGTCATGAACTACTACGACGATATGGGACGTGGACGTGGACGTGGACGTACAGACAGATATCGTAGATGCTGAGCCTTCTCAGTGGCTTCTCTGTAGCTTCTTTGGCACTCTGGAAATACGTACTGGTGGTACTGCACTTCGACTTCGAAGACTTCTTCAGAATATGGTCAGGGATTGCACGGGCAGTGTGAGTTGAGGGACTTTCAGGCCTCGTATCAACTCATAGGACATGCCCACATCCCGCAAAGCTATATCAGAGCCAGAGATTGGCGTACCAGCTGGGTGTGCATCCGCAGTTGCAGCAGCAATATTACTTCTTCCAGCCACATCTACATCTACTCACCCAATCCCAAGACCTGGCATCCCGGGAAAAAGCTTGTTTTTATTACCTCATCGTTGATAGGTGCAAAGAGCACAAGCCTTAGTCGCTTGCCTTCTTCGCCTTGGATCCGCAATGCATTTAGCCTGATGCGGTAAGCATGGTGCTGGGTTGGTGGTTTGACGTATACGGAATCTGCAGCAGCGCAGCAGTGGCAGTGGCAGTGAGAGTGAGATGAAGCCATGCTGAGCCTCGCTTGGTGGAATATGCGAGTGGATGTGGAACCTCGACACGCTTGTGTACGAGATCCGATGCAGCGTAATGCCTGAGGGGTGAGACGATTGTGGAAAAATGCCACATTGCCATTTATATAACAAACAGTTCAGGGATAGTGAAGCTACCGAAGGAACAGAGTCCATAGGTGTTGTGATACATTAATAGGAATATCGTTTTGGGCGATGCTGAGATAGCGGAGTAAGACGAGAGAACTCGGAGCGGAGAAATGTTGGAGCGAACCTCCACGTGACGCGTCTCGCTTATTGCTAGCCTAGCGATGGGGTATCCACGCACAAGAATTTCACCCGGCACTTTTTTGACGATCTCGAACTTCATCACAACGTCCAACGCCCAACGACCAAGTTCGACAACGATTGTGCTGGTGAGCATCCAAATCATCAGGTCAGTGCTTATCTAAACACACGAACCCATTTCGATCACGCCTCTCGTCTGTCGCATCGGCAGCAACCGATCCCAACCAGAATGTGCGGAGCTGTGGCTGTGGAAGGGCGCAAAGTGGAAATGTCGGGTCGAAGCACGAAGCACTCGCAAATCAATGGCATTGTATTGCTGTAGCTGCTGTGAAGATAAATTCGACTCTATCTGCGACATCTCCCTTGCGCTGAGCTTAGCTGCTGGTTCCGCGCATTCTGGTTGCGAGAAAGGGGATGCAACATTCGATGGCTGGCTGGCATTGGTTTTCTTGCTTCTTCCCATCTATATTTAATGCAAAACATCATGCTAATACCGATCATACTTCAGAAACCGCAATCATGGGTATCAGTCGTGATAGCAGACACAAGCGCTCCGCTTCTGGCGCCAAGCGTGCATATTACCGTGCGTAGTAGAAAGCCCATATGTCTTTCGACATGTGTTCCAACCTGAATTCTAAAAATTTGCAGGGAAGAAGCGCGCTTTCGAAGCCGGCCGACAAACCTCCAACACCCGTATCGGAGCAAAGAGAATCCATCTCGTCCGCACACGTGGCGGCAACCGAAAATTCCGTGCCCTCCGTCTCGAAGCCGGTAACTTCTCATGGGCTTCTGAGGGTATCGCCCGCAAGGCCCGTGTGATCGTCGTGGCTTTCCATCCTTCCAATAACGAGCTTGTCCGAACCAACACCCTCACCAAATCCGCCGTCGTCCAAGTCGATGCCGCTCCCTTCAGACAGTGGTATGAGGCACACTACGGCCAGAATCTGGGTCGTAGACGTCAACAGAAGGCTGGACAAGAAGTTCAGGAGCCAGAGAAGAAGAGCAAGGGCGTAGAGAAGAAGCAAGCTGACCGATTCGCCGCCCAAGGAAAGGTTGAGGCCGCTTTGGAGAGGCAGTTTGAGGCTGGTCGTCTTTACGCTGTTGTTTCATCCCGCCCAGGCCAGAGCGGACGATGTGATGGTTATATCTTGGAGGGAGAGGAGTTGGCTTTCTACCAAAGACAATTGCGCAAGTAGAGGAAATACTGCTGGGTCCTGGTATTGGCGTGTACTTCTGTGGATTTCATGGCATGGAGTTGACATTTGCAATCACTTCAGCATAACTTTTGAAGAATGCATATGAGCAAATCAAAAGCAATACCAAATGAAGTTAAATAACAACAGCTGCTTGTTCGTGCGTGGTTCTGTATACTCTATTCTTCAAAATCGGGGCCTCTCACAAGCTCTGTTCGACCCCGCATCACATGAAATATCCCTGTCTTCACATAATCTGCCTTTGTGAACTTCACCAGAACACATCTTTAAGTAGGCCTCAGAGAGAAGTATCCAACATCGACACGATCGCAGTCCCTAAAGCAAGCTACTCGGAATATATTTTATAAAAAGTCTGAATATGTCCGCACCACCCTCCACGGCCTCAGCTGGCCCCTCTCAGTCCCAATCACAACCAAAGGCACAACCACAACCACCACCGCCAGCGCCCTCCTCAACCTCAAACCTCTCCTCCACCCTCCCCCATAACACTACTCCATCCCAATCCCAATCCCAACCTCAACCACAATCCACCCCGCGCCAGATCGCGGAAGCCCGCGCCTACCTCGAAGCCTCCATCTCCAACATCGGCTCCTCCCTCGACAAAGACCTACAATCTCGCGCCCAGAACCTCCACTCCAACTCCGCGCAGCTAGCCAAGCAGCAGAAAGACGTGATGAAAGAAACGCAGAGTCTGAAGAAGGAGAACGAGAAGCTGATGCGCGAGGTAAAGGAGGGGCAGAAGCGGGTCAAGGAACTAGGCAATGTGCAGAACTGGGCGGAGATGTTAGAGCGGGATTTCCTTGTGCTGAGCGAGACGCTGAGGCTTGCTGATGGCGGTGGGGGCAGTAGAAGCGGCAGCGATAGTGGGAGCTATAGTGGGAGCGGGAGCTGGGAATCGGAGAGTGAGGGAGAGGAGGGTGGTGATGGACGGAGGGATGCGGACGGTGATGTAGCTATGGATGGAGTGGACTCGTCTGCGAAATTCGAGATCGTGGACGAGGAGAAGGGCAAAGGAAGGGACGAAGTTGAGACGCAGGAGCAGGGATCGGAGCAGCAGCAGCAGCAGCAGCATGAAGCGGGGGGAGGCTCTTCCACGGCCACGACTAGGTCTGGGTCAGACCCTTCGTCGAATTCTATTCATACATCAAATTCGGCTATCAGTTGAACCGAATTTGGGGGTTTCTGCACCAATGAAGTTGCACCTAGAGCAGGGACGGCCTTTTCTAACATCATTAATCACCTCAAGGCTGTTCTTGCCAGGCAGCTGACTGGGAGATGGATGAGCAGACAGATATCGTTGGCTCGGCATCATTTCAAATGTGACGATAGCTGGTAAGGACACGAGATATATATGAAGTCACGGACGAGGAGAAACTCTGGTGGGCAAGACAAGGAATATGAGGAGTACATTCCAGATGCTATTCTAGGTCGGCACAAGACCTTCATCAACTGGGGTCCAAAGGCGTGGTCCAGCTCACTACTTCCATTCATTACGATGGTTAGTTCCTGGAATCTTATAGCTATCCCTGGAGAGCGGATGTGCTGTTATACAGCTGAAAGATCGCAGATGTATATCCAGAAGCGGTCGGGTAGTTCCTAAGCCTGCTCACGGGAGAAAGGCTAGATATCATGTGGAATGTGTGTATGCTATCAACGACGGATGTATGCTTCATACATAAGCTGGGACGTTCTTCTTTGTATTGTCTTCAGGTTGAGACTTCTGCGATGATGTTCTAAAGAATGCTATACATTGACCAGAATCTTACCGGTACGCTGCAGCTGGCCCTAGCAGTAGAACAGTGCACGTTAGGATGGAGATGTGTTCATGTTGAAGTGCTCGACGTCACGAAGCAAATGAGGCCGTGAGTTGAAATCCGAGGTCTCAGTCTGACCAAGCGGGACAATTGTTTCCTCCTATCTACCGCTTTATATTTGAACAGCCCGAGTGAAACACGGCTATTATGAGCATATCGTGACATTCCGCTTGCCCAAAATTGATGGAGGGATCCAACAGCTAAGATTAGAAGCTAGCAGCATGCGAATTAGAGCAAAAAGACACCACTGTTGTCACAAGGGCTGATGTCCAGAAGACGTTAAGGTGACGTGACACTGGCCAAGCGTAACAGTAATCATGCCTTTAATCAGCCAGAGGAATAGACCTGTACGGAATTGTAGCTTGCGCTGAGCCCGTTCGTGAGTAGCACACTCAACCGCATCCGTAACTTGTACCCTTGGTTTATAAGTAGTAGAGCTGTCCACGTAACATTGTAACTAAACTTGGATAGAAACTTATCCAAGGCAAAAGCATTGATCTAAAGGGATCGATCGACCGTCAAACATCACATGTTCTGCTGAAATGACAAGACTCAAAGGCGAATCTAAGAGCAGAGCAAGGACGTGTGGTGAAGGGCCAAATCACTGCCGAGACGTGCAAGAACTGCTGTAAAACACCAGCGAAGAGAAAGTGTGATGGGAGTGAGTTCATGCAAACACATGAACCCCTCTCCCAAGTAAACTACAAGTACCGAAGAGGCAGAAATGAGAAAAAGGGTCCTGGCCTAAGCATTTATGAAATGCTGATTTGCAGGTCTACCATTCTCTAACTGTGCTGTATTTATCTGAAGGCTTAAGTGTTCGCTTGAGCCCCCTAACTTCTTAGCTCGCAATCCACGTGCCCACCATAGCCCATCCTGGGATGGAGGGATAGCGGCGTGTTCTGTGCAATTGTGAACGATTCAAAATCTCTAGGAATTTTGCAACAAGCTCATAAGTTCTTGACAACAAAATCCTCTCCTCCACACTCTCTTTCCAGGCGTTGTCGACGTCGCTGCTTCGTGTAGGCCTCGGTACGTCGGCAGTAGCTTGGACCCCGCCTTGAAGCAGTCTACGCCCGTAGTAAGGCTCGCTGAACATTGAGTGGGCATAACAAACAACCTCAAAGCCCGCCTACTTGTCAGACTCCTCCCCTCACCACCTCAATTACTTTCTGCTGCTTCCACCAACGACTGGCTCTACACTCCAAAATGCCAACCCTATCTTCGTCTCTACTCTATACCGCTGCCGGCGTGAATGCGGCTATTGTCCTGGCTCATACAAAGATGGGCTACGATCTTGTGTTTCGTAGCACCACCAAAGATGTCGGCGGAGCATCTGCGAGAATTGGCTGGTGGGAAGTTAATCAGATCTTCATCACGATGAGTGAGTCTTCTCGTGCCATCCCACGGACTGAGTACTCACATGGGCAGGTATATTCTGCCTCAAATGGGCGAAATACGGCATTACAGACCCCTATGATCGGGCTTTTCTGTATTCGTCCGCTGCGGGCTCGTTGTTCTTTGGATATAGATATCTGAAGATAGGTCTTAAACCGGCGACGTTCGCTCTGTGGGGTGTGCCACTCTTGATAGGGTTGAGCCAAGTCGTCTAGGGCTTTAACGGCTTAGTGGTGGCTATGAGTAATGTTCTAGGGAATGAAGACTTAGCACAGATTATCAGCATTGAGTTTCGAAGGTCTATATTCTCTTAATGAATTTTCCCCAATGTATTTTATTCAAGCCTTCATCGATTTTTCAGCTAATATTACCATACATCTTAAGATAAACTCAGGATGCTGTTCCCCCCAAGGGTTGAATTGCGCTCACCCCGTAGAGGACCTGGCTTCTCACTTGACTTAACAGCCATGCTTGTAATCTGCCTTCTTTGCTCCATTGTCTTTGCAGCTTCTGCATCTACTTCCTGGCTTGTTGTGTCATTTACATTTCGCCATTCAAAGAAAAGAGCGCTGATCATCGCCAGCCCGGCCATTGGGATGGCTGCAGTGAGAACCTTCTGCAACGCTTTGTTGTAGAGGTCGATCAGCTCTGGTAGCTGTTCTGCAGAGACGTGATGCCGGAAGGCAGATGCTCCGTCATCAATCACAGCTTTGATATCAACCCCCGGCAACTTGTTGGCATGGCTGGCGCTGAGGAGCGAGTTCTGCAGGATATTATTCCCCACTGAGACAAATACGGCACCTCCAAGGGACTGGAATGCTACCACTGCCGCGGTCCCAATAGGAACTTCACGCAACGGAAGGGCTATTTGCACGGCTATAAAACCCTGCTGAATTGCCATGCCTATTCCAAACGAAGCGACGATTTCATACCCAGCACATTGTACTAGCGGTGTTTGTGCATCTATTGTGCTTAGCAAGCCGCATCCGACAGTTCCGATAGCACATCCAAGAATTGCTGGTAGCGCAAAGTATCCGTTCTTAGAAACGAAGTAGCCGGCTAGTAGAGAGAGAATGGCGTTAGCTGCGATGTAAGGGATCATATTTACTCCGGAACGGACAGCAGTATCGCCCCTCACAGCTTGAAACCATATGGGAAGATAGTAACTATGTATCAGGACCGCAGAATAGATGAAGAAGGCCATGGCGCATGCAGCTGCAATGCTCCTTTGCTTAAGGATTCGTGGCGGCATCAAGGCGCTATCGGCTTTCCAACCCTGCCAGATGGTGAAGACGATAAAGGTGACTCCGCAACCCGTCAATAGTCCTATCACTTCAGCGCTTCTCCATGGAACCTGCTGTTCCGTGGCCTGGAAGGCGATGAAGAGCTGGACTGACGCGCCCAGCAAAAGAATATTGCCAATAAGGTCAAGCTCCAATATGCGACGGAGAATGGATTTGTCCATCATAGCGCGATCCTTGGGTGGATGAAAGAACAGCAGCATCGCAACTACCGTGGCCACTCCAATTGGAAGGTTGATGTAGAAGCACCAGCGCCAGGTCACTAAATCCGTGAACACGCCTCCAAGAAGAGGTCCCACTGTTGCTCCTACGCCAAAGCTAAAAAGCGATCAGCGTTTGCTAGTAGCGACATTCTGGAAATAACATACATCAATCCAATAACAGCGCTCAAAATAGGTCTTTGAGTCAAAGGAACTGTATGGGCGACGATAACAAAACTCCCGGTCAGAATACCTGCGCTTCCCAGTCCCGCGATCGCTCGTCCGACAATCAGGATGACCGAACTAGGAGCCACCCCGCAAAGCAGGCTTCCAATCACGAATAATCCGAGTGCTGTCAGGTACGCCCACTTCATGTGGAACAGCATGAAGACTCTTCCATAAAGTGGTTGAAATGCCGAAGCTGTAAGTAGATACGCCGAGCCGTACCATCCTATGTCATCATAAGAATCGAACTCGTTCGTTATAAAGGGGATTGCCTTGTACCCTTAGTACTTTGGTCTCGGGGAATGGGGCTGAAATAGCTTACCGTGGTAATTATTGTTCGATCGAGCGAGATCAGAAAGACGCTCAACGAGATTCCGATGATTAGAAAGCTCAGAGCTATTGTGCTGGGATATGCAACGACTGGCTCTTCTTGCTCTGATGATGGATGTTCATCACCCGTTACGGATGCCTCCACCTGCACACCATTCTCATTTGGTCTCTCTTTTTCCGCTAAGGCCTCTACAGGGCCTATACTTGAGCAGCTATTCCTCAGCGTAGTGCCCGTCACAGCAGAGATCTCGCTGGCCAGGCTTTCCTTACCCAAATGCTCGGGCTCCCAAGTTCTCTTGGTCCCATTACTGGGAGCCGGGCTACCTTTTCTTTCAAGCCTGTGGTCTTCAAGTCTAATTTCAGAACCATATTGTGAAGGACCGGCACAATCATCAGAGTCTGCCGAATGCGAAGGAGAGTTGATCGAGAGACGTCGAAGAGCAACTTTTTCGGATTCAAAGACTTCAGACGCTTCAACTGTTCTTCGAACGAGATTCTGAAGATCTGGACGAACGGAGCTAGAAGATGAATCAGACCGGATGCGTGATGGAGGAGCATTCACGTCAATCATTTGAGATGAGTGTGGAAAATTTGTCTTTACAACTCCAGATGGACAAATTTGTGATCTTGCATTCTGATCACGAGGAATATCGGGTGGGCTGGCTGAGTTGCTTGGAAGGGGTGGACAATCGTTCCCTTGTTCTAGCATTTTGAGAGCACCTCCAAAGCAGAACCATCAGTAGATGTTGAAGCGACAATCATACAAAGCAAGGAGCCGAAGTATGCTCAATAGACCTCCAATCAGGAAGTAACTTCCAAAAGAGAGGGATTTTTGGTTGTGGAGTGACAGAGCGAGACGCGGTAATAGTGCAGCCAACAAGTCGTTGTCTTCCAAAGCATTCCCTTCTGTTGGCGCGGCTCTCTGTACTGCCGGATGCACACAGATGTCATGTTGGGAAAGGCGTCTCATGGCAATTGGATGGTAAGAGCTCGGAATCATTTTCGTTGTGTAACTCGATCGGCGTGCCCTCTCAGAGATCTTTTCCAAATCAAGTAACAATTTCAAATACCCGTGCATAAGTTGCCATTTTAGGTGAAGCTTGAGTATGATCAATCGTGAAGGATCGTCATGGATCGTGCATATTTCCCCACTAGCTTTCCAATCGGCCTGCGATCTGTTGGGCGGAGCATTATGTATTGGCATTCCTCAACTTGGTGTTGTGATATTAGTGAAGTTGGAATTTTAATTCTTCGTTCATTCTTAAGGATCTAATTACGGCAACATAATCTAAACTATATTCTGAGTAAGTTTTATATATGTTTTACAAAAGTTGAGTCTGCTTGAGGCGTGCGAGTTGGGCTAGCGTGGAAACGCAGCCAGCAATACCTGTTCCGTCAGAGTGTCTTCCAAGTACATCCTGCTCTGCCGTAAACTTCATATCTAGTGTGTTCTGTCCCTCCGACGAGAGGACCGCTGCTATTCTCATTCCCTGCTGTCGCTGTCTCTCAATCCTTTCCAACGTGTTGAGCTCTTTCTCATTTGCTGTTTCAACTCCTGGATCAGAAGACGAGCAACTTTTGAGAACCCCAGGCTCAAATACCTGCGCGTAATAATTGTCCAGGGAGTCAACGGGCAGCAGACCAGACTCTTTGAGCATTATTGCTGGTGAAATAGTTCGACGGCCCTGTTTAAAGACGCATTTGCTCAAAGCTGTAGCGACAACTGCTTCATGTGTAGCTTTGCTATCAACATTTCTGCTTTTCCTAACCTTCGATCGAGCATCAACGTTTTGCTCCGGATAGAGTGTGCACTGCTTTGGAGTAACAGCATCCTTGCGTACAAAATGCGTAAGAATGAATATCCATTTCTGGTCCCAGGATAATATGCGCGTCCATAGCTCGTAGTCTTCATATGGCTTCAACTCGCATCTGAATGAGCAACTCACGGCAGCGAGTGCCAAGCCGAAAATAGGTCTGTTTGCACCGGTTATCATCCCTGTCCCGCCGCGCATATGTTCTATCCCGACGGAGAATAAAGTGCAGGTGAGGTGACAGCGCGCAATGTCGATGTCCGAGAAATATGATGAATTCGTTTCTGATGGCGTAGTCAGACAAGTCCTGGCAGCGATATTGAGAGGGTATTACTATGTAGATTAAAGTCAATCTCCATCAATGGAGAACGGCTTCTAGTAATTAGTGGCTGGAATAAATGGTCTGGAGTAATAGGCTGGCTTGGTCTTTGCATTCGGAGACAGAATCTGAACGCGTTGAGGATTCGAAGCTACAGGTCTATCAGCATGGCGGAAAAGAAACTATTCAGTGACGACGAACGTGCCATATAAGGGGCATATTCTTAAGATTGCCCAGTATAAGGAGGGCGACTAACAGCTTCCATATTGTAAGCAGCGCCCATATTTGCGACAATACCCCAGCAAGTGAGTGTAGAGAGTGTGTAATAAAATCAAAATTATCGATTATCAAAGAAGGCATATATGTCTCAATGGTGGTTGAGGTATTATGGCTCGTCATTGCGGCGACACGAAGGAGAAGTAGAGGACGTTGGCAAGAACCGGCTGATAAAAATCACAGCTTGGACGATGTGACAAAATGATGATCAAGGTAGAGAACTGTCACAGAGCAGTCTGCGTTGAGATGAGTGTCAAGTGCTATCTGACCAAAGTACAAACATTCTGCTGACCAAATCGACAGCATCGTCTCAAGTCTCTTCGTGATGTTGAGAGATCATGATACAATAGTGCAGTCTTGATATTAGGTGAAACATCAGTGAGGTGTGTATTCGGTGATTGCTGATCCATTGCACATGCATCGAGATGTAAGGGGGTAGGCGCTAGCGAATCAAAGTGAAGGCGCCATTCAGCTAGCCACGTTATCACATCCCCGTTATGCATTGCAGATAGTATTCAGCTTATTTTGATTCTCTACGCTAGTCAAAATAACGAGGTTGACATTAAAGTGCAATTTAAAATCTGAACCATCATCCAAGTTTTGGCGGAGCTGCCGCAGGGGCTTCCAAGATCACAGGATTGAAACCCGCGTCCAATTCTCGGTGGACGAGTAGCGGACGAAAGCGACACATAGAAGTGGGTGCCAAGATACAAGTAATGCAAGCCTTTTAAACCATTGTCAAAGCAGGCTTGTTATGAAGAGGGATGGAGAATCTTGTCTTACCTTCGTTATGATACGGGATCAATCCAAATATAGCCAGCACGAATATTACAATATCTCCACTTCCACAATAGCCACTTGAGAACTATCACAACTAGTTACGATAAGCAATTGGTGCCTGTCATACCTTGCGGGTCAAACACGAAGCCGCGTGTGGTTGTACAGTATAGAGAAGCGCTCGACCATGGTCTTGGGATCGGAATAAAGTGGTCTTATGAGTTTCACGTGCAATATTTCAGCTGTGCAATGCTACGCTAGCGTACTGCGTGGAATATCATCGTGCATAGAATGCACGACATGTTACCGCTGCCATGCATGATGTCGATAGATGATGATGTGACAAGCGGTTGCCAAGACATCGAGTTACTCCAGACGGAAGGTCCGCAACATTCGGGAATAGTGATAGCAGAAATTGATAGCTTATTTGCCCTGTACCAGAGACAACTCTACGTGTCGGCTCAGACCTCTCCTAATGCCAGAGGTGTTTGTCACGATATGCAAGCCTTGTTGATCGACAATCTCGGATGTAACAACATGCTGAATTCTTGTAAACATAGTTGTTTTTATCGTGCAGTATGAAGCTACTAAGACATTGTGAGTCGGATATTCGATAGCGAATATCGACAGAGAGGTCGGAAAGCACTCCCGTCTTCGTTTGTGATATAGCTACATTATCGCGTGACCGAGATCACGAAAAGAGCCTAGCTGATTTCGTCAATTTAATAGGGTACAATGGCTAGATCTAGAGCCTTACTGGACGAGTACTTGTTGAATTTAGCTGGTCGGGATTTTATATACACTTTATACGCCTCTGATAAGAATCTGATTTGCGATAGACTAAAAGCTTAAGACTCATTCCCTCCCTGCGTACTCAATGTCTAAGTACTGAGAAATACCTTAGAACTTAGTCGGCCTTGGATTGATACTATGCATGCCGCTGTTCATGGCCCTTACGGCTTGCGTAGCCTTGTCCGTTGTGTCCTTCATGATGGGAACCTCCAATCTCTCCAACCTCTGTTCGGCCTTCTGTGCTACTTTTGCGACGGTCCAACGATTGGCCATTTTCCTGTACGTGGCAATGTAGAACGAGATAAAAAGTACCAGGTATGAAGTTAGGATGGCGCAGCCAGTAAATGCGGCTAGAGGTTCACCTCTACAAGTACCAACATGTGGAAGATACGGCCAATAAACACTGGTGTAATAATCCCAAGTAGCGAAGTAGACAAACCCTTACTCCTGTCAGTACGGAATCATCATTATATATGGATTCGGGCAAACCTAAGTCAATCAAAAATTGAGCAATCTGAAGCCTTGTAATCCACTCCTTCCAAGAAATTCGGATTCCACGAGCGGACTGGAAATAATACCAGTACATTACGACATGCACTGTCAAATTCAATGTAATCGGGACCCACGAGATGGGAGTACGTCCGACCAATTGAGTGTAGCAAAGCAGTACCGTTGCTGGATGGTGGTAGCAATGCAGAAAAGCTGTGACGGGCGTCAGTATGACTTCAAAGCTCAGCATCGTGATATATTACTGAGAGGCTTCTTTTTCACCATCAAAAATACGGTATCGATTAATTCGACATATTTCAGGAGGTAATTGAGCTGACTTCATTAGCCTTGCAACCGTAGCCGGGCCAGCAGTGCCTCACATAATACAACAGCACCAGCGGTTGAGTCCATCCACTCTCACCACATATGTTTTCATAAAGTCCATGTTTCCAAAGAGTTGGAATTAGCTGCTCTGAAAACATGACCAATAGTATACCACTAACGACCGTCAAAACAAAGTTGTGAGCCATGAACAATCCATTGAGTTTGAGTGGCTTGTGGTTGCGCATCAATTCTCTCCCTCCAAAGATTATCGCGTAGTACGCCACAATCCAGGAAAATGTCTCTGTCAAGGTCGAGAGCTGCGTCTCACCAGCTTTGAATTGAAAACTTCTAGCAGGATACCCCATTATTAACGTCCACACGTCGTTGAAAGTGGCCCATGGCGAAAGATGGACGACAAAGCGCTCTGAAAAGGCCGGGCCGTAAGATGATATTGTCTTGGAAGTCATAGTTGAGTATGAGTTATGCAAAATGATGAATTTTGAAAGAACAAACTTCGAGAGCGGAGGTGAGAGGAAATGTCGGTGAGAGGAGCTATGAATTGTCTCTCACTTTTTTATCTGGAGTTCAAATTGTCAAGAATCAGCGAAAACTGAGTACACAGATAGATCCTGGTCCTCTGATCATATAATGCGAATCAATCGGAAATAGTACATTACCGTAATGGGTGGGGTAATATGATCACCGACCCCAAAGCGGTAACACTGGCCATAAACAACGTCAGAGCAGCTTTCACGCGCATCCTAACGAGGCTAGGTCATTCGATTCATTGCATTGCTAGTGTAAACGCCATGGTGGAACCTATCAGCAATCAAAGATTGTATCATTCCGAAAAGTTTCCCGTGCGATATCAGTTGAGGCTTGAACGCGGATGACCAAGTGGGTTGATCTTTGCCTCTGAAAGTGAGGCGGATGTATCTTTATCTCTGAGTATGACGAATACACAATATATGCGTTGGCTAGATTGCATTAAGATTTTAATTTTGGTCCGCACTTCATTCTGTATGAGGTTTTCGCGAAGGGATCATAAACTATCAATAGCATACTCATTATACGTCTATAGCATATTCGAGGCCTAAGACCAGTATGTTTTAAGATATACTACTATTTCCCTATATTCATCGAGCATCCTCTTTACAAAGTACGATCAAAGGAAATGCTTCCAGTTAAATAAAAGAGCATCACAATGGCTGGGGAACTTTGGGCATATAGAAACCTGCAATCGTAACCTCATCATATCAGCATGTACATTATGCACTGAACTCTTATCTAGATAATAGGATATTTTGTAGCATCTAGTAAAGAAATAGACGGCAAGTATTTCTCGCTAAATTCAGCTCTATTGGAAGGATCAACAACGATAAATCTTGTTGTGGTGTACATGAAAATTAGTCTTGTGCTACCAATGCCATTTCTCATTCCGGCTGGCTATCTGGAAAGTGGCGGCATTTAGAACTCCTCCGGTCTTGGACTTTTCGTCCAGCTATCGTGGCGCACAGTATTTGTAATGTTGCCTTTAAAATAGGAATATGACCGAAAGTAAGCATGATCATCCTGTACTAAAGCGGATCAATCAAAAAGTCCATGCCGTCAAGTTTACCTTTTCTCCGACCTGATGAGTGCGTATTTCCAAACTCAAGTTTGTCTATTCTCTCTCTACGCTTCTACATGCTTCGTTCTCCCATCACTTCATCATCACTTTTGCAATGGCGAGGATTGGTCTCCTACATCTGTTAGGATTTGGAACTGTATCTGCAATTATTTTGTCTAAGCTCACCTCACACTCCTTGCTCCAATTGCTTCCGAAGATATATATTGCAATAACCTCACTCTATCTGATTCTCTATCGGTCTTACATTTACCCTTTCTATATTTCGGAACTGCGGCATGTACCAACAGTTTCTGGATTTCCATTATGGGGACAATTTCTCGAGATAATTACCACAGAGTGTGGTGAGTCACAGAGAAAATGGCATCGGGATCATGGCTCTATAATTCGCTATTTCTTCCCGTTTGGTGCCGAACGCCTCTCGATTGCAGACGATAAGGCAATTCACCAGATGACTATCAAGAATCCATACAATTACCCTAAGCCACTTCGTGCAAAGCTTTGGATGGTCCGAGTGTTGGGAGAGGGTGTGCTCCTGGCAGAAGGCAACGAGCATATTCACCAGAGGAAAGCACTCACACCTGGTTTCTCAATCTCCTCTATTCGCGCCCTTTCTCCAGTCTTCTGGCAAAAAGCTCTTCTTCTCTCTAAGCTGTGGAGAGAGGAGATGAACAAATCACGTGTGTCAACAAAATGTATTGAGGTGCTCGAATGGCTAAATCGTGCTACCCTGGATATCATCGGGCAAGCTGGCTTTGGTACAGACATCAACTCGCTCGAAAATCCTTGGACTCCACTTCGAGAAGCATACCGAATGTGCTTTGCATTCGACCTGTCTTCTAGAATTCTCCATGGTTTACAAGCATTCATCCCTAGCACGAAGTATATCCCAGCAAAAATGAACCACGATATCGAGACCTCTCGTTCGATCATATTGAAGAAAGCTACTGAAATCATCACGGAAAAAGAGGGACAGGCGGCAGCAAACTCTAAGCATAAAGATATCATCGCACTCATATCGAGAGACAACCTAAAAATGAAAGAAGCGGGCGAGGAAGGCCTTTCTTTCGAGACCATGCGTGACCAAGTCATGACATTCCTTGGCGCTGGACACGACACAACAGCTACAGGCGTAGCATGGACTCTTCATCTCTTAGCCAAGTACCCTGACGTACAAAAAAAGCTACGTGAAGAGATCAAAGCCTACATGCCATTTTTGTTCGACCCTGCCTTGCGCAATGATGTAGCTGAACTAGCCAAGGTCGATTGTGACTTACTTCCTTACCTGGATAATGTATGTCGCGAGTCACTACGATACATTCCGCCCATCCCAATGACGGTTCGCGAAAGCATTGCAGATGATAAGCTTGGTCCTTACCACGTACCCGGAGGAACCGTCATCTACATCTTAGCCAACACTGTCAATCGACTGCCGATGTACTGGGGTCCTACGGCCGACGAATTCAATCCCGATCGGTGGGATAAATTGCCAGAAAGCTACACTACAAATGCTTACATGACCTTTTTACAAGGTCCTAGGGGCTGCATAGGACGTAAGTTTGCGGAGACAGAGATGAAGATATTGTTATGCTGCTTGCTCAGCTCCTTTGAATTCGAAAAAGACGAAAGTGTTGAGGATCCGGAGACTTTGAAGATGTGGAGATTAGTACTGAGGCCAAGAGATGGATGTAGCTTAAAAGTCAACTTGCTGGATGCATGATTTTTGGACGCACAGCCTGGGGCGCTGAGACAGAAAGAACGGGCGGTGTCAAATGATATGCATTACTACAAAATGCAAATCAGCTTTTATGAAAGATTGTTAATCATTCTGCCTAAAGCACCCGTTGATTTGGTAGATCATATAATATATGGACTATAGCTTTCAAAGTTATTTCCCCTAAAATATAGATTTAGCTGATACAATGGCATCTTCGGACGGGTACGTCGGAGCTGGATGTGGCGTAAGACACTATCAGTTATCAAGTCTACTGGAATGTCACCATCAGGCTTTCTCCCCGTAGCATGTCATTCATTAAAAGAAGCGGAATAGCTTGAATTCATCAAATTCCTTATCTCGGGGCAGCTGAGATGAGCGCCATGAATATGACAGCGACGGTAGGTAGGACTTTTTGCTGATCTCCGAAACACGACAGTCGTGATAACAGATCATGTAGACGAATAACGATGACTGTCTCCTTAAATATTTAGATGTGTCAAGCACGCCGCTTCGTAAAGCGAAGTCACCGAGTAGTACAATGTGGAACTCGGATAAGTGATTCCAGCTATGTTGTGCTACAATTAAGCATGTTTGAGAACAATTCCAGCAAGAGTTAAACCCATCAAGTCTCTTGTCCTCGATAATCTCGTTAAAAATACACATATATGGAAGTCCTAATGTGACACATCATGCATGACTCTTCCTGAGTAGATATCTCCCGTCCATGCCCTAGTCAGAACCAATTTTCGCCGTTCCAACACTAGTAAATGTTTGAATAATCCGAAGTATCTGACGGATCTGACTGTTCTCCGGAGTTTCTCACCGTCACCGGATTGCACACGGCAATTCCAGCACAGAGGTTATTCAGGGCGTCAATACTGATGAGATCGCGAACATCCTTCTGCTTTATATCAGATCAATAGACGGAGACAGAGACAGCTTTGATACACTTACCTCCGTAACCGGAGGCACGAATGGAAAAGCTAAAATACTCGAAAGAACAGTGAAAATGATAGTATGCTTCAGCTGCATGATGTAAGAATGTCTGGGAGCGAATGTGGCAACGATATGCTGACTTGAGATGTTGAGCGAATGGAGGCGTTTGGCCAGGTCAACGAACAGATTGAAAAAAATGTGAGGCAGGAGGATGTATCCATCTCGATCAAGTAGATGAAGATCAATTAATAGGAAATTACGAACGAGCATCATATGGTGGTGAGACTATAGGGGTTCCTGTTGTACCAGGGAGACCCACCTTTCTCCGCACGAGTTTATAGGATGTGGGCAAACATGACCGCATCGTAGTCTAATTTCATCATTTGAAATATGTGTTTAGTGAGAATTTAGCTGGATGTCGTGGGTGGTCTGAATAAGGTAAAGAAGGAGATGATCCGCAAGTATTGCCAATGATCCGTGCTACGGTACACAGCACGACTTGCAAGGATCTTCTACTGTTTTTATACTTCACATACAGGCGGCTGAAGCCTCGTCTCTTTCTCACATCCGAAAAGATCCTGGATTGGTTCACGTTGATTGAATGTGACTCGAGAGGCTGAATCAGATTCTCAAATTTGTGTGCGCGGTGTGCAGCCAAAAGGCGGAGAGTGCTTAGAATATCTATCTCGTCACAGCGACAGCCGATCTCGACTCCACATTCCTATCAAGGATGGCTACACGACACATTATCTAGATAATGGCAACAAAATGGGAAGCCAACTTCCCGAAGAACGGCAGCAACATTCAGCCTTCCCGTCCAGATTCGTGTGGGTTCCTCTTCCGGGTCGGGAGAAATTTTTGATCCACAATATTCTTGCTTTCGATGGAGATCGGCTCGTACTACTTTATTGACGGTCAAGTTTTCTAAGCAAGATTCAGGTTGCTATTAGGGAAGAAAGTTAATGATAACGTCGCTTGATTTGCACCAAGTCATATCATAGTCTATATGGAGTATCAACGTTTAAGAGACTGAGAGTGTTTTCCCCGAAGCAGTATGCATTCATAACCTAGTAAATCATAATGTATCTTCTCACAATCATCTCGTCTTGCCTCTGTTTCCTACTCTACAAAGCCATTGAATCCAAGCAGAGGCGGAAAAGATATCATGCTGAATCTACGAGACGAGGCTGCCTCCCTGCCCCGACTCTACAGAGCAACAACTGGCTAGGCACATCTGCTCTGAAAGAGTCGATCAAGGCGAACAAAGAAGATCGCGGTCCTCAGCATGTTGTCTCTACATTCAATAACACATTCGGACCTGACGTTCATACTCTAAGAGTTCCAATACTAGACTATGAACTTCTCATAACCCGTGATCCTGAGAATGTCAAGGCTATGCTCTTGACACAGTCTGCCGACTACGACATCAGCAAGACGCGTGCGGATGCATTCATGCCACTGCTGGGAGAGGGACTCTTCACATCCCGCGGTCCGCAATGGAAGCATTCTCGCGCTCTCGTCCGGCCACAATTCTCCAAAGATGAAGTGTCGAACCTGGATCTGATAGACCGACACATCCAGATCCTCCTTCAGATCCTCGATACATCAGACAGCAACGGCTGGACGCCGACGACTGACCTCCAGCCGCTTTTCTTCTACTTCAGTCTTGACGTGGCAACTGAATTTCTCTACGGCCAGTCCGTCGACTCCCAAGCAGCTATAGCCGGATTGGAGAAAGTAGACAATGGCGTTGATGGCGCTGCCTTCGCCAAACACCTGGATGAAGCCAAACACCTCGTCGACAAGCGCGGCGCTCTGGGGAAGTTCTACTGGCTCATGCCCATGAAGAAGATGCGAGCCCACTGCGCCGAGATCCACAAAGTGATCAACTACCTCATCCAAGACCGCCTCTCCGCCAAGACGACGAGGACGAGGACGAGGACGACGCAAAAAGGCATGTCCCAGGTGTCCCCCCAGCCCACAACAGAAGAGCAGGAGAAAGGAACCCGGAAGTTCGTCCTGCTGGATGAGCTGGCCAAAGAGACGCAGGACACCCTAGAGCTGAGGAACGAGACGCTCCACACGCTCATAGCAGGCCGCGACACGACCGGTGCGCTGCTAGGATGGGTCTTCTACTTCCTCGCGCGCCACCCGGTCGTCTTCAACACGCTCCGCAGCGCGATCCTGACGGCGTTTTCGCCTGCTTCTTCGAGCAGCACGCCCGTCTCGGTGACGGCTCTGCGGGCCTGCGAGTACATCTCGCACGTCCTGAACGAGACGATTCGTATCGTGGCTATTGTACCTATGAATGAACGTGTAGCTCTGCGAGACACCACGCTGCCTCGAGGTGGAGGTGAAGATGGTAAGAATTACCACGCCACGTTTGCGCTTTCTTTCCCCTCTTCACTTCCCTGATCTTACCTGCACCTTCTTTCCCCCATTTTATATTCTTGTATCTGTTTTTTGTCATTGTTTTTAATTTTATTTTGGGTATTTGTAGAACTAAAACAGAGAATTACAGGCACACACCCCATCTTCGTCCCCGCCGGCATCCAGGTCCTCATGCCAACCTACGCGCTCCAGCACAGAACCGACATCTGGGGCCCCGATGTCGACGACTTTCGCCCGGAGCGCTGGGAGGGGAGGAAGACTGGGTGGGAGTGGATTCCGTTCGGCGGTGGTCCGAGGAAGTGTCTGGGTCGTAAGTTCTTTTCAGTTTTCATCCTTTATCTACTTATCCATCCATCCTCAACCATCCCATACCATCAAATGACAAACTGACACAAGATACCTTCCAAAAAACAGAGCAATTCGCCTTCACAGAAGCAAGTCTCCTCCTCGTGCGGTTCCTGCAGAAATTCAACGCAGTAGAAAACATGGAAGCCAGAGACGGGGACGCGGATGGGAGAATGAGATTGCATACCGCGATAGAAAATCGGAGTGGGACGGGGGTAGTTGTTAGGTTGCATTGCTCTGTATGAGTGGTGCCTGTATGAAGCATAAGGTTGAGCGGCGATGGTTTGTTGGAAACTGGAAGTACAGGTTTTGATGGGATATAGCGGATAATATTCTATGGGTATTCTATGGTTTTTTCATATCATATCATTCAATTCTCTATTTTTTTTTTTTGCGTACGGTGCAGTGCATGCAGTGCGCAACGAGGGAATTTCTTTCTTTCTGTCCCTTTCTCTTCTCTCACCAAAAAAAAGAGAAAAAAAGAGGGAGAGTGACAGTGAGAGAGAATATATGAATATATATATATATCTACCTCTTCATCTCTATACAACTACCTCAATCCTCAAATCCTCAATCCTCAATCATCATTTCCATCTTCATCTCATCCATCTTATCCATCATCTATTATACAACCTTTGGCTTTGAACTACCAACACATTCAGCAAAATGTACACCACACTAACAATCACAAATCAACAATAAACAATCTCCCTCGCTCGATCGCTTGCTTGCTTGCAAATATATATATATGTAGCCAGCCACGACGAAAAAGGAGAGAGAGATTAAATAAGAAGAACAGGAAAATGAAACATGAAAGAAAATGGGTATTTCTTTTGTGCCCGCACCGCACCGCACCGCAGTAGCATATCTCCATCTCCATATCCATATCCAGTAAACACCCTTCCTCCAAGTATCACAATCACAGACCATATACAATTATCCAGATTAAAAACCTCCCCTCCCCCTCCCTCTCACTTTACTCCTCCTCAGTCACGCTCCCAACCAAAACACTCGCCTTACTACTCTTCTTCCCCAACGTAATGCGACTCAGCCGTTTCCTCACACTCCCCACCCGACTCCCCACCGAGTACGTGCTCGCCGTATCCGGACGCTGCTGCTGCTGCTGCTGCGTGCTTGCTCCTGTTCCAATCCCAGTTCCTGTGCCTGGTCCTCCATAATCACCACCACCACCTCCTCCTCTCTTGACTACGGGACTATTATGGTGGCTGCTGCTGAGATCACTCGACGTAACCCACTCCCCATCTCCATCGATGCTGTGACCGTGACCGTTTGGCTGTGATAGTATACTTGCTGAACCACCACCGTTACTACCGCCGCCGCCGCCGCCGCCAAAGAACGAGCGCCTGTTGTTTTCTTTCGAGCTAACTACGCTCGGTGGTGTAGTGGTGGTGCCATGGCCATGCTTCGAGACGCCAGTTCCAGAGCCAGAGCCGGAATGAGAATTGCCGTTCATGGGGCTGAGAGGCTGCTGCTGCTCCTGTGGTGTCGTCGTCGGAGTATTATGGCTGCGCTTCAAGAAGCTGAGTCTATTTTTTGAGCCTCCTGCTGGGCGCGGAAGGGACAGGGACAGGTCAAGGATACCCGTATCTTGCGTGGCGATCGTGCCGTTCGTGCTGCTGTGCGGTAGTATGCGGGCGCTATCAACCCGATCGGAGAGTTGCGGGGAGGCGATGGTCCACGACGGGACGGGCGTGGGGTCTCGGGGCGAAGAAGGTGGTTGGGGGAATGTGAAGGTGGCTATTTCGGGGGCGAAGGTGGATTCGAAATCTGTTTGTGATTTTAGAATGCTTGCTTGGAGACTGGGGTGTAGTAGTGGTGTTTCTGTGAGAAAGAGAGTGTTACTTTTTGAGACGTCATCCCTCGAGTTGCGGGGGATGCGGTAGTTTTGGGGGTGTTTGGAGAACATCGAGAGGCAGCGTTTGATCATGATGGCGTGGTCGATCAGGGCGACTTTGAGAGCGTTTTCTAGTGGCTGTAGCTTGGGTTCTTCGGGTTCTTCATCGTCGTCGTCGGTGTTGCTTGGTATCAGCTCTCTGTACTTGGCAATACTGGAGTCAGAGTTGGGATTGACGGAGATGTTCAAGGCATCGATGAGTAGGGGAGCCATATCCTCCTCGCCATCAGCGAGGCGCTTCTCAACCACAGACATCTCTTGGGTCTTGCGGATGACTCGCTCCAACGCAGTCTGTAGATTATTAAGCTTGGCACGTTCAACGCCAACAATCTCGCTGCGACCTAAGATGGTGGGGAATGGTTCTGCGACTGTATATATAATCTTCTCAGCTGAATGTTCGCTGACGGGTCCAGATGTGTTCCGCTTAGAAGTGACAGAGAATTGCTGAGCATTGGCAGAGAGCAGATAATCCCGAACAATCTGAGGTACTCGAGCTCGTTGAAAGACATGGCTTTCCAAGTCGCGATGTGGGCTGAGTGCCGAGATCTGGAGGAATTGACCTTCCACATCTTCCACATCTCCAGTCGTGACAATTTGTGCGTTGGGATGTTGTTCTTGCATCCGATCCGTGAAGGCTGACGTCTTCTCGATCGGCGAACCTTCGAAGACGAATTCCTTGTCCCTTAGACTGGTCGGAAAGCCCATGCCTTTGTATTGGACGCGGAAGTACTTGGGCACCAGCTTATCGCTCTTGGCAATCGTTTCGTAGATTGTAGCAATAGCTCTCTGTGTTCGCGCCAACTTCGGGAAGTCATAAACGTTACTCTGATACTGCTCTTGGAGCTCCTGATAAGCGGCCAATGCACTACTCCAAGCCTCACCTTCTTCAAAGTATTTAATGATGTCGAAGTAGATCCGCTCCTTGCGGTCGAACGATGTCTGAGCTGGGAACTCAGGATCCGACAAAGCAGGAACAGTCCTTGCAGGCTCCCAGTCATAAAGATCGGCATGAAGACGTAAGGCCATTCCTGCTTCTGTGGGATTCCTAGCATCGGCTTGTAGTTGAGCGAGTTGGTGAACATAACGAATGAAGATTTCTTCCTTCTGCATATCCCTCAAGAACTCCATCAATCGTAGTCGGTGGATCATATGAGAGGCCTCGCCTGTGACATCTGTGCTATGAACGGCGACTAAGAGGTCCAAGAACTCATCGATAGTCGCGATGAGTTCCTTGAGCGCAGTATATAAGGGGTCATCCGGGATCTGTGCGAGATGTTCGAACAGTCCGAGCAGCTCGTTGATGAACAGCTTCTGGAGAATGCTCTCTGTCAGCGGCTTCGACTTGAACAGTCGATCGAGACAGTCGATCATCTCCGTCTGGATGACTGAGAGGTCCTCGCTCAGTGTCCACTCGCTGACAATCATGGTCTGCAGAACCTCAACAGCCACTCGTCTAAGTCCTTCGTGTACACTCAGGCACAACTCAACAATGGGACCCACAAGCACAGGCACATATTGTACTTGGTAGCCGCCCATCTTGGTGACGTTGTACTTCAGCCGCTCATCCTGGCTAGTCTCCCACCCAATAGCCTCCCACGTCTTCCTGAGCAAATCCGCTCCATGCTCCCGGATATCCCCAGCTATCTTCCACACCGCACGCCGCTTCTGTTCTGGATACGTTTCGAGGGCAAGAGCATCGCTGCCAACGAGCTTGAGGAGGACTGTGAAGAAAACTTTCCAGAGCTCGGTATTGTAATTTTCTGCATCATCTGGGTCAGGGAGGAAGGACTCAAGGAGAATGCCGGCAAGGTATTGCAAAGTCTTCATGGTCGACTTGTGATGGTAGATGTGTACACTCAACCAATTAGCGGGGAACGCCTCGCACTGTAGGATGCTGAGGTGTACCAGCAGCGTGTCTTCCAGTAGTACTGCCATTTCATCAGCGGCCAGCTCGAGTTGCAAGCCGGTAGGCAGTGTTGATATTCCAGACAAGATAGCAGACAGCTCGACGAGCGCCTCGTCAAATCTGGCCTTCTCTGGCAGAGGCTTTGTCGGGAAGGGGTATGTGGTAGGGAACAGGAGTGAGAGTTTTGTCTTTTCTGTCTTGGGCGCAGCTTGGAGCGCCAGATAAGAATCGATGATCTTGGGGATGTAGTCGGGCACTTCGGTTCCCAGGTCTTGAACCTGTGTGGACAATATGGAGCAGCAAAGCCGGACTTGTTCCCTCCATTGATCGGTGACTTCCGCAGTCTTGCCCCAATGCGGTGCTATCCAGCGAACAGTATTCGCGCTCAAGGCAGCCCGCTGCTCTGGCTGCGAAAAGAGGTCTAGTTTGGAATAGTTGATGACGAGCACGAGTTTGTACAGTACTAGTTTGCCCTTCACCAACGCGCAGGAGTCCATAAAATCGATCGCGATATGCAAAATCTCTTCAGTGCTAAGCAGGCCGTTGAGCTCAGGTAGCCAGGTGTGGAAATGTTGCACGGCCAGAGTTTGACTTCCGACAAGAATAGGCGCCGTGTTCCGCATGAGCCCATCCAGTGCCTTGAAGATCGACCGCAGATGTCGAGTGAAGCCAGGAGACGAGCTCGTGATGCCGATGCCTGCCTCCTTCGCCTTCTGCTGGCCGCGAGCGTGCGTGATGAATTTGAGGATATGTCGAACCACCTTGAACGTCGCTCGCAATTTCCTCGAGGTATCAGGATCCGATGGCTTTGCCAGGAGACGAGTGAAAGACCTGACCAAACAAGGTGTAGCGAAGGGATAGTTAAATCTGTTCTCAGCATACTGGTCGACCAAAGGCCCCAAGTTGAACCGCCGATCGTGAACGATCCCCAGGACTGTAACCAAGGCACTGAAAATCAAGTCCTCATAATCGTCATTCCCCGTGTGCTCGACCAATATGCTGAAGATGGCATCGAAAACATCGTTAAGTAGCTTCACGACTTCGATCTCTGGTACAAAGACGAGTCTTTTTAACAACTCCTGTACATCTCCTGGCCCCTGCTCTTTCCACTTCAGAAGACCTAAGAGAACTTTGTCTTGCGAGAACCGCGTACTGCAAAGATACGTTTGCAATCTGAGTGTAGCAATTGGCCCCGTCACGGCTTCATCCTTGCTCACGTCGTCCTTGCCTCTCGCGTTCCACGGAAGGTTCAGATATCCGCCTCTCCCACCCACAACGCCTCTGGGAGAAGAAGTCGTCTCGTCGTATTTATACAGAAGCAACGAGTGATGCCCGTCTCTCATGAAAGCCTGTTGGTCCCAAAGGGGCATGTAACAGATTGCGAAAGGGTGGTAGGGAATGTCAGCCAAGGTCATCACCAGATGACAACCTGGGACGTCATTCGGCGCAATAGCAAGGCGTAAGGTCTGGCTCCACGACTCACCGCGCTCCGCAGCCGTCGATTCCCATGAGCTTTCGCCGTCTGTCATGGAAGATGATGCGAAGATACATCCTTCTAATCGGTCACCTGACGCTCTGCGGACCTCAAGGGTGATTTGGAGGTTGGTGCCTCCGATGGTCGAACTCATCTGCGTGGCACTGCCAGATGGGCGTGAGAGCAGTGCATGTCGAGGGAGGAATGCCTCGTCAATTGTCACGTAGATATCCGACCGCGGCTTCGTAGGAGCTCCTGAGAAGCCCATCTTGTTAGTCCTCGTAACACCAGACAATAATGTCGGAGTGGCCTTTATTAGCGCAGCTGCATCTGGATCCTCGAATGGAATCAGATGCACTTGCAGCCGCTCAGCTCTCCGCGATTTCTCATAATTCCCAGACTGGCTACCCATAAGATCAGCAATGGCATCCTCCCATCCCTCGCCCATGCCTTCTTTCTCATCTTTGAAGCCGATCGATGGAGTCCAGACATTGATCAGCTGCTCAACTTCCTCGGTTTGCTTCATGATAGAATCGACCCTGATCGCACCAATTCCCACCGTCCTCGCAACAATTCGACTGACGGAGCTCAATTTTGATTCCGTACCTGTGTACGATCTCGACTCGCCGGTCTTAGGGCGAGCATCTTGATAGAGACCTTCTTCTGAGCCGTCGCCTTGCTCAGAAAGCGAGTTGAGCTTCGACGTGATTGGCGCATTGCGTGAATAGGCCCTCTTTGCAGTCGAGCCAAACATGAGACTCCTTCTGCCTGCCTTGCTTGCACTAGTCGAAGATGTTCTTTCTCCATTCCTCGTGGCTGCCCCGCCGTCGCGTGAGGACCCATTCCTAGACACGGGCTTCCCCGCTGCCGCTCCCATAATTTGCTGTGTTGATCGAATCTTCACCACCAGGTACAATTCGACATCTGGGGTAGATGGGTCTCCAATATCTGCAGATGCCAAGTCTGTAAACAGTGTCCGCATCTGTCCTGCCTTCGCGAGACTCGTCAGAGCTCCGCTAGGAGGAACCTCCACGATGTAACTCTCCGATAGTGCTGTAGCCGTCTGTCCGGGGGACTTCGAAGCCAGGAAGAACACCAAGGTGGTAGACTCCGTCGAAGCTCCCACGAAAGCTCTCACGTCAATCAGGAGATGGTGCAGCGTCAATCGCTCATTAATATGAGGATGCGGTCGTTCGTCTAGCAAACTCATCATGGACTGCAGCCTCATTATTTCCACCGCAGAATCCTCTCCAGTCAATACGCGTCCTCGCTCTTTAGGATCCCGCACAATTACCTCGCCATTCAGCAGCTTGTTCCCTTTAACCAGATCCCACACCGTCTTCTCCCGCAGCGCCTGCATCTCATGGGTCGTCAAGACGTTGTGTAGAAATTGCCGCCGCGACAAGTCGAGCGTTCGTACGAGGCTCGACATCTTCTCCAGTTTGGGGTATTGCCTCGAGAGCAGCAGTTCGTGCAGATTCGTAGACTGCCATTCGCGCAAGCAAGAAGCTATCTCATCCACCAGCGGCTCCGAGGCAGAAGTCGGCGTCTCGTCTCCGATCTTCAGCATTGGCACCGGAGCAGGAGGTTTCGGCGCATCGGGCTCTCTCGGTGGTGGAGGCACAGATAGGGTCGCATTGCCATCCACAATCCGTTTCCGCTTTCTGGTCTTGTGCCTCTTGTTCATGTCCTTCCTGGCTTTCTTCAGCGATTGCATGGACTGCGGACTCCCCAGCGGACTGTCAGCGACACTGCTGCTGCCGCTGCCGGCATTCTTCACATGGCCATTCGTCAAGGGCTTACCATCCGCGTCGACGCTGCCACGCTGCTGCTGGTCCTCCTCCTGATCTTCCTCCTCGCTCTCCTCCTCGTCCTCGCCCAGCACCTCCCTCACCTCGACACAGCTCCGGGGGAAGATGCCCGAGAAGACGCGGGCCTCGAGGGTCTGGCCTTTGGTGCTGGTCAGGCCGGCCAGCAGACTGGGGGGCGCGACGAGGTAGCCGCGGAACCAGTCGCCATTGCGGCCGCCCTGCTCGATGATATACAGCTCATCGCCCAGCTCGAGGGGCAGGTCGGCGGGCGAGGAGGCGGCAAAGGGGTAGGTTGCGACGGCGAATGCGATGCGTGGGAGGGGACACCAGGGCATTGCCAGTTGAATTGAGCTGAGCTGAGCTGAGCTAGCGCGAGTGTGCAGAGAGCGATGGAGAGAGCGGGCGATTCATGAGGACTGGAAGATGGAAGATGAAGATGAAAATTGCAAGTTCGACAAGGGGGGAGATGAAGTGTGGAGAGAGAGAGAGAGAGGACAATTGTCAACTTTTTTTCTGGATTATTCCTTCTTTGGGACGCGGTGAGGAGAACGAGGGATTGCAAAGTGTGGTTCGAGGGTCGAGAGTCGAGGTGCTGGTTGTGGTTGTGGGTTTTCTGCACGCACAGACAGCTTCTCTCGACGCCCGTGTCCGTGCCCATGGCTGTGCCCCTGATAGATAGTCTCCATCACACCTCACACCATCTCTTTACCCAATTGATCAATCACCTCAACTATCTATAGTAAAGAGTTGAATTGACCGATAAGTAAAGACAAAACAAAACATCAAAAACAAAAGAGAATGGAATCTCATAACCCCGCGTCTCGAGTGAGTGGGGGAGTGAGGCGAGTCGAGGATCTAAGTATTTATTTATTTTGTTTGTTCTGATCGTTTTGTTTTATTTTTATCTTTTTTTTCTCCTTCTCCCCCTGATTTCTTGATGGGCCGCGGCATCTCCATCTCCATCTTTCCCCCCTCTAGTGTGCATAGATTAGAGGCTGCCACTTACCACTTACCACTCGCCACTCACCTTTTCGACCTCGACTCCACCCGCGCTTCACGTGCTTTGTGAGCAATCCACGTGTAATATCACCTTCAAGTTCTCATATCGATATCAGTTTCATCTCAGCAGATCGCATTACTGCCAACCACCCAACTAACCAATCCAAAGTGCCGATGCTTGGGCCACTTCCTCCTCGGCAGGTTCCGCCTCTGCTGCTCGCTTGGCTGGTGGCTGATAGACAAGGGGGGAAATAGATTGAATGAGGAGCAATAGAGTTTTGTTTGGATAGCGAAACTTTCCTACTCCGTCATTTAGTACAGAAGACGTGGATCAAAACTACACTACAGAGATTCTCTTATAAACATTTTATTTATTTTTATTTCTATTTCATTGATGATTGTTCAAAGCCTACGGCCCCACCAAGGTTTTTCTTCCGGGGGTAGTTTGTCCATGTCGAGAGCTACGAGAGCCATGAGCGAGTGAGCCGAGTTTCTAGCAAATGGGTGCTAATAACAGGTTACAGCGAAGGATTATGCAAGCTGCAACCAGACACGGATGGGTCACTGAATCAAGTCTATCTAGAGATAGGCGCACGCTTCTGAGGGTAGCATTACGCACAGAATGGCTCTGCCTAGAATATCTGGGGGAAAGAGAAGAGAAAAATGAAAAATGAAAGAAATGTGAGCAAGGCCCAAACGTAAAATAGACAGAGACACTATATCCTAAACATGCAAGTCTTACTGATGCCACTCACTCTATCAAGGCAGCCCATGTCGAAGGTACATTTTTTGATCCCATAAAGCTAATAATAAAAATATACTTAGTATCGTTAATGTCATAGAACAACAGCAAGTAGTACCACACACATTCTCCATCTCAAAGACTGCCCCCAACCCACCACTCCATCTGCTCCCTCCCCGCAGGGAAAATCTCGCCCAACCACCTCACCCACCTCCGCTCCTCACCCCTCATCTTCGTCTTCATCCTCATCCTCATCCTTCTCCCATCAGCAGCACCAGCATCAGCCACAAGTCACTCATAAGCCGCAATCGCCTCGGTAAACCCATCATCGATCGGCGCCAACAAACTCTGCGCAATCCCCTGCAGCGCCGCGGGCACCTTGCTCACAACCACGCTCCCAAACTGATCGCTCGCCTCCTTCTCCTCCTTCAAGTTCAGCAGCACGATCGGACTCACCACCAGCAGCGCATCGAAGATCTTCTTGTGCGCAATGACGTCCGTGAGCGTCGTGTTGACGGCCGCGGCCAGGGCCTGCGTGGGCGCCACGATGGCGATGGCCTCGTCGACGGTGAGGTTCGCGGAGGCGGCGGCGGTCTGCGTGCCGCGGTTGATGGTGGCGAGCAGGGAGGTCGAGGCGCCGAGGAGGGGGAAGACGTCTGCGAGGCCGAAGAGGCCCGGCGGGAAGGAGGTGACGGTCTTGTCGAGGGCGAGGGTTGCGTTCTGGATGGCGGAGATGGCGGATGTGATGGAGGCGCCGTCTGCGAGGACGCTCGAGGCCAGAAGGGTGAGAGGAAAGAGAGATGAGAGATGCATTTTTGCTTTCCTTTTCTTTTCCCTTTTTCCCGTCCTTGTTATTTTTGATTTTCCTTTTTTTCTCTCTTTTCTCTTTTCCCTTCTTATATGGGATCGAGGATTGGATTCGGTGGTCAAGTGAGCAAATGTCCTAGCTACACACGAAAGGAACCGTGACTGGCGGCAGCTTCGCACTTTATAGAGAGAGAGGCACAGCAAAAGCTACACCACATGTCCAGTCTAGATTTCCAGATCCCACTTTGCAAGACTCCTTGCAATAACATCATAAACCCCGCATTCATCTAATCCATCTACACACCGACCGAGAATCCAGAATGCATCCGTGGGGGCATGTCTACCCGGGCAGCGGAAAGCCAGGGAATTCCTCCTATTGGAGTACCATTTTTGCTTACTATCCAGAAAAGAGATAGTATCACGTAACAAGACCGTTCTAGGAAGCAAGGATAAACGAGATCTTACTTAGAGTTTTGGCTGGTGCCAGGGAACTTTGATTAAATGTAAAAGTTGGAGAATCTGGGGAAAATCTGGTCAGGAACGCCAGGGCCAGGGGGGGGTCCCGCAGTAGCGAGTGCGGAGTCAGACCCTAGTCTACCGCGGTCGGTCCCCAGGACTCAAGGCATGTGATAGGATATGAACGTGAAAATCATAAAACACTTCGAGAATGTATAGCCAGTGCGGTGAACATGGCATGGTATTTAGAGAAAATGACGTGATTGAAGCCGATGGTTCAACTTGAAGCGCATCGGGCGGCTGAGGATCATGATTTGTCGTATTAGCGTCTGTGAGACTATACCAAGCAAACCTATATGGCTTTTCTTCCATCCCTATTCCCTACCATGTCCCAAATGCACCCAGCCATTAAATAATAGTGACAATCTTCTATCAATGCTGCCCTTAGAGAGATTCTAACAGTAATTTGTGGGTTAGTGGAAGGGCCCTTTATTTTGTCTCTGACCAAATTTTCCATCTTCAACCTCGAGTATAACATCAAACCCCATGCCCCCCCAGGCCCCCCCTGTCCCTTCAAAGAACCAGAGGAACAATCCTATACTTCTTCTTCTTGTACGCATCCGGGAACTCCTTCCTTAGGGCCTTCTCTTTCTTGATGGCCCACAGATGCATCTGAGCCCACGCAACCACCATGAACAAGAGCGTCGCCCAGCTCCGTGTCACCAGTAGCACGCCCGTCCAGGCAATCAGCTCAAAGAAATAGTTGGGACACGTCACCAGGTTGAATCCATAGCCTTTGGGTATCCCTCTCTCAGTACCACCGCGAGAACGCAGGTTCGAGAGTGTATTGTGCGTGATGAAGTTGCTGACCTCGCCGAAAAGATACAGCGCCACCCCGATGGCATTCAGAGTGTCGTTCGGTTTAGCTGCAGATGCGGTAGGAGCGTAGATCCAGTATGCGAGATTCACCCCGCTCAGAATCCAGTAGTGTGCGCTGTTCTTGAAGATGTTGAAGAAGGGCATCGTCGCCAGACTGAACTTGTGCACGAATAGCGTCTCGTACTCCCGCTTCAAGAAGTGTGCCACGACCATGGCCATAGCCAGGTATTGAGAGCTCGTGAGCGGCGAGACAGGGGCGCGGTAGAGGTATGGCCGCAGGAGGAGGGGAAAGGCCAGGTTGATGGTGATTGGACCAAGGTATTCGATGATGAAGACTGTGGTCCAGGAGAGCTGCAGGCCTGTTGTGCAAATATTCAGTACAAGCTCACTTTCAAGCTTCGGGATACTTCTACGTACCCAAGTCTTTGACTAGGAGTTCCTTCCCGGATACCACGGCCTCTTGTTGAGCAACAATGGCTCTACGGTCCTTCAACAGCTTCTTTGAAGAATCGTAGATCCCAAACCGTTCCGGGTCCCAACCACCAGGCCTTGCCAGTTTCTCCTTGACATCTTGCACTGTAGTCTTCTCTGTGATCTCAATGCTGGTGGGCAGCTTCTTGATCGGCTTTCTGGGATCTTTGAGAAGCAGTCGTCAGCTGGGCAGTTCGGGGAATATCCTCTACAGAGCTGTGCTTACTGCGATTGGCAACTTTGAGAACCGTCATTTTAGAGGCACCGATTGCAGAAGAATGCTTGTAGAGTTTCCGCGAGTAAAGGGGATGTCAAGGCGAAGGACTGCAGCTGGTGGCCGTCGTGACACGGTTTCAATTCCAATTTGCAGCGCTCAACCTGTCACTCAACATTTGAGCTTAGCTTCAGCTTCCGAGGCATTGCAGCAACACGTGACCGGCTGGGATACCGACCGGTCCGTCGTTCCAGCAGTCTGTACCTCTCATGTCTTTAGGAGTGATCATGTATGGGAATGTGTCCTAACGTGTTAAATTCATTTGATACCTCGCTTATTTTCATATTCTTTCGTCATAAATAAAATCCTCCCGCTATTAATAGCAGAATTTCAAGCCAAGATATAAGGATACGAGCTCACGCCAACAAGGCTATCTAATTCGCAATAATAACACCAAATTTCCTTCTCTCCGCTTCTTCATTTCCGTACTCGCAAAGCATCAGAGCTTTACGAATCCTCCTGTTTTTCATACTAAATCCAACATTATATAGACCGAGACGCTCTCGCACATTTTCCATAAAGTTTTAAAATTGTCATTGTGTTTTGAGATGTCGTCACCGACTTTACCTCCTGATCTCGAGGAGAAGGCATTGGAAAGATTCGATCAGCTACAAGAACGTGGTAAACTATTTTACCAACCCTCAAAGCCGGAGATCATTGAACATAATGGGTTTCGGGCAAGCACGCCCTTTTCTATCTTCCGGAACAATAATCTAACAGAGCTACAGTTCGAATTCCGGACCTCTAAAGGCATCAAGAAGAAACCAATCCAAGAGGCCGACGCTCCAGGACGTAGCAAAGCTATCGGACCATTCGTAGATCCAGATCCAGACTTCGTCATTAGCTACGTCGGGCCGGAACACACCTTGGAATTAAGCATGTACTGTGTGCATCGACCCCTGCTCGTCCTGCACACCAATGAGTACCGGCCACAGACTGATCCTCTGAATCTCTCCGACTTCGCTGCCGTTTTGGCCATTATACAGACGATGAAGACAGAGCAAGTTATCTTGTACAATTGTGGCTTTGAAGCAGGGTCCTCCCAGGGCCACAAGCACTTGCAAGCATTCCCGAGTCCGGATATGAAGCTCTTCCCTGACGTGGGCGACGTTGCTGAAGACGGTATAGACGTCGAACCCTGGAGCGTTCCCGGAGTTCCTTTCAAGCACTGGGCGATGAAGTTCCCTGCTGAATCTTCACCACAAGACTTACTTGACCGGTATGAGAAGTTGCTGAAACGGGTCACTGAGGTGTTAGTTGGTATTTCGGCGCCCGTAGCGTATAATGTTGTGATCAAGAAGCCTTGGATCTGTCTCGTTCCTAGACGCCATGTCAGAGCACCAGATGGACGTGCTCCAACAAATGGTGCGGGCATGATGGGTTTAGTGTGGTGTTCGGACCAGAAGGAGCGAGATTCCTGGACAGAGTTAGGCATGTCTGATCACTTGGTTTATCTGGGTGTTCCCGCTTGATAAGAACTTGGCTGTAAGAGATGGAGCGCTTGTCAAAGGTGAGATGACCTTCACTGCTCGTCTCTCATTCATTATTCAAAAAAACTTGATATAGCGGCCAATGCTGTGTTCGCTCTATTTCAGCGAGAAGCTAATCTAGTTTACAGAATGGATCTTGTTAGAGCAATAAGAATACAACATAGATACACTAGAAAATAGATTTTCATGATTTAAAGATGCAGGGACTAGCATGGTGTTTCATGAACTCCGATTAGATATACATTAGAGACCATCTGTGAGGCTGTAGTCTTTCGACCATCTCTGAAATACTATATCAGAATTTATAATCTTACTGAGGGGACATCATATACGTACCGTATCCCAAGGGCGTTTAGAGTTCACAAACCTAATGTCTGTACCCAGGCGTATCTTGCCTTCCGGATCATGGTTGATTGTCGAAGCGTGGATCAGATCTCTGCATTAGTTTCACAGCCAATGATGTAGGAAGTAACATTGCACTCACTGTGTACGACTTGTGGAAGACAACATCACCAGCTTCGTAATCAGCTACTAACCATCTTCTCCCGTATTTCTCTCCAAACTCAATCGGTCCCTGGGAAAGCATCCCGCCAGACATCATATTCTGGTTGAAGGCGTTCTCGGCTTCCTGTTCACTCAACCCCGCAGCCTTGGCCTTGTCTGTAAAATCCCTTTCCATCTCTGCACCAAGTGAACGACCTGTCTGCTGCATTAGTCCGCATTGAAATTAATGCCTACGACGAGGCACGAAAGGGTATGTAGAGACGGATCACTTACTTTTCTCCAGGTATATGAGACCACCACCGTTAACTTTTACATCCCCAATTGGAATCCACGCAGTGAGAACCGAATCCTCGCCGTGCCGCAGAAATATCTGATCGTAGTGGATACCAATTGCCTTGTTACGAGGTGTATTATTCCTGAGCAAAGAACGTTGAAGCTCAAGTGTATCATTGCCCCAGCCTGTCAATTTGGCTGCGAATTCCGCCAGTGCCGGATGGCGACGGAACTCATCTCTGTACCACTGTTCCGTGTGGGCTTTCAATCCTAGCTCTATGAATCTATCTGTCTGTTCATTCTTTGGTCTGTCATCTAGGTCATCGAAGTGTCCTGCACCGAAACCAGGATAATCGAGATTGTTTTTTGAGGTATTGAATATCCCATCTACATATGCTGAGCCCGGTTCCAGGACTTCACTTTGAGAGAGGAGTCTGAAATACTGTTCTCTAGCTTTCAACACATCCTCTCTGGGGAGGAGACCCTTGATGTAAACATAGTCATCTTCATCGTATCGGCGCTGAACCTCTTCGAGAGGTGTGTCGAGTGGCGTTAGCTTAAGTGGGGCAAAGTTCTCCGGCTTCAGAACGCCATCATTTACAAAGAGCTGAGGCTGGGTGTCAATGTAAGGCATCTTTAAAAAAAAAAAAGTCCTCTATTAGTATGAGCGAGATTGAATTGTAGTGTTTGGAATCAGAATTGATGGAATGCTGATCTATATATACATAGTGTAGGTAGATCAATCTAAATCTCTCGGGGAGATTTCCCCAATCTGTAAAAATAGTTAAGTTCCCAATTTCGTCTTCTACTCTCCTCCCGTCGAATGATTGGCCAGGGAAGAGGCGCGATACCTATCATCTGCTCCTTTTAGTATTAATTCCTACTTTGGAATAAATTTCTTGAACAGTGATGACACCTCAATTTATGAAAGAACTGCTATCATCGGTCAGGTAAGACCTAAGCAAGCTCTGGTTATGCTTAGACAGAAGATAAACGTTATTGAGCGTATTCCAAGTAGTCGTGGTGCGAGTTCTCTATGTCGTCATAATTTTGCGTCGAGCTTATAGAGTAGCCGATCTACTTTCCTGCATTTCCTGCTGACGAAGTCGTTCCGGCATCCTCGCTTTGACGCAGTGCACTAAACTGATCAACAGTCTTCTTATGCGGGAATGACTAATTAATTAATAATTATAGACCGCCCAGTATATATGAAGTATTGCAATCGACCTTTAAAATTAGCCGCACACGTCCCCTCCCATCGAACCAAAAGGAAAAACTACATAAAGCAACGAGCAGTGCTAATATAACAACTATTTATGACGAGTTTATATACAGACTGGAATTTAAACAACGCCAAATGAATTCGAAATTATATTTACCCTGCGTCCATACAGGTTTGTCTAGCAGGCACCGCCATCAGAGCTTCACGCTTTCCAGTCAATAAGAGAGCCTGGATCAGATGAATGTGGGCAAAGAAGCACACTATTAAGTCGAGGGTGATGAGCATTATCTGAAGAATGGGAGGTTTGCTAGTCTCATGCAATCTACCTAACAGAGGAAATTGATCCATGATATCGACAGAGTTCTTCAGCTCACTCTTTCAGTAATTTTCCCCGCCTTTGACCAGGGTATGCCTTTAAAGCAGTGTGCTGATTGGCAGCCACCATGCAGGAGAAGATCGGAGAGATTTTCCCAGTTGGAGTGGAAGTCCCAGCTAAAGTAGCGTTCTAAAGGCTGCGGGGCCGCCGTTAAGTAGTCATAAGCCCCCACCCCGAACGGGCAAATTTCCCCGCTGGGAGTGACCTTACGATGTCTCCAAACTCCACATCAACAATCACAGGTCATCCAGGTCGGCGGCGTGCTTGGTGAGTCCAGAATCCCAGTAAATGGCTAAAGAAAATGTCGCATCACTAATTCGTTGGCTATAAGCATTCAGTGCGAAAGTCGTCATCTCAAATGTAAGTTTCCTAACTCCAATGCTTTGAGTTTCATTTTGTGCTGATCAAAGTATCGTATCTAGGTGACTATTCGAAACCATCATGTACAAGATGTACCCGGACAGGCAGGCTATGTTCAATTAAATCGAAATATATATTTCGACACGATCATAATCCTGGGGTTCGCAGGGAATCTAGACGGAAAGCGAACAATTCTCTGGCATTTGACCAAGATCAGCCTTGGGCACCAGTGCTCCCAAATCGTACGCTATGTCTGATCTCATTATAATTGAAATGCATCATCACTGGTACATGCGGAGCATATGGTGCTGACATGAATTAAGTTCTTTTCGTAGATGAACATAAGAATCTGGACGCCGAGTATGGGCTAGACGTAACGGTTGAAGATGATAATGAAAGTGAAAGCCCAAACGCCGAGGAAGTAGCATTATCCGTGGATGGAACGCATGCATTGCTTCGCTCTCCAAAATATCCCAACCGGGAAGAGCCCACCATCCTCGACGCACCCTTTGCGACTATTAATGTCTCGTCTCCCGATTCAACTGAGGCAACCTTGAGTATTAGGTCCCCACCAGAAGCACTTGAATCTAGTCAAGTATCTTCAAGGTTAAACGTTACCTCTCAGAGTGAGGGGCCTTTGTCAATATCATGGCTGGTCAACGAAAACCCCGTTGCGTGCTCTCTAGCTGAAACCTCCGATCCGCTTGCTGTGGCCAACTTCCATCCCACTGCTCGCTCAAGTGCTACGCTACTACCATTAGACGACAATGATGCTATGTTAGTCCGTTATTTCATGACAGAGCTTTGTTGCTGGGTAAGTGGAACCAATCTCTACGGGCATGTTCCTATGCTCTATCATTGAACTTGGTTGGATGCCTTCCTATGCTGATAGCGAAGAAGTTCGACTATTGCGACCCTAAACGGCATTATGAGAATGTTGTCGTTCCTGCTGCATTGACTGATCCGACGCTGCTCGATGCAATACTCGCTGTCGCGGCAAAACACAAGAGTCTGAAGGGACAGTTCGATCGTTATGCAGCGGACAGGTATCAGAGGAGATGTCTAGAAACGCTGATCCCAGAGCTAAATGATCCCAAAATGCTTTCAAATGAGAAACTTTTCGCAGCCACAATTGTCCTCCGGCTGCTAGATGAAATGACAGGCAAGTTCTTAATGTCTTACAAGTTAGTATGTGAGGCTGATGATAATATAGAGCCTGTCGGGGATAGACATGCTCAGAACCATATTCTTGGTACCCATATAATGGTCAAGGCTCGTCAAGATCCAGCATCAGAGTCAAGTCTCCGAGAGGCGTGTCTGTTGATTGGACTTCGACAAGATATCTACATCTCATTTATGACAAGATCTACTGTACAGCCGCTCACTGGCTACTGCCACATTGACCGATCTTTGAGTGAAGCAGATGATTGGGTGTGGACGCAACGAATCATCGCACATACTGCAGACATTCTCAACTACTGCTATGGCGAGAGTCCTCGTGACCTTCAGACTTGGAAGACCCTTGAAAGATACGTGCAAGACTGGGATTCACTAAGGCCGGCAACCTTCAGTCCAATCAGAAAAGTGACTGTCGATACCGCGGAGATACATAAGCTGCCAGATATTTGGTACTTAAATGATTGTCATGGTGCGTGTGTTGCGAATAAAGAAAATTCTTATGCTGACTAGCTAGTCGCTGGTAACCAATATCTGGCAGTTTGTCGCATTCTTCTCCTGTCCCACAACCCTCAGATACCATCACTAGGACTTGATAGACGCCGAGCAGAGAGAGAAACAGATGTAAGAGATCTAAAGAGATAGCCAGTTTAGCATAGCTGACGTTCAATATGTAGGAGGAAATCAAAACTCAAGTAAGAGTGATTTGCGGTATTGCCCTCTCGAATGGCAAGTTTCAATCTGCACTTTTCACGGCGGGTATGGCAATTTGTATGTGTAAGTATATTCAATCAATGAATCGTGGAAGAATGTTAATATTTGTATGCTAGGTGGGGAGCGCTTCACAGTCCGCGCTGAGCAACGGCAGTTGCTAGACATTCTGACTAAAGCAGAGGGTCATATTGCATGGCCCTCGCTGAAATTCCAAGAGACTTTACGAAGCCATTGGAACATGTCGTGAATGAGATCGCAGATAATGAGGTATCTCTGTAAAGAGGTACTTCCCAAATGGGCACAAAATATGTCATATTAGGTGAACATGGCCAAGATTAGCCATTGTGACTTATTTTGAAAAAGCGGTACATTCAGGACTTGTCCCTCGGCATGCGATTAATCGGGAGCTTAATTATAGGATTTATCATTATATCAAGTCCCTTTTGTGGACTTTCCATAGAGTTATGTACTGCCCCATAGTCTATTGTAGTGGTTCGCCTACTTAACCCCTACTCGACTGAATTAGCTGAATTTTAACACGGTATCATTATGTACACTTTTAATACTTATTGTACCATTTCTTCGTAGCTTTAACCCTACATAGTCCTGAAATATTCAACAGACTCTGCAATATCTTTATTTGACGATGATTTAAAATTACGCTGAAGTTTATCTAGACCAAAACATTACTAGATTATCATAGTCAGCGTCACTGACAACAGGTGACCAAGATTCTCCTAGCATTTCCTTTCGACCATTCTCGGCTAAGCCCTGGAACGACTGTCCTTCTTCCAATTGCCCGGCATCTCGTAAGACCTTACCTAATTGATAGGATGTTCTCACAATCTCTGGCCCGCAACCGAAACTTTCTTTATAGACCGCCAGTGCCTGGCGATAGAGCTTTCTAGAAGCGGAAAGAGATATCATGAGCTTCGCGCTTGCTAACAAAAAGAATTTACGACTTGGAATACTTACATAGAATTTTGAAGGTCACCACGTTTATGCAAGTGCCATGCTACTTTATGACGAATATCAGCAGCACGATGATGCCGATCTCCCCACGTGTGATTTGCTAGATCAAGTGCGATGACATGAACTTCATGAGCAGTAGACAGATCGTTTTCCATGATAAGAATGTTCCCCAGGATGTTATAAGCGCCAGCCGACCTTGTATATCATTAGTTTCCAATGGTCACTATTCAACCATGATCTCACATCGAAGACTTTGTATCTCTTTCTCCGAACCTCTTTGCACGTTCATCAATGATTCTCTTTATTTCGGTCTTAGCCGCCTGGACCTTGCCTTGAAGTTGATAACAAAGAGCTAAGCCGAGCTCCCAGGTAACAGGTTGAACATTTATTTTTAGTTCTTTCCATTTTTTAAGGCAGTCATGGTAATATGGCTCAGCGTCAGCGAAACGATTCATGCATTGGTGGCCATGCCCAATGGAGCCAAGGATGCTGGCTTGGCGAAGATCATTGTGAATTAAACCTTTTTCGGCCGCACTGACTAGGAATGAGTATGACTGAGTGAAGTTCTCAAAGGCTTGTCTACCCTGATTACTTTCAGATGCAATAGCGCCTTGCAAATGGTGAAGTTCAGACAAAAGAACATCAGCCTTGTCAGAATGTAAACTGCAAATACTCCGAGCAGTATTAATTAACATCCACGACGTGAGAAACGTCCCTCTCTCATAAATGTACCTTAAAAATATCAGCTATTATCCTATCACAGGGAGGAGAGCTAAGTACCAGGCGGCGTTGTACAATAATCCCGCAAATTCAAGGTCGCAGGACAAAGGCGCCATTGTATAATCACTTCCATGGGATGACGTGTAATAGAAGCAGAGAGAATTGACATGGGGGAGATACATCTGTTGAATCGGCCATAACAGGGGATTATAGCGTGCATGTCGTGGTGCCACCGGCCACATAGCTAGAAGAAGTTGTACAGCAGATTGAAAGGCTTCTTGACGATCATGAGCTTGCATGCGCAAATGACTTGTGGCTTTTACCATCCTATGCATCTGAAGCAGCTCTTCCAAATCTGCATCATCTGATTGAACACCACCTTTCCCTCGATAGACAAGGGAACTTCGAAGAAGCTTCGCTTTGCACCTAATGAATCTTGGTTGCGTAGTAAGAAAATCGAGATTAGGCGTCATACTTTTGGCAGCTCCATGAACGATGAGCTCCTCTTGAATGGAATCTGCATCGAGGAAAGCCATGATCGCAAGTAATCGGCGGGAATCTTCATCCAAGACCTTGAACTCAAGATCCCATACAGTAGCTAATGAATGCTCATATCTAGCCTGTGGTTGCCGAATGTTCTCGATACTTGCGCCCTTGATGAGTGTTTCATTGTCATGTGTTGCAAGATACTCGCTCGGAGTCAAATCATTGTTCCGTATGACGTTGGCTACTGCATTCAAGGCTAGAGGAAGGCAGCCTACTCTCTCGACGACAGCCTCTATTGCTTTCGGGCTACCATTCTTGGGGTTCAAAACCTTAGTAAGTTTTAGGATGAGATCCACTGCTTCAGATGACTCGAGAGGTTCCAGGTTAATCGTAGTGTCAACCACACCACTTACACCTTTGGCTCTGGAAGTAACAATAATGGACCCTGAGCTACCCGTAGGCCAGAAATCGTCTAATATGTTGATATCTTCGACATTGTCGAAGATCACAAGCCAACGTTGTTTCGTACCTCTAAACCATTGCTTGAGTAGCTCCCTAGGGGCGATCATGTCAGATCCAATATGTTCGACTAAGCCGAGTGATAGAGCAAAGTCTGCGAAACTGTTGGCCAACTTTATCTGATCCTCTGCAAACGCCCATAAAATTGCTTCAAAATTTAGTCGGTTGGCAAGAGCAAAGCTTAAAGCTAATTGAGTCTTTCCCATACCACCGAGGCCACAGATAGCCACTGAAACCGATGAGCGCTTGATAGGACCAGGCAGAAGAGATGTTTTGAGGGTATTCAAGATCTTAGTACGGCCAACAAAGTATGGATTCCTCAAATATGGTCCGAAAGTTCGACAGGGGAGGTGGACTTCACGCAGATGAGAGTCTGTGAGGTCAAATACATCTGAGATATTGAGGATTTCTGCCTCATTTAAAGATGAATGCATATTCGTTCGAATGGCATGCAGGTGCTCTGCTTGCGGACTGGTATCTGATGTCGGCGGCATGGATTTCGCGGTCACGTTCAGGGATGTGGAATTGCGCGACAAAGCGGAAGTAGACCTTTCTTGTAACGGTGGCGGAGTCCGCTCGGTATTCACAGGAACTAAAATAGGATTCAAAATTTGATGAGCATATTTGTCTAATTATAGTAAGTCGCAAATCCGGCCCTGTGAGGGAAGAGGAAAACTTAACCTGGAGTTTGTTCGAAATGTGGGGTTTTATGACGGGAATTCTCAATGCAGGACGCCAGAGATTTTGCCAGCAGCTCAAAATAATGACTCGTGCGAGAAGGTGTCGCGGCAAGTTGCATATGATCTAGTGGAGTCGACTGACATATATGACTAGCTATTTTCAAGGTAGATAGTTCCTGAGTTGAGAGCTTGTAACATTAAATCAGCCGTATAAACCATCACACCACATTGATGCCATTGTCTTACCAGAGCTGATCGCATATTATGCACTCTATGCTCACTTGGATATTTTGTTTCCTTTCCACCAGTGATAGTAGTCACATCATACTTAAGTGGAAGTCTTTCGAACGCAGAGCACAGATCCGCGAATAGAGCCTCAGCATTCTCTTTGTTAGCTAGGTCATTTAGCTCCTTATGCCTTCTGAGACTCAAACCAGTTTCAACTGCAGCGCAGCGGGCAAGAACCTTCCCAAAAGAAGCATGTCTACCATTGTGTAGTGCTCCTAGGAACACAATCCCAGAAGTACATTCGTATACTCTGTGCAGCGATGCATTACTAGATGCCGCTGCAAAGACAAGAGCCTGCGCCACTCGCAAGTTAGCCTGATCCTAGACATCATATGAATAAGTAAAGAGGCAAGTAACGCTTCCCATCTTAAATCAATACTCATGCCCCACCTTCTTAAGTATGAATCCTCCAAATGAATGACAGAGAAATATAATTGGTCTTTGTTCATGAGGCATGAACTGTCCGACTGTCTCCCGATCGTGAACTAACTTGTACAACAATCTTTCGCCTTGTACCAAAAGTTGTGTCCAGTCAAGGGTTTGTCGTTCACAAAAGTCCGACCCGAATGTGTGAGCGAACGCCAGAATCCTTGATCTTGGAAACACAGGACTTATAGCGTCGCGGAGCCATTCTTCATACCGTCCTCTATCGTACATTGGCTCTACTCGTGGTAGCGAAGGAATATAGACGATGCTAAGTATTTGCTCTCGTTAGCTTGATTGCAACATTTCTCCCGGGAAATTATTTGATGTATTTGATAACTTACTCAGACGATAGTGTAGCTTCCTCACTGCCGCTAACAACTTTCAGATCAGGAGACATTGACGGTGAAGCTCTCTGCCTACATAATGTTAGTGAACTTTCCACTTGCTATACTTAGACAGGATGCGAGTTCCAACCATCGCACTGGCCGAAGCAAAGTGAGCAAACTTCAGCAACCGGAATTTGTCGCCTGATCCTGTTGTCACCCGAAAGGCACTTATAATAAACGCCTCCTTTCGGGCCTCCATGCGTTCTGCCTATATATTTATACTAAGTGTTTGCGTGATTGGTTTGGTAGCATTCTCACTGCAGCCTCGTACGACCGTCAGCAGTACTCTTCCATGCACCTCGATATCCATTTGTAGCGAATGATATAAGTGAGGCCGGAGAACCTGGAGTATGGAGGGACACATCTTTGAGTCATTGGTTGACGAGCCACACTCCAACCAAAGCGATGAAGGATAAGAGCCGCATGAGAAAAGCCTCACACCCGTTGAAAATCAATCCTCCCTTTCACAAACCAGTTCAACTTCAATGTTCCACGCCACCGTCATCTGGGCTCCTACTATATTTATATTTTCTGCTGCATGATAATCTTGACAGATACAATGACAGACATCATCGTTGAACAGCCTTGGAGAGAGTGGTACAAACCACAAATCGATGCACAAAAGAATCAAAAGGTCAACACTGGAGTCTGGGTTCAGCCTATTGCTTCGGGCAATGTAAAGGCTCCTACACTCGTTGCTCGCCGTCCCTCTGCCAAAAATACCAAATCACAGAGTGTCAGCGCTGCAGTTGAAGAGATAGTACGTATCAAGATTGACGCTTCCAGATTCTCTGAGTCCTCAATTAACAACTGCTAGTAGGCTTGACGAGTCAATGACGCCACGGCCCATCATTATCTGCGTCAGAAAGCGGCGCACTGATCGTCATCTATAGTGCCGCAATACGAAAAGCACTACATAGATAACGAGGATTGTGTTGTTCCATGGCACCAGCACTAATTTCGAGCAAAATGCTTTTTGATCCGTGGGATATTCTGTTCTCTTCTCTTGGCACAAACCTTCGTTAGCTACTTAGCATGAATTGGCTATCTCTCGACTATCCTTAAGTCTTTCAATTTAAGCTTAGCAAAAAATTACTTTCATCCGTGGTCCCTTGAGGCTATATGAAAAATTTTGACCGCCACCAAGAACTTCGATCTTTCATTTCCGTAACAACCTCGTTCTCCGTTGGGATCACTGCAACCACTTAGTGACCTAGATTATCGCGTAGTTAGCGGCGATCTTACCACACCTTCCACGCTTTTTATCTTGCGAATTGTCGCTTTCATGTTCTAATCTAACTTTACGAATGTTGTCGCCAATTGGAAAGGTTCGAGAGCCTGCTAAAACTCTCGTTGGCCATCCTGCTTTGTCTAGAGCTGCGTATGCGAGCTCCAGAAGAACTAGATCACTACCTAAGAGCTGTCTGTTAGCTACTTCTAGTTCTAAAGCCAATACCTACCAGCAGCACCTGCGATCGAGACTGTAAATGGCAGGTATTCTGTTTGCATAGTCACTCTGGAAAGATATGCTGTCTGCGCAACTAGCTACTATCTCAGCCACCATTAAAAGCTCCCGTAACAATTTATACCCACCTGGCAAAACAATTTGCGACATGCCTGTCAAGATAGACAAGTACATGGCTGTGAGGGGTTCGGAAACCTTGGGAGTGCCTCCAGGGGTGTCCCTGTACCAAGGTTCTTTCATAGCTATAGGTAGAAGAACGATTGCAGTCGAGCCTGTTTGCTCATCTTCTCGTAAAATCTTCTCTGAATACCATTTTTTGAAAATAATCATCTCCTCGATAGATTGTTGCTTGCTAGATTGGGGTACTTTCTTTCCAAGATCCCTAGTTTATGATAAGCAGTGATGAGCTGCTAAAGTATGGAGTGTCTACTTACCATTTCCACCTCATAAAAGGTGAAATATACGGCATGTGACCGAACTTCTGTGTGTGGTCTTCCCTGTATCGATCATATTCGTGATAGCAATCATAATAATTGATATTGTAGACTGTCTAGACTTAATATCAGTAGTGGTCTTACGGCAATTCTAACTCAATTACTGTTTCTAGAAATTCTACTAGGGATTTTCCATTGGCATTTTTTGGTGGATGCTCTAGCCATTGCTCTGCAAGACTGATTTTAGAAGCAGCGACGCCCAAGTAATCTTCGAGGACCCTCATGAAGTGAATTGTGATTTTTTCTTGGTCAGGACCTGCTGCCGGAAAGAAGTCCGTGAGATAGATAATAGATTTTGGGTACTAAGCAGTCAATAACTGACATTTGGATTGAAGAAAGGTAGCGCTAACCTTAGTGTAAGTTTTTATCTCTCGGTTGAGACTGGACTTTGCGAAGTTCGACAGATTCCGAAGGTCGCGGGAGAGAAGGCCCACTGTATCAAATGACCTATGTTTGTTAATAAGATGGTGAGTTTTGCGGCTCAGAGCTCACGGTGAGTTGTGATAGATGCCTTCAAAAGGAGCAGCAATATGTGTGCTCAAGCGAATACCAAATAGGCCACAAAATGCAGCGGGAGCACGAATACTGCCGGTGGCTTCCTATCAATGAATCATGGCGCCTATATCTTGCTTGGTTGCACTTACTATCCGTGCCTACAGAGAAATCCAGCCAGTCATAAGCAGCCAACGATACGCCAGCCCCAGTGGAGCTTCCCGTAGGTTGTTGGTAACGATCTCCTCGAGGATTTCTTGGACACCGGAAGTCAACCCAATTTTCAGGGGGGTTCTCAGCTGACGCAAAAGCAGATATTTTGGTCTTTCCAACTATGACAGCTCCGAGGCTTCTGAGTTTTGAGGCATAAGTAGCTGTTTCTGTATCCGTACCATACGTGTCGAGGAAAGATTGAGATTCGAGAGTAGTCACAATTCCAGATAATTTGATATTATCCTTGACAGAAACCCTAGCACCAGCCAAAGGCCTCTCAGGAGAAGGTGTGTCGTAAAGTCGGCTTGGAACCGCTACACCCTTCCAATTGCCATCGGAGGAAATAGTGTTCAACACAGAAAAACTGAAAATAACTCAGCTCTCGGAGCAATTTTTGCACTAATGGACTACTTACTCGCATGGTCCAGAGCGATTGGGGACCACTGTGATCTGGAATGCATCGCAATCATCGGAGTACACTTTCCAAGCTTCGAAGACGCTGTCGCCATGGAGAAAATATGGACCATCGGGAATCTTCTTTGATTGAGACGGATGCATAACTAGAATTCTGGTAGCATCCCAATTCACACCTAGCGCTCGCCCACTGTCTCGGAGAATTAGTGGTGCATTCGCTAGACGACTCATAGTAGACTTCGCTAATTGCAGGACAATGGTATCTGTCAGAAACAGGTGAGAGTAAACATCATCATTCTTTTGAAAGTCAGAAATCTTTGTTGTAATTGTGCTTGAGTTCAGGTCTCCGATGGCGATCGAGAGGACTACGGTGGGAAGCACTCTACTGCTCCCATTCCCTTGCCCGCCCGAGATTGACTATTTTGTCAGCTGTGCTGGGAGATAAGACCAGGGAGAGAAGGCCCACATTAACCCACGGACCTAGAACATATTTCTGATTCCCAAGAACGACTGTCACGGTGGTATCCATAAGGACGAGGCAATTCAATAATTGTTTCACGATGTTGAAGACAACATCCCAAGGACGCAGCCTTGTCAGAATTCATTCTTGTTTGGGGCTGCATGTGAGGTTACGCGCGACGAGATTATCCAACCACACACAGGCTGGAGTGATACACCATTGACCTTGTTCTTCGAAATTCGATTCTTAGCTACCTACTATAATTGATATATTTTCTCCCCCAGCCTCCCCCAGAAATGAAGAACAGTATAGTGTCAGCCACAATACATCATCTTGCTCGATCTGAGACATTCAGGCGAGAGAAGCCATTCATCGCGAATTTCAGCATTGCTGGAATCCAAGGCGCGAAGCAATGGAACCATGAGTTCATCGCCCAGCAGGTAACGATCAGCGATGCTCGCGATAGAACCTTCCGCCTCGATAAGGAAGGCTTCACCTTCTTAAAACACAAAACATCTATCTCGAGAGAAGATTGGATGGATGATAACATCGTGGAGACAAGATATTTTGATGAAGTTGAGGGTTTGCTGAAATCTTCTGGGGCATACCAAGATATTATCTTCTTCGACTACCAGGTAACCGATTGTCACACTCTATCAAGATATAACTAATCAAGATAGTCACGAGAAAGAAACCCTATGTATCCGACTGAGGATCTCCACAAATACTCTCATGACCAGCCCTTGCGTCTGGCTCACGTCGATTTGACAGCCGCCGATGCAGTCAGACGTCTTAAGACTATGCCAGCAGCAGAGTACGCGAGATACGATGGCAGATCTTTTGATATTCTCACGTAAGTTCACTGGCTCAGAATGTTCAAACTCGTTGAAAAACGCATCTACAGACTCTGGCGGCTACAAGAGAGATCCAACGACGACTGGCCTTTGGCAGTCTGCGATTACCAATCCATCAATCCCGCACGAGATATCTTGCATAACGATCTCCTTTTTGTCGGCCAGACAGCCGAAAATTCACTCCTACTTCATGATCCGGCTCACAAGTGGTATTATCTGAAAGATCAGGACATCGATGATGTAATTCTGTTTCGGAATGCCAGCTTCGAACGTGGTGAAAAACCAGGTCAGCATGATAGTATTTCTGCTCATACCACTGCTAATCTTTGCTGATAGTTGCTTTTCATGCAGCATTCCAGAATCTCGATAGCGGACATTGTCGAAAAAGCGTGGAAGTTAGAGTAGCAGCATTTCTCGATTGAGCAGTACGAAGTTATGTAGCGGAATTCAACTAGCCGCCTTGATCGTTGACGAACTTCACTAGGCATGATACTTGTGAGGTGGGCGTGGTCAAACAATTACAATTCCAAGCTAATTCTTCTCCCTTTTCTCATATGACGCACTCAGAAATATCTCTGTGAAGATGCGAGTAACAACGAGAGTGCAGTAAGGGGTGCAGCAACCACAAAGAAGACCCACAATGGGGGAAAACGCCCGGCTATCTCCTTCACGTTCATTCCAAAGAAAGTCGCCACGAAAGATACTGGTATATACCAAAAAGCCAACCTTGTCAGTTTGTTAACTTGCGCAGCTTGCTGAATAGACCTCTGTGCTTCTAAAACAGCCATGGTATTTACAAGTATACCACTGCTCACCTCACATCTCTTGGACATATGGCTAGCTTTATCCAAAAGATAATCGTAGTCGTTCAGAAGAGATTTCTGAAGCGCGTCCACTCTGCGTGTTTCCTCCGAGTCTCGTGGTGATCGCGGCCAGTTACTGGATCCTCGCTCGGAGATTGCTTCGCGATCTTCGAGCAGAAAATTACGGAACCTTTCTATAAGTCCCATGTTGAATCTCAATTGTTCCAACGCAACCACTGATTCTTCCGCTGAGCAGAGTTGACTTTTACTAATGTCTTGCTCGAGGTAATTGAATAATTGAGCCCATGATGCGGATGACTCCTTGCAAAGATGGTACAGGATCAGAAAGGGGTCTGCACGTACCGAACCGGGGTTCTCTGTGTGAAGTGTTTGGAAGGGATGGTATCTATGTAGAAACTGCTCTTTTGCTACCGAGCTAGAGCTGACATTGGCTTGGCTTCCTGCTTGAGGAGCGCAGTTTCTACAGCTCAATTCTGGTATTGGATTGAGCTTCCCGTTACTTCCAGAAATAAAGTCCTGCCAAGGTACCTGCCCCGGGAGAGGTCTTCCGTTATCTGTTAGGACGATAGCTGTTCGTTCTCGATCGTCAACTTCAGGCGGATAAGAGCTACGCGTACACGGTGAAGTAAAAGACGGCTTACCAGTCCAGTTATTGGTTCCTTCTTGACCGATTTCTGAGATAGTCAAGGAGACAAGCTGCTCGACGCTGCAGTAGTACTTTGTGTGGAGGTGAACTTGACGAATCATAGTCTCACCATATCGCTTATCCAGAAATAAATTGCGTTTGCAGCAAGACGACATTTGATCAACTCGTATTCTTTCCTCGCTCAAAGATGTCAATTTTGAGATGGACGGTTGCGATGAACCTACAAGCTCAATCAAAGTGATTAGTCGGACATGAACGCGATTGATTCGCCCAGAAGGCAACGCGGGGAAAAAGAATGAACGACGATGTCGTGGCATTCCAAGACTAATGTGGTTGATCAACAGCTCTGGCTCAATTTGATACTCGTGGCCTAGGGCCCCCAGAAGGAACGGGCTTGGAAATCCTTCCAGAACACATATCTTAGCTCCGCCAGTGGATGTTTTTGGAAGTCCGTTCCATGGAGCAACCTTCGCAGAATTTTCAAGGTCGAGACAACGAATATGTTGGAGACCAGTCTCATGACTATCCTGCAGGAAAATCTCCAGTTCGGTGTAGCATGGAGCAGTTATAGGGTCATTAGAGTGCCGCGCCTTGACTGTTTGGAGATAGTGTTGCCACGCAAGCATGATTGACATAGCTTATAGATCATAGAGTAATTTGCTAGTCACGAGATTTTGACCTCGGCTTTCTGCTCAAGCAAGTAGGGTGATTACAGCTGGGTGGACATGCCGTCGGTGTATATTAGTACTACTTAGCAGCAACCTTGCCTGCTCCGTTCAGGCTTTCATCATCACGAAGTTGGGCACGATTTGTGACAACGAATTAGACATGTCTCTGAGAAGGCCACTAATTGATAGCCACGCTACATGGAAGCCTCATTCCAAACCCCGTAGCACTTCACCGAGTAGGCAATAACTCTGTACCACGCCTAGTTCTCGTCTCGTCAAATGAAGAGCAGCCCATTCCGACCTTTTCCGGCGAGCCTGAGATCTTTATTTTGGAGTCTCATAAGCAGTTTGAGCGAGCAGATGGTAAGAACTTGTCTTTTTATTGTTGTTCATTTGATCCTCGAGTCTAGCCTTGGGGTTCGAACGTCGGATGTTGTATGCCTTGTTTTTAAGGCTTGAATATATTTACCCGGATCTTTCCCTCCAAGGCGTATCACCATCACTACGACAGATAATGAAAATGTAGCCCGATTCGATATACTCATGTAGACTTCTGCAACACTACTCGAACCCCTTTCATTCCTAAACTTCATGCCTGTTGTTGATGCAATTGTCCTTGTAAATATAAGATTATAGGCAACTGTGCGCAGCTCTAGGAAGTCAGACAAATGTTCTGAATGCCTCCCTCACGGGACCTCTCGGCCTTCCTCGGCGGTGAATTCATAATGATACTCATTCCTGCCCTCTCCATGATTCTATTCTACCGCAGCATTAGGCAAGCTGTGCGTTGGACTTCGCAGTCCAGCTTCATGACCGTCGTCGCCGCGTCCCTTGCAAGCCACGGCAAAGCCAACCACACTGTTGATATTGGCTGGTACGCGCCGAACGCTACAGACATAAACAATTTGACGCGGGTCATGAATGGAGAAGGTGTATACGGGTTCGTTTACAACAGCTCTGAAACGCCAGATGGGAAGTATGGGACCTACAATTGGTGTAATATGCCGCACGTGAGAAAGACGGAGTATAAGAAGCCGGGAGAGGAATATCAGCTGCGTTACGTGGAGGTGGTCAGTATACTGGAGCTCGGTTGGGCCTAGCCGCAGCGCTGATAATTGAGTTCTAGATTCATCGGCATCATAAGCGAACGGTCTATGCTTCGAACGCCTTCCCCGTCGAGTCGTATAGCTGGGATTGTGATGATGAGGGGCTATTCTACTACGGGCAACCGAGGACTGGGAGAAAGTCGGCGCATACATATTGGCAGGGCTATATATCACCACAGAACCCCTTCAAGCCATCTGGGTTTCTGGGATCCTGCCAATTTCCTCAGATCACGGCGGGAGGCTTGGACGATTCATGGCAGCATGGTCAGGATTTGTATGGGGTGTATCACGATCTGCTGGGGTTTCTACCGGACAATATCAATGAAAATATTGCGTTTAGGGTGACTCAGAATGTCATTACCAGTGAAGTGGCTAGCATGGTCATCAATGGCATGTTCGAAACTCAAGACGATCATCCTGTCTTGGTCCAGCCAAGTGGTGTCGATTCTTTAGAGCCAACATACTCATGTCCCAGAGCGTCCAGCCTCTTCAATGCTATCGTTTCTGACGCAAACTGGACGGAGCACCTAAGGACTGCCAACTCGTTATATTCCATCTTGGATGACATTTCTGGCGTCTCACCGATAAACCCTGCCTTTCATGCAAGCTTCGATCACTACTACGATAATCTTTCCGCAAGGCAATGCCATGGCAAGCCTTTACCATGCAAGCTCGTCGATGGTGTCAATTCGACTACATGCGTCACGCAAGCTATTGCAGACGAAGTCTATCGTCTAGGACACTACGAATACTCACTTACCTACCGTGGTGACTCTCGTAGCTTTGCAGCAAGTGTTCTCAGCTATGGGGTGTGGATCGGTGAGCTCACGACTCACATCCGCGACGTTATTGCTGGCAAGAGCAACATTATTTATCGGCATAATGTCGCCCATGATGGGTCTTTGTCGAGGCTGCTTTCTGTGCTGCAGCTGGATGAAATGGTGTGGCCGGGCATGGGCTCAGAGGTCGTTTTTGAAGTTTACAATAAAAACGCTAGCTCTTCAGATTCTACCACAGCAGCCGTAAACGCTCGTGGTTATTTCCTTCGTGTGCTTTGGAAAGGGCAAGCTCTTCAAAGTTCTAATCCTACCTTGGGGCTGATGGATATGGTCCCGCTTGATACTGTGCTGGAGTATTTCGATAGTCTGGTCGGATTTGGTGGAAGCTTGGTGAAGAGGAAGTGTAATGGTGCAATTCCTCCTTTATAGATATCCTGGACTACCCTTCATCATCTTTTACAAAATGTTGTTCACTAAAAAGGTGTCCAACTCGATGATCTACGAGATTCAGATCGTTTTCGTCATTATTTTCTTGAGCTCATGCGTTTCACAAGTGTACGTATTACGAGGTCTAATTCGCGATGAAATCATATAGTTGGAGTTGGTGGCTGTTAAACTCTTAGGTGTTTGCCTAGCATTCGAGCAGGTTTCTTTTCGATTCTGAATTCTTCGTTGACCTGGAAACATCTGCTGAAAGAGTATAACACTGACGATTTGCTTTGGAAGTTAAGTGAAAGACGGAGAATTAATGATAGGTAAATCCACGTCAAAGGATATTTTAGTGCTCGCTCAATAACTATTGTCCTTAGGTATCTCGTAATTGACAGAGAACATCTATAATCTAAACCACTCATGACTTGTCGCATCTTCAACTGATATACGGTCTTCCGGCTTGTACTTCAGCAACCGACCCAAAAGATCTGCAAAGAGAGATCGCTCTGTATTGGAGATGTCCCGATGACGTTCTCCATCAGGACAATGAATTGACATGTACCAAAGTCCAGGAGCGGTTTTATCCTTCAACGACCGAGCACCATGAGCAACAGCTGGATGAATGTTGATTGTAATAAAGCCCTGCCTCTGCCCTAGGTCCTCATTATCTGGATCAGATTCCAACACAGCAACGGCAAGGCCCTGCTCGTCGACTTCATCCTTGTAGAATCTTTTCCGATCTTTCCAGGTCGTAGACCACCATGGCTCAGGAAGCTTACCTAAGACTTGTACAATAGCATCTAAATAATCATCGTCTTCAACGTCGAATGGATCAAATAGCTTTCTGCCTGTTCGAATCTCAAACACACTACATCCCAGAGCCCAAACATCTGAACCAAAACCAATTGCTTTGTCGAGAATCAGCTCTGGAGAGCGATATGGCCCGGGGATACCTAGATCATTAGGAGGCTGCGAAACTTCGAAGGACTCGCCAAAATCGATAAGACAGGAGTTTTTGCTAATGAATTGGGTGTCAACATCCCACCAGTTCACTGGATAGACGAGGTACTTGGGTGCTGCGTGCTCAGAATGGCGTTCATTAGATGCGTTTAAGATAGGATTCACAACCGGGCTGCCTAGTATCTGCAGAACTTGGTCCTCGTTGAGCCCATCAAGCCCAGAGATGAGATGAAGGACGTTGTTTGGCGTGATATCTAATTCCTTCTAAGCATTCACCGATGTCTGAAAGAAGAAGCATTGTGACTGGTTCCACTCACCACCATGGCATATTCCCTGGCTGTGAAGTAATTTGACAGCCTTAACGAGTTGTAGACCAAGATTCCTCAAGTCATTGTCTGGATCAGCAGAAGCGCGAAACAAGCCAAGAGATACATTTGGGCCAAGAACAGGATACACAAAGCAGAGATGAGTCCCATTCGGCCCGGAGATCTTGAAGTAATCCAGCGGGAGGCATATGAATTCCGCACCATCACCACCAGCTGCATGTTGATCGAGAGCGCCTTTGACTTGGTTTATTCGGAGCTCAGGACAATCATCATTAGATGTCTCAGCCATCAGAATTTTCAGAGCAACATATTTTGTTGCATCTTTCGCTTCAGTATCCCGACTGAGCCAAACATTAGCAAAGCCGCCGTGGCCAAGCTTGTGGATTACGCGGTACCGCCCGTTGTTGCCATATACATCATCCAAGTGGACGGGATGGTGGCCACCAGGCTCATAGTCATAGATGTGCTCCAGACCGAAGGGAGCAAGATCTAAATGTAGACCATTGGATTCGACATCACCTATATCCTCTTCATTCGCTAGAGATGATCCTGTCGAGCGTGGTGAGAGATTGGATGGCATTCTATTGATTCAAAGTGAGGTGATAGAGCTCTGAAGAGAGCCTTCCTGTTTTACTTGCAATATACAATTGAGGGCCAAACTGCGAAGCAATAAAGTGTCCTGGTGGTTGAAAGTACGGGAATATTTTAGAAGGTAGAAGCTTTTATAGGCAATATGTGAATGATTTATGGGTGTGAAGTTCCTGATTTTAAGTATCAAGGAAGTTATGAAATTTCATTCTTGAAATCAAGCTCATATTGGAAGTTAAGAAAAGAGTATGCCGAATTGACTGTTGATGTGAGAATGTAGGTCCAACGCCAGACAGTTCACGTGATTTCGAAACGTATGTGCCTCTTTCCTGTCGTCGCCGCGTATACCCTTTGACAAGCCAAAAGCACATGTATACGCATGGCCTTGGACTGCACTATCGTCCTCCAGGGTTCCTCCTACGGTATCTGTTTCATTTCCATACCGCCTTTGGAGGATAATCGATTATCGCCCCTCTCAGAGCGTCGGCGTCCCTGGTAGCTCCTAGTTGTATTTCATCACAATACGCGAATACGGACACGCATGCCGCCTCGGAGAGCGCATCGGAAGTCGCGAAGAGGTTGCCAAAGATGCAAAGGCCGCCACATCAAGGTATCTAATACTTTCTCTCCCTGTCTTCCATTATACATTAGTCTGTCGTAAGCAAATGATTAGACTTTGCTTTCCTGTATTCTTTCTTCTTACAGACCGAATGATCTCAAAGATAGCAAGCTCGTAAATCTCTCGCCGCAAACGACGTGCCCATCATCTTGTAACATGGGTCAATTCTGGCCGTTGCAACGCGAGCGCTCAAGAAGGCTTTTATCACAATATATCAAAACCGTTGAATCAGTTATTTGCTCCTGCCTGCGCCAGTGAAAGTCTTTCGCTAACTGTCTCGTTATAGTGCGACGAAAGCCGACCCTCTTGCTTGAACTGCTTGACGGCGGAACTGTCCTGTGAATATCGGCTGCCTGCTTCACCATCCTCGCCTTTGCCTACAGTTGAGCCTGACCAAAATAAAATCTCAGTCGACTTTCAAGCTGAGAGCACTTCGTTAGCGGTGGAATCTGCCGTTACTGGTATAGGATCTACAACAGCTTCCAGTCATGCTCCACCTCTTCAAATTTTCCCCTCTAGTGGGTTGAATATGATTCACCTCGAACTTTTGCATCATATGTCGAGTTCAACATGCAAAAATCTGGGAACTGGGGGAGACAGAGCCCGACAAGCTTTCGATGCTGGGATTGCATTTGCCCTGGACGCACCATTCCTGATGCACGAAATACTCGCGATCAGCGCTTTACATTTGAGCACTTTGCGGCTGAGCCAGAAAGAGTTCTACTCTAATCTGGCAGCCGAGTTGCAGACTCATGCTTTATCACTTTACACAAATCTGCCCGATGACTACAATACCCAGAACCCCATTCCAGTCTTTCTGTTTTCATCTCTCCTGGGTATCCATGTTCTCTACGACACTCTCCTCCTCCGACTTCCAGATTTCAGCCAATTTATCGAACGCTTTGTCGAATACCTTCGCGTTCATCGTGGTGTCCGTACAATTGCTGGAGGCGGGTGGACTCTTCTTCAAAAGACGGAATTGGCGCCCTTGCTACCCGAAATCTCACAACCAGGAACGGAGGGAAATGAGTGTGCCGCTTTGAAATCTCTTATGCGTTCTGCTGATATGAGTGAAGCTTCTATGGGCATCTGTCAAAAGGCGGTAGACGACCTGCAATGGGTGTTTGACTCGTCCAACTCACGCACCAGCAGCACAAAAGAGAGAGAGACGGGTTTGATATTTGCTTGGCCGATTACAATGTCTCCGCAGTTCATGGAATTATTATTACAGAAAAGGCCGGAGGCACTGGTTATCCTGGCGCATTACGCTGTCCTCCTGCATTGGACAAGTGATTTGTGGATAATTGGAGATGGCGGTATCGTCTTGATGGAGTCTATTGTGAGGTATCTTGGATCATATTGGGAGAATTGGCTGGCCTTGCCAATTTCTATACTTCAGAATGTAGATACCCATTAATCTCGGTAGCATTGACTATGCAATAATTGTTCTGTTCTTCTTGTGCTTTTTGCTCGGCATTCTCAAAGCGACTCGTATCTCAAGTTGGAAGGGTTGAAATGGTGGTTTTTCATTATTTGACTAATGAATCGTATCCAACGTCTTTCAGCTGCTAGTTGATCAGTAGAGAGGTGTTGAGCAGCAACAAGGCAGTAATTCGTAGTCTCAGAATTGAATCCCAATTACTTTCACCGATGGATGATCTTCTATCATAGTGGTTGTTGTGATTCTAATCTAACTATCTCGTATCTTATAATATACATGCTAATGCTTGAGAGCTCCAAAGTCTAGTCCATCAGTCAAAAACGCCTGTGCAAGCTTCCTTTGATGGCCATCATCCATACATTAAACGGCCTACAAGCCCCTAGTATGTCTTATCTGGCAAGATCCTCCCACTAGATTCTTGGCTCTCCAGTTGAATATCTATCGAGTCCTTCGGTGTAATGTTGTCTGGATATCTGAAGAAAACTATCGCCGAGGCGACGAGCATTGGAATCGTGTCAAACACATACAGTGTCCACTCATGTTCGAGAGGATAACCATCTGTCCCCATGACGCTATGATCCTGAAGATCGATCTGATAATAATCAGCACACTCACCATGTACAACATTTTCATGGTCTCGATCCAGGATTGGTCGACTTGATATGATCGCGGAGTCGGAAATTTGCGTAGACGAGTGTGAAACAGCACGGCGGTAAGTCCAAAGAGGGCGAATGATACAAGCTGAATGAACAGACCAGCTATAACCATACCGTTGCCGAGTTTGCCCAGCGTAGGATTTGTACTCGCCATGGCCATTAGTCCTGATGAGCCGCCCTGGATTAGGAAAGAGATGACATCGCCCCCGACGAAAACACGCGTGAGTAAACGGGGTTTCACGATTGAATATTTCTCCCCCCCCCCCCCACGAGTGTAATGATCCGCCCCAGGCATATGTAAATGGTTGCGGCGAAGAGAGCAGGTGGAAGGAGGGTGAAAGCGCCTTGTATGATATACGGCATCAGTCTACCCGTGTTTTTGGCCGCGCCCGCGCGAGCACAATAACCGATGAACTCCACTGAAGAAGAGAATGAGTACAGCTGATAGTATATATCAAAATTCCAGAGTGACCTACTGAAACACCCAATCACAAAAGCTGAGCAGAACCATGTGCGTGTCCTATACATCCGCCATCCAAGAAGACCTGCAACGACGAGCCACAGAATGGCGCTGATAGCTGAAAGAGCGGTGCTGGGAACACATTTCCAAACATAGTAGCCAGATTTGAGAGGTTGAAGCTCTGGCATTTTGAGGGCTGAGAGATTGCGAAGTGTTCCGAGAATTTGAAGAGTAATTGCTTCGAACAGCAGGAGACAAGAAGAGAAGTAGATTGGATTTTCATGTACCCACCAGTTGAGAAGTGCAAAACATGACAAATAAAGAAATGGAAATCTAGATGTTTTTAAAGGAGGCTCAAAATGGCTTATGAGTTCCGACGCTTGGTAGAGACAGAGAGACAAGTGGTTCATCCGGATCCACCAACGTTGCTGGATACGCGTATCGCTTCAGAATCCGACCAACCTCTTGGGCATTCGTCGGCATATTAGCAGCCTCAGCCTCATGTCATGCTCGTGAGACTTTCTCTACCTCTAATGCCTGAAAACACGCATTCTTGATCTTTTGAATATTCTGTGGTTCTGTCTACATCTGGTTTCACAGTTGCGGTTAGGGTTTGTGTACGCGGCTCGTTCCCACAGCGGTACGCCCTCGTTACTGTAAGCGGGGCACTGCACTTGACCCCTTTTAGCCCGAGCAAGAGTTTTCCCGCCAAAGTCAACTTTGCGAATACGCGTATACGTCGTATAGGGCAAACCAAGTCTCGTGCAAAATTTACGCATTGACTGGCACCGGAGTATCATTGCTGCTCCGCAGCTCTCGAATCGGCAGTGCACACTGTAGAGGCGGAGCAGATCACAAACGGCTTTCACGCTCCATATCAATGTGCAGGGCTAGGGCGAGAGCAATGAGTGCTGACTGGATGGTCTCTGCAGGGTGTACAGAGACTGGCTACAGTTGTGAGTACAGGTTCAGAGACGTCGATACTTGTGCTATCGGCTTCCGTAATAGCTCATATCTGTGGGGTAGAACTATGGAGAGTTGATGCACGGGCTCTCCCTGTTGCAAGCCGGCACCTAAGGCGTCCCTTAATTGTGTCGCTTGCTAGGACTAATGCGTTCTTGATACGGTCTACTATACGAGATTCCCAAACCCATGCCGCAAAGTCTATCTCTAGAGCACTTATAGCACTCTGTGATCTTCCTCATAGTTAGACTGCGCATTGGGTCCCCATTGGTTCTTAATGGGGACCCGACCCAGGTGCGCAGTCTACTCATAGTCATTTGATCCAGCCGGATGCCATTTCAATTTTGTTAAAGATAATCTGTATGCTACAGCAAGACCTTTATGGATGCTTCCTATAGATCCTGGTTGTCATTCTTTTTCATACACAGAAAACGCAAATCATCATGGATCCAAAGAGACGTGGAACAGTCTCCCAGGTGTGGCTAGGGCTTCTATTGTTTCATACGATCATGGCATGTTGGGGTTATGCCCATGCTCAAGATGAGTTTCAAAGGTTTCTGGCACATTCGAATAAGCTTAGTGCCATGTTAAGATGATCAGAAGTCAACAGATATTTCGCCCAATCGAGATCGGTACAGGCCAAACACCTTTACTCCCTACAGGTCTGGCTGGCTCGTTTCAGTTAACATCTTTGGAACCCATTGCAACTTTGGACTATGGGAGCGAGATTGACGGCTATCCGATTTTTGACGTCCTTTCAATTAGTGGAGCGGTCCAGATAGAAGTCACATATGCAGAAGCATTCCAGGCTTTATTCAATAATCTTTCTGACGGTCCTTTCCCGTTCGCTGTCGGACTATCAAACACATATCGTGTGGAGACATTTGAAGTAACTACCACTGGACCGCTTGAAGCTTTTCTCCTACAAGGAGGTCAAAGGTGGCAATCCATCCGGCTGCTGACTCCTGGCTGGATAACTTTCTCTTCTGTTGGATTCATGTCATCGATTCCGTCTCTCGATGTTAACATGCTTCCTGGAAATTTTGAGAGCGACGATAAGGAGCTGAATGGAATCTGGAAACTTGGCGCTAAAGCAGCTGCTATGTCGTGTCTGGAGCAGGGCAGTCAGCGAGAAATCTGGTATAGAGTCAAAACTGTCCTTGAACGAGCCAAATTTCTGACCGTGTCGATTTCTGGTACTCAAATTTTCAATGCAACATTGGATGATTAATACATCGGCGGTTCCGCGATCCCAACGGGAGGGTCCTTCGGATTTGGTGGGTGGCAGGACCAATTAAGCACTGTCAAGGATGTTTTGGTTTACGACACCGTGAATAAGACAAGCCTTTACGAAAATCCTCTGACAGATAGCGCTCAAGTAGTTGCTGAGTATGGTGTCCATGGAAATTATGACTCTGTGTGCCTGGACGGACCAAAGCGTGATCGTCTGATCTGGCTCGGTGACCTATACCACACTTCCCGAATTGTCGGATCTAGCACATCTCGACATGACCTCATCAGAGGGACTCTGGCTTCTATCCTCAAATGGCAAACGCCGGACGGACTTTTGCCCTATGCTGCACCCATCGGTTATAGTTCTTCAGTCGCGTATTCAGCTTTCGCATTCGGTGGAGGTGGATTACTGTCAGGATATGAGGTTTATGAGATCATCCTACCAGATTACCAAATCCTCGGCCTGCTAGCTTTTACCAACTACGTCTTCACCAGCAATGATCTCGAGTTTGCGAAGGAGACATGGTCACAATGGCAACTCCAGACCACCTGGTTAATGAAGCAAATCAATTCCGAGACCGGATTACTCTCTCTCTTCGGCGGCTTCCTGGGGCCCTCAAATGGCGGCTCAGCAATCAACTGCGCTTTTGTGCAAGCTTTGAAGATGGTTGCTGACGTTGCTAATGCTATCAATGACACAGCTTCTGCGTTGATGTATTCGAGTACTGCATCTACACTTGCAGCAAATATTAATAAGAACCTTTGGAACCCTGAGCTTGGCGTGTACTCGCTCGCCCTTGCGTATCCAAACGACTACTCCATCAATGCTTGTGCTTTCTGCATCACCTCCGGCACAGCAAATCTCACACAATCTACCAGCTTCCTTGCCGCAATACAGTCTCTCAAGCTGGGGCCTGGCTATAAGGATTCAACTCAAGTTAATAGCTCTGATTCATCCGTAAATATATCACCCAATACGAACAGTTTCCTACTCGCTGCCCTCATGTCCCAGAACGACAACACCAGTATATCTATGTCTGTGCAGCTTCTTCGCTCCTTGTGGAATACGATGCTTGCTGATAATACGACAAGCACTGGAGCTAGTTGGGAATATGTGAGTCTGACGGGGACGCCAGGCTTAGGACTTTATACGAGTCTTTCACATCCATGGGGTGGTGCTCCTACATATCTTCTTACAGAATGGGCAGCCGGTCTACAAGCTGCACCAGGTGTGAGAGGATTTGGATACGAGAATTGGGTGGTTACTCCCTTCGCTGGTATCCGTATGGGGTTGAAGAGAGCACGAGCCAGTGTGTTGACAGCTTTCTCTGGGTCGCTGGAAGTCACATGGAGTATTGTCAACACGACTACGATCGATGTGCGGATCAAAGCGCCTGTACGGACGAGCGGGGTGTTCGAACTTGACGGATTCGCGCAGAATTTAACGGGCAAGACTGAATATCATCTTCTGGTCAAGACCTTGGTGGATTCAAATGTTTATAAAGTCAACATGAACAGTTTATCTGGTTAATGTGCTCAAATATCCTACAACAGTATTATATTCTTGACAATCTAGTCCTAATTCATTCTATACGGCTTGAAAATGGGTCATCATATGTATCGCTAGATTGCGAACAATAGTTCGTAGGCCTATTTGACCGCATCGAGGCGTCAAAAGAGCTCTGACAATCCTTTGGCTCTTGATATCTGCCTAAAGGATACCATTAGCTAAATGTAAGGATATATCCGAGCCATTCTCAGTATAGACTGTGCTTGCGGCTGGTACTTGACCACACGAGAGACAAGAAACTTGTCATGGAGTCTCAAACTTTTGGCTGTGCAATTCATATTCGTAACTAGGTCTGGAGTTCCTGCTTTTACTTACAAAGATTGGAGGGTTCTCGGCGTGGAGTATACGCGTATTCGTTATTAGAGTGGGTACTCGTCGAGGATTTTAACCGCTGGTCCACATGGACCCATTCAGACGACCAAAAATGCGACGAAGCACGGGTGTATATTCCCCCTTCCGTCTATACCGCATTCTTGAGCAGCCACTAGATATATTAGGCGGTTTGTTACTCTTTCAGGTCACCATCGTTGCGGCGAAGGCCACATTGCCACTTATAATGATGTACGGATACAATACGCTTGATGGCAGGTGGCAAGGATGCCTTGCAGAGTTGACATCACAATTCGTGGAAGCTTTTCCCAAATCGACCTGATTCGATATGTATAATTTACTTCTTCGGGGGAATAACTTGCTTTGTATGAGCGCGTCAAACTCTTTCTTCATTTGATATCTACAAAAATCGAGCCTGAGCCCTTCGAGTGTGGAGACAACTGACACTTCTGCCAATCCTTCTTCTATCAGTTTCCGGACTAAGATCTCTGTAAAGATGCGCTTCACACCCAGGATCGGAATCGCAATCATTTCGGGACATGCCTTTGCTGCAAAGTTCGTCACTGGATTTCCAGATGCCTACACCAGAAACAGCAATATAAGAACAACAACTCCACCACCCCCAGAACCGGAACCTATCGAAGTGGTTGAGCTACCAATACCTCCAGTCACACTTAACGAAGGAGAAGGCGGCTGTACCCTTGAGATCAATCCGCACAGGACTGGATGCATCGGTAGAGCCTCATCGGGTCTGATAAGTGGAAACTTCCTGCCAGATGGGAACCATGTGACTGCATCTCTGACATATGCCGGAGCGCCAGAAGCCCCCAATAATGCCAGTATCTATGCGGGCTTGCAATTAATAATAATCAAGGCGGATGGGACCTTCTTCCCTAATGGCGATCCGTGGAAATGCATCACCTGTGGTGTGCCTGCAGACCAAAAGGTTTCCTTCAATGGGACAACGACAGACTTTCAGTATCCCCAGGCTTTCACTGACGGTACACGCGTGCTCGCTGGCGCATGGATAATCGATTGCGGTAATGCTCAACTGGCTAGCGAAGATTGCACACCTGATGGAGTTCACATCTATCCATTGCGATGGAATGTCACACCTGACGGCTCCGGCGCTGGTGGGACTATCCGGGAGTTGCGCAAACACCCAGATGATGTTCATATAAGCTTCAACGCCATAAATCTCACTGGCTATTCAGCATCCCAATATGGATACTTTGCCCGGTTGCAATTCAATCCAGCGCCTACCACAGGAACCCCGCTTACCCCTCGATATGATCTTGTCAATGTCACTAGGCTCTACTCTCCCGATAACCCACCTTCTTTGTCAGTTAATGGCATGAATTTGACTTTGGATTCTCAGGCGATTACAGTCGGTGAGGTACGTGGTCTAAGCGGACTCGGTCACCAGGTCGACTACATTGGATTCCCAGCCGAGTCATGCAACATTGATATTTTCGGCGTCGATCTTGGGAGTGGCGATGTGGTCCGGGTCACCAGCGATCCAGAATATGTTGACCCGATCGATACTTCGTCCGATGGCAAGTGGATTGTGATTATGGATACTACTACGTCGAACCGAATGATGTTTCTTGCTGGCATGCGTGGTATACCGCCTCTTGTCGACACTCTCATTACTGGTGCAGTTTCATCAGTAAGAAATAATGGACTACGGCGATTCTTTCAACCATGGATTGTCGATCAGTATGGTGATCGCTATTATGCTGACGGGCGCTATTATCAAGGCCAGCAGCTCAACGGGGATGGCGACGGCAGCCCTGGTAGTGTGAATGATCCATACTGGAATGGCATGGCCGATCCGAGATGGTCCCTTGATGGAACTCGCATTGTCTACTATCAGACTCTTGCCGTTGCACCCGATTGCGGTGGTGTAAACCCATTGCCGTGCGTCAATTCAACCGAGCCTGGAGGACGAACTGTTCGTTTGATGCTAGCAACACTAACTAGCCGTCAGCCGCTCGAATGGAAGCCAGTTACCCCGGCCTCTGATATTATCCCTTGGGGACAACCGTATGTACCAGGCAGCCCGTATCCGGTGCCAACACCGCTGCCGGCGGGCAATTACACATTGGCAGGAAAGGTGAACGGCCAAGCCGAGGTCGCTTTTATTGAGAACAGTGCCCAGACCTCTATCGACACCGTCGCAGTCACCTACTATAACTACTCTGATGACGGTGTCAACTTTATTTTTGGAACTGAGAAGGTCACCGCTGTCAATCCAAATGCTACACTGACGCACATTGACTGGTATTCTGACCTCTACAGTACGGGTATCAGCAATAGCTCTAAGATAACTGGGCCTGGGGGATTTCATTTCGAGATAGATCTCGAACTAAATAAATTCTATGCTAATGGCACCTTAATCACTGTTGTTGACGGGATTGTTTACGAACAGCCCGCCAATGGTAGTTAAGGGGTCCGGATAGTGCTATGAAGCCCACTTGTCGAAATGAGGAGGTAGTGATCTGACTGTATATAATGTTTGACCACGGAGATCTCCAAATCGCAGTCAATATTGTATGTGTAAAATTTTACGACTAAAATATAATAATGTTGTCGTCAATTGTCCTATTGTCCAAAAGATCGGCCCATATTAAGCTCGCAAGCCATGCTAAAGAAGTTTCGAAGCACGAGAGAGTTGAATTGGTGCACTCCAAGAATTCTTTTTAGGTGAAATTTCACGTAGCAACTTACTTATCTAAGCAGGGCATGTTTCATATATGCCATGGGTCATCTCTATCTCTATGTAGTCCTCTTTTCAACGCGATATCCTGTCTCCATCTACTCACTCTTTGAAAGCCTACAAAAGCAAGAAAATTGTACTGGAACATCCGCTCCCCTTTCGGCAACGTCTAGCTGCTTCTCTAATGTCTCAGCATCCTCCTTCCTGTCAAGCCTGACCAAACACTCATGTAGTCCCCTCAATGCCCAGACATTTCCCAGATGTCTCAATGCCCTCGGCAACTGATCATTGACACCCAAGTCTGCCTCATATACCTCTTTCGCCTCGCTCACCTTGCCCTGCTCAAGTAGCAATGCTCCATATGCATGGCGGGTTGGTTGCATCCAACCCCAGGGTTCGTCATAAGAGAGGTTATCATCTAATTCGATAGCTTTCCTAAGATGTGAGAAAGCGAGGGCATAGTCAGAGAGACGGTATGCAATCTCGCCATCTAGCATGGCTGATGCGATGGCGAGGATGTCGATACATTTATTGTTGAAGAGTGTCCGTGAAGCTGAAACGCGGCTGAGAGCTGCTTGAAATAGCGAACGCTGGTTCTGAGCTTCGGCGATCTGGGAGGTAGCAGCCAAAGCAATTCCCTTCCCGTAATGGATCATTGCTGTTGTTACGCTGTAAAGTTCCTTGTCGGAAGGAAGCTCGAGAGCGACGAGGTCATTCCAGCGGCCAAAGCGAACCAAGACGTGTATACGCACTCCAACGAACCCTTCGAGCCAGTCTGCCATTGGTGGTGATTTCACGCGTAGAAGTTGTTCGGAAATGGCATTTTCAAGGAGCGATACCGTGTCGAGTGCCACTTGCGACTGACCTTTGAACATCGCAGCATATATCCGGAAATGGAGGTCGTGTGCCCGGTATAGGGTATAGAAATTCAACGCTCCATTCCTCTTCACAAATTTGTCGTCTGCTAGAATAGCCGCAGAGTTTGAATCTATCGCAGACTGATAGTCGCCGCAAAGGATGTCAATGTGTGTGGGCATATGTCGAAGATGTCCAGAGTCTGGTACAAGATGTCGTAGTGCGTTTGCAGATGGCAAAGCAGCGTCCGGCATTGGTGACATCTCCATCAGATGAATGTGTAGATGCAAAAGCCCAGGATGTCTAGAAGCATTAGGTTGGGATAAAGTAGTTTCGAGAACGTCTTTGACCTCCAGAGTCCGGGCCCCAGGCGAGGGCTGTCCAGTCGTCAGATCCCAAAGGGACCAGGGAGTCAAGTTCATGAGCGCGTCGGCGAAGAGGGCAGACACATCAAAGTCATTGGAATAGGATTTATAAACCTTCGACATCGCATCTGCGTAACCTTGATTCCATTTTAGGAAATCATGCTCAGCGTGATCGGCTGGGTATCGATGCTGCAAAGCCTCTATAAGAGCTCGCTCGACCGGCGACGCTGAATTAGCAAGCTTCTCAGCTCTAACAGCAATCTCATGAGCACGAGAAACTGTCCTCTCCAGCTCCTCTTCATCGAGGAACTCCCAAGGCTTGTTGTAGTTTGGCCCAATCACGTAGGCCAGACCCCAGTGTCCCATAGCACATTCAGGATCGGCTTTGATGGCTTTAGAAAAGCATGATGCTGCTTCTTCGTGGTTGAAACCATAGCTCCAGATCAAGCCACGGTCAAACCAAAGTTGGGCTACTGAGCTGCTGGTGCTCACTTCCCTTTGATATGAGCCTAGATCGTAGTAATCGTCTGATGCGGAGTGAGTATCCATATTGAGCGGTCAAGGTTCATAAGCTATATTCAACAATTGATTCAATTTTTCGTCCATTTATCAGCTTCATATATCCAAGTCGGAGGAGTTACGTGGCAGTGTCTCGGGAAGATGCAGAACAAGTGGTACAAGTAGTGTTCAAATGATCGAATCTACATAAGTGGATCTCTGCGAAGCCTGTCTTTGACTTTAGCAGCTTACTATCATGTGATAATATTTCGAGAAAATATTGACCCTTAGCTGGAGGTGACGATACCTTGATGCTTATGGAATTTGCCATGGGCAATGAAAATGAGAATACCCTCTGCAAACTCGCTCCTAGAAGTGGCATATCCCTGATGGTGATCGACAAATTTGGATTAGTCAGCATCTTGGTATCGCGTCTCCTTTTGCTCAATACGCGACACAAGTTATCAACGTCAATACTTGTTTGAAATCCACAGCGCCCACCAAGGCGCAGGTTAGCTGCGGATTTTGGTCATCAAATCCTTTCGAAAATGCTATACCGATGATATTAACACCATGTCCGACATCAAAATTGGCCAGACCGTAGAGCTGTCTGATGGCCGCAGCGCAACTGTCCGCTTCGTAGGACAACCTCACTTTGCAGCGGGGGATTGGATCGGAGTCGAGCTTGAAGATGCAAGCGGCAAAAATGATGGCAGCGTACAAGGAGAGAGGTATTTTGAGTGTGAGATGGGGAGGGGCATGTTTCTACGGCCTACCGCTGTCCAAGTAACTGCGCAGCCAGCACCAAAACTCGCAGCTGCGAGGAAGGTTTCGAGGCCGAGTAGTGTTGTCGGACAAGGAGCTCTGGGAAGACGTTCAAATTCTGTACAGGACCCAGCTGCTGGTAGGCGACAGAGCATAAATGCACCAAGCCCCAGCCCGGCAAGTCGAGGTTCACGTCCTTCTAGCATGCTTCGAGTAGGTGTTTGAGTGCCGAGCTCTCTCCTCAAATGGCTGACAAAATTTTCTAGTCACCAACGAAATCACCTACGAAACAATTGTCCGCTGCAGGATCAGCATCCTCGACACCAAGAACTGGTACCCCATTGAACGCTCGAGCTCCAGCAGCACCCACAGCGAAAGCACGACCAAGTATCAGCGGTACTCGAACTTCCATGGGACCACCTGCTCTTCCCGCGTCACGAACGTCAAGACAGTCACTCGCTGGTGGTCCAGGGATTGCGAATAGAGCAGCTCAGCCTCCGAGTAGAACAGCAGCCAATCGAACTTCCCTAGCACCTAAGCCTAAGCTTCGTGCGGGAGTTGAACGAGTGGGGTCGATCGGAAGTCAGTTAAGTGGCGGTCAGGGCAGTGGAGGTAGTGGAAATAATACTCCAGATGACGAATCGTCCATCTCTCCGAGCAAGACTGAAAGTCTCTCCCCACTACCTACAAGCCCGGCGCTTGCCCGAGTTTCTGCAGCTGAGCGTCGCCAAGCCTCACCTGCTGCTTCTAAAAGCACCGCGTCTCCTTCGCAAAGGGCCACCGGGGCCAATGCTGCAGCTAGTCGGGAAATTGAGGACCTGAAAACGAAGCTCCGTGTCATGGAAAAGAAACGTCTCGAGGATAGGGACAAATTAAAGAACCTAGATCATCTCAAATCGGAGAAAGAAAGGTATGAAGGTATAATATCAAAGCTTCAGAGCAAGTATCAGCCTCAGCAGCAAGAAGTTGCGGAACTTCGGAAGCAGCTCAAGGAAGCTGAGGCTAAGTTCGACTCTGCTGAGAACTTACAAGCAGACCATGAAATCGCTCTTGAGATGGCTACTCTCGATCGAGAAATGGCAGAGGAAACAGCGGAAGTCTTGAGGACAGAGCTAGAAGCATTGAAGCAGAAAGCAGAGGAGCTTGAGTTAGAGGTAGAGGTTCTCAGGGAAGAAAACGAGGAGCTCGGTGGGGAGATGAGCCCAGAAGAGAAGACCAGCCAAGGCTGGCTACAATTAGAGAGGAACAACGAAAGGCTACGAGATGCTCTCATACGTCTGCGTGACATGACACAACAAACGGAGTCTGAGCTGCGAGACGAAATTAAAAGCCTGGAAGAAGATGTGCGAGACTATGCTGTGGTCAAGGAGGAGCATGAGGCGGCTAAGGAAAGAATTGCACAATCTGAAGCTGGGATTGAGGACCTCCGTCAACAACTGGACAATGCTCTTGGTGCTGAGGATATGATTGAAGAGCTCACTGACAAGAATATGGCTCTGAGCGAGCAAATCGAGGAGCTGAAGGTCACGATAGAGGACCTCGAGAGTCTCAAAGAGCTGAACGATGAGCTCGAAATAAATCACGTTGAGACAGAAAAAGAGATGCAAGAAGAGCTCGATTTCAAGGACGGCCTGATCGCCGAACAAGTTCGTCGTGCTACTCAGCAAGAAGAGTCGTTAGAGGACATGGAGTATACGTTATCTCGTTTCCGCGAGCTGGTTACAAATTTACAGAGCGATCTCGAAGATATGAAAGCATCGCACGCTGTTACCGAGACCGAGTCTGAGCAGCTTAGCAGCCGATCTCGAGCAATGATGGACCTGAATATGAAGCTCCAAGTCTCTGCCGCCAAGACTCAAGTAAAGACGATCGATCTCGAACTACGACGCCTGGATGCTCAAGAAGCTTCTGAGCATTTGGCTATTGTACAATTGTTCCTGCCAGAGGCCTTCCATAATGACAGGGATTCGGTCATGGCGTTACTCCGATTCAAGCGAGTGGGGTTCAAGGCGAACCTTCTTCATGGGTTCGTGAAAGAGAAAGTGAACTCTCAACCGGCTGCTGGACATGAAGATGATCTTTTCGCTGGATGTGACGTGCTTGACAGACTGGCATGGGTGACGGCGATGTGTGACAGATTTGTCAATGCCATCAGTCACTGTTCAACAGAAGAATTTGTCAAGTACGAAGGTGCTTTGTACGAATTAGAGCCTGTTGAAAGGGCATTGAACGGCTGGATTGATGGTCTCCGGCGAGATGAGCTGAAAGAGAAGCAATGTGCGGATCAGCTGCAACGTACCATTGCTCTGATGTCCCATCTAGCCGAGGTGCACATTTCGAGTGGCTTGGCAAGCTATGCTGATGAAGTTCATATGCGCACTCTTGTGATGCAGAGTCACCTCGAGAATGCAGCAGCAGCAATATCTGCGGCCAAGGCTATGGTACAAAATGGCGTTCCTAGCCAGGGCGACGAGGATGAGCTTGCTCAGCATTTCTCTGGAAAGACAGATTCTATCATCTCATCTACCCGCAGTGCCAAAGTTGTGATTAGCAAAGCCGTCAGAGCACTCGAAGACCTCAAAACTCGCTCGTTATCACTCACTTTCGACACAATCCAGACGTTTGAGCAATGTGAAACATCTACCGAGGAGCTTGCTAAGTTCTCGCGGCAGGTGGGTCATGATCTCTGCATGTTGCTTCAAGAAGAAGGTAGAACGGATCCATTTACATATGTCGAGGTTCAAAATTCTGTGCATCGGACAACAATAGCACTATTCGCTTCTAACGAGTCCGACTTATTTTCAACGTATGCTAACAAGCTACGCACCCTTACAAGCTCTCTAATGGATCTTGCCGCCCTGGCATCGGATCTTGAGATGACCCAGGAATTTGAGCGTGCTCCAGCGCCATGGGTCCTGCGTTCTCAAGAGCTGAAGTCTTCAAAGACCATATCTATTGATGCGGAGGAAGAGATCCGACGACTGAAGGACGACAATCACGAAAGAGCTAGACTAGTAGCAATGAGAGATCAGACCCTTGAAGAATCGTCAGTCAAAATTGAGCTGCTCGAAAGCCGTATGCGTGATGCTACCAAGAAGAACGAGCGTATCACAGAGCTGGAGAAGAAGATCGAAGACGCGAAGAAACGAGAAGCTGAGCTCTCGGAATCCATTGAGACCCAGAACAAGGAGCTCACCATTGTCGAAGCAGACCGGGAGAAGTGGAAGAAAGTCGCAGAGGATGCCAAAGCTCTCGGCATCGCAGCACCAGGATCTAAGGCTGGCCAAGAACGAGCCGTTGCAACAGCACGCGAGATGGACGCCCTCAAGACCGAGATTGCCAGCCTCCAAGCAGCAGTCCGCTACCTCCGCGAAGACAGCAGACGTGCTCGCACCACCGATCCCGAAGCTCTCGACTTCCTGTCTGCTCCGTTGACAAAGCCCAGGACAAAGGAGGAGCAGCGCAAGGCTCTCGTCCTCGCCGAAGGCCAAGATGTGCTTCACGAACTCCTCAACATCGCCACTACCGCGACAGTCTACGACCTCAGCAAGACGCCGAAGAATCGTCTTGCCTGGCGACCCGCGAGTTCTACGCCCCAGTACCACGTCGCCAAGCAGCGGGAGGACTACGAGGCTTGGAATGGGTGGAAGGATTCCGTCGTGAAGAAAGCGAATGTGCTTGCTGAACGAGACGCCAACCGCGGAGCCGGGATGGAGAAGAAGAAGGCGCGGAAGCTGGCTGCCAAGGTCACGTTGAACCTGCCCGATATGGAGACCAAGGGGATCAAAGGCAGAGAGGTCGAGATTGTCGACCCGGATGCTTTCGAGGGGTTGAGGGGTCGGCTTGGATTTGTTTGATGATTGATAGTGAAGAAGAAATGTCTCTTGTTCTATATACCCCCCCCCCCCCCCCCCCCCCCCCGGTAGCGGTGGTTTTTTGTTAAAGTTTTCACCCATGAATAAATAAACAACATGAGAGTTATTCTGTTCTCTCACCACTCTAGTGCATGTTTTAAGATTTAGATTCACATTTCGCAAGAGTGAGTGCCCCCGCGGGCTCTCTGAAGATAGACATATATATCCAAGCAAGCTTGATTTGATGGCATTGCACATGCACACTATTTAGTCCGCGCCCCCAAACTCCGTCTCGTCTCTCTTGACTTCGAATCCCCATCCCTCCCATTCCCATCCTCCCATCCCAATCCCCATTTTCTTTTCCCCAGGAAGGCCGTAGGATAAGGATAAGGATAAGGATAGGACCCTTTAGTAATCTTACCCCCAACGCTTTTTACTTCCTGCGGTTTGTTTCTTCACTTTTCCGAATCGGGGCGAACTTCCCTTGGATTTCATACTTTGCTTTTCGCGCAAACGAGCCCCCTATTTTTTTTTTTCTAATTACGATACAAGGAGAATCGGGGCTCCGCTTTTAACGTATTTACTGTTTCTGAAAGGGGGAGAAGAAGAAGAAAAAAGGGAAGGGGAGGGGAGGGGAGGGGAGGGTAAGGGTCTTTCTATATAGCGGTTGGGTTGAGACAAAGCTCTTATCTTATCTCGCAGTATTATTAGAATGAGTTCGATGGCTATGTGATGTTGCGATAGGTATGAGTTCAGGCGGGGCAAATTATCTTGTTTGTTTGCTCGATAGTACTACTGATGCTGTCGGTGACGGACGGACGGGGGGACGCGATGGGGCTACATAGGACATAAGGACAGTACCGGGAAAGGGCAGAGGTTGAGTACAGCACGAAGGAAAATCAAGATCAAAACTTCCCCGTCCCCCGTCCCCCGCCCCCCAAAAATGGAAAAAGGAATAGAAAAAAATATAATTGGGGAGGGAACGGCATTATGACTTAGCTGTACAATCAGTCATATCTATTCTTTTCTACGATGTATTATATGTACAATGTGCCGGCGGTGCGTTTTTGAAAACGTCTAGACCGAAAGTCTTCCAACACCTTGTTGATATCGTTCAGCGGGACCGGTTTCGACAAGAAAAGGTTGATGCCGCTGCTATACGATTCCTGCTGGGCCGAGGCACTCGCCAGACCTGTCAGTGCTATAATCATCGCAGCAGGCAGACTATGCTCGGCCTCGTGGGCGCGGATTAGCCGCGAGGCCGTGAAGCCGTCCATGACGGGCATGGAGATGTCCATGAAGACCACGGCGGGTTTCTGGGTGGCTGCTTTGTAGTGAGCCAGTGCGAGGCTGCCATCTGTGGCGGTATCAAATGCATAGCCGAGCTTATTCATGTATGTAGAGAGGATTCTCATATTTATTACGTTGTCTTCTACGAGAAGAAGGTGGGGACGGGTGGCGTCCAAGTCTAATGTCTTGAGGGTAAGGTTCGGAGAGGATGACGGCGAGACGGGTTGACGCTGTCTGTCTCGAGAGTGGGAAGTTCCTACTTGGACATTTTCTGTATTATTCGGGGTGAATGGCCTTGCCGCTACCTTCTCAGGCACCATGGTTGTCTTGTCATCTTTGTCGAAGATCGACAAAATAGATCTTGCAAACCTCCATGGGGTGATACTAGATCTCCTTAGCTATGGGTAGGTTCAATTTGGGGGGTTCCTTACGGATGACTTAGATGCCTTAGTGGCAAATCTGACGGCGGTTGGCCTTCGAGCAGCACTGAGTCCTTAATCAAGAAGAGAGCGGGACCACCTGCACTCCCAGGTGCTGCTCTTCCACCAGGGCCTGTGGAACACTGATCAAGAGCTGCCTGTGTTGCAACATATGTGTCTGCCACGACGTGACCCAAGTCAGTCCCCAGAATGGCTTCTGCACCAAAACACTGCTGTACCATCCTGGATAGAGCATCTCGTAAAAGTGTCAATGCTTCTTTCCTAACATCGTTGCTCGTGCTTCCAGCTTGAGATCCATCCGGATCTTCAAGAAGAACTAACGCAAGCTTTTTATTCGTAAGGTATGATCTCGCTCGCTTGACGATGTTAGAGTCTATCGCAGAAGCACTAGCAGGCATGAGACTTTCGGGGACGGAAGCTCGTTCCAGTGGGAGACATATCTTGACTGAAGAGCCCGACCCTAGCTTGCTTTGGAAATCGATAGTTCCATGGAAGTTCTCAACAATTTGCCGAACAATACTGAGCCCCAAACCGGCCCCTGGGGAGAGGGAGTCCTCCTGTGCAAACGCGGTGAACAATCGATCCTCGAGAAAGCTTTTCGAAACTCCTTTGCCTGAGTCAGAGATCGTCAGAGTCACTTTAGACTGATTCCGGTGATGCTTTGCATTTGTAAACTCTCGGACCTGCAGACGGACAGTAACATAACCAAAAGTCGTATATTTTAGAGCATTCCCCAGGAGATTCATGACTATCCTGCGCCATGCGCCAGATTGACAATGGAATCGCCATATGGACAACCCTGTACATTAGAATATACAATCAGTAATAGTACTTGTTATAGATGGTAGCCCAGGGGGAACTTTGTGGGAGCACAGTGAGAGCAACAGCATAATTCATCTCGGCGGATTTGCTAGAATTAAGGATGGAAGGCAGGGAAATCGGCACTCACAATCAATGTCAAGGATAATCCAGACTTGCTGCTGGACAGCAATGGGATCATTCGGTCCTGGGTTTTCGGTGACTCGATCTGTCGCCGTAGACAATTCATTTTGCAGATGGCCCAAAGAAACAGCTTGGACTACTTCGGCTGTGACGGTGTCCAAAGACATATCAGATGCAAGACTAATTGCACCATATGCTGATGTATCCGCTGATCGAGCTTTTCGGGAATGCTTGCGAGATTTTTTATGCTTCGCTTCTCTTCGTCTTTCAGTCGTGAAGTTGTTGATCTTAGCATAATCAAGGACCTATCTAACAGGTCAGTATTGTATCATTTAATGTGCCACGAGAGCTGAGACAACAATCCGTCTCGAATAGCACGACAAAGAACTCCAAACCGGCTCCCCGGCTTCACGACTCCCCACAAATCCATGCCTTGGCTTCAAGAAACAGCACGTACGTGATTGAGTGTATCGAGTAACGTTGAGCCACACTGCTTGATGGCATCCATCGTATCGCTCTGGAAAAGTGTTAATCTTGTGTCACGTAGAAGTTCCAAGCTGCCCATAACCCCATGGAGGGGCGATCTCAGCTCGTGGCTTATGGAAGAAATAAACGTGCTCTTCGCACGGTCCGCGGCAATAGCCTCGAGGCGGGAGACCTCCGCCATGATGTTATTGCCGAAAGATGCTAAGTAGCTTAAATCTTCAACGGTGAAGACGCGGGTATGATCCGTGGTCTGCATGTCATCCGAATCAGCATTGCTCGATCAGAAAACGTGAGGGGCTAATAATGTCTCAGAGCTCCCAAAATGATCAGCTTGTTCGCGAGCTCATTTAACAATGCAATAAGTAACTGGGAAGTCATACCCACAGCATGGTACCTGCATACCATCTCTCACGGCGGAAGTCCCAAAGAGGAAGGACCATGATATAACGGGATCCCGGAAATATTTGAAGGATGGACTCCCCTTCATCGAACTTCGAAGATTGCCTTGCCGAGTCTGAGTCTTGTTTAGAGATTTTAATAGCTTTCTGAGCCGATCGTGCAGCAGACTCGTCTTCACTCGATATCCGCCCATCTTTGTCGAATGCAAATATCTTTCCATGTGGATACTTTCGAAGTATCTTGCCCACAAAACCATGTGGCACTGTCAGGTGATATGACGCCGGGTCCTGCCCTTTCAGACTCGATGCAGTCGCGGTTGAGAACCCAAGGATGTCACAGTATCGGGGCACATGCCGACTTTTCGATGATCTGGAATCCGTACTTTCAGCACCACTGGAGCCACTGGGATTCGATTCGGAGCTTCTAAGGCGCGAGTCAGAGTGGTCGTCGCTACTGGACTCTCCTTTGTCTGGATACCTGCTCCCGGGTTGAGTATGCACAAAGGTATCACGACTTTCGCGCATGGTACCGAAACTGTTGGGACTAGATTCAAAATATATGGCTCCATCCACATCCGCTGATTCTCGTATCAGATTAGCTGCACGAGAAAATGCAGCTTTTATCTCTGAAGGTGGCTTTGGAACACGAGGTGTGACTGTGAAGGCTTGAGTTGGAGTTTCCTTTATGTCTCTGGACTCAGTATCTCCTCCCTCGGAATCTAGAGCTAAATTCTCTAATTGCTGAGTAAAACGATGATCTGCCTCTTTTCCTGGAGGCTGGGGTCCGACTTCCTGAAGGGCTGGTGCTGGTATCGGGATAGGCGCTTTGCCGGGCATAGGCGCTTCCACCTCTGACTGTTCAAGAGAATCTGAAGCTGAACTATGGGTAACAGGCCCTTCTCTACTCCCGCCCGTACGAAGCCACCAATCGTTAAGACTCGATCGGCCTTCCATAAAAAGGCCCAGGGCCTTCACCATCTTGGCAGACCGGGTGTGATCTTCCTTCATAGCCAGAGCTTCTAGATGCTGCATGACCGTGGATGATGTATCTTGCAAAAAATCGATCTCGACCTTAGAGAGGGGTTCAGCGCGGGGGGCGTCATCAAGAACGCAGTATGTTCCGATCACATAGCCCGCGTTTGTCTTTATTGGCACTCCTGCGTAAAATATAGCCCTGGGTTCGTTGGCCACCATTGGGTTATTCTTTAGCTCTTCCTCTTTTGTGAGATCGTAGTACACAACGGCTTCTCTGCCATCGGACGCACCGATATATTCTTGGCCGGCCTTGTCACTGTCTTCTTGTGTCTTGCTTCCCCCACCACGCAACAAGCTGACAAGAGCCTGATTACAAATGGTTCCGGGTCGATCCAACTTGCGCACACCCATGACCATAGAATCCCCCGACGAATGCACGTCGTCAAACTGCGATGATAATGATTGCGTCGATTCTGCGATGACATATTGATAGTCCCGATCGATCAGCGAGATCATGGCGCGTTTCGTTCGCATTCGCAGTGCTCCCAGCTGCGCATAAGAATTCAAGGACTTGTCGACACTGGATTTCGGTGCCGTTTCGCGCATTGCCCCATCGTGGAGGAACTGCCGCGTCTCGTTCCAGTCGAATTTGGGTAGATACCTAGACGAGGCTCTTTTGTCAGAAACTTGGGAAGAGGTCTATACAGGCGAAATCATCTCCCACCTGAAGACTTCTCGCTCGCGACGCCTCTCCAGACCTTGTGATTGAGGCTGGCGGGGCGTGGGCTTGGACATGGCGCCCCTCGCCTCATCCACTCGAGGATCGAGGTCAGGAGGGGCACACAGCGAAGGGAACTAGAAGAGCGGAGACACAAGAATAGACCATGGCCGTACAGTACCACGAGAGATAGAGAGATATCTACGCAGTATGAGGCAATATCGAGATCCAAGTCTGGGGGTGGCGAGGTGGCGACCAGGTCGAAAAGAGAGAACCAAGGAAATGGATCTGGCCAGGGTCGATCATCCGTCAATGGAACAGGGGAGAAGAAACATGTAGAATTGGAGAAGGAGAGAAGGAGAGAAGAGTAAAGACACGATCCGAGTATATTTCCTAGGACACGGAGAGTTAGAGAGAGATCTGGATTGGTGCGAGGAGTTGAAGTTGGAAGTGCAGAGGCTAGTCGATATGCGATGTGATGCGATGGATGTGGATGTGGATCCGGGATGGGAATCTGGGATCTGGACTCTTGGCCATCGCCTTTTCGCCTTTTCGCCTTTTCGACTTCTCCACGGACCCTGCATCTGCATCTGCACCAGCATCAGCATCACAGTCCAGTCCATCACAGTCCAATCGTGATCCTTGATTACAGATCTTGTCTCAATCGTGGAGCCGCAAGTCTGAAACAGATCTCTCAATCAACACAAGATTTCAGACGACAGCACGACGAAAGGTCTCTCAAGCATCATGATCGCTCGAGGAGGAGACATGTTGCATCTTGCATCTTGCATCTTGCAGAGATGGTCATGGATAGAGAGATGCACCTCGCACAAGTACCTGATCACGTGATCGGTCTCATCCCCGCGTCTGTCTGTACAGCAGAAGCTTCTATGCATGGTCGTTTGGGACCATTCCTTGATCAAAAAGGCTCTATGGGCGCTATTGACATGAAAGTTGGAGTGTCAGATTTGTGTCAAGGAAGATGAGATACGGGTTGTGGTCAAGTATCAGACACCTATGTATAGTCAGTCGCAGTACCCGACGATCTAGTCCTACATTCTCGACTTCTACGATGATACTAGTCCTGTAGCCTCGCTATTACCATGGTTATGTATCTTATCGGCTTCCCATGCTCTGCCTGCTGCACCTGATAAGTGACCGACCTGCGGAAAAGAAGCCTGATAGGAGAATTATATCATGTAGAGAAATACAGCCACGGCCGCTAGGAGAGTCTCGCGCGACATCCCTGCGAGACCCTGAGCCTGAGCCTGAGCCTGAGACAACACCATTGCAACATCATCTGAGCGTGAATCCTCCAACCACCAGACCGGCTCGTAGTCGCCATGTAATTTTGTACAACACTCTTAACCTCAATTATTCCCCTCCCCTCCCTCCCGCATTTACTGAGCGCTATGCGACTCTTGCTATTGATTGCTGGCGCGAGCGCTGCAGCGGCGGCATATGTGCCCGGGAAGGCATTTGACAGATTCATCACAATCTGGCTGGAGAACCAGGTACAGACCCATTGCATACCCACCACCTTCTTGCGGCGCCCTCCACACACTAACGTACTACGAGGACTTTACAAAAGTCGAGCAGAACTCCCACATCAAAACTCTCGCCAAAGAAGGCATCCTCCTCACCGAATACTACGGTCTAACGCACCCGTCCCAACCGAATTATATTGCTTCAGTCGGAGGAGACTATTTTGGACTGAATCATGATCACTTCGTGCAGATCCCAGAGAATGTTTCTACGATTGTCGACTTGTTTGATGGGCCTGGGATAAGCTGGAAGGGATATTTCGAGGGTTTGCCAGGCCCAGGGTACATGGGTGAAGGAAGCACAGCTTTTGATCAAAGCGGGTGGGATTATGTCAGGAAGCACAAGTGAGTGTCTGCGACCCAGATGAGTCGGGCACATGCTAACAGCTTCAGTCCTTTTGTCTCCTTCGATAGCATCAGCCGCAATGGCACGCGGTTGGAGAACATGCAAAGTTTCGCATCCTTCGATCGAGATGTCAAAGCGAACGACCTGCCCCAATACGCCCACATGTCACCCGATATGTTGAATGATGGGCACAACACCACTCTCGAATACGCAGCGACCTGGTCGCAAGCCTTCCTCGAACCTCTCCTCGCAAATGAACAATTCATGAACAACACCCTTATCCTCCTCACATATGACGAGAGCGAGACCTATCCGATCCCCAATCGCATCGTCTCCCTCCTCCTCGGCGGTGCCGTCCCTCAGAACCTCAAAGGCACGACAGACGATACTCTCTATACCCACTACTCGATCATCTCCACGCTACAGAATAACTGGGATCTGCCTTCCCTCGGCCGCTACGATGTCGGCGCAAATGTCTTCGACCTCGTCGCAAGCAAGACAGGCTACACCAACCATGCACCTGCAAATATCGCCTCGATAAACAACTCTCTCTCCTATCCTGGGTTTCTGAACGACGCTGAGCAATTGCAGCTTCCACCTCCAAATCTGCAGCTTGTGGGAGCAGGAGGCAAGGGCGTGGACGATGCTATAAAGTCAACTTGGGCATCGGCAGCAGGGGACATGACTCCATATGATGGAAGCGGAATCGCATACGATGGAGGAGACGGTACATCTAGCCCGAACGCACCAGTCTACCAGGCGCAAGGCACTGCGCAGGATACGCCTGCAGCCACGGCGACGACAGCTACGGCGAATCTGAACCTGAGGGCGAGTTGGGGGGTGAGACTAGATGTTAGCTGGGCAAAGGTGGGATTCGTGGCTTTTGCGGTCGCGGCATTTGTTTTATAGTACGCGCTGGATGGGGAAAAGGGTCAGAAATCAGATGTGTATGGGGGCATTTATGGCGTTTTTTTTGGGGGCAAGCATAGACTCTTGGAATTCAATACCGATTTTATCCTGGATCATTTCTTAGATTCTTTTTCAAACTGGATCAAATCACGATTTATCTTCCAGAAAAGACATACAGGGAGCGAGCCTCCATTTCCGAAGTGAAGGGCGAAGGCAAAGGAACTCTTTGGTAGGAGGGGGGGGGGGGGGGGGTGGGTGCGATTAACTAGCTGATCTGAATCATATCTAGGCAGTGAATAATCGTGCTATAGAAGAGAATTTTTTTTCTCCTTCTTTCTTCTTTGATTCAAGTCCAGCCAGCATTTTGTTTTCGACAGTCACCTTTTTCTCGTTGATCGTTTATATAACATCTCCCTCTCTCCCTCCACTCACTCCCTACTCTTTCCATTACCACCACGACGACCACCACGACGACCACCACGACACAGCTCGTCTGTCAAAAATATCAAGAGCTATTCTACCAACTCACTGCAAAGAGAGGAACTACCAACCACATTCAAACATCCAAAGAACGAAAAAATGGGTAAGTCACATCTCCACCTCCTCGAAGTCGATCACACTATATTATATTACATTACATTACACTACATTACATCACATCACTAACCACCTCCCTCTCCCAACAGCCTACCAACAACCCTACGGCGCCCCTCCTCCTCCTCAGCAATACTACAACCCCGGCCCCAATTCTCCTCCAGTACCCCCCACCACCCCAGCCGTCCCCCAAGGCTGGCTCCCCCTCTGGGATCCCTCCGGCCAGCGCTGGGCATACCTGAACCTGCAGTCCTCGGTCGTATCCTGGTCTCCTCCTTACTCTCCACCTGCTCAGACTCAGGCTCAAGGTCAACATCAAGGCCAATACCAAGGTCAGTATCAGGGCCAAGGTGCTGGTATGGTGGGACAGGGGTATGGATATGATGCTCCTGCTCAGGGCTACTATCATGATCAGAACCAAGCAGGTGGTGGGAAGAGCGGGAATGGGAAGATGGTGATGGGCGCGGCTGCTGGACTAGCGGCTGGAGCGCTGGGTGGGGCGATGGTTGAGGAGGCTCTTGGTATGTTTTGTGTGTCTTTTTATCTTGAATTTATATTTTTTTTTTTCATCTTCTCCTTATTCTCCTTATTCCATGTTCCCTATTCTATGTTTGTTATGGGCTGGACTGAGCTGGACTGGACTGGACTGGACTTGAAAGGGGTAAAAGCAAATAACTGATGAGGTTTCGTTGCGAGTGATAGATGATGATCGTGATGATGATGGCGGAGGAGGAGGAGGTGGTGGTGATGATGATGATGATGATGGTGGATTTGGGTTTTAGGACGGGAGAGTGAGGTAGCTGAGGAAAGGGGTGTTTTCTTCTTTATGATTTGGAAGGGGAAAAAAGGGAACGGAAGGGAGGGAGGAATGTTTAATGGCTGTGGAATGGTATACGTTGCGTTGCTTCTTTGACAATGCTGAAGATGGTGCGAGGTTATGGAAGGGGCACTTGAGAAGGCGTTTAGAAAAGCTTGCTTATAGTGCTTTCTCTTCTGGAGTTTTGCTGGTATAGGCGGTGGTACATAGCATTCGATGCTTTCTCTATTCTATCTTGGCTTATATATTTGCCCCTCTCGTGATATGAAATATGATGTATGCTTGCAATATATGAGGACCAGCATGTTTTTAAAGGGAGAGATACAGGCGTGAGGATCAATGAATGATGGACAATCTCACCAAGATGTGAGGGGCAATCATCCGCGAGTAGCGTCAACTTCATACGAGAGTAAATTCACACTTGAAAATATCGTCAAGCTGGTACAACTATGGACACATTCTATTTTGTATTTTTGTTTTTTCCTGAGATTCATTTCATTCATTCAAGCTTTTATATATACGCCGTCACCATCTCACACACAGTCATAAAATTGCTGGACATGACAAAAGCCACCTTGGGTAGCCCGCCACTCAGCAGTATTCACAAAGGTATTAGTTCATTCTCAAGACGTGATTCCCGTAAAGTCACCATACCCATCTAACGCATGCGCCACCAAGAAATCATCCAGCTGCTGAGCCACCGCCTCATTATCCATATCCGCAAACGCGATATGGCTGCTGCCCTTCAGCCCAGCATCATCACCCAGCTTGAACACAGTCGCATTACCTCCGTACTGGTTGATCAGCTCCGCGCACTGTCTGCTCTGCGCCAGATAGCCAAAAGTCTCGTTCCGGTGGTCGCCCCAGAGGAATTGGATGTTTAGGCTGGCGAGCTTCTTGAAGTCTTCCTCGGGGACGAAGAAGGGGCCGAAGCCCGGACCGAAGTTGTCTGGGTTGGCGGGCACAACTGTCCCTTCGGGGAATACGTAGCCCATGCTCTCGTAGGTGACCATGCCTGCGATGTTGGTCTCGTTAGCCGTGACGGCCGTCATCAGAGCGCGGAGTCCACCGGCTGAGTTGGTTAGGTAGATGATCTGATCTCCGAGCTTTCCAGAGTCCGCGGCTACAGCAGCAGCCTGGGCATGGAGCAGGACGTTCTCGACGGTGTCGAACTCGGCGTAGCGAGCTGAGGTTGCCTGGGTCCAGGCGTAGTGGTCGTCCTTGGGGAACTGGGTATCGTTCCACCAGTTCATGTAGCTGGGGCCGAAGTTCCAGGCGATGAAGTTGATCTCGTCGACGTAGGAGGGGGTGTAGGGGACGTCGACGCAGGCCCAGTTGGCGCGGCCGACACGAGGTCCGTCCCAGAGATAGACGGGATAGTCGCGGCGGAGCCATATGTCTTTGTAGCCCTCGCCGCCGTCCCAGCGGTTCTGGAAGACCTGCGTGCTGGAGCTGTGCCACATGACGAGACTGGTCTGGCGAGGTGTCCAAGGGATGAAGTATTCCATGTATCCATGGTCACAAGAGAGGTGTTGAGCAGTGTTATTTGGATTTGTGATGACTTGACCACCAATCTCAAAGCCGCCCGAGTTGGCCAGGACGATGGGCTTGGAGGGCCGGGTGGAATTCCTTGCCACCAAGCTTTTGGCACTGGCCGATGCAGCCAGGAGAAGTGTGACTAGAAACATTCTTGACAGGATGGGCTTGACCACTTTTGGAGAAGAAACAACCAGAGGATGACAAGAGAAAGAAAAGAGACAGGAATGAAGGCAAGACCCCACGCTTTTAAGTTATGGCAAAAACGTGGTAAACATGGTAAACGTGGTACATCCAGCCCCGCACCTCCAACAGAACAGGGTACCGGGTCGCGGAGATACCAAGCTGGACGTACAGTACAGTACTGTGCAATAGCCTCGCGGCCCAGGAAAAGTTGGAAATTCTTCGAGCCATTTTCATGGTGCTTTCTCCTGTAGGATGGATGGGATATCTGTAGCTACTGTAGCATATATGCGCTCTTACGGCGCGGATCCTCGCTTCCTGAGCTCTGGAACCCTCCCCCTTCCCTCGTCCTGCTTGGCCGCAACGTGTGCAGCACGCCTCGCGCGGCACAACCCACCAGAACTTGTCAAGCTGTCGACGACTTCTCCCCATCTTCGGTCCCAATGCCCCTTCTTAGGGCTCTATCCGCCCCCCTATGTGCCGCTTGGCTGCCAAGGGTGGGCGGTGCTTGTCGAGCCTGTCAAAGCCTATCGAGCCTGTCTACCGGGCCCCCGGGATCCCATCTTCACCGCCAAGTCGACGCTGCAGAATGCAGAGTCGTATTGGTGGCACTGGCACTGGGAACTGGAACTGGAACTGGAACTGGAACTGGAACTGGAACTGGAACCGGGACTGGCTAATAGTAGCTATTCGCACTTGCGCTGGGCTTGGAGCGTTGATGCTGATGCTGGTGCTGCTGGGGTTGGTGTTTGCCCTAGGTCCCCCATCCCGAGATAACCGCCGCTGAAGAATGGGTCCCTTTGCCTGTGATGAGGCTCCTCTTTCTGCTTCTAGAACGCCTATATCACGCTGGTGATAATTGTTCTGAAACGTAAGAGAGATGAGTTCTTGGAAGGATTTCGACTGCCGGAGATGAACGTGCAGGGTGGACTTTTGCGCGGGCATGGCATCCATGGATGGATTTGGTGGTTGGTCCCGGCCCCGGCTAGAAAACTTAGCGACGGTGCCTCAGCGCCTGAGGCACGAAAGCGGGGTACATGTACTGTACTGTATGCCCTGTACTTGCAGGCTGCAGCTTCTGTAGGGTAGCTGTGCGGTGCGGTGCTGTGCCCTGTGAGAGCAGCATGGTGGACGGAGCTGGCAAGACAAAAGAAGAAAACATGGCTTGCAGTGGGCACAGAGGTATTGAAGAGCTGAAACTACGACTGTGGAGTAATGGCAACATTGAAATCTATTTTTTGCAGCTACTTAGCGAAATCCATGATATGTCATACAAGCCCTGCTTATATTGGGCGGAAAAGGCGGCTGCCAGCTTTTAATCTGCTATCCCGAGGCACAACACCTGGAAGCTGTTGAGTCTATAGAATAATCATGTCTTCACGTCTAGGTCCCGTCCCGATGTATTTAGTCTGCAAAGAAGAAGGTGGTCAGTGACTGTTGCAATCGGCAAGCCCGGGATAAGGAGAGCTCATGGCTACGTAGAGCGGCACAGCTACTCCATGAGGTAGCCGAGTAAAGCACTGTGTGTGTGATGTGATGTGATGTGATGAGGAGATTTCACATACCGGTACGCCAACAAAATCTTCGATAAACTTCAGATACTCCTTGCACTCCTTGGGGAGCTCGTCGAAGCTTTTGATCCCCGTTATAGGCTGGACGTCGTCAGCTTTGTTACTTCTCAATTTCCGACAATACATACCTTTTCCCATCCCTTGAACTCTTTGTATTCGACATCTACTCGTTCCAAGACATCCAGAGCAGCAGGAAACGACTCCAGCTGTTCGCCAGTGACGGGATCTTTATATCCAACTGCAACCTTGATGGTTGGAAATGTATCCAGGATATCTAACTTGGTGATGTTGAGGGCTGAGTAGTAATTGATCGCCGTAGAGTACCTATTAAGCGGGGCCTGGTTAGTATTCTGGAAGTGTGGGTATTTCAGTACGAGAGCAGACATACTTTACTACGACCAGATCCAGCCATCCACAACGTCGTTTCCTCCCAGTGGTCACGCCAAACTCGCGACCAATGTCCTGAAGTTTGGTTCCAATTTCGCCCAGGTCTTCTGTGGGGAAAGGACCGCCCCCAACTCGGGTGGTGTATGCTTTGACTACAGCAATGGTGTCGGTTATCTTGCTTGGGTTGAGCGCAAGCCCACCAATGACCCCCGCAATTCCGGTGCTTGAAGAAGTGACATATGGATAGGTGCCGTAGTCAAGGTCAAGCATGAGAGCGTTGGCTCCTTCAACTAGAATTCCAGTTGATTGTTGAGCGGACTGTACTAGCGGTATCGCGTCCACGACGTAAGGTGCGAGATCCACGCGGTATTTCTATCAAACCAGAGTCAGTCTCAGTCTGATATTTAGGTCTATAATAGCAGTTATACCTTGAATCTCGTCAATTCTTCTTCGACATCGTACTTCAAGAGATCTCCCCATCGCTTGCCAGCTGCCCTGGCCAACTCCCGCACTTTGCCCTCGAATAATGTTTCGTTAAAGATGTCTGAGACGCGAATTCCACTTCTGGAAGCTTTGTTCGAATATGCTGGCCCAATTCCCTATATACTGTTAGCATTGGCCCAATACGCTTGCGAATACGCCAGGAAATTTGAAAGAGCATGGTGGCGGAGTAAGAAAATATCAGACTTCAAAGCGCCTCTCAGCGCGCATATTGTCCAAAATCGATGAGTCTTACCTTCTTTGTCGTGCCAATGCTCTTCCCCCCCAGCTCTACCTCCTCTAATCCATCAACCAGCTGGTGTAGATCAAGAATAACATGACACCTATCCGATATCAAGATCCGCTCCCTCACATTCGGCAGACCTTTCGTCTCAAGATCGATCAATTCTTTGAAGAATGAGGGGACATAGACGACGACGCCAGAACCGATCAGGTTGGTGCAGGCTGGGTTGATGAGACCTGAAGGAAGGAGATGAAAGTCGTAAGTGATGCCATCTGCAACAATGGTATGGCCAGCGTTATGACCACCTGCTGATCTAGCGCAGAATTGGAACTTCTTCGAGAGGATATCGGTCAATTTGCCTTTCCCTTCGTCGCTGATATCTTGTTAGCATGTTCTCAATGACAAAAAACAACATTTTCATGAACCAACAAACTTGGCCCTCGATTTAGCATCGCGCATTCCCAATGTCGCGTCTGTCCCGATGCAGACATTGAAGATGTACGATACTTGGTTAAAGACACAGAAAGATCTTCAGTGAAGCATCAGAGAAAGAAGACTCACCCCCATTGAGCGCCCAAAATCACGGTGATCGTCATGTCCAGTCGAAGTGTTTGAAGACAGCGAACTTCGTCTTGGTCGCGGAGAGAATCGTGGGGTAGTGACCAGTTCAATTTACCCCGCGCTAGGACAGATGTGGCCAACACCACAAGCACGCAAAAATTTTGTCAGAGCTCCGACTGCGGCCTCTCAGGATCTTCCAATTATTTTGCACCTTGACACATTGTATATGAACCTTGATGGGTGGCTATGTGGGTAACATTGTATGGCTTGTTTGAAAATTGTTTATAAAATCCACACTTTCCCCCTCCTTTCCTAGAAATGAGCAGCGGAGTAGAATCCGACGTGCTTGTGTTGAGAGCGTTTACTCTATTTCCTAATTTTTCTCTACTAAATCGTGCTGAATATCTGTATTGCATTGCGTTTTATTCCCTTTTCAAAGAATCTTTTCTTAAATTAAATTTTCAAATTTTGCTATTTCTTTCCTTTATCAAACTAGCTGGGCTTCCAAGTGACACAGATGAGTTGCTCCCTAAATTAGAAGAAACTCATATACGTTTGAATGTGATCTTGGGACATTCAGACTAGGTCAAAACTATGCCTCTGTGAGTTTCAAGCTGTTCTGAATCATCAAATATTGTTCCGTATCCTGTGGAAAGCTGTGGAAGTATGACGGTAGCCAATAGGACAGTTTCCGCGCGCTCTCGCGCGAGACACAAAACTCGATATTGCTCTACGAAGGATGTAAGGGATAACCATGAGGCAATCGACTGGAACATCTTGGGCTATGAAGTAATCATCGTGGGCAGATCATTGTCGCCCTTTGAAGATTTCTGCAGCACAATGCACGATGCCGTGCGCAGAAACATTTGTCCCTGCAAGTGCATGAATCACAGGCGAACAAATTACGGGCCACAGGTAGGTCGAACCAGTAAGGTTGTTTTTGCGCGACTGCCTGACAAGGCACCATCAGACTCCCGGGTTGTGATTCGACGGTCGGTCGCCCGTATCTGAGGGGTATTTCCCGTTCCTAGGTCAATTGATGCGCGAGGTTGGCGGGGATCGAGCGAAAGAGGCTCTAAAGAAGCTGAGTATCTTCAAACTTATTAAGTGCTCCGCCGTTTCCACAAATCCTAGCATTCATGTACCCGTTTTTATGTCTCTTTCATGGCTCCAACTCGAGAGGGAAGGCGCGTTGGACGACCAAGAAATGCCTGGAATCCGTCCCGGAGACGGAAGCTGGTCCGTCTATATACTCTGACGAAGCTAAGTATAGATGAAATTGGCCATCTTCTTAAAGATTCCTCATTTACTCCAAGGTAGCAATTCCATTAGTTTGCGGATAACATCTTGACTAAATGCACTCAGCCGTCGAGATATTCAAAGCCAGCTCCACAGTCTATTTACTCGAGACTATGGCAAAGAATACCACAAATTCCGCCCTCGCGATAAGAGCAATATGAAACTACGATTCGATCATCTTCGTCGCTGTAGGAGTGGTAGGATCTCTAAAAATCGTGAGAATTCTTGTCTAGATCGAGCTACGATAGAGCGACGAAGGGAAACCGCATCTCAGCTTCTAGATAGTGCTCAAGCGCCACAAGGGGCATTCCGAGTTTATACAAATCTAGACCCGACATATAAAATCAGTAGCACTTTCAAACTCTCCAATTCTGCTCTGGAAACACCTACCCTACTGATGCTGGATGGCTCAACTCTTCAGCATCACCCTGGTGGTTTACTAGCTCATAAGGCCCAATCTACCAGTATAGTTGTACAAACTGCTGTACATTGCCACCAGTCATCTGGCAAAGCAGAGGCGGGCGCTTCCTTACCAGTACGGCGTCAAGGGGCATCTCTTGACACTAGCTCTCTCAGCTTCAAAAATCGCCCTACCACGACGTGCAGCCTCAAAAATTTACACGAGCGAATTAGCGGAAGGCATTCAGATAGTTATTTACAACATATTCACTCCGTTCTCCACTATTCATTAAGTAGTTCTTGGAGATCAAGCTTGCTTTCATTTTCAAGTATGGTATCATGGGAAAATAAAAGCTCTTCTCAAAACCAAAGAAGCAACTCCTCAATTCCGGAGCCTATACAGGAACAGCTGTGTTCGCCACAAGATGGTGTTTCAGCATTGCGGAGCAGGCAATGCAACGATCCAGAGCCTGACGCTAACAATGAAAAGGCGCGACCACGTCAGATACCCAAAGCACAAGAACAGTCGTACTTTGACGCTCATCGTCACATCACTTCGGCTTTTCCGCGTCCCTGCTGCTTTGCCGACTCTGAAACTCGATGTGACGCCTGTGGCTTTTCGCGATGGCACCGACAAATCATCCAGCGGTGCCTGAAGGGATGGAATCAGTCTCAATTTGATCACATTTTTGATCGGCATAACAATCCGATGTTCGATGAGGACTTAGACTTCTATGGAAATTCGCAACTTCATTGCCTTGCCGAGGCAATATTGCCGCAAGACCTATGGGTTGTCCAATCCTTAATTAGTTCCGAGATCAATTTACAACGCAGGAACACTAATGGAAGTACGTTCCTACATTTGCTGTGTTGTCGTGGCCTGAGCACCAATCAGTCTATAAGCCAATATATTAGCATCGTCAAAAAACTAGACACACTTGGCTTTGATTTTTCAATTTGTGATTATTGGGGTCGCAACATCATTCATCGTATCACGCAAGGTCCGGAAAGCCTTATCTTCAGAACCTCCGAGCTGCAGTTAATGTTCTCCATCACAAAGCTTGATCCTAGAGCACCTGATAGCTCAGGATATACTGTGGCTTCTTATATGTCGACAGGTTCATCAGACGCTGAATTGTCTTGGCGTCAGATGAACGAAGAAAGTGAGTCGATACGTATACAATATATTGCAGAACTAGAGCGAGGCGATTTGGAGAAGGAAGACTACCAGCACAAGGTCACTCGCTGGCTCTCTGAATTGCTTGCATCCGGCCACTTGAACAGATTGGACAGCGATGGAAACACTCCTCTGATTGCAATTTTAAGGGTATGGAAGGACTGGAAACGTCAGATGTCATCTTTCTTCGAAGCAATTGTCATGAAGATGATAGAGCGCGGAACGGAGATAGAAATGCGAGATCGAGATGGAGCCACTGCGCTTGCAGTGGCGGCTGTTCGAGGCTTGAGACCTGCCGTAGCTATGCTCCTAGAAGCGAGGGCGAATGTCTATGTTCGCGACCGTTGGGGCGTAGGTATTCTGGGAAGACTCAGCGATCTTATGACCGAAGCGGAGGAAACAGAATCCGATGCATCGTCTACCCGACTACTAAGCAATTTCAATTCGTTAGTTGATGCCGGTGCGAAGTTGTGGCCTACTGGGTCAGATGAATGGCAGCTACGATTATCAGCAGATGTAGCACTTCCAGAGCGTTCCGAAAGTGAGGGAGGATATGAATCAAGAGTAGTATGTTCACAATTGTAATTCGCCTGCCTACCAACTCAGAATGTGGAAAGACAATGACACTGAAACTTCGCAGGTATGAGATAGAGCAAACGATCTTCTAAAGCACAGATGGTGCTTAGAAATTGGTTATGAAACCTTTGACAAAGTGAACTCGGACTTTGTTGTCACACCCTACTGAGTCATCCTTATGAATCCGGCGCAACTGCAAGGTACATTTTGTTCTGATTTGAAAAGCTGAGGAATTCCTCCGGATCTGTGATATGGAAAGAGCATCTTCGATACTGCTTGATTACATTATGCCAAGAGAGACAAGCGGAGAATATAAATTGGCAGAAACAGTGGGTGCTTAAAGCATCTCCTGGCATCTTCAATGAATTTTGGTATTAAGTGAGCAATACATTATTATCTACCTTGCTACTGAGCGCGTCTAGGGATAAGGTAACTCAACGAATCTCTCTAAAGCGTAGAGACAACTCTAGATCGTCCCACCTGCCTTTCCGTAAGAGATCCAACTTCCTCAATTCTGCCAGCCATCTCGTGCAATCTTGCTTCTCGTCCGAATTAAGTTGTCGCTCTTCCATCTGTGCTAGGGACATAGTATACTCAATAAGCGCATTATAGATCCACTTGTTATCTTCTGCACCGTCCAGCATATCTGTGAGCTCTGCTAACTGTCGTGTCACAAACTCCACACGCTGTCCGTCACTGAAATTCGGTGTGATCGTAGCGTGGCCGACATGTTCAGTCAATGTTGTCATGAGGAATTGGTAGTAGAACCATGCCGACTGTGCATAGGGATATGAGTCGGTGTACATGGCGGAGATAATCATATCAAATTCTGGTGATGGGTGAGCACGTGTCAGGCAATCTCTAAATGCATGCGTACCTTCTTCCAAAAAACGTTCCCTCGCATCGTCATTAGCCCCTCGCTCATCCAAAAGTTTTGGTATCAACTTGCTTCGTCGATGTAACGCCGAGAAATTTGAAAGTCCCTTGGGACTATGTATAATTTTCGTGGTGTATCCGAACTCCGACTCAGTCATGCTTTCGCCATGTAGTGCAGTACTTTCTAACTCTGAGACGACTTTTCTTCTGTAGCCCCAGCCGTGAAAGTTGCGAGAATCTCTGACCAACATCTTTCCCACCAGCTTCAGCTCACCTAGCCATAATTGTCTCGCAAAATTAGCATCTAGACGCTCGTTGGCTTGCTTGAGAAGCCATAGCCGGTAATTCCATATCCAGTAGCATTTAGGATACGCTATCATTATTGGGAAAAGCCATTCCAAGTCTGACGCTATCAAATCAAGTGTTGTACCATTCTTCCCATGATTCGGGGAGGCGGGGTTGTCCTGTGTTGTAGTCGCTGCCGCTGCCGCTGAGGTATTGGAGGCAGATGAGGATGATTCTTCGCCAGAGGCCGTTGTAGTGGTTGTCGTAGAAGAACTCGACAACGCCTTCGAGGGCAATGATAAATCCGGTGATTTGGAGAACAAGCCATGTATTAGCAAGCGTCTGCGGACGTTCCATATTGTGTAGTATTCGGGGTTCTTTTTGAGGAGCTTGGAGGTGAGGTGCAGAACTTCGACGGTGTATTGACGCTCTGCAATCTTCAAGATCTTAGCTTACACCTTGATACTGTAGTCTCCATACTGACTTTTGTCTTGATCAGATCCTCCAAATCCCTGTATTCGTGAATCTGGCGCTGCTCTTCCTTGATGTCTTCCTCTGTTCTTTTCGTCGTAGAAGCGGGACGCTGAAGACCATGCTGCTCTAAACATCAGCTTGGCTCAGCAAACATGAAGTTAAAATTCGCACGCTCGCCATTTCAAAGACCCTGGATCCCTAATGGGCCGTGTAGAGGCTGGGGAGAATGCGTTGATGGTTACCGGATGTCTGGAAAGCACGAGTCAGCTTGAGCCTAAGCGAGCATCTGGCGGAGTCAGTCTCTTCTAAGCCATCATCATCTCTCTTTCTCCCCTCCTCTCCTTCACCTCTTCAACGTCGATATGAAGAAGTACTAACCGCGTCAAATATAGCTATTCTCCGACAGGGCCGTCCTGGTAGCATTGTTACTGGAATGTATCATATTGTGGCCGATCTAGGGAGCTCAACAGTCGCCTTTTAAGTTGACGTCCGTCACCTGGCTGGACCGCAACCAGGCAGCCAAGGATACCTCTTCGAGATCAACCAATTGCCACATAGGACTATCTCAATCCTTTCCATCTCTTTTTCCCTGCTCGTCTATCGTCTCCTGCCACCGAGAGAGAAGAGTCGATAGCCTACATTTCATTCATTGGCTATCGTCAGCCTCCTCGAATCAGTCGTTCTTTTTTCAATCTTCTAGCCAAGAGACATCATCGAAATTCCACGGGCTCAGTCATGAGCCTTTGCGGATACCAATTCAGCCCTGTTAGTAACTGCAATGGCTCGGCCACATCTTTCCGTCCAGCCTTAGTCTCAGACTTCCTCTCATTGCCGAGAAAGATACGACCAGGAATCACGAGTAATGATTATGAGCTACCATATACTCCTCACGTTACGTGCACTAACTTATTTCGAGGGTCCTCCACTTTTGATACTGACTATGAGCTGGGTGCCGGTTCTCGATACAATTATGATGGAACATCGGACCAAAAGAAGCATACCATAACATCAGCGACTCTTCCTCGAGCCAGAGTTCCATCGTTCTTCCGTCAACGTCCGTCTTTACATACCGTCGATTCTAGCTCAACGCAGAAATCTAGTAGCTCTTTGAGTTCCCCCGATCGATTTGTGCTCTGCAGAAGACCAACTCTGGACTCTGTGGTGGATAGCTTCCGCGTCAATAAAGACCCTGGTACTCTTTCTCCCGAGGAGCGGCTTCTCAGAAACAAGGAAGCGTCTCCGGATGCTTTCAACTCTCGGAGACTCTTGACTTCACCCACTCAACGCATCAGACCCACCCTTCCATTGCCTCAACGCAATTTCTCTGGAACCCGAAGTATAGGTAGAAGTGGGGGTATGCACTATCGCCTCCAAATACAACCAATAGAGACTGAGTCAGTTTTAGGAGCAAGTGTGCTTACCTTCCACCGAGAACCTGCTTCTAACAGTGGAGAGCGACAAGTGAGTTCAATCGCTTCCGCCGTGAACTAGAAGCTCCCAAGTATTCACATCATTGTTTCATGACTCTTTATCCATAGTCTCAAGCATCATTAGACTTCGATCAACGTCCATCGCTTATGACATATCTTCTGCGTATACTGATTGATTCAGGTGAGCATTGGTACTATATGGACCGTTGGCGGACTCGCTCCATTAGGCACAGGAGTATCTAATGGAAGGGGTGGACTTCTTGGAAGCGGAACGAATGCTCCCCTATATACCACACCGTTCTCGGCGGTCAGATCTAGGGCTCAGCTTGAGATAGAGAGACACGAAGACCGTCTAGCAGAAGCGCTAGAGATTGATAGATCAGCCAGGGTTCTTGAATTTCGTGACGCGTCCATATCGCCCACTCGCCCAACCACGGAGGACCACAAGAGTCTTGAAACTGGTCAAAAGACTATCTGGAATGGAACTGAATGGGTTGTGACGAATCTAGACCAAAGTATGTGCTATACTATCCATATCTTTCCAATATTACTGACTTATTTCATCAGAGACACCGATCACACAGGAGCCTCGAAGTCTCCCTCTGGCGCCATTCAAGTAAGCTCCCTTGTAAAACAAATAAATTTCATATCACTAATAGCTATAGGGTTCTTGATGCTCCAAACCTCCGAGACGATTTTTATTGTTCAGTCCTCGCCTACTCAGCCACATGTCACACGCTGGCAGTTGGTCTTGGCGCGTTGCTCTATGCCTGGTCCGAGACGCAAGGAGTCCATCTTCTCAATAATGGATCTCCAAACGGGTCGTGGCTCACTACTCTTGCATTTTCATCTACAGCTGGGGCCAAATGCATTCTTGCTATCGGCAAATCTGATGGTTCTCTGAATCTAATGTCACTCTATGATAGCATGATTCCGCGCTTCGAGGTTCAGCAAGCTTGTCCAATTGCCTGCGTCACTTGGAGACCCGCTACGACAATGCGGCCATCTAAATGTCCAATCACTCCTAGTACGTTGGTCATGACCGAAGACTTACTTGTCGGTGACGAGCTTGGTGTGGTATATTACTATTCTATCGAGTGGCCTGAAGCTTGGGAAGTCACTCGTAACGGATGGTCTGGATCCATGACTCTACTTGCTCGAATCATGGTTCATACACAGCAGATATGTGGTCTATCCTTCAACTCTGATGGTAATATGTTCGGCACTGGTGGAAACGACAACCTCTGTTGCTTGTTCCACACTCGAAGCGTTTTGGAAAGCACACAAGATTATGGCGAGAATACCGAAGATTTTATCGGAGCTGATGGTATCCGCCGAATCCACTCTGGTGCACAAGGTGCGGTGAAGGAGATCCGTGCAGGCGCTGAGAAGCATCGATGGCTCCATGGAGCCGCCGTCAAAGCAATCGCCTTCTGCCCTTGGCGCGAAGGCCTCGTCGCTACTGGAGGCGGGAGTAACGACAGATGTATCCACTTCTTTCACACATCCTCTGGAGCATGTCTTGCTACAATTAGTGTAGCTGCACAAGTCACGTCACTAATCTGGTCTACCACTCGCCGAGAAATTGTGGCAACCTTCGGCTACGCACAACCCGAGCATCCTTACCGGATTGCAATCTTCTCCTGGCCTGATTGTAGACAAGTCGCAGCTATCCCTTAGGAAGGAGAGCATCGTGCTTTGTACGCTATTTCGTACCCAGGTGGTCCGAATGAGAGCCAGACGAGTCGCGAGGGTGGACGAAGTCTAACTCGGACCGCTAAAGAGGGCTGCATTGTTGTTGCTTGCAGCGACGAGAGTGTCAAATTTCACGAGGTATGGACTGCAAGTCAGAAGACTACCGTGGGTGGTGAGGGTTTGCTTGGTGGGAGTGATATCCTCGAGGCGCTTGAAGGTATTGATAAAGAGGGGGAAGTCATCCGGTGAATATGATGTCCGCAAGACTGATATCAGGTAAACTCCATTGGTGGATTGAGGACTAGACTGATTCACATTCAATACGAAGTATTATTCCTCGAACTTGATGATCACTTTTCCAAGGAGAAGTTACTGGCTCTATCTGGCTTCCACTCCCGCACTTCAAACCTGTCAATGGTGTTGCAGTTTCCAGGTGGCTGTCAGCAGGCAATGATTACAAGAAGACATCATAGATTGTCAATTGCAATTTGAACACACCGTAAACATACTTCACACACTTTAAGAAGGGAGCTGTGATCGAACGACGCAATGGTCGAGATTCATCTCATCTTATCTGTGTATCTCTTATCTCTAACCCTAAGCCAAGTGTCCAGAGAATCGCGACATGCAACAAAGAGCGTCTGCATTGCTTTTTTAGGAAACACACGTGATGATGAGTTGTCATCTAATTGAGATTGAGGGTATCTTCATCCAGCAAGTGCGTACTAGAGCCGAAACTCGAAGCGCAAATTGTGGCTTGCCGTCACTAATATCTACCGAGGAGAGCATATGTTATAGATGCTATGTTCATTCCTACAAGTGACCCGCCATATAACACACATTCTATCACCGAATCAAAAGTCCGTCACCCGCCCATTATAACTCCAGTCGCCCCTCTCCCCCGTACTCCCCCACCTCAGTGGCTCATTCTTCGGCCCACCAACCTCTCCCGTCTTCGGATTCACATCACCCTCGAACTCAGGCTTTGCTCCCCTCCTAATATCAGGATGTAATTCTTCCCCCTTCCCGCTCGCTTCTACCCTCGCATTTATTTGCTCTTCTGTTGATGAAGATGATGAAGATGCTGGGGATTGGTTGATTTGTGGTTTTGGCCGTGTGGATTGAGATGCAGCAGAGACTGGAGAGGAAGGTTTTGGGGTAGAGAATGCGCCAGTCGAGGACCGTTGGAGGCGCTCGAACTCTTCTTGCTCTTTCGGCGGGAGGCGTGGAGGGGAGGGGCCGGTTGCAAAGGCAGGGCGGAGGGAGGAATTGGTAAAGAAGCGGCGGGAAGGAAGAAGGAATCTAGGTGGTAAAAGACGCGACATTTTGAACCAGATGTATATGAACCTCTCAAGAGCCTTTTTCTTGGAGCTTAATATGTATGAAAGAGCAACGTTTTGGTGGCGCGCCATATCTAGGGCATGTCGATTATATAATCGACGGAGAAACAATCTTCCAGGACGGTGGGCCCGATTTCGGTAGGAGGGGCAATATTTTAGATCAGAACAAAAATAGGTTGAGTCATTTTATATATCCTTCGGTGTTTCCGCTTTCTCTCCATTGAGTCTTCAAATTACAATTCGAAGTTTCAAATCATGGAAGGACTCAAGAGAACATTCGCTCAATGCAAGAAAGAGTCGAGAGTATGTGGTTTCCCTAGTAATTGCCCCTCAATTGCTGTTCAATGCTGACGATCGTTATCAACAGCCTGCTCTTGTGACCTATGTCACGGCTGGTTTCCCCACACCAGAAGAGACAATAGACATTCTTCTGGGTATGGAAGCTGGAGGTGCAGGTATATAACTCAATTGTAGAATAATTAGACGCCTACTGATTGTTGTACAGATGTCATTGAACTCGGTTTGCCTTTCACGGACCCAATTGCAGACGGCCCTACAATTCAAAAGTCGAATACGGTAGGTCTCTTGCCAATGGACCAAAGCAAATGATTCTAATACAATTTGGGTAGATTGCTCTCAAAAATGGCGTCACGGTTGAGTCAACACTTCAGGTTGTACGAGATGCACGGAAGAAGGGATTAAGAGCCCCGGTGCTCTTTATGGGATATTACAACCCCATGTTGAGTTATGGCGAGGAGAGACTTTTGAAAGACTGTCGGGAAGCAGGCGTCAATGGCTTTATTGTCGTTGATCTCCCACCTGAGGAAGCTGTGGCTTTCAGGAATTTCTGCGCAAAGGGAGGGTGAGTCACAATTTCGAAAAGCGGTGGAATTGATCCTAATCAGAGTGTTGCAGATTATCTTACGTCCCTCTTATTGCTCCGGCTACCTCTGAGACTCGAATGAAGCTTCTCTGCAAGCTCGCCGACTCCTTCATATATGTCGTCTCGAGGATGGGTGTCACCGGCGCTACGGGGTCGATGAACACAAAATTACCAGATCTCTTACGTCGGGTCAAGGAATATTCAGGCAACGTTCCCGCTGCTGTTGGTTTTGGTGTCAGCACACGAGATCATTTCTTGAGCGTTGCTAAGATTGCAGATGGTGTGGTTATTGGAAGTCAGATCGTTACTACCTTGACGGAGGCACCTGCTGGCCAAGGCGCGAAGGCTGTAGAGGAATACTGTGCTCAAGTATGTGGTCGAAGGAATGTCCCCAATGGAGGCCTGACCCGCGAGGTCGGTATTATCGAGACAATGCATGAGGCACACGAGCCTACAGGCGTTCAAGTGGATGGCGTTATCCGCGAAAACGGAGACGGACCTGGCCTTGCGGACCAAATCGAAGCACTTAATACAAATGGGGCAGCAAAACCAGATGCTGTGCCTGGTAGATTTAGCGAATTCGGTGGACAGTATGTTCCAGAATCGCTGATGGACTGTTTGTCAGAACTAGAAGAAGGTTTCAATAAGATAAAAGACGACCCTGCATTCTGGGAAGAGTATAGATCATATTATCCCTGGATGGGGCGACCTGGTCAATTACATATGGCCGAGAGACTTACTGAACTTGCTGGAGGAGCCAACATCTGGTTAAAGAGAGAGGACCTGAATCACACTGGAAGTCACAAGATCAACAATGCATTGGGTCAAATACTACTTGCACGAAGATTAGGAAAGACCGAGATCATTGCTGAGACCGGCGCTGGTCAACATGGGGTAGCAACTGCAACAGTCTGTGCAAAATTCGGCATGAAATGCACAATCTATATGGGAGCCGTTCGTATCCCCTTCCCCTTCCATTTTTCGTAGCTGATAATCCTCCAGGAAGATGTAAGAAGACAAGCCCTGAACGTCTTCCGCATCAAGCTCCTGGGTGCACAAGTTATCGCTGTGGAAGCCGGCTCGCGAACCCTTCGCGACGCTGTCAACGAAGCTATGCGCGCCTGGGTCGTCAAGCTTGACACAACCCACTACATCATCGGCTCCGCTATTGGGCCTCACCCATTCCCTACCATCGTTCGCACGTTCCAATCTGTCATTGGAAACGAGACGCGGGCTCAAATGCTTGAGAAGCGGGGGAAGCTACCTGACGCAGTTGTTGCCTGTGTAGGCGGCGGCAGCAATGCAGTCGGGATGTTCTATCCCTTTTCTAAAGATCCCAGCGTCAAATTGCTCGGTGTTGAAGCAGGAGGTGATGGTCTAGATACTGAGCGCCATAGTGCAACGCTTTCGGGCGGCTCCAAGGGTGTTCTTCATGGAGTTCGAACTTACGTCTTACAAGATAAACATGGCCAAATCTCAGACACGCACTCCGTCTCAGCAGGTCTCGATTATCCCGGTGTTGGCCCTGAGTTGTCATCCTGGAAAGACAACGAACGCGCTAAGTTCATCGCTGCCACCGATGCTGAAGCCTTTAAGGGATTCAGACTTATCAGTGAGCTTGAGGGCATCATTCCGGCGCTAGAGACGGCGCATGCGGTGTACGCATCGATTGAGTTGGCGAAGACGATGAAGAAAGGAGAAGACATAGTGATATGTCTGAGCGGGAGGGGTGATAAGGATGTACAGAGTGTAGCCGATGAGCTGCCGAAGTTGGGGCCGAAGATTGGGTGGGATCTGAGATTTTAATTGTAAATAAGTGGCAGGGCAGATTTCTCGTGTTATGGCCTGTAGAAAAGACAGCTATGTCGATTAAATGGATGGCGTTATAGCAGGTTGCTCGTTCCTGTAGTTCATCTCTTAAGATTAGTTCACGAAGCGCTATCGCAGTCCAAACAGAAGTCAACATATCGATTCGTCGATTGTGATTAAGCTTTTGACTGTCACCTCGCAAGCTCGAGAAACTTGGAAAGTGAGCCTCTGCCGAGGTTCGGTACATGATTCCCATGTCCATTGTCTCAATCCTGAAAGCTATTCGCCGTCCATTAAGATTTGGTAGTAATGCAACGATAGGCCGTCACCAACGTCCACAAGCCAGAAAGCTTCATTCAGTTAAGCATTTACGTATGACGCGGCCGAAGTCAAGTCTTATCTTGGCGCATCAGGGCGCAACGGGTAATTCCAGCCCTGATTCCGGGGTACACTTGCATGACAAGGATTGGAACTTCCCCTTGTGAGCCACAACCTTCGTGAATTCGGCTCCACCTGGGCTTATCTGAACAAAGTCCCCGCTCGAAAGATCCTCCGGCAGACACGCTCGTGCCGGCCTAGAACGGCAGCTGTTTTATAGATCATCATCCTACATTCCTCTTTTGTATTCTTCGCCGATATGTCGACATGTATGAGTCCTTGGACAGCAATGGGAATAGGAGGGGAAAAGGTGGCGGGGCTGATATAGAAAAATATATCTTTTGATGTGCTGCTGCTTTCTTAAACTGTTAGTTGTTCCATCTCCTGTAGACCAAGTTCTCTGGGACTGAAATAATACGTTATTGCTTCAATATGTTGTTTTCTACCCTCCTCATAGCTGCCGGTTTCTTCACGAGCGTAACCCAAGCAAGATACGCCAAGAGATCAGATGGACTTACAATTTCAAGTTACAAACCAGTTCCTCGCCAGGCACCTAGTGAGGTCGTGATTACCGATATTGTATTGCCTCTGAAGAAGATACCAACAAAGGGCGCGTCTGCAGCACGTCGTTCTATTCTCAGCCAGGCAGCAACTTTCCCAAATGGCAGTACTACCGGTATCATTGCTCTTGAGATTGGGGAAGAGTTCGCAACGGAGGTGACATTTGGCACCGAAACTTTTGAACTGATCATTGATACGGGGTCAAGCGATACATGGGTCGTCGAGACTGGCTTCACTTGTGTCAACCTCACGACTGGCAAGGACACCACTGAAGCGGATTGTGATTTTGGCCCATATTATACCAAGTCAAGTACCTTCAAGGCTATTTCAGGCGAAACCTTTAGTATCGAGTATGGCGATGGCGAATACCTGGAAGGCACATTCGGCACCGAGGAAGTTACTGTCGCTGGCATCACAGTTGATCAGCAAGTTGCTGTAGTCACCGAAGCAGCATGGGAAGGAGATGGAACTACATCTGGTCTCATGGGTCTCGCTTATCCCGCTCTGTAGGTACTGTAACTGTTATGAGCGAAATGAGATCAATTAACATCCTCTTAGCACATCTGCGTATAAGGGCAGCACCCAAGTAGTGTACAACCCGCTCTTCACAACCATGTACAAAGATGGCCTCATCGCCAACGATTACTTCTCTCTGATAATCGAACGCGATCCCTCCGGACCAGCTGGCTACCTCGCGTTCGGCGGCGTGCCTGACATAGCTTTTACGCAGAACTTCACTTCTACGCCAATCATCGTCACTAACATCGAGGGTTATCCAGACAGCTATGACTTCTACACCATTAATATCGTCAACATCCAGCTCAACGGCGCCGCAGTCTCAAAGTCAGGTGGCAGCGCTGTCGAGTATATTATCGACTCCGGCACCACGTTGAACTACGTGCCTACCTCGGTCTCTGAAGCAATCAATAAAGCATTCTCTCCCGCTGCTACTTATGACTCGGATGAAGGTGCATACTTTGTTTCTTGCAGTGCCAAGGCTCCTAACGTCAGCATCGATATTGCCGGGACACTGTTCCCCATAAACCCCGTGGATATGATCTTGGATGTTGGGGATGGAACTTGCATTACTGGATTCACAGACGGAGGAACCAGTGATACGGAGGATATCTTTATTTTGGGTGACGTATTCCAGAAGAACGTGGTTAGTCTGTTTGATGTGGGAGCAACAAGCATGCAGTTTGCTGGAAGGGAGTACTATGCTAGTGATTAGTTGTATTTCTTTCTGTCGAAATCGGACTACTTGAGGAGATTTATGTATATACGTGGACTAAAAGATAATTAAAAGCAATATTTAATATCTAATTTCAGAGCGCCTTTTGGTGACTTTAACGACTGAGATCTGATTTGGGCTGAAATCAGTCAGAAGTGCAGACTAAAGTTGGGCAACACATTAGTTGTGCTAAGGAAGATGCGAAAACGTGGCGATTTGAAGAGTGCAAACAAGAGAAAGATCAAGGAGTTGTATGTGGATAAGAGTGCAGCGTAACTAGGAGCAGGGCTAGTTGTAAGCATTTCCCTACATTTGCACTTCTATCAGAGGCGAGTTTTCAAACTGCTTCCGCACTTCACGCCAAACTGACCCACATCTATTGCCATTACTGGCTTGCGCATCTTGACAAGGCTGGAAGTTGCACTTTTGTCAAAGGCACGGGTGGAACAGTTGGTGGCGTATCCTGCTCCTGCTGCATATGAAGTCGACAGGGGGTGTTAGCGAGCCATTCATAGGGGGTGACAGAAGTGCAAATTGGACTATGTGCTGCAGCCTCATTTCTAAAAGAACCATGTATACAAAATTTATTCTGCTTGTTAGATTTTCTTCCCTTCTTCATTATCTTTAAATGAAGGTTCTGCCCATCAGACTGTCGGGTACACTGTTACATGACTTTACCACCACGACCGCGACTGCGAAAGACCAAATGCCCACTATGAATTCTAGAAAGCACGATGGGATTTTCGAATTATTTACTATGAAAGGATCTGTTCTTGCACGAAACGACAAAAAGTGGGAAGCCCTCAAAGATGATATCTATAGAATATATATCACGGAGGCCCAGACCCTTCCAGTGACAATGGCCGAAATTGAGAAGCTTCACGGATTCAAGGCATCGTAAGCCTTTCCCCTAGCCCTCAAAATCTGTTCTCAATACTGATTGGTTATAGCGAACGCAAATGGAAAGTTAAATTCAAGGAGTGGAAGTTCTTCAAGAAATTGACAGAGGAGGATATGAAAATTGTCGTGGCAAAGGTGAATAAGCGATCTAGTGAAGGCAAAACGACAGTTGTGAGGCACACTGGAGTTGAGATCAGTGCGGAGAGAATGCAAAATTTCAAGAGAAGAAAGACTGTGAAATATTCTGATGCCGCAACACCTTGTGCTCGTATGTTATCTCTCCCTTCCCCACACAGGACATTTCAATCGCCAGACTTGAACTTATTTCACTGCGCAGAGACACCACATGCGGTCGAATATAGCAGCCCGAAGCTGGATAATATATCATTTTTTAACTCTGCGTATTTTAACTCTGCGCCAGACCTTGAACAGGACTTCAGCGTAGTCCGTCGTGGAAGCGGTGGCGTCGATGTACGTGTGAGGGTTGGAAACCTGATACCGTCCATAGGAGAAGAGACAAAGACGTCACCCTCTTTTGGGCAGCCTATCGCATCTGCTCATGCACAGTACCTGGCTCCTGCTTGGGTCAATCACCAGATTACACCAAGCACAGATATCACTGCGGATACATTATTTGAAGTCGAGAAAGGTCGTCAACTTCAGGAAATCCGGGGAATTTCCAACATTTTCTGGGGATCTGGGCCACCCGAAACACCTGCAGATCGGGTTGTGTCGCAGGTGCCAGAGTTAGGAGAACATTTCTATGCCGACGACTCGCTTTCAGCTTATGGACTAGGAAACGCTGTCTCTCTTGAACGGGACTCTGGGGAACCGACGAGCTCACTTGCATCCACGGACGATGCCATTATGACAGACCCGATAATAGCTTCGACAGCAGATACGATGGATGGTGACTGTCGCACCACCTTTGACTGGGCCCTACCAGATTTCTCGCCTTTGCAAGACCTTTTTGGATATGATCTCTCTAATATTGTGGAATCTCTAGAGTCCCTATCGTTGCAAAGGCGCTTTGATGTGGCTACAACGTTGTTTTCTAACGTGGTGGGACATTTTGGAGAACAGGACAAGCGTACGAGGATTGCTTGCCAGCGGATTCTTGGCGCATTAGATCACCTAACTGGCCGGCATACACAAGCTCTGGAGCGACATTTATTGGCACTAGTCGAAGAGTTACAGGACAATCTCGCTTCCATGCTATCTCCGACGACGTTGATGGATATTCAAAACTCAGTGCAACAAAATTTTACTCAGTGTGAAAATCAGGCAGAATCATATGTGCTTTGGGGGGAGCCTTTAATCTTTGACCTGCCGCTCCCTAATCTCCGTCAGATTCTAGACGATATGACCAAGCTAAATAAAGGGCCTCGCAAGGTCATCAATTGGCCATTCTCACCTCTGCTCCTCAAGTCCATCGATTTAGCATGTTGTTGCTGGTTTACCTTCGGTATGAGCGCACCGGTGGAAGCACTCCTCCGCGAGGGTATAACCAGCATACAGTCATTCGAGAAGTTCACCAAATATCAAACCACCACTCTCTGTACTCACTATCTGCCGCATCTTATGAAGAGGCGAGATCTGTGCCAAGTGTTTAGGTACCTACTACTTTCATTAGAGGTACTTCCAAAAGATAAATCCAATGGGAGCTGGAATCAGGTGAGAAGTCGCGAACGAAACAGTTTACGAGCTCTATCATACATCCTCTTGGAGCTACGGAAAACCCAATGGGACGAAGCTTTTGGAACAGATAGAGACCTCGAGTCTCGTGCAACGATGGAAATGCAAGTCAAGGTTCTCAACATACACAATCTACCTCTTCTTTCGCCCGAACCAGGCAGATTAGACTTTCAAGAAGTGCTCTTTGAATTGCACTATGCCATGCACATTCTGGTTGACGATACCAGAACTGTCCACACAGATAGCACCGTCCACACATCAAGCACCAAAGGCTCCGTCCTCGGAGTAACATTATCAATGAGTGAGTACGCAGGCTACAACGTCGCTGAGATGATGGGTCGATACAAAGGATAGAGTCCACTTAATTCTCATTCCTCCAAGCTACAATTTCCAGCAGACTTTGAAAGGTACACATGTTCTGGAAGGATACATTCGCAGACTACATGACTCTTCACTTTTTTGTCATAAAAAAAAGTATTCAAGCTTCAAAAAGATTCACGCATACGCAAATTGAAGACTCAAAGTTTTAGCATGACTTTTCTCACTAGCAAATATATCAATATCCAAAAATAGCAATTGGTAGATTCATCTCGATATATATACAGAGAGAGAGAGGGGGGGGGAGCGAGCGAGCGAGCGAGAATTACAAAGGGCCTCTATTTCAACATATACTTGTTTTATGGACTCTTCCCTCTCCCCCACCCCAAAAGATCCAGAACAGCGAGATCAACCATCTCATCCCACGCATAAACCCTCTTTCAAGCATCAAGCTCGCTAGACAATACAACATAGCGCATGAAAAAAACCAAAGACGAAATTTTAAAAAAGATGGGTGGAAAGGAAGAGTGTGAAGGATATGAAGAGTAGATAGATATTCATATATATACTATAATTCCCTAAGCCCCTCAGCCCCTCCAAAGAAACGCCCGCTCCGCACGCTCGCTAGCCAGCTATGCCCACATCTTTACAAAAAACAGGAACATTCCGAAAAAAGTAGCATCCCGAAGTTCAGCGGTAGACTGACTAAATGCCTAGAATACAAACAGGGGTTGTTGTACAACTCAACTCGCAGCATCCTCGCCACTTTCCCTCTTGACTTGCAGCTCACCATCCACGACACCGACCGTTTCTCTGACTGTGCTATCTTTCCTGCGCTGCTCGTCTCCTCCCTGAAGCTGGATCTCAGTACCCCTCGCGCCTTCCGCCTTCCCTGTACCATCCGCAGAATTAAAGCCAGGATTAGAATTACTATTCTCCACCATCCTCTGCACCACCTTCTCCACCACCTCTTTGGCCTCTCGACCACTGTCCACTTTCCCATCCCCGTCCTTATCCGCAACATCCAAGCTCGGCAAGCTAGCTGCAGCCTCAGCAAGCGCCTCGACGCTCCGCTCCTTACTCTTACTCTTCTTATTATTCTCCCCCGCTTTCTCCGACTTCTTGAGCCAGCTTCCCATCCCAAGATTCTTAATCTCCCCTTTGCCGTTGACCCTCACCTGCCTCTCCGGCGGCACCGGCGGCTGCTCAGCACGTACATTACTCTCTTCTACTTCCATATCTACATCTTCTGTGCCAGCGCCACCAACCGGACCACCATTGAAGAGACGTGCGTAGCTCTCTTCTTCATCACGCTCTTCCTGCGTGAGCTGGGAGCTCATGAACGATTTTGAATTCCCATCTGTTCCATCCACGCCCGAGACCCAGCGCACGCTGAGGATTTTGTACGAGAGACCATCGTGGGTGCTCTCCCCCTTGCGCTCAGACCAACCTCCGCTCTTGATGCCGTAGCGGATGCTGGAGGCGTACTTGAGCAGTGTAGGGAGCACCAGGACCGTGACGTGGAGATCCTTATCTTCCGGGGCAATCGATGGACCCGTTGAGGGAGGTTCTGTGATCTCGGTATCGATTGGTGGGAGGATACAGTTTTCGCCGTAGAGAATGCTAAGCCCGAAGTCTCCTATGTCCTCGGGGAAGGCGCCTTGGATCCAACCGGAGTGGATACATGCGGCGATGACATCGGAATCATCTGTGTATACATCCGTGCCCCATAATGCTTTATTCGAGGTGATCTCCCGCCGGGCTTTCTCCTTGAGATATAGACGAGGAACTTTGACTGTGAATGTGCTATTCTCTTCACCCGTGAACAGCGGTAATGGTTTCGGAGTGGAAGCGAAGCCACGAGCTACAGGTGTATGTGAGGAAGTAGGAAAAAGAGTGGATGAGTAGTAAGCGTGGCCAAGATGGTGTCGTGGCTTGTGTGATACGCTAGTGAGGACTTTCTGGGAGTCGACACGGCGCTCTATAAGAGCAACTGTAGGCCTGAAGCTTGTTTGACCAGAAGCTGCTTTGGAGGTCGTCACGTGATGGTGATGGTGGTGCTGGTGCGAGTGAGGAATAGGGACGTGGTGGTGGTGAAGCCCAGGTACCGACTTGGGCTCAGGATTTGGAGGAGACGGCAGGCCTGTGCCTTTCACGTTTTTGAATGGCGTTAGATTGGACTGAGAAGGTGACGATAAGTTATCTACAGCATCGGGACGATGATGGTGGTGACTGAGTTGAAGATTAGTACAATTTGTACAATGAAATGACAAGAATTGGGAACTTACTGGTGATGATGATGATGCGTCTTGGCTTTCTTGCCTCGCCCGCTCGGTGTACGCCTCCCCGTACTGCTCTCGTCATCACCTCGGGCATCCTCCTCCTTAAGCTTCCGTCGTCTCGAAGGTGCACCGCTGCGAGATGAGGTGCGCACAAGTTTTGCTCCACCATTCTCTATTGGCGTGTCCTGGCCCGGCAAACTCTCCGCATCGTCGCGGCGGACTTGGCCAGAAAATGGCAAGGCTGGTGCACCGGCGGCGACTGGGCTCGGAGCTCCCATACCACCTACGCCGCTTCCAATTCCTGAAAACATCCTGCCAAACTCGCTCTTGATCCCTGGTTCGCCACCTGGTGTGCCAATTTGATGCTGTGCTCCTTGAACTGCTTGAGGCAGAGGAGAGCGCGTACCCTTGCGATTAATCTCCTGCACTCCAAGAAAGCTGCGTGTCTGCTGCATTGGCTGACTCTCTTCGACGTCTCTCCTCCGAGGAGACTCCTGCGTTTGATATTGCCCATTTGGAGGCGGCCCGCCATACATCGACTGCTGCTGCTGATGTACTTGCGCAGTCCGTTCTCGTTCATTGTATGGATCGTAAGTGGCTGCAGGAGGAGCAGCAGTATGCGGAGGCACCGATGTAGGCTGCGGTGCAGCATACCGGACTTCATTTGTAGCATAAGCAGGCTGATCCCGGTATTGAGGCCCAGCTGTACTTGGATATTCGTACCCATTAGAGGTTTGCCGTGGAGGTGGTCGTTCGGGTGGTAGCTGTTGTCGTGGAGGCTCATGGCCGGGTCGCATCCATGACGGCTGCTCCCGAGGCTCAGGTGGCCTGCTGTAAGCACTCGGGGGATTTCTTTGGGCCACCTGATTTGCATAATCTTGATGGATGCTGTTGGTTTGCTCCGCGTATCTTTCACGCTCCCGTATCTCTCTTTCCCTTAGCTCTCTATCACGCTGCACCGCCACTTCCCTTTCCCGCTCTTGCCTCTCTCTCTCAGCATAACCGTATGGAGGATGCCGTTCTTCATATGGAGGTCTTCCATAAAGCTGATCTACCCGTTCTCTTTCCCGTTCCCTTTCATGATCCATCAAGCGAGGATCTCTATCTCTCTGTCGGTCTAAGAGTCTGGCCTCTCTTTCCTCCCTTTCTCGATCATGCCATCGAGCATCAGGATGCTGTCGCAGATCCACGTCAGGTGGCCGTCTTCCAAATGGACTATCTTGGTATGGAGGATTTCGGGGCGGTTCGGGCGCTCGCTGTGCTCCCGGAGGTTGGCCATATGCATTCGGCTGACTGCTTGGTCGAGGTGGGATGGCGTTGGGGTTCTGAACACGCATTGGTGGCTCGCGACGCTCTTCGGGAAGACCTGCAGGACGCCCAGGAGTCGAATATCTGGAAGCTGCCTCGGGGGTCGCGAAACTTCCTCCACCTGGTGGAGATCCCGCAGAGTTTGCTCTGTTGTCCCTCGTTCCATACTGGCGATGTTCAGGGGTTTGCGGTCTTCGAAAAGGAGCATAGTCTGAGGCAGTGCTATTCATACGAGGAGAGGCATGAGTTGTCCCACCAAATATCGGTCCACCTGATGTCACTACCGGAGACCCATATTGTGTAGTCGAAGGCTCGCGCGCTGCAGGAGGTCCACCAAGTATGCTCGAAATGGACATTCCGTTACTCTGTGGTCGTGTAGAGCCTGGTTGTCCACCTAATGGGGGCAGAGCTGGTAGATCTCGCCCAGACGGGAATGTCGAGGGTGGCCCGATAGAGACTGATGGTCCTCGCGGAGCAGGGGGGCCATAGCTGTGATGTGGCTGTTGCGACTGCTGAGGAGATGAAGGGGGAGGCATGCCTCGGCCGCCCAACGACGAAGCGCTCTGGTGTCTAGAGTGGCCTGGTCCAGCCACTGGGGGTCCATCTGGAGCATAGTTTCGTGGTGGGTTGTAATATGGAGGCTCGGAGGGTCTTCGTTGATGTTCGGTGTAAGGAGGTGTGGAATTCTGCGTGTGTGAGGGCGCTGGGAAGGGAGATTGATTCGCAGATGGAGGAAAAGGGGTTCGGCCGTAGGGAGAAGTCGTGTTGCGCGAGAAAGGATGCTGCGGAGGCTGTCTTGAATCCATGATGTCTTCGATCTGTGTTATTTGAAGCGCGCAACTGTGCCAGTCGCCCGCAGCTCTGCAGGGCGCAACGACGCTCTAGGATCAGATGTCTTGTCTTGCGTAGATTCTCAAGCTTCGCCTAGACGCATGACAACGTAGGTTCGTCTCTTTCGAGTGGATAAGGGCGAGGAAATCTGTTGCAACAGTCTAGGCACAGACGGAAAGGTGGTGGTGGTCGGTGAACAGACTCGCAAGACCATGCATCCATAAGAGTCGAGTCGCGACGATGTCGGTGAAGTGTGCAAGAAGGGCAGAGAAAAGTGGTTAGAGGAGAGTCGTGTTGAGATAGACACCAAACGCGACGAAAGAAGAGAGGTTCGTGTGTATGTGTATGTGTATGTGTATGTGTATATGTGTGTTGGTACGAGTGTGAGCAACTTCGTATGCGTATGGGGAAGAGGCGTGGTGGACACTTTGACTGGACAAACCTTGAGTCTCCACGACAGAGAAGCTCAGCCGACGCTCTAGTGGCGCGCTAGTTGGGGAGCGAGAGCGCGAGCCTTGCAAGGAGGAAGGAGCGCAGGGGCAGGGATGGACAAGAGCGGACATGGGATGGGTGGATCCAAGTGTGGCTAGTGCTCAACAAGAGAGCACGTGCACATGTGTGGCTGGTGCATCGATGTGGGTGACCAGATGTAGACAGATTTGAAGCTATTCAGATATACCACTTCACACTCCACACTCCACACTCCACAACAAACGCAATACCCATCCTCCACCCGCACTGTCCGGTCGCAGCAGAGCCGAGAAGAGAGGAGGGCTGGAGGGAGGGGACTCTTCTCGTTCATTGTTACCCACACAGTCCATCCACAGATCCGTTATCAACCTCTCGGTCATGCTCGCGTGACACTTTCTCCCCTAAGAGCGGGCACATCCTCCAACACAGTACTTGACCTCAACCATTAAGCTCTTCTCCTATCTCGTATCGTCTGTGCCTCCGCCTCCACATGAGTAGATCACCGTCTGCTTCAGGGCTGCTGCCTCTGCCTCTACCAGGCTCGCCCGGATCATCATGGGCCCTCTACAAAGCGCGCTTCAAAGCCATCTTCCAAGGAGCAGATAGCTCGGTCCTGGTCGCATTCTGGCTGTTTGGTCAGTCTTGCTTCTCTTTTGGTTCTGAGCGTCATATACAGTGAAGCCTGCTAACAAATATCCTCGCAGGCCTTATCAATAACCTCTCCTACGTGATCATCCTCACGGCTGCTCTCGACCTCGTCGGCCCCACCGTCCCCAAATCTCTCGTCCTTCTCCTCGACGTCCTGCCCGCCTTCTCCACGAAGCTCATAGCTCCCTATTTCATCCACCTCATCCCCTACTCTGTCCGCGTCCTTGCTTTCACTGCCATCTCCGCAAGTGGCATGTTTCTCATTGCCCTCACGCAAGATAGCATACCTATAAAGCTATTCGGGGTAGCATTAGCAAGTCTAAGTAGTGGAGGAGGAGAGTTAAGTTTCCTGGGGTTGACGCACTACTACGGTCCGTTCTCCCTCGCAGCATGGGGAAGTGGGACAGGAGGCGCGGGGCTGGTAGGAGCAGGACTCTATGTCTTCCTAACCTCAACTCTCGCACTCTCCGTCAAGACTTCCCTCCTCACGTGTGCATTTCTCCCCTTCATAATGCTGGTAGCGTTCTTCATGATCCTACCTCTGGGTCCATTACGGCGAGCATCCAGCATGAAAGAATACACCGCGATTGAAGAGGAAGAACCCAATGACGATTACACATCTGGAGACATAAGCCGTCTCCCAATCGACTCGGCATCCCAATCCCTTCTGACTCCAGGCCCCTCCACCGCAGCAGAAGCCTATACCTCCCACTTCCACTCTACCTCTCGTCCCTCAACTCAAAACCAAAATAAGCCCTCCCTCCTCACCAATCTCCACCGCGCAAAGCTCCTCCTGATCCCCTACATGCTCCCCCTCCTCCTCGTCTACATCGCCGAGTACACCATTAATCAAGGCATCTCCCCCACCCTCCTCTTCCCCCTCTCCTCCACCCCCTTCACCTCCTACCGCCAGTTCTACCCAACCTACAACCTCACCTACCAACTCGGCGTCTTCGTCGCCCGCTCCAGCACCCCCTTCGTCCGCCTACACAGCCTCTACTTCCCCAGCTTTCTCCAGTGTGGGAATCTCGTGCTGTTACTTACGCAGAGCTTGTACTGGTACATTCCGAGCGTATGGCTCGTCTTCTTGATTATCTTCTGGGAGGGCCTGCTGGGCGGCGCGGTGTATGTTAATACGTTTGCGGAGATCATGGAGAACGTACCCGAGGAAGAGAGGGAGTTTAGTCTCGGGGCGACGAGCGTGAGCGATAGTGCTGGGATATGTGTTGCTGGCTTTGTGGGTATGGTTCTCGAGGGCTGGTTGTGCGGGAGACAGGTTGCGAAGGGGAGGGATTGGTGTAGGAAGTTGTGAAGTGGATTCAAATGCTGAATGTTCACGACGTTGATGCAGAGATATCATAGAACAATGCCAACCATACGGTGCCATTCAATAAACAATCAATCAATCAATTCCTCTGATTATGGTACATTTCTTTCATAGACCATTGACCCTCATCACGTATTTAAATCTACCCCATTAGGCCCTTTTTGACCCTGCTGAACCGTGAAGATATATCGTAGACTACGCGTTCGTATCAGCAACTCTTCTCAAGTAACATACCTAGCATTATAAGCGTATATCATCTGCATACCTCTTTAAATCTTCCCTTGGAAGAGTAAAACACGAACTGAGTCGAAAGCCATAGCACCCAGAATTCAATATATAGCGAGCATCGTATGAATCTACGACCTATTAGCCCATCAATCTTCTCATGTAGAATATCTAGAGCTCATAGAGAGAGAGAGAGAGAGAGAGAGAGAGAGAACATAACGTACTTAGACTCCTTCAGCATACCCAGAGTCATCATCATTACTTTCCTCGCCGTCATCATCAACAGCCCTGAGAACAGCAGCATGATGAAGGGCATAGGGACCGCAAACGCAGAGGCAGAAGATGAAGCAGGTGCGAGCAACACGAGCAATGGTGTGTGAGGCTTCGGAGGTATACTCCTTCACCTTGCGCCACTTCTGGGCGGCTTTCTCCAAGACCGATTTCTTGGCTGGGATGATGGTTGCGGTGGAGGAGGAGGAGGTGATCTCTGATATGTTCAAGTTGAGGTAGAAGTATGGCGTGTTGATTGATTCATTGACTAGAGACATGATGAAGGATTGACAGCAATTATAGTTTTGAATGAATTTAGAGGTTTGTGGTTGACAACAAATTGCAGAATGACAGTATTGGTGATGGTGGTGGTGGTGAAGTTGGGAAGGTGAAAGAGGGTTGAGAAGAGATGAACCTACATATTATATAGCTACCTAACCAAGGCCATGAACGACCGGAAGAGTGAATTGCAAACTCGAGAGAGGGAAGATATAAAGGGGGGTTGGGGGGTTGATATCGAGATACGGTTTGCACTCGCTTAGAAGGGATGTCGATTCGTGCTGCCACAACACTTGACTATATCACAACAGCACAGTTCTTGATGCGTGTAGAATTAGAGTATCAGAAGTACTTGGTTCTATTGCGAAGTTTGGTAGCTTTAGATGATTCAAAAAATTGACTATATGCATTCAACTGGTGAAGTGACGCGGAGCATAACTTTTAGGAAGTGATCGCAACAGCAACGCAAAAACTCAAGGCTCAAACCACGATACGCCTTTGAGACGAATATAGATGTTCTGATGATCAGTATTGGCCTCAAGTAGGAGAGAGAAAAGAGGTTGAAAGAGCAGCGAGAAGGGGATCTCACTTAAGCGACGCGCCTCACTCACTAGCCAGGAAGGGTGATACAGCATTGTGGGCGCCTGCCTCGCGTCATGAGACACAGCTGCTGGGTAAGCATTCCATTTGAGTCACAGACTGCTTACATCTGCTCGTCACTTCCTTCCTTCCCCTCTTTCCCCTCCTTTCTCCCCTCCGTCGTCAGTCAATCCTACAAACTATTGCTCTCCATCAGTCAACACCTCCTCCTTGCAAGCTGTATCCTCAATCATCACAGTCTTTGTCATTTGCAGCATCTTCATATCGTTCTAGAGACCTCTCTGCAAAGTCTGAGGCATCCTCAACTGCAGATGTTAGTCTCACATTGCCTTACCTTCCCCATCGCGAGCGAGGCGTCTCGCAACAACACTTCCACACCATGAGCACCACCATTGCCAAATCTTTCAGGTATGAGCATCCTCAGCATGATCATCTCGTACTCTCAACGGCCTCTTAACAGTATCTAGCAAACCTTGGATGACCATCGCAAATTCACCAAGTGTGCCCTTCCATCTGTTCGACTGACCAAGTCAAATTTCCTCTACCTGGTAAGCAATCTCCCTCACGTCCTTAACCAAGGCATCAACCTTGTCTATCAAGAGCTAATGTAGGCTAATTGATACAAGTAGCCCAGTCACAGATGGGGCTCTCACCCTCGCCGCTTGACTCGAGGTCATCCTTGAGAAAGTTGAGGCTGCTGGCTAGCTTTGTCCTAGGACTCTATAGCGAGAAGATTTACCACGCGTCAAACAATTTGTGACTGTGTAAGCTCCTTCCTTCTAACCCATTATAGAGCTTGGAGACCTTACTCCTCGCATTCGAGTCATATACGCTGACGACTAGCAGGTACAGATCTTAGGCGGTAAGACTTCTTCCAGCATGGCTAGCGATGCGTGCGTTGATGCCCAGAGCATCGCACCCGATGCTTAGCCGCATCGCTGGCCACTGACCGTGTAGAAGCTGCTACTGTCGTGCAGACTCATAAAGACGGCGCACAATTGACAGTAGCAGCAGCAGCGGCCCTGCAGCTGGCGATGGCTGTGACGGTCTGTTGAGGCTAAACCACCGATACTTTCTTCTTCCCAAATTTGGAAGAAGAAAGCTCCTATCGGCAAGTTTGACTTGACGAACCAATAATCCATATAGTCATGCTGATTCCCCGACCTACATGGCTACTAGAGGTAAGCTCCAGCTCGTCCGCCAGAAAGATACTGACTCTAGTGAAGTCTTCGGCTCTCAAGTCAAGCACGAACAGCTACGGTGCATCCACTCGCTGACGCTTTCGAGCAGAAGCAATCTGGACCGAGGCTGGCCAAGCTGAGGAGAATTGGAGAATCTAGTTCTGAGATTCAGGAGCACCCTATTCTCGCCAAGCAATACTTCCGAGGTTAGTTGTTTAGCTTAGCACCTAAAGTATCACCTATGCTAACGTTCTTTTCTCTTGAGCTTCCGACTTGCGACGGTCTTGGTTACTCTTGACCGTACGGTAAATTGCAATGGTTGGGGCGGATTCATAAAAGGAGCATATTCTTGGCGTCTGGTTGGTGATAGATCAGACCTTTAGAAGTGGCGATGATCTGAACTGGAGCTTCTATACACTGAGAACAAGAGAAGAGTGTCTCACGGGGCCGCAGCCTTTAAGATAGTTACCTGGTTGATTCCAAGGCGTTGGTATGGACGCAGACCGAGAATTCCTGTATTGGGTCTTTCAAGCTATGGGAGAGAAAGCATGTTACCTCAGACAAATGCAAGATATCCAAATCATACTATCATACTATCTTCGCATACACTCTCCACCCTTTCGTAGAGAGAACACTTAGGAAGACTCCAAGCGCTTGAACACACAAGACTATCAATTCCTAGGTATATTATAGTCCAGAGAGCCTAAAGTTATATCTGCCCTATCATTACAACATAGAGTATACGCATATCCATCTTATCGCGAGCCTACCTCCTCGTACTCCATACCTAGATGCACATTCGTAGCCGTTACTCGCTGTGGCACCTATCCAGATCTTGGTTTCCTTATCGACGACCACAAAAGCTCAGTGTACTCTACATGTATATCTTCGGCATATCTTCGACCCAAAGGGAGAAAATCTCGTCACGGAAGGGAGAAATCTCTCGTCTCCTAACCAGGAAGTTCCCTACAAGCTTATAAAGCGGCCCTAGAGTAAGCATGCAACTTCTCTATAGCCCATTTTTTTTCGTAGATAGAGAGAGGATGTATGTGAGGAAGGGTATTTAGTTCTTCCAGGAGCAAGATGCGTTAATGTTCCTTGCCTACTTGTGGCAGAGTAAGGCCTTGTGTCAATTCATTGCTGTTATTTATGCCATTCCTTGCTTGAACTCGACGGGTTTGAGGAGGAGGGATGTGGGAATGAGGGAGGATAGAGGATAGAGGAGTTTGGTTCGTGGTAGGAGCCTCAGATGATGGTGGACGTAAAATTTGTTACGAATTCGAGGCCATTGTGTAATTCGATATGCTCATCTGTGCTGGTTATTGCATGTTTCACTGAGGCTTTCGCAGATACCGGAGCTGGGTGCTTCCTTTTGCTTTCTGTGTCTTTCGACGTTTATTTGCCCTCAACGGCAGAGTCGAAGAGGAAGTCTTTTGATGATCTGCATTGGATAGGAGGGGTTGTATTGTGGGATGATCCTGTCTACTGTATGCTGTTAGCAGAGAGCTTTTGGGTGAAGAAGTATCAACAGGTTCTGTTCTACAACCGATGCATTCGCAGATTATGACTTTAGACAGACAGCACCGTCTAATGCCAACATATATCTCCATGTGGGATGATCTGAATCCGCGACTGGTTCATTTTCATCGACCAGTTGATGCAATCCTCAATATTAGCTAGAGATACAGCGCCTCTACCCTGAAGCCAGAACTTGAGGCAAAGAGATGCTGTAGAATATTATACTAACAAGAGAGCAAAAGTGCCGAGTAAAGACAGTTGCAAATGTCTGTTCGGAATTTGAGTTGTAGGCAGGTGGTTTTGTGCCTTGTGAATGTAGCATCAAGTGCCATAATAGCTTTACACTACGGGACGCCGGCTCCGTCATCAACATAGGTACGGTTTCTTTCAAGATCATTAGCTCAGGCACAACATACAAAGGAATTTCTTGTATACCACATCCATAACAGCTAGTAGTCCTACCAGTCGCGACCCACTTGACCCAAATATATAATGCTAATGTCCCAAGGTGCTATGAAGGAGGACTTTCACGAAACTCGACCAAAATTATTCGCTGAATTGCAGCTGTCGACAAAGAATTGAGACTCAGTATTCCGCACTCCAGAATGCGTCTCAAGTAAGTCTCCCACGAAGCTAAGAAGATGACAGCGGTAGCATCCTCCTCCCTTGCGTCCGCCACGATGCGCCGTCGAAGCTTGCCCTCCCACAACGCCACAAGTCTCAGAGTCAAGTTCAAGTTTAGTTAAGTGGACACCTCTCCAGTCTGGTCTCCCCCTTCTAATCTTGATTCCAAATGCATCTGCCCGCCATACGCCACAGGCCTAGCGAAATGATTAGGGCCTAGCTATTTGAACAGCAGAACGTCCCTCGAAATGCTTCTTCGCGCTAAATAGCTTTCCAGCTAGTTCCTGCGTCTAAATGGTGCTAATATAAAGCCTAGTAAGCTTCGCACATCTCTTCCTCGGGTCCACTTTCGATGTAATGAAGTCTTCATGATAGAAACGAATTGAACAGGAGTATACCACTTCGTCAACGAATCTGCGACTTCTCTCGAATATGCCACAAGCGTTTACGCTCCCCACAATCGCTATCGAGTCCCCTAGGAAGGCTAGCATACCCCAAAACATGCGCAACATGTTGCGAGTAACCGAGTTTGGCACTGGGATGGATAGCTAGCAATTTAAACTAGGTTCGGGATGGATAGGGCTGTTAGATGAGTTGGGCGACTACCCTCTTGTGTAGCTCCTCCCACTAGAACAGGCGCTTCGGAGATGTTCAATTGCTATAGCTAGAGGCACGGGTTAAATATATCTGTAGTCTTAGTACTGGTGCCAATGCTAATATAAACACTTTGGGCTAGGCTGTCGCATAAATAGAAGAGCGCTCTTTCCTCCACGCATGGTATCTTAGTCTATTTCGAAACGGTCTATAATAAGAAACACGTCGGCAGATGTTAGTAAAAGTATATCGTAACTAGGTAGGACGTAGTATTACAAATTAAGGAGGTCTTCCTCCGCGTTCTAATTGCTCGCAACTCTTATCTCCCCTATCTATCGCATGCCTTCTGCACAGAAGCAATCTCTACAGTCATAGTGCAATGTTGTCAATCTGCCCAAGCTTAATTAATGGTATTGAAAGCAAACGCTTGCTGATGGTTTATATTGTAGTGCGTCGTCTATTCGAATACTAGAGACCAGCAGAGTCAAGTTCCACCTCTAGCAAGACTTTGGCAGATTCTCGGTCATTTATGGAAACCAGAGGATCTTTAGAGAAGCATACACCTTTCCCAAACTCGATATATGCTATAGTAGTATTCTGATAAGGATACCAGGGCAAACATAACATTGCGCAAATGGTGTTCTGCGCACAGTATGCCAATTTGTGAAGTTAAACAAGACACTCGCGCAGCTAGTAGCAATACAGCACTGCGCTCATTCATCTTCTACGACAGCAAGCATTGTGGGAATTTCTATTTACAGAAATGGCTAGGGGAAAGAAACGGCACATGGCAGAAAATTCTCAAAGTGGCTTTGTAATTGACTTCTAAATCTGTTGCCCATGACAACAGGTTAAGTGATCAGTCTCATTGTTTTGTTATGAACAGATTCGAGTACGAGTAGATAGGATTAGCAATCTTATGTACAAAATCAAGTTAGATAAGTAGTGCTGTAACATTATGTGACTGTGAATTTGGCATCTGGAATTTATTGAGTTATCAGAAGATAAAGTTATCTAATTGAAATGATTTATAAGTCTAGAATTCACAGGCAGAGGGCGGTGTGCCAAATTTTCTTCTGCCTCTTGTTTTTCCTCTTGTTTACTGTACTGTACCCGAACAACAACTTTGATATTTTGTACTTCTACAAGGCGTTCTTTCTGCTTTGCCTCTCTATTCGATCCTTTTGGGAGATTATCCAACGCTGTCCGTTATTATAGACTCAGAAGTCTCATACTTGCCTAAGCTTTCAAGCCCGTACCATACCTTTTGCTTTACAGACACACGCGCCCGCACCAATTCAAGGAAGATGTCTTCAGTTCGTGCAGAGATGGAAGTAGCCCAGAGCTCCTCCCGCGACCTATTTACCAAGTTTGGAGAGTTGTCTCCCGAAATCCGCAGGAAGATATGGCAGATCTTACTGCCCAAATCCTTAATAATCGACATGCTCCCCATCATGTCGTATGAGGCTGTCTATGAGATGGAGAGCATTAGGCACCCCGAGACGGCTCATGGCCTCTGGATGTTGAATATTTGCAAAGAGGCGTATCTGATAGTTCATGAGAACTACAAGATCTTCTACCCAACCAACACACACTTGGATGCTCTCCCAATATTTATTAATCCTCTCGAGGATATTATATACTTCCATACGCCGTCAGGGCTCGGCACTTACCTCGACCCACGCCATCGAGATATGAATGGAGACTCTATACAGCGTATCGCTGTAAAGGTCAACTTATGGGACTACAGCACCAATAGTCCGGAAGACTCAGAGAAGGTCGAGGAGGCTGCAAACCTCATTTGGCGCTCAGCTGCCACTCTACCGTATTTGAAGGATCTAATTGTGGTTGGAGATGACGACTGCTCGATTTCAATTGACTCAGAGATCATGAGGGAGCTCAAAACCACTCTTACGAAGCTTGCCACACCGCCGCAAATGGTTGACGAACTTGGCCATATCCTTCGGCCACGAAGCATCCCCGCCATCACTTTGATGGAACATACAAAATTCCTGCAACTCGGCGATATAAAACAAAGATTTTGGGGGGAGACATCGGACAACGAAGATTTCCTTCCCAGCCGGCTTTTGGTGGATGTCGAAGGTAGTGGAGACGAGACTGTCTCAGAGGATAACTTGCTGCTTTCTGGTAATGAGGAGTAAGGTCGTAAAAAGCATGCAAGCAATCTAGGAATTGGTATAGAGCATTTTGGAACGATTGGTAACAACTGAGAGCGCATACACTCTAGTGGAGAGAAGATACATGACCTTTTGGAAAAGAGAATATTTCTAGACGCTGAGCAAGGCTTTGGCCTCACACAATTGTATACAAGCACGAAAGCCGGATACTGAAGAAGAGTGATTGACCATGAGGGATAGATGATAATAGAAAGGAATTCAGCATGGATGTTAAATGTACGAATCCTAGGTAATCTGTGACTACTTATGATCTACGCCGTCATGCTGGCTTGATTGTTCGGCGTCGCCACTTAACGCCCGTAGTCTATCTTCTTCAACTCCCATTTCTTTCAAGAATTGAGCCACGTCCTACCTTACCCCCAGCCATTCACGGTTCTATAATTGTTCCACCAGTAGTTGTAGACCCCGGTGAATCCATCGTGAAAGAGCTTACCATCACCGAGCCACCAAGAGCCTTGGTTGCAAAATTAAAGATGGCATATCGGTATCCCAAAAAGAAATTCCAAGTATTGTTGAGGGTCAAGGTTCCGAGTGCGGTAAAGGTCGAGCCGTCCGTACTATAGTAGAAAGTGCCCTGTTTCCCAGTTCCGACATGGATATCGGCATGGATGCGTAGCCATATCTTTCCTCCAGAGACTGTGGCACCTTTCACTTCCGCTCCTATGCTGGATGTGTTCCAAGTCGAGGTCATGGTCAAGCCGGACCACATCGATACTCTGAACGTCCCACCGTTATTTTCCACCCCAATCCAAGCACTTGTGTCCCGCAGCAGTGCTAATCCAGCGCGGTCACCGTCGTTCATATTAGAGTAACTCAGAATTATAGTTCCTGAAGAGGTCGGCCCAAGGATTCTATGCGAGAGGGTGTTGCGCGCGGAATACAGGTCAGATGTCACGGTCGCCGTACTCAGAGTGAGGCTGTTGTTGACAGAGAACTTGGTGTTATCAGGATTATGGTTCCATTCCCATTGAGGTCCAAGAGAGGAGCCTTTGAATGAATCAGTACCGGTAGGAGACTCCAGCACTCGAGGGGTGAGAGGGTAGTTGTAGGATGATCCCCATGCTCCGTTCACCAAGGTTATGGTGGGGAACCCGTCAGAACCCCACGTTATCGGTGCGAGGACGGGCATTCTTCCACCGGGATAGCTATCCACAAACGCCATGTAATACCAAGTTCCATTTTGCGTCTCGACCAAACTGCCTTGATGAGGGACACCGCCGTTCGGGATGGGGGAACCTAGATTCAGAAGCAGTTCCTTGACAGTATATGGACCTAATGGACCGCTGGTAGAACGTAATACGTATTGTCCATTTGCAGGCTTGGTAGAGAATATGTAATATGCTCCATTGATCTTGTACATCCTTGATCCCTCGAGCGTGCCGATACTGCTGGGTGTGTTGTAGACCACCTGAGTCTTCACTTGACTAAGGCCATCCGCCGAAAGTTGTGCAACTGAGAGCTGAGTATTCCCATATGCCACATACATAGTATCATCGTCGTCAATAAGGAGTCCACAATCGTAGTAACAAGTGCTGATTTCAGAGCTCGGGGTCCACGACTCGGTCACAGAGGAAGAGGTATAAACATAAGTATGACTGTACTCAATACAGCCAATCCAATAAAATTGCTTATTACTTGCTCGGTATCTCATAGCAGATGCAAAAACTCCCTTTACATAAGCATTTCCACCTTGCAAATTGTACTTGCTCCCCCAGGGAAGGTTAGGCACTGCATGACCTACATATTCCCAGTTGACCAAGTCGTAAGATTGCAAAATCGGTGCACCAGGTGAGTAGTGCATAGTCGAGGCGGTGTAGTAATAGACATCACCCACGCGGAAGACGTCATTGTCAGCTAGATCCTCCCACAAAACCGGGTTGCTGAATTGTTCCCCGAGAGTCAACGCGGCCAGAAGGCCGAAGCAGAGTGTGAGAATGGCGGACTTCATCACACAAGGAAGGACGAAGTCAGAATTACAAACTTAAGAGACAGATAGAAATGGGAGTTGTAAGGGAGCAGAGGAGGAGTATCTGGGTACTATTAAATACTCGTCTGATCGTCTCTCCTAGTCTTCGAAGCAGATACCGTCAATTCCGATAATCCCTCCTATCCCTTCGTATGCCATATTGAGTACCCGAGCTAGCCATTCTGACAAGAAAAAGTCTCAAAACATGTGCAGAGGTTACACATCGCAAAAATTTCCCGATGGCTATATCCGGACACAGTTGTCCCATAAGACATCGTTTAAGCCGTCAATCTCAAAAGAACAATGTCTCTTGTATGGAAGGAATAAATAATACTTCCAAGTGTCTAGATGAAATGGCTATTTTGATTTTCTCTATTCTAAATATCTTTTTCTTTGCTTTATAAAGGGACTTGTTCATTCTGCTGCTATTGGTGCGCATATCGAGAACAATATATCCTAGCGCGCTAGCGTTTTGAGTTGCGGGGTATTGCGCTGTGCCAAGATCGATTCCGATTTGAGAAAGGCCATGTAACACCGCTGGATGACGTTATTAGATACAAAGTAGCTATTTATCAGGTCTCAAGATGGTTTGTATAACTGAGTTTATGACTCTGAGTGGATTGTTATGGTGGATAACTTAAGTAGAATTCGGGCCACTTCATCTACCTTAAGTATGGCGAAGAAGTAAAGCAACGTAGATTTTTTCATGACTATTCAATTATTGAGCGTATAATCTAGGGAAATTTACGCCTAGTTGAGACGTTCGAGACCCCACTTTCTAGGTGCCCGACTACAATGAGGAGCTGGTTTACCTGAGATGCCGGGTAACTCAAGGTTGTTCTGATTTGGCTACGTCGTCTCGGACTGATCATGGCTGCAAAATCTGTACATCTAGAGACATCAGCAGTAACTTATCCATCATGGACGCCTTCCTACGGTTCAATTGCAGGACCGCTCTGATTCCGCCACGACATCTTCTGATGCTGCAACCGTCAGGACTAACCCTCTCACACTTATCTAATGACTTCCATCAAATCATGGCGCCTTCCACATTCAGGATTTTTATTCCAAAACTTCCCACAAGAGCATAAGTAAGCTATGCCCATGGCGGAAAATGCCTTGCGGCTTCGTCGATGCATAGCGTCGTGAGGTTTGCTCTGGCGAATGAAAGTTATCAACATGACCCGGACTTCGACGGATAACAGAATTAACGAAAGAGGATGTTAATTGCAATCAAAAATTCGTACTAAGGTTCAATTACCTTCCAAAGAATGATTCGGATAGATCTGAGTGTGAGATGGGTTGTCCCGTCGACTGCATCACGTCGAACGGATGGAAAATTGTGAGGTGAGAAGGCCTTATTCGAAGGGGAGGTTATTCGAAGAAGGTAGGCTAATGTTTAAATTAAGATTCAGGAGCAAAATTTGCTGATGCTCCCCGATGACAGGTCTGTTGGAGTCGGTTGAAGGGGACAAGCAATGTGATCTTCCCCGCCTACCCTCCGCCACAAAATTATGCCCTTTTTATTCCTCGCTAGTACATCGAAGACATTAATCAATAGCTTTACATACCATTTAATATAGTTTCGGATGGTGCATAAATTTTATTGTCGATTTTCTCTGCAGTGGCAAAAAGTTCGCAAACTCGAGGAGATGATTTTCATTTTCACTCTCTCTTCGGCGACAAATATCAATTTTTGAAAATTTCATTGATGGCCGATGTCATACAGAGATATTTTCTCTAAAGTTTTATCAAACGGTCGAAGAGGTAGCTCTACGTTGAGCTGCTAGTCTAGTGATAGGCTGTGCTGTCTGCCCCCATATACATATTGGCGATACATCTCCTCTACACAACTTCCGCAATGACTCTAAGCCCTCGTTCAGGCGTAAAGTATCCATTTCATTTTCTGTTTCATTTTCCGTCTTATTAATTACCATAAATGCTGTGTTTAGAATCATAAAGTTCAACTTTATACAAGACAAGATCTTGAAATAAAGCAGACTTCATGGGGTTCATATTGAGACCTGTTCTGCAGTGAATAGAGTCTGCTGCAGCTAATGCAATATGCCCATGCCCTTGGAACCCAGAAGCTATTTCATGAATCAATACAAAGTATTTGTTCTACTTACAAGTCTATAACCCGCTTCCTTACGATGTTTCACTTCAAGCCAGCTGAGAGAAAGTAAAGCTTGTGGAGTTTCGGATTTGATTAAGAAATTTGACAACGTTTAGAGAAGGCGCTTTCTATTAGTTGAAGGTGTCTCTCGGCAACGAAATCTAAGATTTTCATAGCTGTATAATATATAATAACTTCTAGGCGATTGGATCTGCCTGTCTGTAATCTGCGATGCCAATATATGGGAAGTCTTTCCACGTGATTCAGGGGCTTAAGCGAGTATTCCTTTCTGATTTGTTCTGCTCGCCACATGCCTTTGCGTGTGGGATGTGGAGGAGAGCTCATATTCTCAATTTGCTTCCATAATCTTCTCTGTATGGAGAATGAGTGTCTATTAGGTTTATACTACACATTGTCAAATCAGATCGCTTCTGTGGTACTGTGTGCGTTAGCATGTGACCAAGGCTTTGGATCACGCAATTCTCTTGTTGTGTGCTGACAAACACTCATAATCACTCTTAGAGATCGTAAAAGAAGGTGTAGATTTTGCGAGCAATATTCCTACCAGACTTTTGTGTTGTCTGGGGCAAGCTGCAAAAAGTGGGGTTACGCCGCGGCGGTGTAATTTTGGGAAGAGCTTGCGGACAGTGATCCCTTACTCGATCCTTTACCGATTAAGGACTAAAGCTACAATGAATATGAGCATTGATTGTCATAGCGTCAGATTATCTTCATATAGAGGCCCACATATGCCTTATCTCTTAAGCGACAGACCGCCGGCACTAGCATATTCCTCCCTTCGAGCACCAGCCGACTTAGATCCTTAAAGGATCTAAATAACCAAAATTCAAATGTGCAATGTAACTATATTACTCTCACCCACTCGTATTCGATATATGAAATGGTTCTACCAATAAAGAATCCAACAAAGTCCTATTGGATTGAGGCGGCCGATTCTGCTCTGAGAGACTTCCGCTCGACAATTGACTTACCTGAGGAAACGGACGTGATAATCGTGGGAAGCGGATGTGCCGGTGGAGCAACAGCTTACTGGATACACAAGGCACAGTGACTTTATGATGCTGAACATTGTAAACGACTAACTCAAGAGGTAGTACACCACACAGCATGGCACAACCCCCAGGATGCTCATGCTGGAGGCACGTAATATTTGTGGAGGTGCAACTGGACGTAATGGTAGATTTCTCGTAAACATATAAGAAATAATTTTTGAGACTAAAAAACTGTAGGTGGGCAATTGAGGCCCCATGCATATTCACGATACCCAAAATGGACCGCCAGATTTGGACCCGAGGGAGCGCTAGCCCTCATCAAACATGAAATGGCACATATTCCAGCTTTCAAAGAGTTACTTGAAGAAGAAGGAATTGTAGAAGAGTCATGCTTTAAGCTTGGCGAAACGTTTGATGCGGCTATGACGGATGAGGCATGGACACGACTCAAGGGTGCCTACGAACTTATGAAGAAAGATCACGGAGAATTAGGCGATGTCATCAAAGAGTGCAGGCTCATTGAAGATTCAAAGATTGCGCAGGAATTCACGCAGATGAAGGGATGTATAGCAGCAGTTGTTCACCCTTCTGGCCAACTGTCAGTGTCTCCGTTCTTTTGTATGGAAGTAACTAACTCGATCATAATCTAGGTGGCCATATAAGTTTATTCATGCTCTCCTCCGAATAGTTCTTGGGACTGGGAGACTGAATCTTCAAGCACATACACCTGTTCTAGAAGTGTCTGCGAGAGATCAGAGCGGTTGGATCACAATCAAGACAGGAAGAGGTCATGTGCGAACGAAGGCAGTGGTACATGCTACAAACCGTTGGGCTTCCCATACTTTGCCAGAATTTAGCAACTTCATATTTCCTGATCGAGCGACACTAGCGGCAGTTAAGGCCCCAGAGGGCTTCATCAAGCACACAGGCTCCCAACATTGGGACAGCATAGTCAACGTGTGTTCTTATCCGCGCGCATACTATCATAATGGCTAATCAGATACACAGAACTATCATCTCCAACTTCCTCAACCTTACAACGCCATCATTGTCGGTGGGGCACGGCAGGTTCTTGTCCACGATCCAAAGAGTCATCTCCGTAATGACGAAGAGAACAAGCAATTTGATGGAGTTCCGGAATTCTACCAGACTTGGCCTGCATCTGATATTTTGGGTTGGCCGGAGACTGCTCCAGCGGAGCTAGCCATGCCTGTTAATGAGGGAGGTTGTTGGTCAGGTGGTGAGTTTATGCACAATGATAGTAAAATCGTTGGATAGCTAACTCTGGCATCTTGCAGTTGAAACTTCAAGTATCGATGGTTTTCCATTTGTCGGAGCCGTTCCAAATCGCGAGGGCCATTTTATTGCAGCAGGTTTCGCGGGACATGGTCAGTTCTGTCTAGAAATTCCGAGGCTGACAGCTGACACATTCAAGGCATGCCTCGGGTTCTTCTCTCAGCCGCTCATATTACGCCACTAGTATTGAAATATTTGGGTATCAATCATACAGCTCCTGCATTAACAGTGTCATATCCACCTCTACCGAATCCATTTTGCCTGACAGAAGAACGTCTTCAAAAGTTACAAAACGTAGATGCTGCTACTATCTACAAGGAAGAGTTTGCAGAAAACCTAGAAAGTGCAAAAAAGCCATTCTGCAATGATGCTCGTTGCCGTCCAACATGCAATTAGACTAGTCAATAGCGTGAGTCGTGTGGCGTGAGTGGATGAGCATTTTGTAATGTTAGACTAGGTCTAGTGCGCATATTAATGAATTTTAAATAAAGTAAAGTGAGTCAAAAGGTGTGTACCAGTTCGTAGGCAAGAAAGCTTGTGCTACGTTGGTCCAGGTAGACAAATTTAGCTCGTAGGGTTTCTTATCCAACATTGCTTAATTTTCTTAACTTGTCCTGTCCTGTACCTTCTCATTACTTTGCTCTCTTTCAGCTATTTACAATTGGAAGTCAGTAAAGGCTCTATAGCCTGAAAATAAGAGAATTCCAATTATTCCTCTTCAATCAGTAAAGTATATGCGCTGTAAGAGGAAAAAGCCTTATTCGATTGGGCATCCGTCCTAGGGTGTTATTTCACTCCAGTCTGTCCTAACACAGTAAAGTATTCAGACGTGCTGTATCAATACGATCTGGGTTCTGGTTATATTATTGGTTTATGTGTGTAGAGTATATACAGTCAGCATGGTGTTGAGCTTCTGTCAGACCAACCACGCTAGTCCCAATTAGGTGTCCCAACCTCTTCCCTTCCCTTCTCTTCCTCTTGCCTGTTAGTTTGGACCTCTTCACCCACAAAGAGCTCACCTCAAGACTCACCTAAACATTAAAATTGTCACTCTCGCTAGATCATGTCTATCACTTTCGACAATGTTCGACTTCCGACATGGCGCCTGCTTGTCCAGTCTTGTTTGGTGTTGTTTGCTAGTAGCATTCTGAACTTCTTCGTCAAACTTTACCGTATACGTCGGAAATTCCAGCGAATGCAAAGCGAAGGCTTGGTAAGTGATGTTTTCTTAGCCTTTATCTATATGATCCCAAGTAATTTAACAGGAGCCGAGAAGCTAAAGCTAACGAAAGACTAAAGCCCATGCCTCCTCATCATCCGGTATTCGGACATTTAAAGTTCGTTGCAGAGCTCATGTCGGAAGTTCCTAATGATGTTCATGGCCATATCCTTCCACATCAGATTAAACGTTTGCTTCCTGACTTGGGTCCAATCTTTTATATTGATACCTGGCCCTTTGGACCTCCAATTCTTGCTGTTACAGGCCCAGATTCTGCTATTCAAATCACACAATCGCACTCACTTCCAAAATTCCATGCACTAGCCAAGTATATGCGCCCTATGACCGGAGGAAATGACTTAGTTACCATGGAAGGCGACGAATGGAGGAAATGGAGAAATATCTTCAACCCCGGCTTCAGTAGTGGCCATCTTATGACTTTGGTTCCCGAGATCATAAAGGATGTATTAATATTCTGTGAGATATTAAGAGATGCAGCAAAGAAATCGGAGATTGTACCTATGGATACTCTTACCACTAGGCTGAGTCTAGACATCATCGGTCGAGCAGCACTGTAAGTATATACTTGAAACAGTGATAACCCGACGAGCTACTAATGACTGACAAGTGACACGCACTTCAACTCCCAACAAAGCACCAACGACTTCGTTTCTGCACTTCGAAGTCAGATCAGATGGCTTTCTTTTGGGAGCGAAGCAAACCTATTCGAACGTTTTCACCCCTTACGTCCCATCATGAGCTGGTGGAACAATCGTCGAATGCTGCGGTATATCTGGCGTGAGCTAGATGAACGCTTAAAACGCAAGCTAGCAGGATCGGCTCGCACAAAGACGATAATCGACCTCGCTTTGGATAACTATCTCGCCGGAGAGGCGAAAAATAGCTCCCTTGATACTATGGATACTACATTTCGAGATTTCGCCACCAGTCAGATTCGAACTTTCGTTTTTGCCGGTCATGATTCTACAAGTAGTACAATGTGTTATGCATTTCATTTGCTTTCGATTCATCCAAACGTGCGTCGCCTGTTGGTCGCTGAGCTCGATCAAGTGCTAGGTCGGGACTACACACGAGCAGCGGCACAAATCAGTGAGAACCCGCATCTTCTAAATCAACTTCACTATACTTCTGCTATAATCAAAGAAACCCTACGACTCTATCCTCCGGCATCAAGTACTCGTAGTGGCGAGCCAGGTTATTCTATTTCGGGACCCGACGGGCTTCAATTTCCAACTGATAAATCCTTCCTTGTCTGGTCAAATGCATACGCAATTCAGCGAGATGTTAGCTACTGGCCTGAAACAGACAAATTCCTCCCAGAGCGTTGGATTGTCCCGGAAGGAGACAAGCTATACCCTCCTAAAGGCGCCTATCGCCCATTTGAGTTCGGTCCGCGCAATTGCATAGGACAGGAACTAGCGATACTGGAGTTGAAGATCGTGCTGGCTATAACAGCACGAGAATTTGACATTAGGAGCGTATACGACGAGTGGGACAAACTACACCCTCCGAGGGGTATAAAAATGTTGAATGGCGATAGAGCATACCAAACTCTTTTAGGGGCTGCACATCCATGCGATGGACTTCCATGTAGAGTATCGATAGCCGCACATTGAAATTGAGGGCGTTCATTGAGCCCCATACGTCATGTACCACAATTTTAAATCCCCAGTATTGAAGGATATTAATAAGATCAAGTGGCATTTGAATAGTAGCTCAGATCTTTTTCTTGTGAATGTTCATCAGGTTCTTTTTTTTTCGTTCACGGGCCAGCTAATCAATCGTCGCTTGCACCGTATCGATCGCACGTACTACGCGCCCTGTGCCCCTATCTCTTCGACCAATAAGCCCCAGGTATTCTAGAGCACCCCTCTTCCTACTATCTAGCAGTATGCTGATACAACGTAGCCAAGTCCAGTAATTCGCTTCCAGTGGCATTTCAGCTAAATCATAAAGGCAAGGGCATCAGGGAGCAAGTTATGCGTCTTGCAGCAGAGCGTGACAACAAAAATGAGCTAGACGACATTCTAAGGTGACTTATATGTATAGGAGACGCCTTTATGTCCATTTCGACAGTTGTCTACACTTAGAGGTAGTAAGCAAGCTGTTGATTATGGACCGCGTCTAGCTTGCGCTTACCGCCACTCGACGGGAACACTTTAAAAATTTGATACTTCAGCAGGAGACTGGGAATACTTGCCGGAATTCGTTTAAGAGGCCCAGCTGACCGCTATATTAACAGGGGTTTCAGCGCAAAATACATAGAATCCACACTAAACTCTATGATGAAGCATACTTAGAACTGTAATTTATGCTAGAAGATATAGATAGTGATAACACATAACATTGCTATTCATACAGGTGACAGGTGCAAGGAAGCAAAGAACACCAAAAAAAAAACAATAGACCAGTCTTCGTTTGCGAAGGAGACTATTTCCGATAAATCAACCAAGGTATCATCCATTGACCGACATACCGCCCGCGGCATTCATAGCCTGGTCCATAACCCCCAAAAATTCCTAACAACGGTCTAAAAGCGCCTGTTCCACGTTGTACTCCCTTGCTGAATGAAGTAAACGAGGGAAAACAAGATAGATCAACTCTCACCCCTCCGTCTCTTTCCCTCCTCATACTCCTGATCATACGTATCGCTACCAAAGAAACTACCTCGTCTCGGCCTGCTCGGCCTCTCATGATCTCTATCCACACCTCTATCCCTATTCGCATTGCCACTTCCACTCCGCTCCCTCTCGCGGCTTCTCTTTCCACGCTCATACTCCTCATCATACGTATCGCTGCCACCCAACCAGCTGCCAAAGCTCCGCGTCCGCGGCCTGTGTGGCCTCCTATCATCCCTCTCTGAGTCACTGCTAAGGTCGCTGTCTCGACTCCGGCTCTTACTCCTCTCTCGCTCGCGATCTCTTCTGTGCTTTCCATGATCCCGCTCGTCGGCATAAGTATCTCTCCGCCCGCTATGGCTTCTGTACTTGCCCTTGTTCTGGCTGGCCTTTTGACCGCCCCAGCCGCCCAGCAGCGCGCCGCCTACGGTGCCAAGACCGGGAAATATGGCGTCGCCAATAACGCCGCCGCCGAAAGAGCCTAGAAATGTATTCCTCGTCGAGTGATCTGGTCTCCGCGATGGGCGGGGAGAATTGGCGCGAGAGCTGTGATGGGAGTGGTGGTGGCGATGGTGCTTATCGTGACGAGGGGGCTCGGAGTTAGAGCGGCCCCTGGCTGAGGGGACTTGTAGTAAGTCTGAAGATTGTTGGGGATTCTGTTGCTGGTAACTTGGCTGCCCGTATGGTTGGTTGTATTGCGCCTTGGGCGGTTGCTGCTGAGATAGCGGCTTCTTGAGGATGCTATTCGGTTGTGGAGGGTAGTTGGGATTTGGATTTGGATGCTGGCTCTGGTTTTGGATCTGCTGTTGACCTGTTGGAATGTACTGTTGCATCTGCTGAGGAGGATACTGCGGCGAGGCTGAGGGAAATGGTTGATATTGCGGGGGTGGGGCGGGTGCCTGCTGCGTTTGGGGGAAATTCCCGTAATATTCTTGTGCTGCCATCTTTGCGCAACGATACAGCTTGCAAGACTGATAGATACAAAATCACAGAGTATTACAGAGTAAAAAAATGGCAGAGAGCAGGAGCTGAATCCCTCCTCTAGATATTTTCTATCGCCTTCACACGTGCTTACGGGGGCAGTGCACCTGGCTAAGGATGGACATAAGCCAAACGTCATGCTGCAGGGTTTCGTTGATCATTCTGGCTCGGCACTCGTACCGTGTGACCCAATCACACGCCAGCTGATGGCAAAGCCGAGACAATTTTGAAGATGAGATGATGCGATCAACTTCAAATTCGGCTTAATATGATTTGAAATATAACAAAACAGCAAGTAACAACACTGGTGTATCAAAGTATCGTAAAATAGACATTGATCTTGGAACATCGTATTGGGCTTAGTGAGGGGCAATCGACTTTAGTAAGCAGCGGGGAAATGGCCGCCACGCCCAGGCACCACTTGAGCTGGCCAAAGAGATGTTTCCATGTTATTGTTAATTCGATTTCATCTGGTAGAAATTTGAGACAAGATAGCCACTATCTTCCTGCCTCGTTCGATCCAGTCCTGGTTCGATCTATGCAAGACCTTGACGCTCCTAACTGGGCCTCATGACTCGCTCTGGACTTTTCCAGACATGAGCTACGCTTCGAGTAGCCTGTGGTGCTTGTAGAATTGCTGGTGCTGTGTGTACTCTGAGCCTTTTCGCCGCAGAGAGTGCACACATTTACGCAGTAATGCTGTACATTGGCGCGTGACTAATCTACTGAAGTTTGACTTCAGATCATGGCCTTGACTGTCCTAGAAACATCCTTGAAACTTCACATAGCAACCTTGGCTATCCAGATCATGCTTTAGGCACCCATTTGTGTCAAGTCCATACCTAGCCGTGAATGCTGCGGCTCGGCCATGGCGTTCCTTGGCACATTAGATCCGCTTCCAGCCGCAGTGGGGAGCAGCCTCGCCGCCACCATCAATTGCATTTGCCTCTAAATGTCGACTACTGCAGCCCGTGACAATGTCGGACAATCAAGCAGTAGCCAGAGTATCGAAGAGGGAAGATGCGAGTGCCTCTGGGGTAGGTACGAGGCCTCGCAACTCGAAATTGCCTTTCGCGCTATGGGCCTTTTTCAGATCGTGATTCAAGGACCAAAATCAACTCCTAAATCAGGGTCCTCCCCTCTCAAAAACTCCATCCACGCATCATCCTGCATAACAACGTCTGCTTCAAGTGCTGGGACGTTTGGCCACATCATGCTGTAAACATTGTTCATCTGTGTTTGAGGGCTCTCATTGATAGGGCTCTGCCCTTTAGAAGCATATCCTCCATTCTCTAGCTCTAATTTATCCTCATCGCGGAGGAATTGTCCACAAAGTTTGAATATGACTTGATGACAGCGAGGGGATGAAGAGTTGACATGGGCAAGAGAGGAGATTGTGGTGAGAGTGGCAAGGATCTGAGCGCGCCATTCAGGTGCTTCCGGAGAGAGGGGCGAGTTGCGGAGGCAGATGCATGGAATGAGGGCAGCTTGGAAGAGGAAGTATCTACCTTTATTAGAAATCATATATTTTTGGGACCCGAGTGATACTTACAGAGCATACCAAGCCGCCACTCTTGTGTGCTCGTTGGCCGCCCAGTAATCCCTGATAGCCGCGATTGTGTTTCGGGCTTCATCGAGACAACGCTCGTAAGCCTGCTGGTTCTCTATTGATTCTGCGGAGCGACCGTTGCGAGCGTACAATGCTTTTCGGATGACGAATGGACGGTACATGATGATTCGCAAGTTTCGATACCGCCATGCCATTACAGAGTGAGCGAAGCTGTACTTTTGTGGCACAAAGCCATGCTCGGAAAAGTATAGAGGAATATTAGAGAGCCAGTCTCCGATGAGAGTATCGTCCAGATGCAGAAGCTCCTTGGCAGTGGGAAAAGGTTTCGATATGACACGGGCATAGATACGATTTGTGGCCATGTGGAATGAAGCTTGAGTACGGACCGCACTATAAGGGGTAATCTCGTTGCTCTCTGGTGGATAAGTCTGGGACGCTGCGGTAAGATCCTAACAGTCATGACAATCAGCATAAGGTCAGAGCACTCGGGAAAGGGACATTACTCTGTCATTGACGTTCATGGGGAAGGCGACGTCAATTCCCTCTCCCGGCCACGCCATTGGCCTGCTAAATGTGATCGTTGCTCCAACATCGAATACGCACAAGGACCACCAGACACGACGGCGAATTTCCATTTTGAGGGGCGAAATTTTCCATCCTTGAAACTCTTTGTGCAGCCCCAAGCCCATAGCCATGCGAACAGCTAAACCGAGATAGTTATACCCGCTGTTTGGTTTGTTTCGTTTCTGTTGGTAGTTGGAGATGAGTGTTAATGCCTGTACGAGTGACAAATTTCCCGCTTCTAGAAAGTTGATTGATAGCATAGATTTCGCCTGAGCGAACAGAGGCAGGTCATTGTTCTCAAGCGTTTTGGATGTGGTATAAACGCCAAGTGCAGCAATAACGTAAGCCAATATGAGCCAGCAGTCACCATTGGGCCGCGGAATGACTTCAGAATACTGAGCTCTGAAAGTCGGCTCATGAACAATAGGATAGCTTAGGTGATATAAACTGAAATATGCATCTATCATCGAATCGAGGATATGCCTTTTGGGATTTGGCTGACTGTAGAGTTGGGGAACCGTGGTGATAGATCCCGATGAAAACCTGTCCACACGTGGTCTTGAACTCGTGGCTTTCTTCCGACTTGATGGAAGTGGATCGAGGATGCGAAGCAAGGCCGCACCGGACGCGACGCCGAGGTATCCTCCTTCCTTCTCATCGACTGTCAATGATGCCATTCCATCTACAACACTCTCCTCACCATCACCATTATCACTCGACCTTGAGGCCCAGGAAGAGACATCGGGATCTGTTGATTCCATAACTGCTACATGCTGCTCATCCCACTCGAAGTCGTCTATTGGCGGGCATTCGAGGGGATTGGAAGGTTGTTGCGGCTCACTCCCAAATTCTGTAGTGCCAGCTTGATATTCATGCACATTCACGGGACCCGAACCGTCACCCAGATCCAGGAAGTCAAGACCAGAGGCAAAAGGGCCAGTAGGCACGTGATCCGTAACAACATCTCCTTCCGGAAAATCATCCTGCTTGACCAGGTTCGATGCAGGCTGAGTGAAATCAGAGGTAGAGATCGGTAGCGGTGCCTCCAGATTCGAGAAGTCAAAGGTGTTCGAAACGTCAACATCTGGCGAAATGGGCGGTGCATCAGAGCTTGCTGGCTGCAACCGAGTAGGTCGTGCTGGAGGAATGAGTCGAGCTTGTCTAAGTAAAGCCTCTGCTCTCTCTAGTCTCTCTTCAACTTCTGTGAGATGCCTGTAATCAAATTTAGTGAAAGACCTCATTAGATTGATAGCAAGATTAAGGTGTACACACTTTCTGGTCAATGGCGTTTTGCTATGCTTCTCATACAAGCAATGCCGGTTGTACTTGATACATAGGCTACATGTGGGAATTCCCCTAGAGCATTTGGCTTTTCTTCTCCTACACTCCTTGCAAGATTGATCTGCCGAACCTAGGGGCAAATCCCACGCGTCCTCGAGAGAGAGCAATTGCTTTGCACTATCTGAATTTGTCTGAGGATCATGATGACTCTGTTGCATACTCTCGGTGGTGCATTGATCGTAGAAGATTGCAGGTGCCCTCTAACTACCACAAGATGAACAATTGATGGGACAATTGTGGTTCATGTAAAGAAGGTGAGAGGCTGATATCAAGTAAGAAACCCCGACGAGAGAGTCACATGGCATCTTAAGCCCAGGGTCCAGAATCTGAGGGGCAAAGGGAAGGTGGGGATGAAAAAAACCCATTTTTCCTATTCGGGAGCCTTAAAATATTCTGCCGAGCGGTGAAGGCCCTTCTATGTTATTTGAAGTTGATATTGAACCACCAGTAAATCACACGTAAAATCAACTCTAACATGTACTCTACAATCAATTTATTATTTAATGAGGTGATTTCTCAATTTCGTATGCAAACCTTACCATTTTTTTGCACTTGATTCACGAAAATCATGAATGACATCTTCTTGCGCGGGTCATGCCTGGAATTTTTCTTCCCTGCAGCTCCGATAACGCTAAGATCGCGATTTCGGCCGTCCAGTCATTCGATTTATCCCTCGTCAACACAATGACTCCCGTCTTTCTTTTGCATGGTGAGGTATAACACTTTGATATCTTTTCAGATGGCTTTCCGAATAGCTGCAAAACGAGTTGCGGCTACTCTAAAAGCCAGCGATGTATCCTTCCCTGCCAATGCCGTCCTCAAAAGGAGTGCGTCACAAGCTACTGCCGCTGCGACAAACCTGCCAGAAGCTACACGGCATGATATATATGTATGTATGATGCTCCAAAGGAATAGAACAGTTCACTTATATCTGCAGAGAGAAGCAAACCTTCCAAACCCAGATCCGTCCTCGGACTCACCCACAGCTGCGATGGTCAATGAACAAGCACCTTATATGCTCAAGACCTACGTCCGCCCACCTACAATGTTCGTGAAAGGATCGGGGGTATATCTAGAGGATATCGAGAACAGAAAATACCTAGATTTCACAGCTGGCATAGCAGTGAATGCACTGGGACACTCCGACCCCGAAATTGCTCGAATAATGGCTGACCAGGCAAGTCACGCTCTCCTAGGCCTAGTCCTCCCTTCCAACATCCACTAACTCGTATTCCCACAGTCATTGACCCTTATGCATACTTCAAATCTCTACCACAACCCCTGGATAGGTACTCTGTCCTCCTTACTCGTTCAAAAGACCCTCGACTCTGGCAGCATGCATGATGCTTGCTCTGTCTTCATCTGCAACTCCGGCACAGAGGCCAACGAAGCTGCTCTAAAATTTGCTCGAAAGTCCGGCAAAGTGCTTGACCCATCTGGCTCTAAACACGATATTGTTTCTTTCCAAGGCTCTTTTCATGGACGGACCATGGGTGCACTGTCCGCGACGCCGAATCCGAAGTACCAAAAGCCGTTCTCACCGATGGTACCGGGGTTTAGGTATGGAACGTATAATGATGTGGAAGCTATCCAGAATCTTGTCACGAAGAACACTTGTGGTGTCATTGTAGAGCCTATACAAGGGGAGGGAGGAGTCATTGTTGGATCAGATGAATTTCTGATCGCGTTAGCGAAGAGGTGTAGGGAGGTGGGTGCTGTCTTAATATATGATGAGATACAGTGCGGGCTTTCTCGCACAGGCACGTTCTGGGCACATGCTCGTCTTCCGAAGGAGGCACATCCAGATATCATTACCACAGCCAAAGCATTAGGGAATGGATTTCCAATTGGAGCCACAATTGTGAACAATGCTGTTCACGAGAAGATCATGGTTGGCGACCATGGGACAACATTTGGCGGTAATCCGTTGGGTTGCCGGCTGGCACACCATGTTGTCTCCAGGTTGACGGATCCTGAACTGCAAGCTTCCGTGCTTGCGAAGAGCAAGGTCTTCCTCAAACATTTCCAGGAGCTACAAGCTAAGTATCCTGAGCTGATTACAGAGGTTCGAGGTAGGGGCTTGATGCTAGGACTGCAGCTTAGTCAGGATCCTACTCCAATAGTTACCGCAGCAAGGGAAAGGGGTTTGCTCGTCATCACTGCTGGCACGAACACGTTGCGGTTTGTGCCAAGTTTGACCATAAAAGAGTCCGAGATCGAGGAAGGACTCGCCATCTTAGCTAAGGCGATCAAGGTAGTCATGACTCCTGGCAGCGCGCCAGCGGGGAAGCATGTTAGTGGTGAGGTAGATTCACCCAACTGAGATTCTCTCGTTAACGGCCTGCGCTGATGTAGTTGAGGAATTGGACTGAACTACCAGCACTAAATAATGTTTGATGAGCAGAACCCGGAGTCCGGAGTCATAGATAAAAGCATGCATACTTGCTGATTGACGAATTTATAGTAGATATTCAATAAATGTGTCACTGCCTGTTATTCCTTAATTATTGGTAAGTGAATATAAAAGGGGGGAGGGGAGGTATTGAATTAGGCGACCCATACCCCGCGTTAGTCCTAATTAGGCAATATGCGATCAGTAATTGACCTCAGTTCAGATGAACACCACCAGTAATCCTTTTGTGATATGAAATTATCTATACACAGCCATCATAAGTCTTTTCCTAAACCTTTCCCACCACCTCATGATGATCTACCCCGGCTTCTGCCAGGATTTTGTCTTCATCCAACCTCACGTCCTGGACATCCGCCGCCTCCCCATCAAACAAAACTGCAATTTCCTCAAGACTATATCCCTTTGTTTCTGGGAATGACCACCAAGTCACAGCCAAAATGACTACCAGGAAGCAACAGAAAACGATATAATACTTCCAGCCGATATTCTCCAACCCTATCGGATTCACAAATGCCGCAATCACCAAGCTACAATAGATAGACATCAATTCCATGGCCACGCCTTTTGAACGTAGTGAGTAAGGGAAGATCTCCGTTGGATATGACATAAGCAGCGGCGTGTATGCAATATCATAGTGGAAGAAAAATGTAAAGAGGCACACAACAACCACGATACCCGCACTCTTACTACCGGTATCGCTGTTGATAGCACTGCAAGCCGTCCAGATGATATAGCTGATCAACATGCCGATTCCAGACCAGATGAATAGAGCGCGGCGGCCCAGACGGTCGACTAATATAGCGGCAGAGAAAGCAGCAGCGAAGTTGAAGATCTGCAGCAGGCCGTTGATCAACGTCTGGTCAAAGGAAGACTTGATGCCAACAGTATCGAGAACAAGAGTCAGATAATAACTGACTACTCCGACTCCGTTCCATTGTGCGGCAGAGCCCAGAAACACTGCGATAAACGTTCTCTTTCTGTTGCCAGGTGTAGCGAGTAAGGATGACCATGTTGTGTTCTTGGAGGTCTTCTCCAGGTGCAAGGTATGTACGATTTCCGCCATTTCACGCGAGACTAGGGGTGATGTTGAAGTGGACTCGTAAGTGGGACCAGCGTGGTACTTTGTGAGTATTTCGTTGGCTTCTGGGGCCCGGTCTTGGGCGACGAGCCAACGAGGAGATTCTGGTACGAAGGGCCAGAAGATGAGTTGGACTAGAGGGAAGCCAACCTGGAGGATGGAGGGGATACGCCAGGACCAGGTAGATGTGTAGTCTTGAGTTCCAAAAGTAGTCCAGGAGGCAAGAATCGCTCCTGTGAGCGTGTCAGTCGTCGTCCCATTAAGAAGATTATTAGAAAGGAGGTTTACCTAAGTAATACATCGTCCAAAATGCACTAGTATATTTCCCCCTATGAGTAGGGTAAGCAAGCTCGGCGATGAGCATAGGAGATGGCTGCACAACAAACATGCCGCCAAATCCAACAATGAGCCTAGACACAATGAACATTGCCAAGTTCACTGAGGCCGCTTGAATGACAGTCGCAATAATAATCATGATGATGCCCGCAAGCAAAACAGGCTTCCGTCCGAATTTGTCAGAAAACCATCCCACTAGCGGAAGGGAAAGGACTGATCCAATGGATTGGGCGGCATTGACAAGACCCAGAAGTGCCCCTGTTGGGTTGCCGAAGTAATCTCGCCATTGCTCGAGAGATTGAAGACCGTTCATAAGCGAGCCTAGTAATTGTCAGATATGTTCAGGATCTCTGAAACAGGAAAGTTACCATCGTAGCCCGCGACTGAGGATGAGAGAAGAGGAACTAGTAGTAAGAGATTGAGCTTGAGCATATGAGGAGTTTGAAACCAGTATTTTGGGTTGTGAGGTAAGACCTCCGCCAGCGCCTGGCCAACGATATCTGCGTCCTTCATGATTGTAGGTGAGATGAACTCGTGCCCTCACAACGGCGTTGAAAAAAATTGATACTTGAACGACAAGTACCACAAATTGTCTCGACGGACGTTCAGATATAGAGAGATCGACAAGACTAGTTCAGAGAGAAGGGAGCTTCATTATATATACTCTTTCTCGTCATACCACCTCCAGTATCTGAAAAAGCCACAAAAGGCCAGCTACTTGCCAGAATCACGACACTCCTCGCCGCACGCCCGCTCCGCTAATGACTTGAAAAGGCACTAAGAGCGGAGATTTGCGGGGCTGGGGATTTCCCCAGGACTACTTTGTGTGGGTTCTCCATACATTTCCAAGTCTTTGGTACGGCGGACGACTGTCACCCTCACTATGAGCAGAGCGGAAGTGGAGCCCCGGCCCCGGCCACAGTCAACGTGACGAGCGCCGTAGGTCGGATGATATCCCTCGGCTGGTTCGAGTCGGGAATAACGCGGAGTGCTAAGACAAAAGCAAAAGTGGAGTAGAAGTAGAGTTGGAGGAAGAAAGAGGGTGGCGTTCCACTTGGTGGGGATAAATTGACCAATCTCCGTCAAGAAAGGGGCCTGTTTACATTCTTCTTATTTAGAAGCGCATAACCGTGGACTCACTGAGCCTTTGGAGCTCTTGAAGTTGCTTGATAGCAAACTTGAAACATAGCTCGGGATTCATCCAGAATCCTACTATTTCTTCGTGTCAAATACTCAAGATTCACGAGCAGTCAAGTCCAGTCAGCAATAGCTCGCTTAGCGCGCTCGCCACCCCTATTTCCTCTCGCAGCCTCATGTCGCAACGACGCAGATTTACCACAAGAATTTGCACTACTGGAAGTGTCAAATCGTGTATACTAATTACAAGAACACCTATCTTGAATAGAGAGTAACGAAGATGACGGTAAATTGGGGAGGATATAACTAAATACCTTACTCAATGGATCGCTGATCTACGAGCTTGAGTCCAACCTGGAATAGAAGAATATCGCATCTCACGATTATAATCCATGACGCTAAGAGGATCTTTCTACTTTCAATAAAGTATAACTTTTCATATCAATTTCGACTACCGAGCAGTATATCCTCCATCAACAATGAAATCAGCACCAGTAGTATAAGAGCTTGCATCACTAGCAAGATACAGATAGACACCCTTCAGCTCTCTTGGGTCTGCATCTCTTCTCAAAGGTGTGAGGCCAAACCATGCTTCCTTCATTTCAAATGGACAGTCCCCTGAGATCACAGTGTCAATATATCCAGGCGACACAGAGTTCACTCGTCCTCCCCACTTCGCCCATTCAACTGCTAAAGATTTCGCCAAATGAATCTAGATACATAGTTAGCAGGCTGTTGTTTTTGCTCGACAACAAAACACTTACCACACCAGCCTTAGCAGCATTATATCCACTCTGCTCTTGTGGCACGTTGGCGGCATGTCCACTCATGCTGGCCGTAAAGATGCAGTTCCCATGCCCCTGAGCCTTGAACACAAGTCCCGCCGCTCTAGCACAATAGTATGCGCCATCAAAGTCGACCGCACGAACCCGGTCCCAGTGCTCAACAGTAGAATCGAGCCCACCTGCCTTGGACGGGATTCCGGCATTCGCGATCATGACATCGAGACGACCAAAGTCTTTGACGACAGAAGCAACAGCTGCTTCGACTTCAGCATACTTCTCTACTTGAACTTGGTACGTTGCGGTCTTGACGCCAAAGTCTGCAGCGATTTTCGCGGCCAGTTTGGACGCGTTAGTAGATTGGGAATACCAGATGGCAATCTAAGAACACCCTGTTAGACTATTCAGGGAAAAGAACGAAATGGCGTACATTTGCTCCGGCCTCTGCTAGTCCTCTAGCTACCTCGTACCCGATACCACCTGAGCCGCCACTGATAATCACGGTTCGGCCATCGAGACGAAAAGATTTGAAAACACTATCTTCAACGGGAGGATTAGGAGCTCGGATTGACTTCCGAGCTCCATTTGTACCGCTAACACCATTTGTAGCCATTTTGTAATTGGTGGCCTTCGTGTGAAACGTAAAGAGTCTGTAGTTGTAAGTCGAAGGAATAAATAGACAGAGGATCGATAATCGAAAGGAACAGTAATTGACGAGATATGAAATAAGAAAACATAGAAAGATCAGCCTTGTCCCCAACATAGGGCAGGGCAGTCGAATCCCGTTACGGAATGCAGGGTCCGCTCAGCCTCAGCTCCGTCGTCGCGTGGAAAGGGTGAGTCTGTCCGACTACACGGGGCCGCTCAAAAGTGGCTCGCTGAAATTGAAATACGCAAGCCACTTGCTTGACAGATCAGAATCTGATAAAATGTGATCGACTTGAAAATATAATCCAATAAGCAACAATGACAAGCTTGTACTACTCGAGGGAGGGAACATCCTGAAAAGGAGAACAGGGCACGTGAATGATGCTGCAATAGAACATCTCGAACAATCTTATGAGGAAAATCACAAGAAATGCCAGTATGGCATGTTTACCAAAACTTAACAATATGACTCTCATTGAGGAAATTCGCAGTCAAGTCTGTCCCGTGACCAGAAGTGGGTTGTCTCACGAGCCAGATACACTTGTATCGCGCCTCAAAGTGGAAGACTGTGGATGGAATCTGCAAGAAACTGGCCCATCGATGTTTCTTATATACCTCGCGAGCAAGAAACATTTAGACTGTTACGCGGGTAGTCTACCATCATCAAGACGGGCCATATCTGCATATCGCTGCGTTTCTGCTAAATTCCTACACGTATCGCTCCTTACATGGCCCGTCACAGCTTTTTCTTCCTGCTTCCTGGCCATCTGTTGACCGAAAACTTATTGTAAAGGATTTCGTAGTGAGAAGTAGCATGTGACATACAGTCTGTTGCTCCACATGGAGAGGCGATTGTTTGGTTGAGGGTTGCGGTCGACAGCGTCCGTCGCGTCGCCCACGAGAACAATTTCTGGGCCCCGGTGGACCCCGCATTCAACCCCTCCGAAAACTGCTGAAAGTCCAACAATTAATTATCTTTCTATCTTCTATATAGTTTTCTCCAAATTCTCTCCATATTTCTTTGAAAGCTCCGTTCTACTTTTAATTTCCAACCCAAAATAACTGCAAGATGTCTCCTTCAGTCGTTACAACAGGAACTGTGAGTGATTCTTATGCAACTTTTATTTCTACGGGTAGGCTCACCAAAAACATCAGAACCCGGCATTCGTGCTTCATTCCATAAAAAATGTCTCTATCGAAAACAGAGATATTCCAAAGCTGCGGAATGATCACGATGTCAGGGTCCGCATCGAGCAGACCGGCATCTGCGGCAGTGATGTTCATTACTGGCAAAGGGGCAGAATTGGGGACTTCATCCTGACAAGCCCAATCATTCTGGGCCATGAGAGCTCAGGGACAATTGTGGAGGTGGGAAAGGCTGTGAAGAATGTCAAGGTTGGAGATCGTGTCGCGATCGAGCCTGGCGTGCCATGCAGATAGTAAGTGACACTATTACGAACGCTGAAAATTGTGAAAACTGATCGTCTCTACAATAGCTGTGATCACTGCCGTGAAGGAGCATACAATCTCTGTGCAGACACTATTTTCGCTGCCACCCCTCCTTGGGACGGCACTCTTCAGAAATACTATACCGTAGCATCGGACTACTGCTATCCTATCCCTGCACATATGTCTATGGAAGATGGAGCTATGGTCGAACCAACTGCTGTCGCAGTTCAGATTTCTAAAGTGGCAGAGATCCGAGCCAATCAGACCGTAATTGTATTCGGTTGTGGGCCGATTGGTGTTTTGTGTCAAGCAGTAGCAAAAGCGTATGGAGCAAAGAAGGTCATTGGTGTCGATATCTCCAAGTCACGGACGGAGTTTGCGAAGAAATATGCTGCTGATGGAGTTTTCGTCCCTGAGCGCGCACCTGCTGGAACAGACCCGGTAGATGCTGCTAGAGCTGTTGGAGAGAAGATTGTTACAGAATTTGGCTTGGGTGAGGGCGCTGATGTGGTCCTTGAATGCACTGGAGCGGAGCCATGCATTCAGGCGGGAATCTTTGCGGCCAAAAAAGGAGGAACTTATGTCCAGGCGGGAATGGGCAAGGAGGTGAGACCAAGACCGACATTTCAGGAGGTGGAACTTTGGCTAACTATGTCGCAGAATGTTGTATTCCCGATCACTACAGCATGTATTAGGGCGCTAAACATCAAGGGTTCAATTAGATATACTACAGGATGCTATCCAGCAGCAGTAGATCTGGTAGCTTCTGGTAAGATCGACGTAAAGACTCTCATTACACATAGATTCAAGTTTGAAGAGGCCGAGCAAGCATTCGAGTTGGTTAAAAAAGGGCAAGAAGACGTCTTTAAAGTGGTTATTGAGGGAGTCCAAAATTAAAATACTTTTGTATATGATGAAAATGAAGAAATACGTAGCCGAGTATACCCCTATTTATGTTCCAGCCCCTTAGACAGCTCAGGTACCTAATCCAACCACCAAATCCTGACCCATCGTGCAATCTTGGCATACATATTTCAGAATGTCACAGGATCGCCAAAATGTCCGCTAATAGGCTTTAGATTAGGTTGAGAGAAGTCCGGTCCCGCAGTGGAAGACAACTTATAAAGCGGTGCTCCCACTTCCGTCTCCCAGATTCCTGCGGAAACTTCCCCTCTAAGAACCACCACATCCTATTGAGTTTAAGACATACCACGAAGCCACAAATATGGTCCTCGCAGCTCATCCAAATCCCTCGGCGCCCGTCCTATCCCACTTCTCCCTCGCTGGCAAAACCGCTATCGTCACTGGTGGCACCCGTGGAATCGGCCTCGAAGTCGCACGCGGTCTAGCTGAAGCGGGAGCCAAAGTCGCTATCATATACACTTCCACAAAGCCTCAAGATGCCGAGAAGACAGCTTCAGAGATATCTTCGGCTTCAGGTCAAACGGTGAAAGCGTACCGCTGCAATGTGACTTCTCAAGAAGAAGTCGAGTCCGTGCTAGCTCTTGCTACCAAGGAGGTAGGCGACGGACAATTGGATATCGTGGTTGCAAACGCTGGGATTGCTACTCATCATGCAGGCCTAGATTATACGCCGACTCAGTTCAAAGAGATCATGGATGTAAATTTGAATGGGGCGTTCTACACTGCGCAAGCGGCGGGTCGAATCTTCGAGAAGCAAGTTAAGCAAGGAGGAAGAAAGGGAAATGTGGTGTTCACGGCTAGTGTGAGCGCAATATTGGTAAATGTGCCCCAGAAGCAGGCAGCGTATAATGCTAGTAAGGCGGCGGTCGTTCAGCTAGCGAGGTGTCTGAGTGTGGAGTGGGTGGACTTCGCGAGAGTCAATTGTGTCAGTCCGGTAAGTCCATTTCTAAGAGCGTTTTGGGAAGCGTCAAATAATGATAATTGTATTGGGACATAGGGGTTCATTGCTACGGATATGCTAGACATCCACCCCGCAGAATGGAGGAAAATTTGGTTTAGTATGATTCCTGGAGGACGGTTGTGTGAGCCTGCTGAATTGAAGGGGGCCTATGTGTTTCTAGCAAGTGAGGCAAGCAGTTATATGACTGGTAAGTTGCCTTTCTTGCTTTCGCCTAAGTTGACACTGACTTTCTCAGGGGCCAACTTGGTCATTGATGGTGGTTATACTTTGCCTTGAAAGTGTTTGGGGGATTTCGGCATTTTACTGGTCTAGAAGTTTTCAGTTGTTCTGGTCAAACACCGCCAAAAGTTCCATTATAAGGGTAATCCCAGACGATATTTTTTCTATTTCCTGGTATTCGCATCCAACGCAGTTAGCCAGCATCGCCGTGCTGCTCAGGCGCTACTCACTCTTATCTCGCCCTCAACTTAAGTTGCTCAGTCACGTCCCTGCTCTCCCGTTTAATGAACGATTATAATTTGTTTATCATTCGGCTCTGCCGTGCGAAACTTGTCAATTCTACATGACGAATGTATTCAAGGGGTCCAAGTCGGCTATTTGGGAACCCCTCCCCCCAAAACGAATCGTTCACTCTCAAGGCAGATTCTTCCCATAACATGTGTGTCTCTAGTCTGTTTCAAGGAGAATATGCATCGCACCTCCTCCCGTTAGCATCTACTCAAATACTTCTCCAACGGGTACTCCGAGTTTGCTTACCTATTGCAATTCTTTAGATCGGAGCTCCATGCCAAACTCAATTAGAGTATCGTCAGCCATTATTTTTGTACACTGACTCCTCTGTTTACCGATTGTGCCCTTACCCACTGAAAACCATCACTCTCTCCAGTTCCGCCGAGCCTAACCGTAGCACTAGCACCTTTTACGTACAGCCACCTTCGCTTAACTTCCGTGTATAAAGCCGGGGAGGCAAGACGCCCAAGACCAAGAGAATAATGTTAGGCACGAGCGTATGCAATTGGATGCGCAAGTGGTAATGGCTCTTTTTTAGGAGGAAATTTCCCTCTGCCTAAATCGAAAATAGGCAAGCATAACTATACCTGTCGTAGGAATAGAACAAGCCCAAAAAACCCAAAATCTGTTTGATACCTCCCATGAATTTGAATCTGAACCAAAATTGAAAAATGAGGTGCTGAAAATAGCGGAGATAAAAGTCGCAGGTAAGAATACTAGGCTGAGAACAGCAATGAATGTCATGGTTCTGCTCTCGGACTTCGCCGCGACTGCAATCATAATCGAGGCGTGTGCATCATTCTGGGCCACAATATTGAAAGCCTTTTGAATCTCATTCTTCATCCTATCCCCAAACGAGATACCGCGCGAACGAATACTGAATATCATATTTGATTGAAACAGAAGCCTTGAATGAACTTTCTGCCTCGTCATCTGGACTTCCAAGTCAGAGGAAGAGTTATTTTCTAGAAATCTTTTATGGCATTGTATTAGGGACTCGATTGCTCTAAGGCTTACGTCGAGAGTCTCGTTGAGGACTATAATGTACCTCGCCGCCTCGTGGAGTCGTGGGTAATCGGCATTCGGTTGATAAACTCCAGCCCTGCTCTCTTCAAACTCGAGAATATCTCGAGCGTGGAAATTCTGGTTGTGTTGCATCCTAAGCATATCATCAAGTAGTATGGTGTATGGCCATAAGGCATCATTGGGTCTGACTTGCTCCAGTTGGTGGAGGGCCCGATCTAGAAACCGCGTTACCACGCGCTCGTCAGTTCTCAAAAAGAGGACGCGTGTTTGATTTGTTGTTTTAATCCACTGAGTAAACGTGATTATGTCTTTCCAATCACGTCCGCCTAATATCTTGCTAGCATCATGTTGCTGGGTTGAAGTGAGAAAGGGCAGCAGAAAACGGGACCAAGTATCTTCGAGAATAAATTCAGCCAATTGTCACAATTGTACAAAGATATCAAAGCTCACAAAGGCCTAGAACTTCTCCATTTGCACCAAACATATCTTGGTATCCGAAATATCCGTTCGAATCACGATAAATTTCATCCCACCATTCGGGAAGGAATTCAAACACGTCCCGTAGGCTTGCAGCGCATAAACTGCACCTTTCTGGGCTTAAGCGATTATTGTGGGACAAAATGCTATTGAATGAATTAGCACAATGCATTTATCTATATGGACCTGTCATTTTAATACAAAATTGTCACATCGCTAGACTCTGCAATCTCCGAGAAATGTCGATGAAAGATTTTTGAGGACTCTGGTGAGCCATGGCCGATTTTTGAGTTGTCCCATCGTGAAAGCTCTGTAACCAAATCAGCCGCTGAGAGGTAAGACTACCTGGAACTGAATACCTTTTGTCCAAGAGAAGATGTCGATCGCTTGGCACTTAGGCAACTTCTGTTGCTCCATTTTAAACAAACACGCTGCGTTCTGTATGCCTATCGTAGAAAACTCAAATCAACCTAGCCAAAATCTAAGAGAAGTAGGTTCAGAAAAACGATACGATATTTCCAATACATGTTGCCCAATTTTTGAGGCCCCGCCGATTATTTCCCTATAAATCGCATCTGTTACAAAGTTGGGCGCTTTGGCGATGACATGACATATAGCCCTGCTGTTTCTCCATTGGAGCGTCGGTTCAGCCTTACCTGTGCCGTAGACTTCAGGTGGGGGGGGTCGTATAATAAGTCACCTACAATACTCGTGGGCTGCCTCGCGGGCTTTCAGCAAGGCAGACCTCTAGCAAAGATCCTAATACAGCCTGCCGATTGTACAACCCTCAACATACCAATATACGCCCAACCCGAGTGTGCTATGTTTATTACACCGGGGGCCATTCACTTTTCGGGCTTGTCGCCCTGCGTGTATGATTTGGCCGGTTGATCAGTGACTGCGTTGCATTTAACCGGTGGGTCAGTCAGTGTCTTAATTCAGTAGGCAACCTTGGTTAGCTTATACTCGTCAAAGTGTGTAGCACAATCATTTCCCCGCTGCATCGCTATCACTGAGCTGAATCGATGAATCGTCATCCAGGGTCTTCGTAGTACGAAATTCCCTACTGCGAAGAATCAAACGTTATTGACGATGGACAAATACCGGTTTGCATGCGAGCCTCTCGCTAACGCCGACTCAAGTGTGGAGGGCCTACACTACCGTTTTACGATACTAGACGACAAAGTACTCAGATATGAATGGTCTTCCGATGGGGTCTTTGAAGACCGTGCATCGACATTTGCCATCAATCGAAGATTTCCCAAGCCGGAGTTCCGGGTGGAGGACAGAAAGGATCAGCTCGATATCATCACACCTTCGTACCAATTGACATATGATAAACAAAGATTCAGTCCCAATGGCCTATCCGTTAGTTTCTCAAGCAAACAGACGGATTGGGGGGTTGAGTGGCGATATGGCAAGGCAGCAGAAAACAATCTTGGAGGCACGGCGAGGACAATAGACGATATCGATGGCCGATGCGACTTGGACATTGGCATTCTCTCCAGATCTGGGTACGCAATTATCGACGACTCGAACAGCATGATCTTCGATGGCCATGGATTTGTGACAACTCGCCGATCTGGAGATCGAATTGATGGGTACCTGTTCTGCTACGGCTATGATTTTAGAGGTGCAATGAAATCGTTTTACGCCATCTCCGGTAGTCAACCATCCGTTCCTCGATGGTGTCTTGGAAATTGGTGGAGCAGATATCACCCCTACAGCCAGGACGAATATCTGGCGCTAATGAGCAAGTTCAAGGCCAGCGGTATCCCGCTCTCGGTTGCCGTCATTGACGTGGACTGGCACCCGGTGAAAGGAGAAAATGTCCCCCATGCTGGCTGGACTGGTTATACTTGGAACAAAGCACTCTTCCCAGATCCTGAAGCTTTCACGAAGGATTTGCACGATAGAGGGTTGAAAGTCACCCTAAATGATCATCCTCATGCGGGAGTTCACTACCATGAAGGAATGTATGAAGAGATGGCACGAGTTCTTGGACACGATACAACCTATCGTGCACCAATCTTATTTGATCCCACATCCCCAGAGTTCATGCACGCTTCACTGAATATGCTTCATCGAAAGCTAGAAGAACAAGGCTGTGACTTCTGGTGGATCGATTGGCAGCAAGGCTCCTCTTCCCGAATCCCTGGTTTCGATCCTTTGTGGTTGCTGAATCACTTTCATTACCTCGATCAAGTCCAAAACAAGGGAAAATCTCAAGCACTGATATTTTCGAGGTATGCTGGTCCCGGAAGCCACCGATACCCTGTGGGATTCTCTGGGGACTCGGTCGCGACCTGGGACTCACTCGAATTCCAGCCCGAATTCACGGCCACTGCCTCAAACATTGGGTACGGATGGTGGAGCCACGATATCGGAGGCCACGTAAATGGGTACCGCGATGATGAATGCATGGTCCGTTGGGTACAACTGGGTGTCTTTTCACCCATTATGCGCTTGCACTCCACAGTCAGCCGGTGGATGAGCAAAGAGCCTTGGCTCTATCGCTCTGCAAGTGAAGTTGTTATTCAGCACTTCATGCAGTTACGCCATCGACTGGTGCCTTACGTATATTCAACTAGTATTGCTGAACCCTCGTTGAACCTGCCCTTAGTTCAACCATTGTATTGGAACTATCCATCACAGGAATCTGCATACGACTTCCCTACCGAGTACTACTTTGGACCTTCTCTTGTTGTTGCTCCCGTATTACACCCACGGGATAAAGTAACAAATCTGGCAAAGGTCCGGGTCTGGGTCCCTCCTCATCGTCATGTTGACATCTTAACCGGATCGGTCTACGATGGCGATCAGGAGATTGACATGTATCGTCCGTTACAGCAGATGCCCATCCTTGCGGCGGAAGGAACCATTATTCCTTTGGATGGGGAGCTCATACCAGCTAACGGGTGTCCCAATCCTAGAGAGTTCGAAATTCTCGTAGTTGTTGGTAAGGACGGCCAGTTCAACATCCTCGAAACTTGTCTAGATGATGACAAGTCACAATCAACCACCGACAGTCAGCGCTTAATTCCACTCAAATATGATCAAGCAGCTGGACAACTCACGACCATTAGTACGGGCAGAGAGTGGACCTTTCGATTCATTTCAACTAGCATCGAACCCTCGCTCATTCAAGTTCTTATAGACGGCGCTATTTGCAACGAAGCACAATGCACCATTGAAACTACCACCTACGTACAAAGCATGGTGGTAAAAATTCCAGTAGTCCCGAACCCGGAAAGCTTGATTACTATCAAGCTGAGTCCTGATCCGCAACTGGTTGTCGCTGACTATTCGCAAACCATAAGCAATCTTCTTATCGACTTCCAGATCGCACCCACTATTAAGGACAAGATCTGGAAGATAATTCAGACAACATACCCAACTACAATTAAGATCGCAAGGCTCCTCAGTCTCGGGCTACAGGGACAGCTGCTTGGACCGCTCGCCGAACTTTTGCTGTCCGACAGTCGGGGCGAGCATGGCGACCCTGTATAGGTAGACAGCGTAAGCAATTAGCCAATGAAGTAAAGTAATGTATCATTCGAGATGCTCTACCTAGTCTCAGCGACTTGAAGATATTGCCTAATATTACACTGCTGGAAAAACTATCCTTGTCCTGCGTGAATGGTGCAGCACTTAGGAGAATTCCCAGGCCTTTGTAGTGCTGTCTCTGTGTGTTTGACAAATTATAGAGAATCATTTGTTGCCTACCATAATGCAGCAGTTCTGACAATATTTGAGCGTTAGTTCTTGTAGCAGCGATCTTGAATAAATGTTCAGCAAATGGAAGTCATATACTCGTTTGCGATGATGTTAAGTTGGTGAAATTCGGTAAGTAATTTGAGGTTGAATTATCCAGTCACGGTAACTGAACTAGAGAGGATCCAAATCGGCTTCGGCAAGGATTGTTGATATGTCTGGCTAAGAAACGAAAGTTATATAGATAACAGCATGATCCGGCTGGCTGGCTCATTAGTGTGCTAAGGACTCAGGACTCAGCTCAGGATAGAGCAGCGGCGGCTCAGGTCCAAAGACAGAAATGAACTTGGGTGGGCTCACTTGTTATCTAAGATTATGGGGGTTCGATTCTTTGTATGTTACTCAGCGTTCTAATTTAGCCAGTCCCCTATCGATTCCTCAGGCCCTTAAATAGTCGACAGCCATCCCGTCGCTTAAGTCATTAGATATCCAAATCCTTTCTTCGATAAAAGACCTAGGAAAGCTTCGCAGGCAGCAAAAGGTGGATGTCTTGCTCTTCTTGGGGGTGATTCTGGGCTCAATTGCCCACCACAAACCATGAACGCTGCAAAGGAGGCAGTGATACCCAAGACTAAAGATTATGGTTTGGATGCCTACCCGAGCGCCCGATGTGATGTCACAGAAGGCTGTGACAAAATTGCGCCGCATTCCTTACGTGAAAAAACGTGGCTTGTTGGATATAGTCGGTAGCGAGAGCGCTACATTGCACCATAAAAGGTTAGCGCCCCCATTAAGTGCTGACCTGTTGCAGAACCACAACATAGCTCAACCACAATTAACGCCATCTTTTATCTGCTGTCCCGCGTCGTAGGATTTTGAGATAAGATATAAGAATGTCTCAACCCTCCGTAGTAGGTCGCGAGCAGAAATTTCAATTCCTAAATGGCTGAACCAAATTCTAACATGGCGCCCTCTTCCGAACTAGACAAGCAGACCTCCAATAGGACATTGCAAGTCGACTGGCAATGGAAGAAATGGAAGATTCTCATCAGCGAAAAGAGAGATGCTGAATCAAAATCTCTCTACATTGTGGACTTCGCCGTTTTGTCATTTAAAGGGCCACATCTTGTTTTTCATTATGCATCAGACGATTCGATCTTCGGCAAAACAACCCTCCACTCCATCTCCATCGATGCAGACTGTGAGGTCCACAATCGACCCATCAAGCTTAAGGCTATGAAGCGCCTGAAAACACAATATACCCATCTCTCGAACGCATTCTCTAAGACTGATACACCTGTCCCATTGACCTGGAAGAGCACCAGTGACCTCAAGACCTGGGATTTCATCTGTCTTGACGCACAAGAGATGCCTGTTGCAAAGTTTGCAGCCAACATTTGGGCCTTGAAGAAGGTTGGAAACATCGAGTTTATGGGAGATTATAGCGAGGCACAGAAGGAGGAAATTACGGTCATGGGTACGACGTTGCTATACAATATGGTGTTGAGGATGAACAACCCGTTGCAGTTAATTGGTTCTATGTTTCATAAGACAGATAAGACTGACTCGGCGCATGAATTGACCGAGACTCAAAATACTCATCAGCATCATGAATAGGATGTGGAGTTACGTTTGCAACTTTTCCCGTTCATGTCGTCTTTCCGAAAGCGTTCTCATGATGATGAGATTGGCATTTTAAACGCTTACAATGTACTGTACTTTTGGTCGACAAGGGAGTTCAGAGCTTAGAAATTCCAGCTTACACTTTCGAAGACTAGCAGTTCAGTTTGGTAAACCGGACTCAATGTCATTTCAATTGAAAATTAGCGATTGAACGTGTCCAATTATTTGATTGATTTATAAATACAGCATATAAATATATCTAGCAGTTTTTCCGAGCGACTGAATGAATTTGCTCTATCCGTGTATCTTATTCAGAAATGTCCAAATACTTCAGCATTCATACTAGAAACCACTAGGCCCAGTGTCAGTGTCGCGCCTGTGCCCCAGATAAGCCAATTGAAGCACCACATGCAGCTTGCAGGCTCGTCTAGCTTGACACTGAACAACATTATGATAAGTACCAATGCTGTTCCACCAACCGACAATATGTCAAAGCCAAATCCCAGGCCTGCAATGCGACTTGTCGCACCCAGCAGTGCAACTTCCACTGCAGCCAATGCCCCGCAATTTCTCTTCGTACTATCTCTCCAAGCTACAGCCACGCTTTTGACTCCTGCCTTTATGTCGTCCGCCAGGTCTTGATGCCCGTAGACTGTATCATAGATCAATGTGTTGAGGATACATACTATGAAGAGGCACGATAGAGCCCCAAGCATTCGATTATCATCAACTCTCAGAGCGGCAACTCCTTCAACTATATCGATCCTCCCACCACTGGTAGCCGCCTTGACGAAGGTAGTCAAGATACCTCCAATATCCACGCCACCGGCACCAACCCCAACCCCGAGACCAAACGCAAAGGAGGTGCCCAGCCATACTTGTGGATAGTTCGTGAAACGTTTGAATAACGGGTATACAACCTGCGTAGCAGTCAAAACCGCCGCCGGAGCATAACATTCACGCGGAAGCGGCGCCAATGTTATCCCCACGCCTAAAATAGTTTGGGCAGCCATCCATAGCAATGCCGCAGGCGGAGAGACCGCATATCGTGCAATTGGACGAAGCTTACAGCGCGTAACTTGGCGGTCATAGGGTGCATCGAGGAAGTCGTTCCAAGTACATGCCGCTCCACGTAAGAGAAGAGAGCCAAAGGCAAGGCAGAAGTGTGTTGCAGCCTGCTGCTCAATGGAGAGGGAGGTTCCTAGGGTAGCCTGTGCGAGAAGTAGGCCAAAGAGATGGGGGAAGTAGAAGGCGAAGTTCCCTGCGGGTTTCTCTAAGCGCATCAATTGGGCGTACGGTACCCAACTAGCAGGTAGGTATGACAGGAGGCCGTGACTTGGAGGTTTGTATATTGGTAAAGCAGTTATAGACATCTTTTCAGATCCTTCTTGTGGAGGTAAAGTGGTGTTAGGAGTGGTATCACCAATATGGCTTGTCCGAGTTTGAACCACCATGGTGCTTACAATTGTAGCCAGGACTGATAGAAGTGCGGTATCACTAAGCGCGAAGCGTCAGTCTCGCTGGAGATGCAGGAGGGGTTTAAGTAGTAACCGTTATCTACAGTGATCCTAGGGTGTCAACAGGTTGAACTATCCCCCCCTTTAACAAAGGTTATAACTTTTAATGATAAATCCCCATTAGATCAACAATCATTACCCTGGTATCACCGCAGTATCACTATCTGAGTTCATTGAACAAGACATATTGCGAGGTTCCCGGTGCTCCTCTCTCTTTTTAGTATGCCTGCGGTGGCCCTCACCTCACCTCCGTGGAATCGTAAAACTTGTCGCTATTCTGGCAAAGCGTTGTATTGCATAATGCAACCATAATGCAGCCGCACTGCACCTCGTCACCGCCTCTCTTACATGCGTTTGAGAATTGTGGGGGCGTTTGAATTTTGAGTACTGAAAGTACTAAGATCACTGTGCGACTATGTCTGCTTGCTCGTATCCTAAGCCGCACCTATGCACGCACCATCACGAATAATTTCCATTACCAGGCTACTGGCACTCCTGCAGATATCTCGAACTCTCCAACCTATCAATTAACTTGAGTATGCCAATATTTTCTCATCTCCAAGATCATGCCAAAATTTACAGTACTTGGCCCGCTGACTTGCAGATACATGCTATGATCATTGGTCAGCTCGGTCGTACCTCTACGAATCACGCTTCTTTACCGGCACTCTGTCCTTCCACTTGTAGTGATAGATCCGCAAACTGCCATTGAAAAGATAGATGTTGGCCATCAAGTTCTTCCGCTACCACATTATTAGATGTTGTTCAGCCCTGTCTTCGGCGAAGCCGTTGCCTAGTAGAGCCTTGGAAGGCACACATGCACATGCGTGCTCTAATCGTACTCAACCGTCGAACTACGACCGGCAGAATTGCTTGGCCATCCAATGAATAGATAGATATGAAAGAGTTTCTCACAAGACGAGTTTGGGCAGCATCTAATCTGCACAAATATATATTTGCCAGGAACTAAAATCATTTTGCTGGGTAGCTAAGTTGTAGCCAACCTCCTAGCTATTCCGCACTATACGCATTGCTGCTTGCGTGCGAACTCAGACCAATGACTAAAAGCCTTTTATCAGTGACTGTGCTTACACGATCCTTGTCGTGGGAGGTATCGCAAGGCACCCGGTTGGGTGGCGTTTTCGGCTGCTGGGCGTTAGATTACATCGATTCTCGGCACCGCAGACCAATACCCTTTTGCACTATATGTTCAGGTCCCAAAAGCCTGGTTTCAACAGAAGACACAGACCATTTGCAGAGCCGAGCTGAGCTAAAATCTTATAGCATTACATTTTAAAGGTCTTGTCTCTGCACTCGGTCTGGAATCGTGTAGTCCTGCGCATTTTGTCCTGCGTGAAATGGCTTATCTCACCAGCATTCTAGTATCTTTGCTTTTAGCCGCTCTATTTACTGTGAGAGAATTGTGTAGGCCCCCGGATAAGAAATTCAGCTGGAACGGGAGAAGATGGAAGCTCCCGCCGGGACCCAAAGGCCGTCCTGTCGTGGGTAATCTGCTGCAGTTTTTCAGAGCTCGCGATACTGGGAAACTTATCCCATATGTAAGTGTTACACCTTTGAGCGATTTATTTCTCAAACGGTGCACTAAATCTTCTTTAAGCTTCGTTCACTAGGCGAATATGGAGAGATGACCACGCTTCACATGGGCTCCCGTACCTGGGTCCTCCTAAACAGCGACCGCGTTGTTTCCGACATCATTCACAAGCAAGGCAAAATCACAACCGAAAGGCCATACATGCCCATAGCGAGCGGTCTGGTAAGTAACAATAAACGTACCGTCATACGACAAACCGCCGAATGGACGGAAGGCCGGCGCGTCATGCACCACTTACTCAGCGGCACTGCTCTCCGTGCTTACGGCGACTGGTACGAGACGGAGAGCATCCGGCTCCTATCAGCGTATCTAAGTTCTCCGAAATTGTGGTTTGCTCATCATTTCGGGTATGCAACATCGGTGCTGTACCGGTTGGTGCTTGGGGAGCCGTACTCGAAGACCAAGGAGGAGTTGGACCAGTATCAACAGGTGACTATGGAGTTTATTTGGAGCTTGAATCGTCACTTCGTTGATTTCTTTCCGTCGTTGGCGAATTTGCCAAGCGGTCTTCAGTTCTGGGCTCCAAAGTGGAGAAAAATGGGGCAATTCCATCGAAGTGTGTTCCAGGCTTGGTTCGGTCCTGTTGCAAAGGCCATCGATGCAGGCGCCGCTGCGCCATCTTTCACTCGGGATACTTTGTTGCATCCTGATACAAAATATCAGGGTGATCGTGAGGAGGCCATGTATCTGGCAACCTCAGTCATGGCTGCTGGTGGAGATAACACCCGCATGACAATGAACACATTTTTGATGGCCATGATAAGTTACCCTGCTGCACAGCGGAACTTGCAGGTCGAAATTGATGCATGCTGTGGAACTGGTAAAGATCTGAGACTTCCGACTCTCTTAGATATGTCTTCAATGCCATACTGTGCTGCCATTATCAAAGAGGTGCTAAGATGGCGGCCAACAGTGCCAATAGTTCCGCCACACCACTTGACTGCGGCGCTGGATTATGAAGGTTACCACTTCCCTCCTGGAACTGACTTTCTGATCAACAATATCGCACTTCAGTATCCAGATTGGCGAGAAGATCAAGACAAATTCCGCCCAGAACGATTCATTGATGGCACAAACGAGACCAACCCCATTTACAAATTCTGGGGGTTTGGGGGTGGGAGGAGGGTATGCGTAGGCTATAGAGTTGCTCAGCAGTCCCTGTTTGTCTCGTTTGCAAGAATTGCATATTGCTTCAATATCACTGCGGAGGGGGAATTTGATGATCAGAAGCTGAATCATCAAAGCCTGACCGAGCCATTCCCAGTGAAAATAGTACCCAGATCAGAAAAGCATCGGCAATTGATACTGCAAGAAGAGAGAAAGCTAAGATAGATAGATGCACTATAGGCAAACAGAGAACTATACCTATATGCTATCATGCACATCAAGGTAGTTGGAACCTCATCGTAATGGACAATCATTCATTTGGTTGGTTCCAGTACGACCAGTCGCCCACTTCCACCGCCCTTAGTCGCTTCCTCAATAGCGTCATTAACATTCTCGAGGCCAAACACTACTGTTCGTCGCTTTTCAATGGCGATCCGACCACTTTCGAGTAATTTCACCAATTTTGCTGGCACATCGCCCTCATACATATGTCTCCCAATAACTTTGATATTCCGTCGCATGATATCAAAATACGGAAACGGGACAGACCCAGTCAAACCTCCCATCAACGAAACTCGACCCCCGCCTTTCAAGGCGCTGATACCAGCTATAAGGTGGTTGGTGTTAGCCGTTGGAGGGGCAAGATCAAGGAAGACCTCAGCTCCAGCACCGCGAGGCGTTGCGGCTCGGAGAGCGGTAGCGTCCTTTTGTATATCACCAGTGAGAGCTACGATGGCAACTCGACGGGGATCATAAGCGGACTGAATCTTTTGTAAGGCCTCCAGCCGCCGTCCAACAGCAACGACCCTACCTGCACCCATGGCTAAGGCAAGCTCAATAGCAGCGACTCCGAAGTTGCCTGTAGCGAAACACATGATCGCTGTCTCACCAGCCTGCAAGTTAGCAGCTAGCCAGCCGCTGTATGGAACAAGGAGGATGTTCGTCCATGCCAGCTGCGAGATTGAATAACCAAGTCGATTGATGAGTGTCTCCTCATCTAGCGGATAAGTGTTCTCCAGAGGCACTAGCATCTTCTGCGCCCAAGGGCCATGACGCCAATCACCATAAGATAGCTTGTGGGTTGCTGGCGTAAACCCTGCACTGTAACCCTGCATGATCTGAGTCCCTTCTTCACGGGTCTGGTCATCGCGAGCTCTGACTACAGAATCCACGTAGACTAGCTGACCGACGCTGCGATTCGTGGTATCGGAGCCAACTTGTTCAATCCGAGCAATCGCAGAAGCCCCAAACACCAACGGCGTAGCTAAAGGTAGAACCTTGCCTGACAGAATATCTTTGGCATAGGAAGCAATCGGTGTGCTTAGTACTGAGACTAATATCTGACCAGAGACAGGAGCTGAAGTGGGCATGGTGCGAAGCTCAAGTACCGCGCCGCCTGACGGTAACACAACCGCCGAATGAGTTGCCATGATCGAGCAGTAAAGTCTGAAAGTGGCCGTGATTCTCTCAAAAGAAGATGATAGTACCAAGATAATAGATGATATTTAGAAAGATGATGATGGGAAAACAAGACGACTTTAAATATGCTAGATACGCATTGCTCATAGATCAAGCTCACTTGCGGCTTCTTCGGATCGCCATCTCCGACCTGAAGCAAAGTTCTCGGAATTCCGTGAAGTATATTATACCTTCTCGGCAACAATATTGCAAGAGTCAATCGTGGTGGTACAAGCACTATAGTTTGATGGACAGAAGCGGACTCGGAGGAACTCGAGTTGGCGACCTAGCCTGTTAATTGGCTCACAAGTTTGTAACATCTCGCACTCGGGGGTATGAATTTGAAGGGACGGCGAAGAAAAGTCTACTAAAATGACCGGCTGCTTGAAAAATAAGATGTGTTCAATTTGATCCGCGAGCATTGTATACACCTAAAATGTCCATTTCTAGCATAGTTGGGTGTCAGCTGACCGGGCAATGTTTGTCAACCACTCCGCCTAGGAACATCTAGAGACCGAAAGGATTGTTCAGACGCTTGTCTAGCGATGTATCAAAAAAGAATCTTAAATGGAACAGTTGGAAGCTTGTGGATCAAATTTTCCTCTATGACCCCTCGCAGCTGGCGATTTTGATTGAGATCGAATGAGGCGCACTATCATATAACGGTATGAACGGCCGGCGGAATCAGCATGACGACCTCGAACACGGATTCGGATTGTCACTGAGATAAGTTCATCTTGAGAGTGACGCTTCTTGGTGGTTCATCAGAAAGAAAAGTTTACGAGTCAGTCTAAGTATTGACTGGACGTTAGGAAGGATATTTCACTACACCTCACGTGTTAGAGAAGAATACCAAACTAAAGTCTGCAGGGCGGTGAACACAAGAACTGATGGTCGCAACTTGCGCTCCCGTAGCTAAGACATTACCCAGTAGTTCCCTAGCTAATTATCGTCGACGATCAAAGTCAAGGTCTTGAATGGTCCTCTCAGCAGGATAGGGATCACGTCGCGTCAACAAGCGCTGAGGCTCTTGCGAGAAACTTTCGGCACCTCGTAACTTAGAACCGCTGAGCGTCACTGCATGCCACGCTGAACTATAACATGAAGCAAGAAGATCCTGAACAGCAGGCCAAGTTGCAGAAGACATGTACCGTACTGTACATGTAGTCTGTCACTTTGTCAAACCATCAGGCACACGTGACAGCCGACATAGCGCCGTTCAGCTAAGCGCTTAAGGGAAGGAGGTTGAATCGGTTCGGCACTCTCGCGACTCGCTCTGATGGCCTCCGACGGGTGCATCAGGATCAGGTCACACTGGGATCTTCATTGTTATTTCACAGATGAAGCTTAGGGATGTATGTCAAAGTACCCCGCACTCTCACAGCGACCGCTGTCTGCAGAGCTGTTTGCAAGAGAGGGGTAAGCAGGGGAAGTCCCTGGCCCTCGTCCGCGTTGGCCTTCATGCGTCCTGGAAATTAGCATTTACAGGGAAGCGCAGACTCATCACCAGCAGAATTATATCATGATCCATGGCAATGAAGCTGCTCCCGGGCTTGGAATTGTTGGAGTTCATCTCAATTCTACCTTTTCGATCTGCAGGCTCATGGTTCCTGATGATCCGGGTCGCTGGGCTAAGAACATGCAATATTCCCTGCCTGTCACACTCACCAAGTGGTGATATATGACTGCGAACTTTCCGCTGAGATTTGCCTTTCTCTTGTTGTGCTCTCATAGTCTTGTCTCTCCAATTACTCTGCCCGGTCACGAATTTTGTGCTTGCCACCAGTCCCTCTCAACCGGAAATATGCAAGTCGCAATCAGCCTATTGGTTTCGTTGCTGGCTACCAATGTCCTAGCAAGTAGCTATGGCACGCCGTTTGAACGGAGGAACCCAAGCTCTCGGAACTCCCGACGACAAACTACAAACAGCACTGCCTATGCTGTAAAGGAGCCTCCGTTGACAACTGACTGGACGTACAAACTGGGCACAAACCCATGGCCTGAGTATCCCAGACCCCAGCTCCAGAGATCTGATTGGCAGAACCTGAACGGGGTTTGGACATATTCAAATGCTTCTAGCTTGGATTCAGTGAACAGTCCACCCTTCAACCAAACCTTGGGACAAGAGGTCCTCATTCCATCGTGCTTGGAGAGTGGAATTTCTGGTGAGTCTGGCACTCCGCCAAAAATTTTCAAATGCTCATTTGGTATGTCAGGTGTTCAGGCTTCATATGCCCTGTATTCTTGGCTCTCGACTTCCTTCACTGTACCTTCTGCGTGGTCTAATCAGTCAGTCCTGCTTAACTTTGGTGCCGTTGATTACGAAGCTACTGTCTTCATCAATGGCCAACAGGCTGGCTTCAACCGAGGAGGGTATTTCGCCTTCACAATTGACGCCACCAAATATGTGAACTTTGGAGGCCAAAATGAATTGTGAGATATTCTATGCGCTCATGAAATATTGTACTAAGATTTTACAGGCTTGTATTCGTGCATGACCCGACGGACAGCGGTGATTATGTGATCCCAATCGGAAAACAGACACTACATCCATCCCACATCTTCTACAGACCCTGCAGCGGAATCTGGCAAAGTGTCTGGATTGAACCCGCACCAGCGAACTATATCACTCAATTAGATGTAGCTGCAGACATGAATGGCCAAGGCAAGTAGTCATCTATAGCACGTGCGTGGAGCAGCGCTAAGTAATGGGTTGTGTAGTCAGTGTCACAGTGCACACCTCCTCCGGCAGCCCGAGCTCAGTCGAAATAAGCGTGCACGAGGGTAACGCTTCTGATTCCCCCAATGTACTGGCATCTACTACCTCGTCCTCCGATCAGCCTTTCCAGTTCAATGTGGCTTCGCCCAAATTATGGTCACCTGACTCTCCAAGCCTATACAACATTACTGTTAAGTTTGGTGACGACGAGGTTTCTAGCTATACCGGCTTTCGTACCATCTCCAAGGGCGAAGTAGATGGTATCGTTCGACCTCTACTGAACGGCGAATTTATTTTCCAGTTCGGAACCCTAGACCAGGGATTCTGGCCAGATGGTTTGTATACTCCTCCAAACCGCGAGGCCATGGTATTCGACCTCCAGACGCTGAAGAGCCTTGGCTTCAATATGCTTCGTAAACATGTGAGTAGCTTGATAAATCGGTTCAGAAGATGTCCTAATTTTTTCCTCTCAAAGATCAAAGTCGAGAATGCGTTGTTCTACCAAGCTTGCGATCAAATGGGCATCCTCCTCATCCAAGACATGCCCGCTCTGCGCCCTATTCAGAGCTACGAGACAGCGAATTGTACTCAGATCACATATCTACCAAATGCTGACCAGCAAGCTGAATTTGATCGCCAACTCACACTCCTCGTCAACCAGCATAAAAGCTATCCTAGCATCGGCACATGGGTGAGTGTCTATAATACGCATTTGGCCAAGTCACTGACGCCACATTAACATCTAATAGATCATCTACAACGAGGGCTGGGGCCAGGTCATCGACGGCTATCCGGAGTTCGGCTTGACAGACTTAGTCCGTAGTCTGGACCCAACGCGTCTCGTCGACAGCACAACGGGCTGGTTTGACCACGGAGCTGGCGATTACAGCGTAAGGTGACCATCTACCTTTCCTTTTAAATTATATTCATGTGCATGGAACAGGACAACCACCACTACGCAAACCCACAGTGCGGCTCCCCCTTCTACTCTACAGCCTCGTCCCCTTACGACCCCACCCGTATCGGCTTCCAAGGCGAATTCGGTGGCATCGGGAACAACGTCTCCATAGAGCAGTATGAGCCCCTTCTCCTCTCCCACATCCAATCTCTCTTCCCCTGTTTTCTGTCTCCATTACTAACATTCTCCCTCCCATCTAGTCTGTGGAACGTCCAAGAAGCAATCAACACCATCAACCAAACCTACGAGATCGACACCACGCTCTCGGCCTGGAACTACCGCGCACACCTGCTACTGACAGAGCTGAAAGAACAGACTTCGATGTTTGCGTGCAGCGGTGGCGTGTGGACGCAGACGACGGACGTAGAGGGCGAGGTGAATGGACTGTTGACGTACGACAGGCGGGTGCTGAGGCCGGATGTGGCGCAGTGGAAGAGTGATATTCAGGCACTTTATGATGCTGCCGCTGGGAGGCATAACGCTTCCATGACAAAGTTCTAGACTTGGTGATGGGATAAGTGACTAAAAAGTAGTTGTGTCTCAATCAGAGATGAAAACAGGCTAGAAAGGATAAATAAGTTGGTCTACAGTGCTACGCGGCATATACGGATGAGAATTATATCGAATACTGTCGACGGTACATTGTGACTAGCGATCGAGTTGCACGTGCAGATTCGTGATATCGATGAATACGTATAATGCTTGGAGGCCTAAGATAACAAAATGATATGTTCCGCTACTCGCGTCTCATTCATCCAAATTAGCATCGCCCCGTCCCGTGAGAGGCCCCACGAGCCCCAACATCCTCCGTCCCAGCAGATCATCCTCGCTAGCCAAGCTAACCATGCTTTTCCTTCTCTCCCCAAGTCCGCCAGAACTTTCACTGCCTCGTCTCCTTTCTTGCCTGCTTGTTTTCTCTCTCAACTGCTCCCTCAACAACTTTTCCTTCTTCTTCCTCTCCTCTCTGATCCTCATCGAGCCCGTCATACTCATCTCGAGCCCCATATCCTCCTCTCCAGAGCTTTCGGTTCTGGACTTTTTATGATACCTAGGAGAAGGAGGCTGGTCTGCCGCGGCGAAGATATGCTCGATCCACCTCGCACAGCGGAATATATACTTCCAGCCCTCCGGGAATACCCCCACAAATTGTAAGAATCCGTGGCTGATACCAGGGATCAAAGTAACCTCCACTACATCTCGGTCATCAAACTCCTTCTCTAGTGCTTTTCCTTTGCCCACTCCGGCATCCCTCTCGTGTGCCGCAGCCTTCGCTCGCCTTATCCTCCCAGCGAAGATGACTGTGTCGTCAACAAGGGGATCGCGCTCACCAGTGAGGAAATACGTCTTAGGGAAGCGAGCAAGGAGGGAATCGGGGGCTAAGATTGGAGATAGCAGGTACTCGGTCGAAAAGTCGGGGCGGCTGTGCGGGCCGATGTAGAGGATGATCATGGCGCGCATCATTTCGGGGGAAAGAATGCGGTCGTTAAAGTAGGAGATCATAGAGGACATTGCGAGGCGAGTCCTGAGAGGTTCGGGGTGGTGGGATGAAGACGAGCGCCGCTCGGCTCTCGTGAGGTCGGGAGAGAGAGGTGACTGCACTGCGGTGGAGTATTGGGGGGAAGGAAGGCTAATTGAAGTTGGACGAGCTTGATGCGTATCGATCTTTGGAGACGAGAGCTTTGGTGGACTGGGGCCGTCTTCGTCGTCGGACTGATGTGGTGTCCCGGCTGCCATGTTATATTGCATGCTCTTTCTTCGTATAATATTCTTATTCGTTTTCCGCATCCGCCTGTCTTTGACCAAAGACATTTGTTCCTCCGTCATCCAGTTTCCGATATTCATATCCAGCCCAGGGTAAATCAGAATCAGACCCGTTGGAATTGGAAGCGAATTCTCTCCTTGAAATTTTCTGGTATCTGTTGTACCCGACTCGATGATCATGAGTGTGGTGCTGGTTGCAAGATTGCCACCTGCACTATCCCCACTAATGACTATCTTTGGCAGAACTTCTCCAGACAACCCAATACAACGGCCTCTGCTTGAAACTATCGTGCAGTAGACGTCGTAACATTCATTGAGTGCGTAGGGATACGGGAACTCTGGCGCCTTTTTATAATCCAGACTCAGAACTGGCAAACCTGTTTTGCCAGCCCAAGCAAGCAACTTGTCATCGTTTGTTCTAGGATCCATTGCGACAAACCCTCCACCAGGAATATCCAGGACGATCTTTTCATGGTTCTTCAAAGCAGACAGCGGCCCATCGAAATACAGCCATCCGCTAACGGGTTCCTTGTAATCGCTATTCGGTGGTCGAGGGATGCGAATTGCTCGAGGTGGATACTTCATGTATCTCGGCCGCAGCAGACGTTGTACTGCCTTTAGATACGGCGTTGTGCCTTTGTTCCAACTGACTCGAAGATGATCCACCGTCAGCATTCCTCTGACTTTCCTGACTTTTTCATCTGCTTGCTCGGCAGCAATGAGATAGTAGCCCGTGAAAACAATACTCGCGAGATCTCTCAGCCACCTCCTGCGTATCCGCATAGCTGTCCAGAATCCTGCATCTAGCGCTGTTGTGACCCATGTTGCTCGAAAGTAGGATCGTGTGTAAAGGTTCGCGAGGGGCTCTGGGCATTCGAGGCCTAAGAGTTTGCCCAGGTTCCGGGCTATGTAAAGGTAAAGGAGGGTAACGACGACTGTCTGCCAGGGCGTGATGAATCCGGAAAATGCTCGAGATATCTTTCGTATTGGTGCTGGACCATGCTTATGTCCTCTGGAAGAAGGATTAGAATCATCATGCTACGGCGAGAGGAGGGACATACCTGAATAGATAGAAAGACCAGAAGGAGACAACCGCTAAGACTTGTATCTTTCGAAATTGGACTGAAGGGCGTCCGAGGACATGATCTGCCGCCAATCAGTATCTGAAATCGAATTCTGCAGTCAGCAGTACTACCTATCATGTTGATATCCGAAATGTGCAATTCGCATTCAATTCAGGAAGAAAAGCAGCGCAAATGAGAACATAAATGCACAAGAGGTGTAGCCACAACTCCCGAAACCAGTCTATAACATCCCTTGTCTATGCCAATGAATTATATGGAAAAGCTGCACACCCAGAAACACGTTGACGGTAAAGCTCTCAATGTCATGGCATGGCCCTCGTAATATAAAAGGCATGTGATGCGGATGACCATAGCACCGTCAGCTAATAGGACCGCGGCGGGAGCAGTAGTGGATGTACCTGCGGCTTAAGTGTCGAATGACAACAAGACATCGTGGTTCGCACAGCGGGAGGGGAGGGGAGCAGTCTAAACAGCTGACATGGCATCGTTTCCTGCCAGGAATGGAGAGTGAGGGGCACTGTTTTGCATGTGAAAGCTCACACGTGATAGGATGACATAAGCTTCGAGATCATCATCACGTGACAAAGTCACATTACTTGGAGCCTCGCGTCCTCAGCCTTGCACTCGGCCCCCATTCAGGGGTAACTTTGAAATCCCTCGGCAGGACTTCGTCTTCATCCTCTCACGGATCCCTTCGTGGTAGTCCTCATCCTTCACTGCCGATCCTGTGCACAACGTGCGTGCATAATTGCCCACGTATCAATACCACGTCTCTTATGAACCATTAGACACACTCAAACCTGGGATCGACCTTCAGCCGATGGAGATCCCATGCGTCTTGTCGAGGAAAGATCATGACAAGGCTGTGACCTTCTCTTTTGATTCGATCTTTGTTTCGTCGTTCCAGAAAGATGAAACGGGGGCAAACTCTCCCCCCGACACTCGCTACTTCGCTGGACCCCTGTGTGAAAGCTGAAGGCGAATATTTCTCTCCTCTGACAAGGCCAGGGAGGGAGTTTACGAGATGGTCCAAAGCTTGATCCACTGCTGGGTCTGGAATGCCTTCGGTCACCGACCCAGTGGAGCAGAAGATTGATCTAAACATGGGAACAGCCTCGAAACTCGAGTCATTCCATTAATATGTGAGATCGACCGAGCGACGAGCTGAATTCATCTTCATGTCAGCAATGCAACGCAAATGCCATCTCACTGCATCTAATTTACACCCTCTGCTTCATAGCATCGTGGATCTTGGAGAATGGCTCGATCCGTCGCCTAGTGGCCGCTCAGCCGCCTCCTTACGACCAGCGCACATTTTAAATAGCTGCGTGCTGCAGCATCCTAAACCACATTCGCCAAGCTGACTGCACATTAAATTCTCACCTCACAAGGGTCTCGCTTGGCCGCTGAGGCTGTCCTTCTAGTGGGAGGCTTAGGCTCGTCAAGAGGAAAGGTTAGAGCTCCATCTGCAGGGGTACGCGTGTTCCAGAGGAATCAGACGTTTTAGAAAACGCTGCGGGAACTTGTCCCCACTACTGCAGGGGAAATGCACCGTGCCAGGCGGGAGACTGGGGTTGAGCTTCGTCCCTTGAAACCCTGTGACTAGGACTCGAATATTTTACATTGAAAAGTCGACCCCTTCCCCGCAAACTCTTTCCTGTTTCTATTTTGTGCTGTCAATTCCTTACGAGAAGCCTTCTCACACCTTGACGCCTGTATTTCAATCCTTATTCTTCATCCGAGTGCGAAGTCATAATTCCTAATTAGCAGTATGGCAGAAGATGGCGGAGTTGCTTCTGGCACTGGAGCTGCTGCTCATACGGCGCATGGCATTGACACCGACCACGATCAAATTGTTCGACCTGTACAAAATATCTCTCGCAATTCAACGTTTTCGAAATCTGCATATGACTTCCAAGCACAAGATCTGGGCGGTATCGCTACGCCGATGACGTTCAATACGCAGAGAAACAGCAGAATCATGCCTGAGCTCAACGAATATTTCGTACGTGTCCAACAAACGCTCAGCAGGAATTTCTGAAAATAATGGAGTCAAGACTGACAAATTGGGATGTAGGCTGGTCCGTTGGATCTAGAAAGGCACTCCAAGCTTCCTTATTTCATGCGAATGCATGGAAGCGTTCTTCCAAGAATGTTATTCCCAGTAATCTGTCTTGCGGCTTGGGCAACGCTCATTACTTGCTTGGATAGATTTATCACACCTCGTAAGTTCTACCCAATACACATTTATTCTTGTTAACTAACGACCACCAGTTTCCGTCAACAACCTCCTTCTCACAGTGCTCGGTTTCGTAGTCGGTCTTGCCCTCTCTTTCCGCTCCTCATCCGCATATGAACGTTACTCCGACGGGCGAAAGACATGGTCTCAGATCTCGGTCCAGTGCCGAAACCTTGCCCGGTTCATCTGGGTACACATTGATGAACGAAACGACCTTAGAAATCCTCAATTGGCCAAGGATGACCTGCTTGCCAAAGTCACGGCGCTCAATATGCTCCTGGCCTTCGCCGTGTCTTTGAAGCATCGCTTGCGATTCGAACCGTTTGCACATTACGCAGACATCCAGAGCTTGGTGGGCCATCTCGACACATTTGCGAAGGCAGCGCATCATGAGGACAACCTTGCTACCAAAAGAAAGACGCCCTGGAAGACAGCAGGCGAATATCTAGGACTATCAGTAGCGAATTCAAATCCACGCAAGGAATTGAAGCGGGCTGACAGACCGCTGGGCAACCTACCACTGGAGATTCTCACTTACTTATCGGCGTACGTAGAGGAGACTTCCGTCAATGGCACTCTGAAGAGCCCTGTCGTTGTCGGTCAAATTCGTAAGACTGCCCTGCCTTTGCACTTTGCAGAGATCACATTCTCACTGACTTCTCAAACAGTCGGCTCTATTGCCTCGCTGACAGAATGCCAATCATCCGCCGAACGGGTTCTCAACACTCCTCTTCCGGCCGGTTACAACATTCTCATCTCCCAGATCGTCCTCCTCTACGTCTACATCCTACCCTTCCAGCTTATCGGTTCTCTCGGCTGGATCACCATCCCCGGCTGCATAGCTGCCGCCTATATCATTATCGGTCTTGCAGCCATTGGAAACGAGCTCGAGAACCCATTCGGCAACGACGTCAACGACTTGCCCTTGGACCAATATTGCGCGGAGCTGGCGAAAGAGCTGGATGTGATGACGAGTGTCAAGGCGCCAGTATTCTCGGACTTCCTAAACAGCGAGATGGCTCACCACAACAAGGTGCTCTGGCCGCTGAGTGAGAGCGGATATGGGGAGTGGAGACACCGCAGTGAAGCCGATATCAGGAGTGCGTTGCGGGCGAAGGTTGTAGTGTCGAAGCCGCAGGTAAGAAGTCGGACGCCAAGCATGAAAAAGCTGTCAAAGGAGTCGGCAAGCGTCTGAAGATCGCGAGGCAGCAGAGGGCGAGTTGAAAATGTTTATATATACCCAGCGATATGATTTTTAGTATATTTCAGAAGCATATTTGGATCCTACAGAAGGGGACCTAGACAGGGCGTTTATTCTTTAATTGTCAGTATAAAATCATTATATCTTTGTTTCCCAACCCTTTTCCTCCAGCTAAGTGCACATTGCGGTCTATTAATTACTCCCAATGATTATCTTAGAGCAAGATTGCTCCATCTACGACAAGAAAAGATTGACTTCATCAGGGCAAGGCACACTATACATGCCTCGACCTCAAGCTTCCCTTCTATTCCCATTCAATAGTGGTACCGAAAATCTCATTAAGCTTCGTCCAGGTCACGAATATCGTCTTTCCAGTCTCATCCCACTGAGGGTGGGCATTGATAGCGTACCGGAACTCTCCTGCGACTGGCTCTCCACCCTCAGGCTGCGTGCTCGCAACAATCATACCGCCATGCGTGTCCCACGGTCCTTCTAATTTATCCGCTGTCATCACATAGATATCGGAATATCCCCAGCTGTTGCCATACAAGAACATCCACTTATTAAAGTAGTTGCTCCAGAACGGAGCCGACCTGTCCACGGCCATATACGGGAAGATAGCTTGGGCATAATCGATCTTGTGGGTGCCGAATCCACCATGGGTAGTTCGCCGCTGCCATCCCCAAGCCTTTCCCCCCTCATCCCAATAGTGGTACGCATTAATATCAAATGCCTTCTCAAGCGGCGCCCGGCATAGATACGTGCGTCTGGTAAGCTGGTCGTCTTCTACCTGCGGACCATGTCCGAAAGCATACACAAACCCATCCCGAGAGTCGTACGCGATGCCGACGTTGCCGAAAGAAGGCTCTTCCTTCGACCACATAGCTTCCATCTCGCGCTTGCATTTAGGCACGTTGCCTTCCATCCATACCTTAGCTACCCCAGCGCCCTTAAGATGGTACTTCCCATCCGGACGGTGGATCTTGAGGAAGAATAGCAGCGCCTGGTTAGGTGCGTACTCGATCACGTTCGAGCCACCAAAAGCATAGGCGACCAGTCCTCCGTCTTTCTCTTCGTGGGGCAGACAGGGAATGAAGTTCGCAACATATTCATTGTTGTCCCACAGCGCCGTATCAGTGGCATGCATGGGATTGGACAAGTCTCCGATGGAAGTGCTGTCTGTGGCGCATATGTTTGCCTTTGATCCTCGTCCTCCGGCGCCCATGAGCGTATCGCCCCAGCCCCAGACGATTCTACCGTCTACGACGCCAGAGTTGCCGACGTCTCTGGACACGATGTGCTCGTGGCCTGCTGGATGGAAGAAGCGCATCTTGCCATGGTGTTGTGTCGACTTGACCTTTGGGGGCAGTTGTCCAGGTCCAGGCTCACGCTGACCAGGCTGTGGATATACAGCTTTGCGGCCTGGCTTTGATCCGTAATTGATGGGTGGTGCAGCATTGTTTGGAGGTGGTCCGTGGTTGTTCGGAGGCGGTGGATAGTTGGCTTGAGGATGCTCATTCTTGTTCGAGTATTCGTCGACCTTGTCGGCGAACTTTGCGAAGGCTCTACGCATATTGCTAGAATTTCGTGAGGATTTGAAGATGTAAAATCAAGGAATGATGTTGAGATTCTATCATCCACTGATATGAAGGCGTGGCTGGCTGAATGTGATCGACGCTTGCCGTCATCCCGGCCCGCAGTTGCACTACTTAATGCTTATCTCCACCCCTCTCATAGGATGATCATTGAAGCGTGATATCTAATCAACATGGAGAGCCTCAGACTGAAGTGTCTCACTGCATTTGTACATGGTTGTTTATAGGGGAGAGATGCCAGATGCGAAGAAACACCCCGCGTAGTCATGTGCCATCTATTTGCGGACTGAGGAAGGTGAACCTCAAACTCCACAACGAGATTCTGCATTGAATCATCAGACGCTTGAGTCCGTCGTGGCCACAACATCAGAGGTGTATACCATCAAAGCTTGGAACACAGTAGAATTGAGAATCTTAGTCACATGACTGGTGTAACGCTCTAGTACCACCTAAGCCAATCTGCCTTGCCCAGCCAAAAACAGCAGCTCGAATACTACAGCATCGTGTAATATCGTTGCTTCAAACATTCGTTGAGGTAATAGCGAATTAGTTCTCATAGAGTGGCACAACAGATGTCCCCTAAATCCTTATAGAATTACAAAAAGCTCATCTATCTACCAAGCTCACGAAACTCACACCACACACAGAGCCGTGGCTACTACTGAATTCATTGTTCTCTCTTTCTCTATCTCTCTCTTTCATGCCGATATGCGATTGGCAAGTTTCCGTCTACCGTCCCCTGTCGCCATCCGCTTTCTCATTGCGAAAAGCCCCAGAATGCCTCTCAGAATAAATCTTCCTGCCAAAGGCTTATTAACTTAGTCCCAATACACATTGCGATTCCTGCTTACCTCTATCTCTTATCTTTTCCAAGCAAATACGCCAGGAGGTCCTTCCCTACAATACCCCGCCGCCTTCTCATTACACAAAACCTCCAGACATTGCACGCGTGTGAGGGAAGGGTGCTCGAGACGTAGAGTATAGATGAATGTTTGAAGATCGTGGGTTTGGCCAGTGTATTTGCCAGGCATGGAAGGAGGGATGGCTAATGGCATCTGTAAGATGACGATGGAACTGCGTGGGAAATTTCGTCAAGTATGGAAAAAGGCACCATGAAGAGGAAACGACAATAAATACAAGGCCATGGAGGGCTTTTATATACTATTTGAGGAGAAGGCTTTGAATCAGAAATGCTGTGAATGAGCTAGGTTGTTATTCAGAACGCTGTCGATGTCGATTGTTATTAAACACTATCGTGATATCGAAAGAAGATGTGAATCTTATAAAGAGCTTTGCGAAATTACTACCATCCATCAAGACAGACAATATTTTTTTTTTCGGGGATTCACCCGTCCGCTGTGAAGATATCTGGGTTCTCTGCTCTATTGGAGAGAAGCAAACACTATACAAGTCTTCAAACAGTAGACGCTACAATAAGAAATTGACGAAAGCTGCGCATTTGGAGAAGAGTAAAACAGCAGCAACAGAAAGAAAGAGTGCTTTTCGACATCGGTTTGCTAGTTGGCTGCAGAACTATGTCCATATGCTCAAAAGGGATCAAAAACGAAGTACTGTGCAACAACGGCCGACGCAATTTTATTGCAGCAAATTACTCCTTGGCGCAACGGCACCTAAAAGAGTGAAAATTCCAACGACTAGTCACACGACTTCATGAGGCAGTCTGGCCCCTGTGAATATGCCGCCCATTGTGTGTTTTGGTCTATGACAGACGACTAGTCTTCTGCGATTTCAACGCAAGGCAGTTACGCAACACCACAGTAAGGAACAGTCCTCTACTACAGGCCTCTTCCTCACCTTTACAAATTCATGCAAGCAAACGAAAAAAGCCAGCATATGGCACACATTTCTAACGTATTCAATTCGACTTTGTGATTAAATTATTTAGTCCTGTTTGCCCATCGTCATTTCTACTGTACTCTGCAAAGGCTTTTCTCTAACCACTTCCAGAGCCCAACAGACCAACAGCAGTACTATTAAGACTAAACCGATAGCTGGCCTGCAACACGTACGGCTCATCACTCGGGCCAAAGATCTGCTTCTTGTCCCGTCCCCACTCGGGCTGGTTGATGCCATCAATCCAATCCTCGACTTCCATGACGATACAGCCGTACTGCTGAATCGTCCTGGGTCTATCGGCAGTGTCAAATAGACCTTGCGTGGACTTGAGTGCCATGGAGCCATTCTGGCCACCGCACGAGTAGACCTGGAACGCTTCCTGGTCGGAGAAGACGTCGACCTGGATGCCGCTCCAGGCGGAGCGGAGTCGTGCAACGGGTATGTCGCCTGCAGTCCAATCGTAGGGCTCCTCGCGGTTGGTGAGGTAGCAGGTATCATAGCCGGTACAGTTCGCACCGCAGTTACCTAGCAGATCAGGGTTGGAGAAATTGGCACCAATCTGCTTTGGTGTGCTGTAGAAATCGTTGAGGGAGCCGGGCTGGTTGGCGAGAATGTCGCCGGTTGGGATGAGGATCGGGTCTGTACCAATGCGCTGGCCGCCGTAGGGGAGCCAGAGGGAGTGGTTGAGGGCAGTGGCAGTTTCGTTATTGGCAAAACCATCGAGGTTCCAGTATGTCTGTTGTTGTTAGCTAGGGCATCTAAGAGAGTGGTCAATTGGACTAGGTGGAATTACATGAGACGAGAGCATGATTGGCGTCACTTTGGTGGTGGGGATAGCCACCATTCGGAAGTCCCAGGTCATGTTGCCAAGAGTATAGGTCACATAGCTGATGACTTCACCAGGGAAGCCTTGATCACCATCTGGATCCGTGAGACTGAAGGTAATGCTGTTGCTGGTGTGAGCAACGACTGTCCAGTTTCTCCAATCCCAACCATCAGGTCCACCGTGCAGAGTGTCAACCCCATTTGGAGAGCCTGGCTCAGGATTCTCGTTGGGTAAGATGTTGTAGGTCTCGCCATCAATCACGAAGCTGGAGTTCTTGATTCTGTTCGCATAGCGACCTGGCACACCACCAAAATGAGGATGCTGACGGTCAATTGAGTAGTATGAGGCATTGTCAAAGCCACCAACGATGTCGCGCTCAATACCGGAGGTGTCGTTTATGAAGAGGTTGGAAATCGAAGCTCCATAAGGAATGAAGTTCGCGCGGATGCCTGGCCCGGAAATCTCATATTTGCCGTTCGCATCCGGTCCAGCAGAACTACCGGCGATAGTAGAATTGCCAACGGTGCCTGTGAGGACCTGGCCTGGAATCTGACGACGCGCGAGAGCATTCGCACCCGCTGCCAAAAGCGCGACTCCCAGAGCTGAAGAGCGCATTCTGAAGATGTTCCGAGCTTCCACAGATGCAATTGAAGCGCTTGTAAGTGTGTCGACCAGCTTAGAGAGCACAACAAGAAGAGGCGACTTGCGCGCGAGCCGTGGGATAGCTTGGGATTTTATAGCTCCGAGAGCTTCCAGGTCGCAGTTCACATCGACCCCGGCGACCAAAGAATCAAGCTGCAGCCGGAAGCAGCCAACCAGGGTAAATCTTGACGTGAGGCCACCAGCTGATCTCCGATTTAATTCCCATGCCTGCAAGTAACACGAGGAGATTCATAAGACGGGGCGGGGAAATGTTGTACCTCCCCTCCTCGCAACGTTTTTCCGAGCCAGGATGTGCCAGCCCCATGCAATGTCTGGGGTAGCTCCACGCAGCACTCCACGCAGCACCCGCCCCCCAGGCGCAAGTTCACAGGCACCGCAGCACGCTGACAGGCTTCTCCGCTGCAGCTCACGGAGCCCACATCGGTCCCTACCAGCCGCTGTACTGTAGCAGCACCAACCGGGTGTCGCGCAGTATATGACGTGGGAAATGGAGGGTTCCGAGTGGTGCGCATAGGCTGATTGGCGCGTTTGCACTGCGACCTGTAGTGTGAGGTAGTGTAAAGTAGGGGGAAGTAGGGGGAAATAGTGAGTGTGCGGGGTTGGAGGCGCGCCGACTTTCCAGCTTCTGCTTTCAAGCTAGGGCCCTGGGCCCTGGGCCACTGGGTCCTGTAATCAAGCTTTGGGACTGCAAGAGCAGTCGGTTCTTCCACGGCCGTATTACTGTGCCGCGTCTATCATCTCCTCTGGCCTTCGAGAATATAACTTGTCACTTGACGTGCGTTCATATGCTTCTTTGTACGGAGGCAGAGCGTGATGTGCTCCCAATGCTAGACGCACATGGGAGGCACCAAGACAGCTTAGGGATAGGGCAGCTTGAGGTGGGACATGGAAGGTCACTCAGACTACTGAGCATGGGCAGACTTGGTAGTACAGTAGATGGGGAAAACCAAAGCTTGGTAGCGGTGAGTCCAGGGTTCCACCAACAAGGACCTTGGGTCACCTCGTAGAGCCCTAGGAAAATCTATGGCCGAAAGCCGTCACGCCAAAAACACCTCGAGATCATCCGATCTCGGGCTGGGGTTCTCATGCCATCCATTCTACAGTAGCCATGCTCCAACATTTACATACACTGCTAGCGACAAGAAAAAAGCAATGCTGTCCATCGCAACCGACCGTCGACTTACCACTACTCCACCTTCATTACTAGCCCCCTCCTCTCTACTGCTACATTATGCATCAATGAGGTTTTCCTCCTGTCCATTCGGTTTGTTCTCCTCGGTATTGTCCTTTGTGTCCTTCGTTCCTCGTCCTTTCCCCTTGCGATCTGCTGCGGAACGCTGGTAGAACTCTGATAAAACCTTGGCTGGTATACGGTTGAGCAATTCTTTCGGGTAGATACGTAGCAAAGACCATGCCTGGTCTAGCGATTCATAAATCGTTCTTGATTCGTACGCGGACTGCGAAATGAACGTTCGCTCGAACTTCTCAAGGAATTCGAGAGATAGCTTGTCTTCCGAAGACAGCGCTTCCTCACCGACGACTGCTTTCATGGAAGCTGCATCACGACCAATAGCGTACTTGGCGTACAGCTGATTGGATACGTCACCGTGATCCTTTCTTGTATGTCCTTCACCAATAGCAGACTTCATGAGACGGGAGAGCGACGGTAGGACGTTGATAGGTGGATAGATACCACGGTTGGACAGTGCACGATCGATAAATATTTGTCCTTCAGTAATGTAGCCAGTCAAATCAGGAATCGGATGGGTGATATCGTCGTTAGGCATAGTGAGAATTGGAATTTGCGTGATGGAGCCATTCCGTCCCTCAACACGACCAGCACGTTCGTAGATTGTCGACAAATCTGTGTACATGTATCCAGGATAACCACGTCGGCCAGGCACTTCTTCACGGGCAGCTGAGACTTCACGAAGAGCATCGCAGTAGGCCGTCAAATCGGTAAGAATGACCAAAACGTGCTTCTCGAGCTGGTAGGCATAGTATTCGGCTGTCGTCAGCGCCAGACGGGGGGTAATGATACGTTCGATACTGCGTTCTGTTAGCTATCTTCAAGACAGAATGCGGCAAGCTCTCACGTTGGGTCGTTTGCCAAATTCAAGAATAGGGTAACACGTTCTAAGCTACCATTCTCCTCGAAGTCCCTTGTGAAAAATCGAGCAGTCTCCAAGTTGACACCCATAGCGGCAAAGACAATAGAGAAGTTCTCCTCATGGCCATCATGCACGCCCTTACTTGTGACACCCTGCTTTTGTACCAAACCGGCCTGTCGACAAATCTGGGCAGCAATTTCGTTATGCGGTAAACCGGCAGCGGAGAAGATGGGAATTTTTTGCCCACGAGCAATCGAGTTCATTGTGTCAATAGCAGAAATACCAGTTGAGATCATTTCTTCGGGATAGACCTGCGCCTATCAGGATATGTGACTGTCGCCCGCAGATATGAAACTCACCCGAGAATATGGGTTAATGGGACTGCCGTTAATGTCCAGATAGTCCTCTGCCAAAACCTTTGGTCCCTTGTCAATTGCTCGGCCTGATCCATCGAAAATGCGACCCAGCATGTCCTCGGAGACACCTAGCTTCAGACTGTGTCCTGTGAATTCGACTTTAGACTAGGAAGCTATTAGCCTCAGGGAAAATGTCTCTCGTATCCTGATGTATACCTTCTTGACATCGATACCGGATGTGCCTTCGAAAACCTATAATTCTGTCAAACTCTGCGAACCGCTTCATCGTCCTTGAAAATATACCTGTACAACTGCTCGACTTCCTATTATGCAAGAAACAATCAGCACGAGTGAACCGACATATTGCAGCTCCTTTCTCACCTCTAGCTTCCAGCACTTGTCCAGACCTCTCGGAGCCATCAGGCAACGTCAGCGTAACAATCTCATTGTATCTGGGGAATTTGACCTTTCGCAGATATCAGTATACGTCCCATATATCATGAAAAGCTTCCCTCCAACTCACATTCTCTAGAATAACCAGAGGACCGTTCACACCTCCAATAGTGTTGTATCGAATCCTTGGCGTAACACTATACGATGACGACTCTCTTGGATCGCTCATGGCTGCGACTTTGAAAACCCGGAGACGATGAGAGAAAAGAGGGAGAAGCTTCTGCAAGAGGCTCAGAGATCAGGAGGAGGGGAGAGCTGGGTGAAATCGAGCTCGACGGGCGCCGGGGAGAAGTTGGAGGTTGGAGAGCTGCTGTTGCTTTGCATATGGTGGAGCTTCGAGCTTAGCTTCATCCACTGCGAAAACGGGAAGCTGCGATAAGCGACTGAGACATCCACGTGATAAGCCATGTCTATCACCTCCCACATGCCCTCTTCTTTCTTTTTGAGACCAATCTGAGTCTCAGTTATCAAGAACGTCCATTTAACGTCCAAGTGGAAGATAGCAGTGCTTGTGGAACAGATATTTTCTAGCTTCACCCTTCTATTTCAACACTCTTAGTAGCGAGCAAGCCTTTCAGCTTCTTAAGTGGACGAATATCTCCTGCAAATCACTTCAATTGTGTATACTTTGGGACAATCAAAATCTTTTTGGTACTAGGCTGCTACTCTGTGCTCATTTCAAATGAAACTACGTCTGTCGAGCCTAGGGGGTATCATACGCTTCACATACGCCTAAAAGTCCCAGTTCAGTATTTTCCCTCAGCCACCATCTTTATTTGTTGATCTGTCCAGATGGGATACCATCTTTTTCCAGTTTCCTTTCCATACTCTGTATTGTTGGGTCTGGGCAATGGCAGATCATCTAGCTGAATCTCTACCTCTTCGAGCTTCTCACACTCACATGTGGGCGTTCCCCATAGGAATCGCCCAACAATGCGTCCGTTCTCTAGAAGAAACCCAGCTCCTCCCGGATGAGTGAAGCCATATTTCAAGCCTGGAATCCTAAAGGCTTTGACTCCAAGTAGTTGAGATCCTGGCTTGAGCAAAGCTACCCGTAGGAGGAAGTCCTTCTGGCATTTGCCGCACTTGATACTAACCACAACGTTGCAACGGCCAAGGTGCAAGCCCCCACCATGTGCGTTTAGGAACTTCAGAGGGGATAGGCTGCTCGCAGGGTTCAACGCTGTGTTCGAAAGACCCATGATATCTGCTATTTTGTCTGCGATCTGCTCCGAATCTGCATCATGCGTGTCATAAAATATAGGCAGCAAATCCTCGAGGCTTTGTCTTCGACCGCTTTCTGACAGTCGCTCGAGTATCTTAGCTCCGTCCTGTCCGTAGAATCTCACACCCACCGTCCAAACGACCGCATCGACGTTCAGACCCGCAGACTCTAGTGTCATCCGTAAAAGTATCGACAGCGTGCCCAACAGACTTCGTCTACCGCCAACTACTCGACTGGTGAATCGAACTGTACCTATGTTCTCCGCCTGTATGATGGGATTTCCGTCTCGGAATCTGATACTTCGGAAGGTCGGAGGCGCCTGTTCTGCCCCCAACGCAAAAGAGACAAGATCAATATATCCACAACTCCGAACATGATCATCTGTTGGCTCCACTCTCGCCGATGCCGGTATGATGAACAGTGGGCTATAATCACCGCCTTCCATACAACTTCTCGCGACCTGGAGCAAGCCTTCTTTCATTCCAGCAGCAGCAATGTTCACTCTCAGATCTGGCTTCAGAATATGAAGTAAGCCAATGAAGAAGTCGCTCGGGATCGTGACACATCTTCTCGCGAGCAATTCATGGGCGGTCGCAAATTGCGTCTTCCTGCCCACCTCATTGTGCCATCTCACTAATTCCAGACTTCCCAGCTGCCACGGCACAAGGTGGTTCCCCATTCCCACCATGATTTCTGTCTCTTGCGCGTTGCCCTTGTGTCGCACTTCCGCATCCCACGCTTGCTGTAGCTCGAAAATCATGGGGACTCTCACGCCTAGATCTTCCACAAACTCGTAATTTGCAAACATCGCGCGAACCTGCTTGGACTGCGTATGCTCCATCGCAGTCCATACTCTACTGAACCACCGGGCATTGCAAATCCGACTGATACCCCTACATCTCTCCTCAATCGTACTCCCATCTCTCATAGCATGGACATTGCCTACATCAATATCAGACAAGAACGCAACCGTCGTCTTCGCATCCTTGAAAATCCTTGGAATTGCCCCAACAATCTTGCTTTTCCAGTCAATCCGCCATTGCGGGACGCTGATATAATCGTGCCAGATGTCAACCTCCGCCTCAAAAGTGGACTTTAGACCAAGGGCAATGCGAGTTGGTTCCTCGCGCACGATCTTGGCGACCTCATCCACATCGATGCCTGCGGCTGACTCGGTGTACTGCAGGATAGAGACGGGCGGATGCCACACATGAGAAATGACTATGAAGTCCGTATCAGACGAGAATAGACAGTCTAGGTGGCGGTGATAGACTAGAAGTGTCTCTGAGAGAGAGGGCACAGGTATGCTCTCCGTATGGCTGGACGAGGTGGGTCGTCGAGACTGCAAAGCATATGTACGGGCCAGGACCTGAGCTGAGCTGATAGGTTCGGAGCAGTGGCAGCATTTAGATGATGAGAGATTGGTCCCGGACCAGAGAGATCTCAGAAATGAGAGCGACGGAGAGGTGTCCATGATCTGAACATCACGTAATATTGTGAATATGGTAGAAACTGCAACGAGAGCATCTGTCTATTCATGTTCATGTTCTTCTGCGGTATTATTTTAAGCATTGCGAGTTTCAAAGGTCGCCCCCAAGTCAGCTTCAGCTCGGAGATGCTGTTCAGCCACTAGGGACTTGCATACTGCGTTGCATCGGCTAAAGTGGGCTGTTGCTCGCAGTAAAGTTATATTGCAGCTCGTATAAAGATTCCAATAAGAATTTTCTCTTGGACCCTGAATCTGGGGTCAGAACCATCCGAATGGGGCCCAAGGTCGACTTTCCTTCGCAAAAGGGGGCCTTAGCTTGCTTAGCTCCCAATCACGTGCTGCGACACAATACATAATAGAAGACTATGAGAGTAGAGTCGAAAACGAGTAGTTGGCAACTTGGCATTCGCTGGGTTTACTCAGGTACTTGGTCTTCTATAATGGTGGGTTTTCCGAAATTTATTATTATGAATTAGCCCAGGGTGTATAGTATAGGGATCTGATCTGTTATGTACTGTAATTCCGAGCGAATAGAACCAAAATTTCCTGATGACTGGTCATCAATTTAGTGGAGTGTTGGATAGTTAGGCTACTTGACCAGAGAATTAATAGTATATGACATACTACAGCAGGAAGGATTGTGGTTTCCTACTTGGGGGTTGAATTTTCCTCGGCTGGATCTATCGATAACTATTTTTTGCACCGTTGTCCATATTCAAGACCATATCTTCCCATCAATTGAGCAATCATGTTTATTATCCATGACACTAGTAGTTTATATCCTTCCATAGCCAGACGTTACTTTTATTCCGTTGAACTTGCCAGTTATCAAGCCCGCTGTTTACCTAATATTGCCTTTCCAACACTACTTGCATTCTCCTTTCCGATCTCTTTTGTGATCCATTCCCCGATATCAATAAGAGCATCCAAATCAACACCAGTGTCCATGCCTACACTTTCCATGAAATACACCATATTTTCGGTACTCACATTTCCCGTCGCTCCAGGACTATATGGACAACCTCCCAAACCTCCAACACTAGAATCAAAAGTCCTTATGCCGCTTTCTAAGCTCACAGCAGTATTGACCAGCGCCTGCCCGTATGTATCATGGAAATGCATAGCAATATCTTCGTGTCTTATTCCAGCCGCCTGCATAGCCCTTAAGAGTTCCATTGTTCTTGGACCAGTACCCATACCTGTTGTATCGCCAAGAGAAATCTCATCCGCGCCCATCTCCATAAGCTCGACCGCTATTTCTGAGACCTTCTTAGGATCCACATCATAACCCTCGAAGGGACAGCCGAGGACGACAGAGATATAGGCTCGTACCCGCAAGCCATGCTCTTTGCCGCGCTGTATGACCTCTTTAAATTTGAGAAGTGAGTCGGCAATCGAGCAGTTAAGGTTCTTTTGTGAGAAGGATTCGGTAGCTGCAGCGAAGACTGAGAGTTCAACGAGGGGCTTTTCTTTCTTCGATTCTGATCCAGATCTATCTAGAGAATCGGAGGACCGATTCCGCTGGTATGGGGAACCTTCCTGTTCGGCAAAGGTGCTGTATGTGTTAGGATTAGCATTGAGGATTTCGAGGGCGTTCTGGGCGCCTTTTGCATTCGGTGCTAGGAAAGCATATGCAATTTGGTGAGGGGCGCTCGGCCAGTCCGTGAGAATGTGCTCTAGTATGTTGTTCGAATCTGCCATCTACCACAATGGATATCAGTAAGTCGCCTGTTATGCCGCAGCTCGAGAGGATTGTTTACCTGCGGTACCCATTTCGGAGCCACGAAAGAGCCAGCTTCGATATCCGTGAGACCAGTCTTCGCCAATCTTGTAATCAAATCTATCTTTGTCGCTAAAGGAATCGTCGTCTTCTCGTTCTGGAGTCCATCTCGAGGACCAACTTCCACAAGTCTCACGCGATTCGCAAAGGGATGCTGCTGCTGTTGATCACCCTGAGCAGCAGTCGAATTGGTCGCTGTTGATAATCCTCGCAACTGGCGAAAGCGTAATAAAGCATTGCCACGTCCTAATAAGGGTCGTAGCAACGCCATACTTGTTGTTTCATCTCATGGCATGGAGCGTTTGTAGTGTTGCAAAGGAAGCTTGAGGCAAATTGCGGGGTCTGGGGAACAAGCCGCATTTCCCGCCGAGAATTCCCCGCTGCTAGCCGCCTGCCCTTCCCTAGCCATCCCTCTCCTTTCCTATCCGGGTGACAAATCTAAATTCGAAATCTCAAAAGCCTTTTGTTAGTCTTTTGGGGGTCTCAAAAACTCATTATTCCAATAAACATCATCTCGCCATACATCTTCGTTATTTTGATAACGATATTTCGAAGAATAGAAGTTCCGTGTAGCCATCTATTGCTCAACAACACTTTATTGAACCTGCACCACCGCTGAAGAATTGACCATTGTTCATGCATTCATGTAGCACCTACAGTCTCGAGAAGTTCTGTATTAATTACACATTTGATGATATTCAGAGATTTTATCAATTGAGAAGTGTCTCGAGTCCTTGTATCAAAGTGAGGTTGTAAAGGCTCGTTCTATTCTTCTACGTAAAATATCCCTTGATATAACATTCTAGCTTTGGTTGGCAGGTACGACTGTACCGCAACACCTTGCCTCTACCATTGCTTCTCGAGGCCTAGCTGTCTTTAATCGTTTCAGGTTGCGGTATTTACGGACCACCAATAAATCCTCTGTACCCGGACCAATGTTTCTCCAACTCCAGCCATTCTTTTAGACCCTTCAAAAGGTAGTGTATGTCCGTCGTGAATCGCTAAAAGGTAGGTATGACCGATCCTGGAATGTTGCACCTTGTTAGCAATCGTAGCGTAGCTGCGATACGGAAGTAGAACCTAGAGAGAAGAGTGAAACTCAGCTTGACTCAGGCTGTCTCGCACTTGTCAGTTCGCCTTTCGGTGGCTGTGTGACGACCCATGGCTGATATCTATACTGTGTGCTAATTTTTTTGCAATAATGACAAATTCGCTCCCGAATTGGATAATCATCTATCAGCAACTTTGCCAAATGTAGCTATGTTCCCAGGGGTCTAGTCGTTGATACTATTGATGATGGTCTCGCAAACAAGTCGCAGATGTTATCTTTGTTCGAGTGTCGTCAACAGCTAATAGGCACCATTTGACACATTATGAACGACTGTGGCATATGGAACTGTCTTGGTGACCGCAATTACAAGATTTGAAGACGCCTGATTGTTGGATGTATTTGATCATATAGCTTGGAAGCTGATGGGGTATGTTGGAACGATGTCTTCGTGGAAAGGAAGTGGTCGGAGGATATAAATCTGCCTGCCAAGATGCAGCATCGTTAGCAATAAGAAGTCAGTGATAGAGTCTCTTACGCAGAATCGGAGGAAGCCAACTAGCTTCCACGTACTTAATAAACAAAGGATAGATGTGCTACTACCCTCGAGTTGTGTCCAAGAAAGCTTGAGGCTCCGATCACAAAGTTGGGCGACGTTCATGCCAGTTTCTATACGTGCTGCGAAGTTCGTTCCCTCACGCGACAAGCCGCTCTCTCATCTCTGAAATACTTGCAATTTCTGCCGACTCGCACGGTATGATTGACGTCCAGTTTGCCGGAAGGCATGCCTTCATGCCAGTGACGCGAGAAGTCGGTTCAGAGACTTCAAGGATAGTACAACGGTCTCTTGCAATTAATATAGCTGCTAGTTGGATAGTATGAACCTGCGACCATCTCCAATATGACCATTAGTTGTTATCCTAGAATAGGGAGGTTAGTTGACCCATTCAATCGATGCCCTAGAACGACGGCCGAAATATGCTTTTGTAAAGAATGATACCAACTCCGCAATCGAGATAGTCAGTATACAGCTACTCTTGCAGGGAGAATCGATCAGCACGCTGCCATATTCCCTAACAGTTTGATGCCCAAGGAAACCGGCAAATCACTGCGCAGCTCCTTTCGTAATTCGCTCCGCCACTCCTTTCTCAGTCGCGAAAGAGTCAACAAATAGCCTAGTTCGAGCCTCAAACAGGTTGACAGCTTGATAATAAGATCTTGAAGCGCATTCAGAGTCATTCATGTCTAGGTAAGCAATATACTGGGTAGAATCGTAAGGTGTGTTTCTCGTGGCAGTTGTGTCTTCACTACGTGTTTGGCGATAAAAAGAGGGTAACGAGACAAAGTTCGACATGATACAGTCTTCGCTGCGTATCGCTGAAGGATATAGCAGTATACTTCACGCTGTATTGTGTTTCTGACGTGGAAATCGTGGCATGGTTGTGCTAACTTCCTTGTGATGGGGCAACGCAAGATGAGAAGATTTCAGTCTGTACATTTCAAAAGCTCTACCTAACTACAATATGCTACGCATCTCTACGTGCTCGTGGAGTATCATCTGTCCTTTCTAATCCTCCCTTTTCATCGAACAAAGGAAGTGTTCTAGGTGCTCTTCTAGCATTCCTCGGGCGTCCACCATTCATTCTTTGACGACGCCACGCCCCAGCCCCAGTGCCAGTGAAGTCCCACCCCCGCGTCTCACAGACCCTTTCTTCTCCAAAATACACGTCCTGACCCAGATCACACTCCTTCCACTCAAAACTAGCTTCCTCGGCCTTTTCTCCCGCATAAATTCAATCTCGTGAAGCCACCCATCCAATCTCGAACTCTCGCCGCCCATCCATGACGAGACTGGTAACGATTCTATTCGTTCCTGTCCTTGTGAACAGCACGTCATCTGTTTCCGTATTGACTGCCTGATATCGATGTGAGTCACGCAGAACTAGCGTCGTCCAGGCACTATTAAAGGACTTCCTGATCTTCCTCGCAGGTCAGTTTCCTTCCTTCCTTTCCAAACTTCGACACCACACAGGACTGCTTACATCGAGCCTCACATCGAATCCACTCTTTACATTCCCACATCCAAGCATGTACTGTGGCTGCTCAGCTTCCACACTCTTCGCATGAGTAGTGAATCCACATGCTCCTTCGGTGCTGTTGATGCTCGTCCACGACTCGTGGCCTCGACGTGTCATCAGCGTCGCTCTGAACGTAGCACACTGCGAAGAGTTGAAGGCCATCTGCCAGCCAGAGGTAAGGCATCCGATCTGAGCACCGTTGACCAACATCGCAAGCTGACCTCTACCTTGGAAGGCCGGCGCGGTCCCCATTGCCAAGGGAGAGGCTGCTCCGACCGTCACTAGCATGGCAAGGACGGTGTTGAGCAAGAACGTCATCTTGCACTGAATGAGACGACCAAAGTCGTAAGTATCAATCCTCGTAGGCCTTCCATGTGTCTTGTACTTTCCTCCTAAGTGCATGATCCCTCATTTCGGCTTCGGTTTTGGTCATCTCACATGAACAGCTAACAAATAATCAGGATCCGGGGACCCCGCAAAACCACAGAGCAAATCATCACATCGGCGGCCAAACTATTGGCTTGGCTGTTCGTTTCAACCGCTCGGAGTGACTGCCGAAATGCTGGTGCCCACGATCCTGGGTGAGGATCATATGCATCCCTGCCCCAAACACTAAATGCTAGGATCACTGCCGGCTCAATAGAAACACTTAACCGTTCAGCCAACCCTCAAAAGGACATGTCTCCGTAGACATGGGCCTGGGAATTATCATCGGAATTACGAAGTGATCTGGCAGATTGGACTTGTAATCTTGGCAAGTGCTCAAGATCTTGTTCATGTCTACAAGGACCTCTCTGATCCACAAAGGAGCTCGCATTATCAGCATATACTGCATAGTAGCTTGTACGAGCTGTGCAACGCAGTATGAAAACAATGTTTTTTTAGGTTTTTGTTCTTTGACTCTTGTAGAGTTCATTCATGTATATGTCTCTGTTCCTCGCTATGCTCTAAGCAGCCACAGTTGCTTCGCAAAGGAATGTCAAGCTTCAGGCCTTACGAAAATATTGTTAGACACACAAAAAGGAAAGTGGCTGTGTCTCTGCTACACCAAGTCTTTTGCAGTGAGACTTTATTGAGCACTATACTCAGCGAATTGAAAGTTCAATTCTCAGTCCTCCTAGCTCGAGAAGGCTGAATCCTAGTCATCTTAGACGATGAGAGCAACTATGATGTTATGGCGAGGGACAATGCCCAGAAACTGCATGGGCTGGTGAGTTATTTCTTCTCGGCTTTTGTGCTATTCGAAGTATTTGTGATGGACGAACGAGTCCTATTAACGTAAACCCAGCCGATCCTCCTGCTGACGCCTCTATGGCAGAAGCACCTCTGCTGACGCCATGACGGCAGAAGCTTCCGGTAGTCCATGGTATTAGGAAATAGTGTGGGACATCATCCTGGCTGGGCGCCTAGCAGGGCGTTCAACCTAATAGTCCTACATTCGTGGGATGAGGGACATCGGGAAATGTCTGATGTCTCCCCATCATCATGGCAGAAGCCTGTGCTGTATCGAATACCTGGTCTAGGACCAGCTGGGTGCGTATACCGTTACCCTCTTCTATAAGGCTTGCTGACTTCTACCTAGAGGGTCTTGGCCGAGGAGTGGATGCCACCGTCTTTCCAGGGGCAGCAACGTTCCCCGATGAGAAGCGCATGTGCGACATTGTGGTCGGCTATGTCAAAGTAGCTTGCCGGTCTAGCAGATAAGGGCCAAGTTGAACGCGATATCAGCTTACTGGTCATTGGCTCTGAGCCATCTGGATTCTTCTGAGTCCTAGGATGCTCAGGTATGATATCCCTGATAAAATATTCTATATCTATTGAGACATTGACTCATACCACTCAACAGTCAAAGCCTTCTTCAAGAAGCAGTCTCCTGCCGCTGCTGCCGCAAGAATGACTTCTGGCCGCTTTTCCTCCTTGGGCCCGGACAATGCCTCTGCAGACTGGTTCTGATAATTTCGAAATGCAACACGACTGTGCCTTTGTGACCGATGCAGAACTCAGCATCGAGTCATTCCTGGCCACTCCTGCTGAAGACTCGCATCTAAGTCTTCTTAGGACCATCACTAAAGATGAGCCAGAAAGCTGCTTTGGTCGACTCGCTACGCTTCGGACAGGGTGTCAGTCACTCCAAACACCCGCCGGCCGAGTGAGAGTTGTTGAAGTAGAGCTTCGAACGCGGAGGCTACGACTCCTAATTTGGTTGCGCACGATGCTAGAAAGCCCCTCAAAGGCTCCGATGCATCCACTCAACATGGGGGAATTGAGGAGTATGCTCACCGTATTGGTAAGTGCATCATCTTAGTATCATCTAATGAAACTTACAAAGCATCAGGTCGTACTGGCCGTATACCTCCTGCTCCTGGTGGAATCCTAGCAGCAGGTGTTCGCAGAAGAGCTACTGGTGCAACGTGGGGGCTCGCTATTACCATAATATGATCACGAAGAACTTAGCTATTGAAGCCTAAAATTCTATTCTCATAATCGAAAGCTATTGCGATTTATTACCAAGAGCCTACCTAGTCATCAGGTAAAGAGCATCTTGACACAGACAAGAACATGGCTTCATCGATGATGAGCTCAGCATCAACTAATTCTTGGCCACTAGTTTTGGAGACGAGAACTTAAAACTTACTGAAGATTTGAGGAGTAAAGATGACAACAGCAATTACCTATTTCGAGGAGGCGTGTCAAAAGAGAAATTGAGTTATTAGGATAGGCGAAGTGCTATATCGATCTGTATGACTAGTTGTTACAGCCGAGACTTTACACTTAGAGTATGGGAAGATTAGAATCAATAAGTGAGTCTGTATGAGGCATCACTGCTGCAGATACTACAATCATGGACGATAAAATGATGAGAGAATCAAAATACAATACGTTAACTACCTTCACCTCCGCTTCTTCTCTTACGAGATTCCTTACAAGTCTATCTACCAATGTAGCTATCTAATTATTTTCCACTGTAAACATTAACACACTCTTAAATGCCTTAAGCTGCATATTTTATAATCGCTCAAGAAGCTCCGCCAAGCTTGATAGCTCCTCCTGGCTGCTCGACCAGGAAGACTGGACCAGCAACAACGGTGTCCAGCGTCGGCGCACCAGGTGTATCAGCAATTATGCCCACGATGACCCCCTTATCCAAGTCAAAATCTGGAATCGTAGTAGTATTCGTTTTCGTGTCGAACGGCATCGAAAGAGCGGACACCTCGTGGTAGAAAACGGCATAATAATTCTGTCCCTCCTTCCACTCAGGTACGTCTTTCAAGAAGACAAACTCAACCGGCGTTCCCGATTGCAGAGTCGAATTCGTTGTCTTTCTGTAGGTAAGTTGGGGCAGGTTCTGGCTCGGGGTAGGGAATTTGGGGTTCTCTGGAGGGCAGCTGCCAGGAATGACGAACTGATTCGTGGAATCTAGAACCTGGTTTGCGTATGGGAACGAGGTATCGCTGGGCCCCGCAAATGGATTGGTCTTCCAGATATCCATCAAGAGCCAGCTCTCGTGACGTGCCTCGGTCTCTGCCACAGCAGTCAAGGCACCGGCCGTTGCTGGAATCTTTGCCTGTTGGACGAGGCCGGTCAGGAATGCCATTGAGGCAATCTCAATAAGTGTATCGATGACAATGAATGAGGCTGCATCTGTCACGCCGTAAGTGTACTTGCAAGGTCCAGGCTTAACGACGTTATTGGAGAGCTGGTCCATGAATATCTTCAAGTGCCCGGCTTCGTTGTCGCGAATCTCTTGAATACGGTCATAAGTTCTGTTGGGGAATCCGATATCGGTGAAGGATGAATCGTTGAACATCTCAACACCTTGTTGATAGAAGGAGTAGATTGCCCATTCTGCGGCAAGGAGGTTCTGCCATAGCTGATCATCTGGTGCCGGGGGTCCGCTTGTTGTTGGAAGAATAGGATCAGTGAGGTTACCTGGATAAGGCGGTTCTTTTCCTCGATAGTCGCTATAGTAGTTATTAAGTCCAGGGAGAGGTGCTTGTGATAGAGGAACTGCGAGACCTCCACACGCGGCAGCTAGAGCTGTGAAAGTAGATCTTAGACATGGCATTGCTGCGAGAGTAAGGGACAGGGAAAAGGTTTGAATTGAAGGGAGTGACTGCTCTCTCAACTTGAAACCAGACAGGCTTGAGATATATTTCTCATATACATGCCTGTGGTGTAACTTGTATGGACAAATTACCGGTACGCCAATACTATTCTAGATGTCATCAGCGAGGTTCTTGGCTATGAAAAAACTTGCGTGTACGATCAAGTCAATGAGGTGAAAACATGGATAGCAATTGGAGGCTTTGACGCCTCACCTTATCGATGCCGAGCGAAACATCTACATTAGGTATTCTTGATGTTAGACAGGCATAAGCCGTCCCCTGTATGTGACTGCATGTCTGGCTCCTAATATAAGGTTGCCGACCCTTTTTCGGAACATCTTAAATTGAAGTTTGGCACAGCTGAACTCTTGCCAGTTTGGCGGTATCGTTTGTACTCTGATAGGCTTGTACAGATAAGGCACAAATTTACATCAAGAATGTCTCTAACATCTTCAGAGGTGCTCGGACGTCACGCGAAGCACCCACCTCGACTCTCCGCCAAGCGCAGTTGGAATATATCAGTGATTACAAGTCAACACTCCGAGTTATCTCAGCCCTTTGGGCCCTGAAGAACTATCAGCTGCCATAGCTAGATTTTTACTCAAAAGCTTAGTGTAAGAAACAAGGGTGTCTAAGCACAAGGGATCCAGATTGCTTAGGCCTCGTGATGGTCACCCCCGTGCTGCCAGCTTCACTCTTGCCCCATAAGACTTGCAGATCGTACTTATCAACGACGGCTGCCTGTTCCATATGCAGGGGGTGCGTAGTCTGCCCGCAGCAAGCCATCGGGCTTTGTCCGTCTACCGGGTCCATGGATTTCGAGCAGCCTTACAGGTTAGGCTAGTGCTTTATAGCCAAATATCAAGCATTCGGATTCTGGTCCTGTATTCGGATCTTGCAGATCATTATTTCGAATAGTCAAGCTTTATATTGCTTACAAATACAATTCTTGACAAATCTACTCCGAGTCAGACTTCGGACGATTCAAAGGACTACGAGCACGATCTGTCTTAATGTCTTATCTTTCACGAGATCTGACTCTGTATTCGAAATTTTTATTTCGGACTATTGCAGATCATTCAACCAAATTCGCAGAATCCTGTCTTATTGTACTACTTGACCAGAAAATAGTATTTTCGTAAAGTGTCTTGCCGACGCTTATCATAGCAATTCCAAGACAGGGTTTGCTTCCAATGTTGCACCGCATATCTTGTTTGCCGACCAGATTTGAGGCAATAAATAATGGCGATCTTCCACTATGCATATGCTGGCTGGTACGTGACGGGGATAAGGGGTCGTACTTTCGGGACAGCTCATTATATATAAGTACCCTTTCGGCTGTTTGTTGCACAACATATTTGCATTTCGGGCTCGGATACTATGTTCTGTTTGCTAAAGAGGTCGGGTAGGCATATCCTTTCCAAGATCTCAACCACAAATATCGAATGTTTGAGATAGATTTTCAGCTGTTGATTCAAAGAGGAATTATCATAAGCACTTAGGTTTACACCTTTGACAGTCGACACTCTTTGTTTATACGCATTTACGTAACTCTTGAAGCATTACATCAATCGTCAGCGACTCATCTACCCGCAACCATGCATTTCTCCGCCCCCCTCCTGGCTTTATTTTCTGTTCATGCCATTGCACAGAGTGAACCTCTTCAAAATCGAGAACCGCAGAATTGGGAGTCAGTAGCGGCATCTGCCGCCTCAGTAGCCGCCACAGCCGGAGCTGGATGGGCAACTTTCGCAGCTTCTGTAGCCTCCAGCGCCGGAAGCATCGCAGCTACAGCCGCCGAGTCCGGCGTAAGTGAAGCAGCATCTGCTGTTTCATCTGCGGCAGGTGTTGCGGCAACAGCCGGGAGCTCAGCACAATCTGATGCTGCTTCTGCTGTATCGAGTGCTTTGAGCGTTGTGTCTACAGCAGGTGAGCCGACGAGTACGAGTACAGCTACACCGGTGGAGACTGGGGTTACTTCAAGTACTCAAGTCTCTGGAGATTCCACTGCTTCGAGCACGCGGTCTTCGGCTACGAGTGAAGGGCCCAGCGTCGCAACTTTGACGACAGCGAACCTTGCAGCGAACGAAAAATCTATTCCGGTTGTGAGAGTCATGGCTGGTGCTCTACTTGTCTTGGCAAGTTTGCTATGAAAATTCGAGCACAGCATTCAAGTGTTGAGGAAGATGTAGGATTTGGGTATGACTTAGAGAAGATGCGGCCAACTTGACACTCCTTGTGCATCAGCACGCTCGTTCATTTCCTTCGATTGTCCTTCTTTAAAGTTAGTGTTCCATCAGAGATGATAACAATATTATGTCATACGTACATTGGGGATGCTTTAAGCGTGGATGGCAAGCCTAGCACAAGAAGCTACAGATTTCAGTTTCTGTGGTGTAACACTTGGTTATTTACATTGTCCAACCAGAAAGTATTCACGATTGTGATATGTCGCCTTCCACCTCAGATTTGCGTATGCAATGCCCCGGGTAGTACCTAGAAAAAGAAACCAAAAGAGTAGACTGAGTGAGAGGGATCCACTTGAAATCCATAAATAATTCGAAGCCTATTCTAAAATTATCACAGTCTAATTGAACTTGCTCTTGATTTATACTTCGCAATAGAGCAAAACATGTCTTGATGAGTATCTATTTCTTCTCAATCATCCTACCCCGCCTTGCGCGTGCGCGGCGGGGTGCACATGCGGCGATCGACAGGGTTCGAGAGATAACTGCCGATACAATGCAACATCACACCGTTGGTCTGTATGTCCCCTCAATCAGACAAATCATCTCTTGGAGCTCATCCTCACCTGCTCTTCCTTCTCTCCCCTAACACCTCGAGATGCCATCGCGATGGCCTCAAAAATCCTCTCCAAGATTTGCACCATCTGGACCGACATAAAAAGATACCGTAATGCCTACATCCTGACAGCAATCACCTCCTTCGGCGGTATGCTTTTCGGTTGGGATACGGGGCTCATTGGGGGTATCCTGACTATGAAGCCATTCCAGCAGTCGTTCGGCATAAAGAATACCACTGCAGCTGAGAAGAAGGCATTTTCGGATTTATCCGGGAACATCGTCTCTGTCTTGCAGGCAGGCTGTTTCTTTGGCGCTATGGCTAGCTTTTATGTCTCTGATCGCTTTGGAAGACGTACTGGACTCATTTTCGGCGACGCGGTTTTCTTGGTCGGTAGCGTGATGCAGACATGTTCGGGTATTGGGACCCAGAGCTTAGGTCTTTTGTATGGAGGACGGGTAGTAGGTGGCTTTGGGGTGGGGTTGATCAGTGCTGTCGTGCCGACGTATATCGGTGAGAACGCAAACAAGGAGATTCGAGGGCGTTGTATTGGATGTATGCAACTGTTCAACGTGTGAGTAACCTTGTGAAGTTTGGGGAGAATCAATCTAAACCAGACCAGAACAGGAATTATGCTCTCTTACTTCATCAATTACGGCATCATCAGTTCGTCGGTAGCTGGGACGGCTCTGCAATGGAGGATACCATTTGCGCTCCAGATGTTACCTGGTGTTCTACTTCTGGCTGGACTCTTGACACAGAATGAGTCCCCTCGATGGCTTGTTGAGAAAGGTCGAAGTGAGCTTGCCCAAAAGGCGCTCTGCCGTGTCCGAGGCAGATCTCCTGAGGATCCAGAACTCCAATTAGAGCTCAAAGAGATCTTGGTAGACTTCGAGGGTCATGAGAGGCTATCGCTGTGGCAGCAGTTGAAGGCCTCTTGTGCAAATCGCAGGACCTTTTACCGGTGCAGTATGGCCGTGATTCTGATGTTCTGGCAGCAATGGACTGGTACCAACTCGATCAACTACTACTCACCCCAGATATTTGCATCTATTGGCCTCAAAGGGCAATCGGCAGGCCTCTTTGCGACCGGCATCTATGGTGTTGTGAAAGTCGTTATGACCAGTCTCGGGCTGATGTTCGCAACCGAGCAACTCGGGCGAAAGTATAGTCTTATGCTGAGTGCTGCAGGTCAGGCATTCGCGATGTTCTATATTGGTATCCAGAGTGCAGTATCTCCAGCCGTGGAAGGGAGAGGCCTTACCGGGCCAGGCGTCTTCGCCATCGTATGTGTGTATCTGTTCGTGGTGTTCTACTCTTTCGGATGGGGACCTATACCTTTCGTGCTATCCGCAGAATGCTCACCAAATCACGTTCGGTCGCTCACTATGGCGCTCGCACTGATGACGCAGTGGCTCTTCAACTTTGTCATTGCCAGAACGGTGCCGGTGATGTTGTCAAACATTACTTATGGCACATTCGTTCTGTTTGGTGTTTGCAGTGTCCTTTGCTTCTTGTATGCGGCAATATGCATCCCGGAGACTGCAGGTGTGCCGTTGGAGAGTATACATATGCTATTTGACGATCATATCATCAGAGGCGCGGTCAAGGACAATTTTCCAAGGTATAGGAGGGCGAAGGCGCTGAAAACACATACGCACACAACTGTCGATGAGAAGATTGACAGTCTGGAGGAGAGGGGTGGTAATTAGAGAATGACGATGTTTTGCTTGTGGCCTAAGGCTATGTGATACTTCACTGCAAATGGTGGTCAAGAAAAGCGTCTGTGACGTCTTGAATAGCTTCATCATCACGCTACCCTGGCTTGCAGTTCCCCGACGACATAGAACTATGACATGACCTGACCTGGGTGCTCAATTGAAGTCTAAGCGAGCTTGCAACACGGACGTCTTGACCTACACTTGGCAAGATCTGGTTCAATTGGCTGTAGCAGTTGTTCCTGCACTTTGTCTCCATGTGAATATGAATTTGAGGGCCTGTGACGAAAGAAGCCACCATCTCTTGGACGTCATTGCTTCTGCGAGTATTTAAGTAGTGGCATATTCCCCCCGAGTCGTAACTCGCACCCTCCCTCCTTACTATATCACCTCCTTACTATACCATCTCCTAGTCACCGTCCAAACACTTTCAAAATGTCTGACGACTCATCCTCTCAGACCACGTCTGACGGCGTCTTCACACCACCCCAGACTCCCATTTCTGACGCCTTGGGCGAACAATTGGATATGGAGGCCCTCCGCGCTGCTCTACAGACTTGCAGTGAGCCTGAGAAGCGTGCACCTATTGCAGTCAGGTTGTACTTTCGCACAGCTGGTGACCTGGGCAATTTCGCACCAATTGGTGAAGTGTGGGCCGGAGTGACCTTCAAAGAGCTTGCAGATTGGGTCGGCAGCCTCACTTTCCATCAATTCGCTATCGAGATCGGTGGACAGATCAGTATTGGCAACATCGGATTTCACCGCAAGTTCTCTAGCACCGGCGTAAACATCAACAATGATTTGGAGTACAGCCCGTATGAAACCTGGCTAAAGGTGCACTGGAAGAAGGACGATGTGAAAGACGAGATGGAGGTGGAGAACACTCGGGATCTCATCGCTGCTCTCACGCACTTGGCAGAATGCAACTTCAATGGTCACTTCGCCACTCCTATGTTGTGGAAGGACAACACGAAGCAGCAAGCTTGGCTCGTCCGCCAGCGCCAGAATCTCACGCAGAATGGCAACGGGGTTCATCACGAAAATGGCGTTCAGGACGAAGATGAGTTGCATTAACGCTTATCGACGAACTGATCAGGAAAATTTGACTGAGTCGCGACTATTCTCATCAAATGACAGGTTTACCAACTCATTGATTCTTTGGATAGGTGGTAGATATGACACAGTCCAAACTTCTTGGCTTCCTTGACTCAAGCACAACTCGTCGGATGGTTCATTTACAGAGATCAACTTCACACGGACCACCAGGACATAGGATAAGCACGAGGGATAAGGATATCAAAGTGCTGATGGCAAGCAGAGTAGCATACTCGAGACAATGAAAAACCAGTTGATTTCACAACATTGGATAAGATTTTGGGATCCAGTGAATGCGTGATGCAGTGAATGTTTGTGTATATGTGCTGCTTCCTTTGTGAGTGAAGTTCGCCGGCAGAGCGTAAGCCCCCTACTTAAGCGAGAACCCGATTTCGGAGCTGCGAAGTGCAACAAACATTCCAACATCCTTTTCAACCCGAAACGTATCACATTCATCCGAAGATGGCGAAGATAGAAGTGATTTTGATATGTGATGTGTATCAAAAACGTTTGACTGCCGTGTTGTGCTATTATATTGCTCAGGATAACCTCATCATCGGTCCCGGCTAAAGCGCGAGATAACCAAGCAAACATCGGCTAAGTATTATCACAATCATTTAATATTCTCCGCTTTCCATCTCCCAAATATCTCAGCTAGACTTAAAGCACAGGGAAGCAAGCTCATATTTCAACCTCCACTCAACGGTATACCCGATCCCGAGCCCCCATCGCCCCCCTTTGGGTTATCATAAATCAGCGAGTTGTCATTACTAGCCGACTCATCTGCAAAATCACTATTATCACAAGTCCCCCCAAAAATCGGGTTGAGGATCTGCGTCACAAACTCATTTACATATTCGAACTCGGGCGCTAGCTGATCCGGCACTAGGTCCAGGAACGCAGCAAAGAAGAAACACTGGATATCCTGCGGTGCCGTCGGGACCTGGATCTCGCTGGGCGCGAAGACACCGTTGACGTTCTTCCCGAAGGGCTTGGGCGCGTAGAGCATCATCTCTACGACCTCGGCCGCGAGGTCGACGAACGAGTAGGCCTCTGCGCGCCGGTACCAGTTCTCCGGGAACGTCTCGTTGAGGAAGAAGGGCGAGATGTTGGCGTAGTTGGGCAGCTCGGGCGTGGTGCCGTTGGCGAGGGGCCGGTAGGTCAGGACGCGGACGGCGTAGCGGACGATGAATTGCTTGATGCCGGAGAAGAACTCTGGGTTTGTGGCCTGGGACTCGTCCCAGCGGATGGCAACTTCTTGCTTGAAGGTGTCGAAGCTGAAGAGGCCGTTGTCGAATTCTTTTGTGTAGTCGACGAGCTGGTTCCAGCGGGTAAGATTGAAGTCGTGGTTGTCTCCGAAGTATGTGTCGCCGCGGCTGGGTGACACATCTTCCTCGAAACGACCGTGTGAGTCGAGTCCGAGTGCTGGGCCGATGGTATTTGGTACCCTCGAATCTGCTCCACCGATGGAGTACTTTCCAGATACTAGGTCGCCTCCTGCGAGAAGTCCAAGTGCAGACAGACCTACGGCCAGGTCAAAGCTGATAGAATAGGCCATCTGGATGGCATTGGCAGCCTCTGCAAACGTCGTAATACCATTTCTGCTGATGTAACCATGATTCGCGAGAGTGTTGAGCGTTGGGCAAAGACCTCGCACGTCGGTAGCTCCAGGCGCTATATAAGGATGAGCTTCATCAGGAACCTTGGCAAGCCCTTGTGACTGAGGTGTTGGCACATCTAAGCCAGCGAGAAGCCCAGTCAGAGGTTGCAGGAGTCCTCCGATCAAGTCCCGCCGCGGTGTAGCTGCACCTAGTAAAGGCGCAAGGGGGTCAAGAGATGCAGGCCCTTGAGTACCGTCGGGATTGGTCTCATGTTCAATGGCATCAAGAATAGAAGCGACGAGATTGGGGTCAGATGGCGCACCACCATCTGCTCGCTGTGCGAGGTGAGGAAAAGCGATAGTCGAAGCTGCGAGAAGCAGCGGAGTTATTATGACTCTCATTTTGAGCGATCAATATCTTGATATAGTCTAACAGAGGACAAGGCGTGTGAAAGCTACACGGTCAGCAAACAGAAAGCCAGATCAATATCTATTAAATACTTGCGATATCTTAGCCTTCAATGTCAAATGCACTCATCCTAACTGCACTATGAGATAGACTCATTCTCGGACATTAACTAGGAAGAGCGAAGATCTTCGCAGCGTCCGAATCATAACATCCAATTGGCAATGCAATTCTCCTGTTCACGATGCCATATATCCGTAGAGCTGGTCGATCACTGCAAGATTTACGATCGTCGCAATCCTAAAAGAGGTGCGAACGCAAAACTGAAAGCTTAATGGAGCATACCTTATGCAGATCAAATGTCAAGAACTCCTTTACTAAGAATCTCAATGGTAAGTAGAGTAGCCCAATGCAGCAGACTAGCAAAACAGATCGACAATCTGACATCAAGCTTGGACAGCTAAATAGCATTTCAAGACCAATGAATAGAGATCTCTTTGAAATCACGGATCTCTATGGACAGCTGCCCCAGTCAGGCATATACCACAAGCCACGTGGGTTGGACTTAAAGAAACCCAAAGACAAAAGACTGTATGCAGGAAAATGTAAGCTATTGCCGGCAGCGCTGAGTTCCGTTCTTAGTTCATGGTGCAATCCAGCCTCATCATGAAGAATCCGGCCGGTATATAAAATACAAGGATCAGAAGCTCCGAGAAGATCATAGCGAGCAGATTGCAGATGATATGGACCTCATAAGCCCTTCAAGGACGCAAGCTATCTGATAGCAAATGTTATGGATTCACCCCTTAACTCTGTACGCCAAAGACGAATCCTTGAAAACTTCGATACAAAATCTTACGATCACTAAAGCTTCTCAAATAGATCAAGAGAGAGAGAGAGAGAGAGAATAACAGAACCAATGACGACAAATTGCAATCCAGATTTGCCCGAAACCAAGCTGGTGGTTGCTGATGTCCAGATCGACGGAAAAAGTTCCAAGTACGGTAACCTTAAAAAGCTTAACCTCAGCCGCAGCTAGGGTAACGTTAGAACCAAGACCTGGGGGTGTTGGCGAGGGAAGCCTCATCCGCACCTGGGAAGACGCCATGAGCGACGAATCAGCGCCGACGAGGTTCTCATAAGGGAGGGAGATCTACACTTTTGATATGTCCCAGTGCAGGGGGAATGGTTGACAGAATAGGAGGCAGATTGAATGCCGAGGGGTGGAATGGGAAAAGGTGAGATGCAGATTATCGGTTTCCTACTTTGGGAATCGATGAGAGAAGCGGGGAAGGGATGATCGACTAGGAAGTCTGCCGACCCAAGGAGGAAAGAAGAGCAAATAGGCCAGGCTAAGCATGCTCAATGGCAAGGGTAGAGAGACTGATTTGGAATTAGATAGGTGAAGTATAGTACATGTATGTGTATGTGTATGTGTATGTGTATGTTAAAAATCAAATGGTATCTCAACGTGCCCAACACCTGTGCCAAAACACGCACTCCACGCGCCTCCTCTGCCGTCTATGACTTCAACACAACGCCCAACTCCTTCCACCTCCGTATGATCTCCGCCTTCTGCTCTGGAGTAATCTTCTCAAACTCGGCAATGTTCTGCTTTAATCTAGTAGCAATGAGTTTTGCTTTGAGGCTGCGGTCATTTCGTTTCTCGAGCTGCTTCTCCAGGCCCTTGAGTGTGTAACCTGGGAGACCGAAGACGGCTGCAGCGAGTGGGTTAGCACTAGGAATATTCAGGAAACCTCGTGGCTGGAGGTGGAAAAGCAGAATTACCGGCTGACGTCTTGAAGACTAAACCACCTAATCCTTGTCCCACGCCTGTGAATACGCCCATGACGCCGCTTCGTCGGGCACCTTGGTAAGGGAGCGTCACGATGCCTGTGACGCCATCATACATGCCGAGTGTGAATTCCTTTTCAACATTAGGTTTCGTCATTCCAGTTTCGTCATCCTAGGATGGAGGAGACGTACCTTCCCTGCAGCCTTGACTCCACTTCCAAGCCCCGTGATGTTGTCTCGCTTTCTGACAGTTCTATCATGGAAGAAATACGAAGGAGCATTGTGAAAGCCGTTTGCGAGATTGTAGAAGAAAGCTACGGGCACTGTTGTTAAAGTCCAATTAGCCCAAACTATCCTTATGGTTGGTCACAGCAGCAAGCAGAAATACCTCTCAGACCGGTGGCAACCATCGAGGCGGCAAAGTGTTCCGTCTCGTGAACCGTCTCGAGAACGCGACCATGCTCTTCTGTACTCGACTTGGGAGTGCTTTGTTGTGGAAGGGACCAAGCTCGTTTTACTTTGGCAGATTCTGGGTTGGTTTTGTATTTATTCCGCTGCGCTGTAGTCGGCATGGTCTTCGTGGCAACCTTGTATGCGACTGCCTCTATACGTTCCTGTGGCCAACTTGCTGCGGTCTGTACGGGATTTCGAGGGGGCGGGAGACCCCAACTGGCTGTACGCGAAATATCCGTTTGCGAATCTGGGCCACTGTCACTCTCCTTCTTGGGTTCCGGTTTCCTGTGTAGTGATTTTGAAACTTCCTTTGTGTACTCCACAGCTAATGACAATGAAGTAGTGGCGGCCGATGAGGCAGCTGCTATAACTCCAAGGAGGGGGTCAGTGGGGCCTTCATCAAGGTACCAGTCTCTATGCCGGTTCCTTTGAAAGCATCAGTAGTGCCACGGAAGCTATACGCAGGATCTCACATTTTCAGCAGTCCTAAATGGATCAACTCTTCATCACCTAACACTGACGTAGCTTGGCCGCTGAGTCGAATATCTGTCCCTCTTACTCGCCACATCGCCACTTTGTCCGGACAAATGAGGCATCTCATCGAGTCCACATTAAGTGATTTTTGAAAAGATGCTGCCGCATCGGCTGCTCCATGTTCTTCCGCAATCCTCGCAGCCATCCCCTTTACAGCGGTTTGAATATCAGGTCCAAGTGCAGCCTTAATACTATTTGCAAGAGACTCCTCCGTAAGTTTCTTATATGGTATCGGTTCGGGTCCTGCTCCTGCTCGATGGATCATCGCACCCCAGAATGGCTGGTCTCCAAAGAATGGCACAACTATAGTAGGCTTGCCCATTGCGATTCCTATCGCGGCAGTCCCGGCACCACCGTGATGTACAACACAAGAGACGTATTGAAACAGCCAGTCGTGTGGGACATTTCCAAGGAGAAAGACGCCTTCAGGAGGCTCATTGCCCCCCAAGCCACCCCAACCTTTGGACACCAGAGCTCGAACCCCAGCTCTTTTAACAGCCCCAAATATCGTGTTAGTGAGTTCATTTGGTTTATCGACAACAATAGATCCAAACCCAATATATATCGGTGGCGGTCCCGTTCTCAAAAATTCAGCTAAGTCATCAGGGGGAGTGTAGTCTGATGCTTTGGACAGAAATGAGAATCCGGTGATGTTAATATGGGAACCCCAGTCAACTGGCTTTGGGATAAGTGTGGGTGACCTAAAAATTTTCAACGCTGAAAATTGACAAAAGATTTCAGTGCTATTTACCACATATATGTAAAGGGTATCTTCATCCTTGACAGCAGCATATGACCCCATAAGGGACTTATTGGATCCAAGTTTAGGGTCTGTGTGCGGAAGTGATTGATAATATCGCCAAGTCTATATGGCTATCAGCTGGAGGTAAGATGGGTCAAGATCTATAAACAGCCTTACCCTTGCCATGCTAATAGTTCCATCATAGTATATGAAACATAGTTGGCGAAACCGGGAGCTGATTCATCTCTGTCCATAGACGCAAGCGGATGAGGAAAGGCCTGGGTTGGTGACCATGGCATGCTGCAGAGAAATTCAGCAGAGCTCGATAAGATTTCAACATATATCGACAGAGAAGAAAGTGCTTAGACATACGTGAACATGAGATGCAGTGGTATCCCCAGCTTCTCTGCGCAATGGATGTGTGCGTAGGACGGAGGATTTGCGATAATCGCGTCTGCAATAAAAAGGCGTTCAACAGGCACATTCTTGGGCTCTTCTCCCATCCCATTGCCGGCTTCAATACATGCTCTCCAGCAGCCTTCTACTATCTCGGACATCTCCGCTCTTCTTCTGCCCACGTCACCTGCTTTCAAGCTTTCAATTCCAGGCATGAGTCCGGGATTCTTGACCATATACGCCATCAAAGATGTAGGATCACCGCCTATGGAGAAGAACTCCAGTCCATTCTCCTCAACGAAGTCTTTGAAAACAGGATGCGTGCAGATTCTCACTCGATGCGAGTATGGAGGCTTCGTGAGGATCTGCGCCACCGGGATGAATGGCTGAACATCACCTCGTGATCCAACAATGAAAATTGCAATGTTGAGACGCGGAACCCCGGAATACTTATCTCTCATGAACTGACATTCTTCTACATATTTCCGATTGTTCCGAGTCAGATGCGGTCCGAAAGAAGGATGAGGAGGCCGTTTCTCAAACTGCTTTGCTATCCTGGCCGCTTTTGAGCTGAGATGATGGAAACGAATCTTTGCCCTCCCGTCATTCTGAACTTCTGCACGAGCTGCAAACTGTTTGCTAGAGGTGTTGACTCGTCCAAGGGCTGGCTGGGCGAGCCCCTCGGTCTCTACTTCCATCCCTCGGAAGCCAGTATTGCTTAGAGGAAGCCAAGATGCCTTGATAAAACAGACAATTCGGGACCAACGAGAGGTAATAGAAAGGGGGAAATTCAAACGTAGATAACGACAGACAAAAGAGGTAATATGTCAAGAGGATGTAACCGACCTCGCCGCAAGGCTAATGACGCACAATCTGTAGTAAGCTTTTTGGCTCAGCGATTAGCGCTTTTCGCCCTGCCGAGGATGCCGTTTCCGTGGTCACACTCTGCTTTTCATATGACCCAAAGCCATGGATACCGCGGTCGTCTGCGCTCTGATCTTTTCAAAAAATCAAATCAAGATGACGCTTAACGGATCGCATTTGCCACGTGCGAAAGCTGCCTGGCCATCGGCGTTCCGGTCGGTCCCGAAAGGGCGGCCCTTGAGCTACTTTATAATGAATCCTTTACAAAAACATGTCTCGGTGTCCGAATGTGCGACCAACTTCCGATATTTGTACTAGAAGCAAATCAATATAAATTTATATCTCAACCTCTATACTTTTCTTGTTGGAGACAGGCTCTTGAGATCTATTTTCATGGGGAACATCATGTAGTAGCGCCGCGGGAACGCAGGACACTAAGTAGCCAACGACCCTACCCTTCGTATATTGAAACCAGTAAAATGATTTGTCGGAAGAAGCATTGGTCAACTCTGACAAGTCGTCAACCCCCCGGTAAATACCCATCTTATGTTTTTATTCTGAACAAAGAACTGGTCCTGTCACTCGAACGAATTTCTTGGGTCTTGCCAGATTTCACATCTGTAAAAACTAACAGCGAGAATGAGAAACAAACTCCACCGGCTCCATTTGAAATCACCCAAATGCCTCATTGTCCACCCAATACCTTCATCGCAATTACATGAACTTCAACTACTCTTTCATCTTCCTAGTATCCGCATCCTGAATAACCCTAACAGGCACCTGCATCCCCGTCAATCCCTGACAATACTTCCCTGGTCCCTAGATGAACACACACATCTAATCAGCGTAAAACTCTTTCTCTCCTCTATCTGTCCCCGTTCAACCCAACTTTATAGTAGAATTACGTACCGAATAACAACATACACTAGTCCCCTTACACCCAGTCATCACGCTCTCATACCCCTCAAAACTATCAACCGTACAATTGGTCCCCAGCACTTTCGTGCCCTGAGCACAGCAAAGTGATGTGCCATCCATGCAGAAACCCTAGACAGATGTTGGCCTCCGATTAGCATTGTTCTCCAGAAAAAAACAATTTGCCCAACTATCTCAACACCTGATCAATGATGCAACACAACTGAGAATATTGGAACAATACTAAGATTGTTAGAAACATGAGAGTACTTACAACTTCCCCGATGATACCCCCAGCACCAGGATCTTTTAGATTCGCAGAAACCAGACCGGGCAGCCCGTTGAGACTGCGGCGAACCTCCATGGCCACGATCTCGTTCACCATCGCGTGCTTGGTGTTGAATACGCGGTTAGAGCCTGCGAGAGCAGTCGAGGAAGCGAGTGCGACGAGAAGGGTTGAAAGTGAGATGCGCATCTTGGGTGTCTTCTTTCTTGGTGAGTTGTGAGAAAGAACAGTTGGAGGCAGCGTGTCGTAGAGAGAGAACGATACATTCACAAAGGTGACAGATATGGGGAGGAATACATAAATGAGCCACCGCTGTGTTTCTTAATATATCTCGGTAAGCAAGCTGCTCTGGGTGCTTGCGGTGTTCATCCATTCCATGCAGTTATTCGGGTCTCAGCTTTGGAATGGATATCATTGCAAAACTGACACATATAGAAAGTTCACGTGCTCGTGATTCAGTTTAATTACGTTTGTAACTTTATTTAGGATTCCAAGTGTCAAAAGTGCAAAAGAACCATTTCCAACGTGTAGACTCCTACTACCCAAACGCCGTGCTGGACCTGTCTTCAGCCAACCATCTATGCTGTACCTTCTTTGAAATTTATTGCCCTGCCACAAGCATCAAGCCATACCCAACTGTGACTACGACGATCAATGTGATAACGCTGGAAGGAATACCGCGGCTGATGAAGTGCTTGACTTGGAGGTATCGCTGCCCCGTTTGTGAATCCTCCATCATGATTGCAGCTTTAAAACATTAGCAGCCATTCATAAGTGTACTTTAGGAGACAGAACTTACTCATATTGGGGAACCCAGAGGTCGGCAAGCCCATCGCAGCACTACACATAAGCGCACTTCCCATAACCAGAAGATTTGGATGTGGCTGATCCATTCCCTCTCCAACACTTTTAACTAACGGAAGGATAATCAGAGCGGCAACGGTATGGCTGATGAATGTTGCGACAACTAAGATCAACGCGGCGAATACAACCAGAACGCCGTAGAGGGAGAAGTCCTCGACGCGGTCAGTGATCGCGTTGGCAATCGTGTGAAGGAGGCCAGACGAATTGACAGCTTTACCCAATGAAAGCCCACCAGCAGCAAGGATGATGATTGTCCATAAGAAATTATTAAAATCTTCCTTTGTCAAGATGCCGGTTCCAAAGAACATGACCAGAGGAATAATAGCGATGACGCCCATATCTCCAAAGATTTCATCAAGCTGATGACTGAAACACCACAATAAAATGGTAGCAAAGGTGACAAATGTAATGAAATATTGAACACCAGTAAATTTATCCCTTACCGGCCGAATCGGAACAATGGTCGTTCCTCGGCTAGGTTTGAATGAGACCAGAAGGACAACCCAGATGAGAAGAATGGATATGATGCCGACTGGGAGAACAACAAAGAACCAGACACCCCATGAGGGCTGCGGATCCATGATCTGTAGGGCGACGATGTTCTGAGGGGAAGCAATTGGGGAAAGCATTCCACCAATATTGGAGGCGAGAGCGATGCCGAGGATGAGGGCCTTCGACATCTGAGAGTCGGCTGGTAAGTTGCGAAGCATGGGCTATGGAGTGTTAATTACTGGTCTATTGCAGTAGGGAGATGCTCACTTGAATGATGGAAAAGCACAGCACCGGAGCAGCAACGTTGCTGATCCACATGCTGGCAAAAGCCGCAACAAACATGTTTGTGACCAAAACAGTCCGGGGTCTTGTCCCAGCCTTACTGAGGACGAATGTGGCTATTCTCTTTGCGATATCGTATTTGGAAAGCGCAGCAGCCACAGTAAAGCCACCAAGGAGGAGCATGATGACAGGAGTCCACATAGCTGCGAATATATACTTGGTCGCGGCGCTAGCATCGAGTCGGTGATGGGGCTTGTCATCTGATCGGACAACTCTCAAGACAACACACAAGAATGGTATGATAAGGGATGTCACGAAGAGAGGTATAACCTAGCAGTGTCAAAATCAATTCTGGCAAATCCCTCAACAAAACTTACCTCTGTAGCCCACAATAAGCTGACAAAAGCCAGCATCGCCAGACAATTCTGTTGTTCGGCCTTCTTCATGATTGGCACATATAAGAGGATGAAGAATATGGCAACGATGAGCAGCAGGGTGAACATGGTCGAACTGAAAATCCATGTTGGAATCCTGAACCTCCCAACAGGCGTGGCCACCTCCTTCATCTCATCCAGATTGACCTCATCTCCCTGTAGACGAGTCTTGGCGGGGTCGTTGTCAGGACCTAGCAACGTCCTTCGCAAGCCCAGATTCGCTGCTTGAGCCTTTCTTTCAATTCCTATCATCTCTCGCCAGACGGTGTTTCTCTCCCACACAACATGCTCACGCAGATGCAATCTCAACTCCTTCTTAGCGAGGTCGATGTCACCCTGCGTGACAATCTCTGCATACGCCTTCTCCATTCGCTGAATATTCTCATCGATGTGAGTTATCGTTTCTGGCCGGAATTGGTAGGCTGGCTTGACAAACTTGTCAAGATACTTCGACTTTAGGTTTCGATCCATGATCTTGTCATACTTCTTCAAGACCTTGCTGAAACCTGTCTTGTTCAGTTGGATATATGACTTGAGCTCGCAAAGCTGTACATAGAGACTGATAGCGCGTTTTTTTAACGTGATCGCGGATGATATTAGAGAAGAAAAGGCGTGCTCAGCATAGTCGTCGTAGTTTTGACTATTCCGCCGTATTGATTTGGAAAATTCCGTAGATGCCCTCATATCTTCAGCCGTAGTCCGACTAGCAGCCCCATCAAACGGCACACTCTTGCTTCGATATCCAGCAGGCCTTGGCTTTTGCAGAGCCGTATTCTCGTCGTCGTCATCTTCACTGTCCTCCACCCCTTCATCGATGGACCGACTGATTGTACTAGCCCGCCGAGGTCTAGAGACGAAGCTTCTGAATATGCTCCCTTGTCGCGGTCTGTCACTGAAGTGACTTTCAGGTCTACCATTCTCTCCGCCGTCTGGCTGCTGGGTATTCTCCGCTTCATAGGACTCTTGGTCTCTCAAAAAATCCGATACTTCACCATATACTTCCAATTCTTTCAACTGGTAGAATGACGATATCTTTTCCAGCTCCACATCTAAAGCTCGTTGAAATACTTGGTCGGGATCTTCTGAGGATATCAAGGGCGACCGCTCGGCGTCGTTCTCGGTGTCTGGCCGGTGGACAGTCTTTTCAAGCTGGTAGATACTAGGAAAGCGTTAGTATTGAGTTCTAAAAGAGTCTGCGCGGGGGTGCGAGGGGCACTAACAGCTTCTTTAGATTGCTATAGGCAATATAATGGCTGCTCCAGTCTGGAACAGCATTGAACTGAATGCTATGAGAGAACTTCATCTCGTCTACCTCATCAAGCCTCTGTCGCTTCTCTGCCCGCTTGGCCTCTCGTTGGAAAGATCGAGTTCCCTTTTTGCGCCGCTCTTGAGCTTCGACGTAATTAATAAGCTCGAATGTCTCTGGCTCTGCAGATTCAAGGCGAGCCTCGTAAGCACTCCCTCCTCTATCCAGCCTTGTCGAGAGTAAGTTATCCGTGTTGTACTGTCTCGAAGGGCCAGGCCGGTTGTTAGAGGAGGGGCTAGCGGAGGAAGTGAGAGTGTCTATATTGAAAGTGGAGGAGTGATCATGTGTAGCATGAGCTGCGAAATTCCATGTGGAGCTTCTAGTGTAGGCGGCTCTTAGTTTCTGTCTGCTGCCGTCTCTCCCCGGCGCACAGAGACAAAAGAAGCCAAGTTCAAGCTTTGCATGCAAACTTCATGATTCGCTGGACCGATGTCAGAGTCGGATGTGGCTTTGAGATGTGGCTGGTGTGCAGCATGTGGCTAATCCTCATGTATGTATTGGTGGCATCTGACCTAGGAATACGGGTACCTGTTATAACTTCTAATCTGATTCGTCTACAGATTAACAGGAAGGTGTAGCTATGGATCTAATTTGTTTGTCACATAGAAAAATAACAGATTTTGATAACAAGAGATAAAAGTCACATCAAGCAACTTTGCATTTGATCGTCTATCTCCTGGGAACATAAATTATTCTGACACATTCAGACGTCCTGTGACTTGGACTGTTTCGTATACGTGCATACTACTTACAATACCCCTCTGAACTCCATCAGATGTTGGCACTGGTGTCTTAAATGATTAAGATCACTAAGCAACCTGCAGCACGCTCCTCTAAATGGTCACAGCATCGTCCTCACACGATATGGCAGTACCCTTATATGTGATCTTCTATCGAGCTCTCACTCCTCCAGGAAAACTCCTCGCACTGAGCAATACCCCCTTCACTCCTCTAATGCCTGCCTTTACACGGCCAATCTCATCATCAGCATCCTCCTTCCGCGTCTGTGCTCCCGTGTACGCAAAATTGTAAACCGGCGGCACATATGCCATACCCTCCAAGTACTCCCTCAATACCTCGACAGTAGTCTCCAGCTCCTTTGTCGTCTCGCCTTCGGATGTGCTCTCTGTTTGTATTTCTTTGAGATGTGTATTGAGGGTCGTGAGGCGAGTAGACTGTGCGTCTATGGGCGAGGGTTTTGGGGACTCGGGCCGGGACACAGGCGGCGAGGTCTGAATCCCGATGTCGCGGTGGAACATCTCTGTCGGATCTTCGTCTTCACTGTCCTCGGATTTAGACTGCTTCTTTTCTGGTATCGTGCTTACGATTCCTTCCAGCTTCGTGATTAGCTTTTGGAGGTTCGTGGATGCGGTCGCGGCGAGGTCTAGTCGCGCTGAGGTAAGGGAGGCAAGCATGGGCGTAACAAGGTAGGTGTTTGTGCCGTAAAGAAGGGCGTTTAAGAATGTGAAGGCGTAAAGAGTGGTGAGAAGTCGTTGTTTAGTAATTAGTGGTGTGGGGTGTGTAGGCGTGGTCAGGAATTCAGGATAGGTTATTATCGGTGGTTGTGAAGGTGTTGACGAAGTATAGGATTGTGTTGAAGATGTAGATGGGACTTGGGGAGGTAATTGCGAGGCTTCCGGGCGAGGAGGTGTCTGGCACGGTTAGTGATAGCTGTAGATGTCGAAGAGCAATAACCTACTTCTGTGGTGCTGCTACTGGCTTCTTCATTTCGTGATACACCTAGTAGAGATTGTATATCTTCATTCCGTAGCCCCTTGCTCTCTAGGAAAGCTATCTTCTTCTCTATCGACGCATCCTTCACCTCGTCTTCCTCCAGGAACTTCCTCGCCTGCTGCAAGACCTCTTGCTTGCCCTGAGGTGCTGAGGGCGATTGATCTTGAGCCCGGCTTATCTCTTCAGAAGATCCAGCTTGCCAAGCTGGCGCATTGGCCTGCTTCTCTCCAGCATCTGAATCGCCCATAGTCTCGACTTTTCCATGCGTAGATGATGGAGTTGGAGTTGAGCCCGCATGCTGGGAGACTGTTTGTTATCCGCAGCCTCGGCTGGTGGCTGGTGGCCCAAGATATATGCTTATGTAATGTCTCAGCGCTCTCTTATTGGCCAGATCAGCGCAGGGGAATATCACAGACCGTCTCTCATCTCTCACATCACAAGCATCCATCACTATCAGGAGCTCATAACATCACTCAGCACGATTATCCACTACGATTCTTTCATTTATGTGCTTCGATTATACATAAATCTTCTCAAATAATACATATTCTCAGACATCTAAATTACCTATTTGACAGGCCTCCAACGCAGGATCTGCGCGTAAGCGTCAGCCGCCGAACGACCAGCATCAACTTCAGCATCCTTAGACCATGTCAGGAAGAGGCGACCGGGCCAGTAAGAAGCAGAGGAGGTTGAGTACGGATTCAGAGGGCACGGAGGACAGCTATGATTGGGCTGTAGGCTCGAAAGCCGCACCGTCCAGAGCTGAGAAAGGCAAAAGCAGCAGGTGAGTGACGTTGTAATTTTCTTGCTCTATGTTGGAGATTCTCTTGTCTTTAGAGCGGGCGATACATCTTCCGCCGCTTATTCCCACTTCTGCCGCCTTGTCAAGTTCGCAGGGCGCAAGCAGTCGTGTAACGTATGAATGTGGAATCTTCGTATTCTGTGTAAGAATACCGGTCAGATCAGATCACAAAACCAGCTTTTGGTTGGATGGAGTGAGATTTGGCGAGACAGGTCAGGGACGCGCAAGGCGCGGTTATCCGTCCCTGCTATTGGCGTGGAGTTGATTTTAGCATTCGGATGGGGATTCTATTTCGCATGTGGCCGCCTCATCTGCTACTTCCCGCATCTCAGCGCGCGCATCGCGACCGTAGCGCGGCTTGAGGTTTCTTATCAAACCGGTTGCTCACCTCGCCACTTCAACTCATTCAATACTGCTTTCCACCTCCCCAGCGCGCGTTTTCATCATCATGTCTGCACGTCGCAGCCAGCGCGCGGCGGCAGTCAAGGCCAGAGAGGTGATTGCTGACGATAGTTTTGACAGATCGTCGAGACCAAGTCGCAGGGTTTCGGACAATACCTCCTCTGCTACAGTCTCACGTGGTTCGGCTGGCTCCACCACTCGGGGCTCACAGTCTTTAAGTCTTCATGTCAAGACTTCAGCCAACAAGCTCAGAGAGGCGACTCGCTCGAGTCCACTAGGCCAGTCGGTCACAGTGAACAGCAGGGAGTCGTTCGTTGGTGGCGAAATCTTAGAGGGCAAAAGGCCAAGGAATGTAAGGAAAAGCTACGTCCTGGAGTCCGACAGCGACGAGGATGAAGAAATGGAGGACGTCAACGATGAGGATGCCGAAGCGGACAGCCTCGAAGACGATGATGATATGGATGCGGAGGACGATGGCATGGGAGACGAGGATGCGGATGGTGACATTGATATGGACGTCCCACCGCCTCCCCCAGTCATCAAGATTTCCAAAGCTCAATCTGGGAAGCAGACCATCATCGCTAAACCACCAGCCAAGACAGACAATAAGACTGTCGAGCAGAAGGAAGTGGAGTTGGGTAGTGACGATGAAGAGTTGAGTGAGCTGGATAGCGAAGTTGGTGACGAGGTCGAGGAAGAAGATGGCTTGCAACTGGGTGATGAGGAGGACGCAGAAGGCGAGGATGAAGAGATTGAGGCTGAAGAGGAGGAGGTCGAAGATGACGACGATGATGATCTAGACAGTGACGACGAAACGCCAGGAGACGGCAGTCGAGCATCGACCCCTGATCTCAGCAAGCTTACCAAACGACAACGGGCTGCTCTCGAAGAAGGTGGAAGCGGGCATTTACTAGCCTTGCCAGATGGTTAGAGGCCCCTTTCCACACCAGCATTCAATCCGTGTCACTACTAACAAACTCGTCCAGAGGTCCAAGTCAAGAAACATCTCACAGCGGAGGAGCATGCCATGCGCCGTGCGGAAATGGCCCGCCGAAGAAAGAACCTTAGCGAGAAGCGCAACGAGGAAGAAAAAGTATCTCATCCCTGACTTCACCCATCAATCTATCATTTACTAATCTCCCACCTAGATGGAAACCATCAACAAGCTTCTCAAGAAACAAGCACCCAAGACCAACGCCCGCCGCAGGGACCTAAACGGCGAAGCGACCCCCGATACGACGGAAGTGCAGAAGCCCAATCCGCTCTTTGTAAGGTGGGTGAGTAGTAAAGATGGCAATCGCATCGGCGTCCCGGAAGAATGGCTTGAGGCGCCCGCAGGGAGTTTATTTCAGAATAGTGCCAAGGGAGCTGGTATGGGTGGGAAGTTGATCCAGGAGGTTTCTTAGTTGACTGTGCTGCGATGGATTTTGAGCTTTATGTATGGAGCAGGGGCATATCTTGGGATGCGGAATGGGAAATGGGTCGATAAAAATGTGTTGTACTAATGCGATCTATTTCATGCCTAGTGCTTTGTCCATGCGAATCATGTGCGTCGACGAATGGCAGGATCTATTAGGGGGCAAAACCTACTACATCATTCGATTGTCTCCATGATACTCATAGGATTCTCAAAGGATATGGAATGTTTATGTTCCATGACACCTCAACATAGACGAAATGCCATCACGTACCTACTTAGCGTAGCCTTTTGAGGAGCTGCCTTTGTGGCGTGTTGGTGCGATGTCATCTAGGGGATAGTTTTTGCAGGGCATAGAAACGTCCAATCCACCGGCATGAAAAATGACCGCATTTCCATTGATAAAACTAGACTGGATAATAAAAGCTTTCGTTACTAGAATTCTGACCCCTTTCCTCTCTTCAATTTCAAACATTTTTTTTTTTTCTTTTCTCTCCTTTCTTCTGTGTGCAAATGAAGTGTGGTTTTATGTGTGCCAAAGAAAGTAACATCAAGCCAGAACAACATAACAGACTCGAACGGAAGGCAGCAAGGAAAAGGATATGTTTTTTTTTTAGGAATTCGTGGGTGACTTCAATTAGGAACGCGCGGATTAAATGACAAGAGCAGCAAGAGGAATAACCCAAAAGCGGACATCTCCTTCAGACTCGTAATATGAAAATCATCCCATAACATTTGAATCTTCGTTTACTTGAGCAGCTTCCAAAGGAAGAGGTGCTGGGGAAAGAGTCTGTTGACTGCCTGAGGGTTTTCCCATCTTTCGCTTGGCTTGGCAGCAAAAATAATTATGTTCGCGTACACACGTGAGTTTTATGGTCTTTCCACAATCCGGGCATGTATATTTTGTGGATCGCGGGCGAGTCTGAAGTGGAGGAGCGCTTGGATGCGCCTCTCTGCGATGCTTGATCATATCCTTCTGCCGGAAATAGCCTTTTCTTCCAACACGATTGCAACCATCGACATCACATGGAAAGGCACATTCATTGTGCTCCTCGCGCATGTGCTTGGTGTAGGCTCCTTGTGATGCAAAAGGTTTGTTCTCGCTTTGAACGCTACGTGGAAGAGATTTGAATGAATCATCTCGATACTGAGGGCATTCAGGGTGCGAGCAGATAGGATAGATGTACTGAGTCCTAGATGGTGACTCCTCGGCCAATTCATCTTCTATTTCGAAGTGATGATAATTCTTGATATGTTGAGTCAGATGGTCACGACGTCTGAAGCCGTTGCTGCCACGGTGACGCTTGCAGTACTTGCAAGGATACTTTGGCTCCTCAGGGTCGAAAGATTCGAGATGTCGGTTGAGTACGTCAAGTCTGGAGAACATCACACCACACTCGCAGGAATATGGCTGGTGCAACTTCTCTTCGGCATGGCGACGGAGCTTCCCTTTCGAAGCGAGTGATTCACCGCACTCAACACATTTGAATGGAGTAGCAGTAATAGTACGACCGTGGCCTGTGACATGTGGACGACGCTCATGCGCATCACGTTCTTCGATATCTACGAAGAACTGATTGCATCCTGTAACTGAACAGGAAAATGCCCGATGACCGTTCCGGATCGCATGGCCTTCCATTAGAAAGGTAGGCAGGGTGCGATCAGGGTGGCTAAATGTTTGACCGCAATCACAGCACGAGGCTGCATACCTTTACAATGGGTAAGCATCTCTTGGATGGTTTAAATGATGCAACTTACGTAGCGACGCCGTCGGTCTCCACCTCGGCGGTGCCTCGAAGTGCCTGCATCGAAGCACGTGGGGTCTCATCATCAGGGTCGAAGTCGACAGAAGGGTCGGTTGGGGGCAGGAAGTCAGAGTCGGGACGCGAGACAACTTCGCCTGGCGTAGGGCCGTTTTCATCCCTCATAAATCCCGGCGGACTGTATGACACCCTTTTTGTTAGCAGGTGGAAAAAAAAAACTCACCCGTTAAGATCCATGCCGTCATGCAATGGGTCAAAACAGGCATCAAGCAGATCGACGTTCATCCAATAGTTGAAGTCATGAGCGACTTGGTGTGGTGGCTCGGACATTTTGTTGGAGAAAGCGGCGTGAGGTTTGAGCAACAGAGCAGGCCGATGTGAAGAGAAATGGTAGGAAGTTTGGTGAGGAGCAAGATGTTCGATTACCTGAGGAGAGCGGCATCCTTATTCGAGCAGCTGAGCCGCCTCTCGCTGCTTGAACGCTCTCTCGATAGATCCCCTGGTCAAAAGGGCGGTGGGCGGGTGGTTGGGTGTCGCCCTTTTTTGCTATGGGAGGGAAAAGTGAGGCTTTCTGGCGAGTCAGCCCAGGATGATATGAGCGACATGATAGGTCTAGACAACATCTCATGTTGCACAGTAAATGCACGACTTGGCTGGAGGCAACCGCCCAAACTCTCGGTGAGAAAAAACAAGGAGAAGCAGGACGTTACAAGAGGGAGGGATTTTGGTCATCTCGTACACGTGACTAATAACTGAGCTTTTTGATGGAGAAAGGAACTTGTGATACCCATGTACGGTTATCTCACAAGGGAAACACCAAGTGAGGCTCACATATCATGCAACGGATCATTCTCACATCAGCGCGAAGAATTTCTCAAAACAAGACCGTACAGAAAGCAGTTTGCGAAGCAGTCTACCTGTAAGAGCGTCCCCGAACCGCGGTCAAGTTTTCCAAGATCGTGGTAGCCTCAGGACATCTGAGACCTTGCCGCCCTTCATTGCAAGACTTCGCATTCTTCATGGAAAGAATCCGGAATTCACAAGAACACAAGCCAGGTTTCATCAAGTTTAGAGCACCCTAGAAAAGTAGATGCAGCGTGAATATCACCCTGGCCTTTTCTCATTCAGCAAGAACAGCAAGTGCTTCTGCATTCAAACTCTGTAAGGCGTAGAAGATGCGGGCGGAGAAGCCAAGTGGTGAGGAAAAAAGAGACAGAGAACAAGAGGAGCTATCGATGCAAAGCAAAGAAATGTAGCAACGACGTCCCTCAAAGACGAAAAGTGTCGTTGTCAACGCATCACGTGTTGACAAGTTGTGCTGGACTTCGGTACGACCCCTTTAGTGGGTCCGTTTGTGGGGTCTCGAGCTACCCAGACGGTCATTGGCATTCTCTCCTTCTATACAACACTCTAGCAGGGACCAATCATGTCGGTTGATCCGTTTGAAGCATCTGCCTATTCAAGCTACGATCAAGGGCTCCCATTTCCCCCCACCTCTTCCCATATTGGTCTCTCACGTTTATCTTCACGACTGTGGCCCACCCAATCTAGCGGCAAACATGAATCAGAACTCTCTCTTTGCCACCGTTGTGGGACTTTATAGGTATATGGCTAAGTAGCTTATATCTACTATGGATGAGATGTTTTCCCTCGGCATACAATCAAAGCGTCATCGTGGGGGAGAGAGGGCCCATGGGAATTCTTAGTGATATTGCCAACGTGACATGTGAAAACCATTCATCTGCTCCTTTCGCTATTTCCCAGGATGTGGAGATTCTAGAGAGTCTGGACTATGTGGAGGGGAACCGTCAGACATGGATTTGAAGACTCGTGCAGTCCCATGCTACTACACTGATTGACAAAAGCTTCACAGCCATTCTGCTGTTCAGAGTTGTAAGATCCTGAATGCACGTCAGTTGTATCTCACATATTTGGAAGGAGGCGTACACAGTGCATGGCCCTAAAATGATCTGAGCTCCAGGGCCACTGACCGATCGTGGGGCTCAGCAGTAGGAAAAGACATGCGGCCAGGTCTGGGGCCTCGTCTTCGTTATCAGCTTGAGGAAATACGGCTCTCGGGATTAATATCAGTTGTGCATATCGAGTGCGTGCCTCAGATTGCTGATTACTATGTACAGAAGGTCGTACGCGTGTCCAAGACCGCCACTTCCCGATCGAATACCTCTTAATATACACAGCTCGTTATATGCAAGAACTATTGAGAAATACCAAAAAACTTGAATGCTTAGAGATCTTGGAGGACACTTTTGCTGGTTGCCTAGCTGAGGGGAGACTATTGAAATAAGACGGCTCTAAAAATACTTACCTGAGCGAACCCCAGCGTGATGTACATGTACCAGATCCACGGACCCGTCGCTCCGTAAATTATATTCTCTTTAGAGGAGCGTGGCTGCATGGATCGCTCGCTTCTTCAAGTAGAAGATAAGATGAGGACCAATAGCCGCCTGGCCCGATATTATCCTGCAGAAATTCGGAATAACCAACCCTCCATTCCGAGGACCATGAAATCCGAGAGTAGGATGCAGAAAAAAGTTCAGCATGTCTGATCCTTCAATTGACATTTTGGTGCCTTGTCAACCTTCCGAATGCGTCCCGAGATCGTCGGTACCCAAGCGCCTGCGTGCCGCGCTCAGAAGTTCTAAGCCAATAACCAAACCATGCAGTCGAATTAAGGTCTAAGCACAGAGTTTGACCATTCTCTATACATCAGTTGACACAAATTGCATGGCTAGCTGAAAAGGTAAGTCAAACGTTACAATTCGGGATTGCTTGATCCAGCCTGAAGTGCCCCATTATTGGATACGCAATAACTACCCACCTTCAATGGATGCACCTATACAAGGAGCTATAAAGTGATCGCTGGGTAAGGTTATCTTGTTACGGAGAATTATAGCTTCCTCCAACTATTCCATCAATATGGAAAGCAGGAGATGGATCTTCAATTCCTTGTTCTCTGTCATTCTTCTAAGAAAAACATTTGCTGCACCAACTGCGGAACAATGGCAATCATTGAACCAATCTGTCAGTGGCAGACTGTTCCCTGGAGTCCCTTTGGCAAAACCATGCTATAGCATGTTCAATCTTAATGAAACGGTACCAGATCTGGGAGCATGTACTCAAGTACAGCAAGGATATGACACAAGCAACTACATATCCAGCCAATACAGCGGCTTTCAGAATGTAGGAGTTGCCTGTCCATTATGAAACACCACTAACTGGTACAGACCAATTGGGGAATATGCCAAAAGACAGGCCAAGGGTGTCCCCTAGACTACACTCTACCATCAAATCCCCTCATCTATGCTCCCGGACAAGTCTGCTATCAAGGCAGTATATCGCCTTACTACATTGATGCCCGCACGGTATCAGACATACAGGCAGCCCTTGAGTTCGCAAACGACACTAGGATACCGCTGACCATCAAGAACACCGGACACGACTACAAAGGTCGAAGCTCGGCGCCCGGGTCTCTTGCGCTCTGGACGCATAACATACAACCAGCAATAAAATATACCAAAAATTTTGTCCCGGACGGCTGTAGCCAATCAGCGGGCGGTGGAGTCACTTTTGGAGCCGGACAGCAATTTGACGCACTCTACAAGTTTGCTGATGACAATGGGATCACTGTCCTCGGAGGTGCGTCAGGCACTGTCGGGCCTGCAGGTGGGTGGATTGCTGGAGGTGGCCACAGTGCTATTAGCAATGTGTATGGGCTAGGAGTCGACAATGTTCTGCAAATCCGGACAGTGCTACCAAATGGGACTTACGTGACGGCAAATGAGTGTCAGAATCAGGATCTGTGGTTTGCTCTTAGAGGTGGCGGAGGAAGCACCTTTGGTGTGAATTATGAGATGACTACCAGAGCTAACCCCAAGGTCACTCTGCAGGTCAGATTTGCTTCAGATCCAGAAAATGCATACTGACATATCACAGGCTGCATATGTCAATTTTGACTCTCCCGATCTGAATTCAAGCGCTGAGTTCATAGACTTGCTCATTAAAAACGCTAACAAATGGGCCTCCGAGGGCTGGGGAGGATACATTCTACCAGGGCAATACTCGAAGCAAAACTCGGGTCTTTTTCTAATGACACCACTTCTTACCAATGACCAAGCCACTACATCTATGCAGCCCGTTATGGACTTCGCCGCCACACTCGGCAACGTGGTTTTATCGTCTGGAGTAGACGAGTACGACAGCTTCTACGACTTGTATTCGGCGACACTAGCAGTCAATGGCGAGAAAGTCGGCATAGCAACTGCACTAGGCGGTCGACTAGTCCCAGCTTCTCAGTTCACAGGCGCGAGAAATCAAGCCTCGCTGCTCAATGCTCTCACGACGATCCAAGATATGATCACGTTCCCGACACGAAATAGTGCAGACCCAGCATATATAACCTACGGAGCACCCTTCCAGATCCTCGTGACCACGCCGAGTAGTTATCCCACTACAGCAGCCAACGATACCTCGTCCGTCTCGCCCCATTGGCGCGAGGCTGTCTGGTCCATGGTCATCAACGTTCCATTTTCAAACGAGGCCAGCGCTACTGAGATCCAGAAAGCGTTCCAGTCAGCCACTTCTGCGACAGAAGTACTGAGAAAGCTGATACCGAACGGTGGCGCGTACCTGAATGAAGCAGATACGTTTGAGACAGATCCTATTAATACATTTTGGGGAAGCGCGAATTACGCGAGGCTGTTGAAGATTAAAAAGGAGGTTGACCCGGGGAATCTGTTGACTTGTTGGCAATGCATTGGGTGGGATCCTACGGATGCAAGGTATTCGTGCTATCCTTCAGTCAGTTGATAGAAGCTGGGAGCGAAATAAACACTATAATAAGTACATCTAAAATAGGCGCATCGAAAATTCAAAGCAACAGTAATGTTCTCTCAGCTATGGAACAGCAAGTGATCTAGATAATCCTCAGTCAGCAATGAGCGATCTGTTCTACAATGTACTTTTGAGACGTCCAAAAAGACCAAAAATAAACTTCGACTGAGACCCTTGCCATCGCCCTCTACTGTCCAGCTGTCCACAACTTAGGGCCAGAGCTCGGGATCGTCAACGGCTAATCGCAAGGCGTGCATCTTCTCCTTCCAATTTTTATATTGAGTCTCTGCAACCGCAAGTTCATTCGCTGCTAGTTGTTCACCATCAATCTTCACTTTCAATTGCTCCACGTCATCTCCGAGCTGCTTCGTGCGGGCTAAAAATTCCCCAAACCGGTCGTTACCGCCATTTTGTGCCTGACCCCACTGATTAAACTGTACCGAAGCCTCGGTGAGCTCACGATATCGGGCTTGGAGTAAGTTTTGCGCCGATTTGGCAGCTGCCTCAGCTGTCTTAAGAGCCTGTTGCTTAGCTGTCAGAGCTAACCTAGACTCTCTAAACTTGTCCAGGATATTGTCCACTCGTTCATGATATTGACTCTTACTGAGCAGCTTGCGGCCAGATGCAGGAGTAACTGGAGGTTTTCCGATGGCTGATTCACAGTCAGAGCTCGTCTCAGGGCCACTTTCACCAGGTATCCTGAGAGTCTGCAGAGCTCCTTTCTCCGGAGAGCTTGCATCGTGCGCTGCCGGAACTTCAGGCACCCCAAATTTCAACCTCTTTTTAATATCCGGACTTGGTGGTGTTCCATATCCAGGCCGCTTCCGGGAAGCCACTGGTGAATCTGTGAAAGTAACTCGTGAGCCTATTTGCCCTTCTGCGAAACCTTTTTGAGGAAGTCCCTCATCAGCAGCTTTAGTCTCATTCCTCTGAAGACCAGATGACTCCTCTATCGCTCGCTGGATACTAAAACGCAAGCGATTGAGATGGTACTCTGTCCACTCATCGAAGCGTTTCTGACTCTTGTAGATCTCCATATACTCCTTCAAACGGGCATGCGAAGGTGCTGCTCTCAGTCCGCCAGTGACCAACAAATCCGAAGCATTCTGGGCTTCTGAAACAAGCCAGTCCATGACCATATTACTGAACTCTCGGACAACATGGATGCTGGCTCTTGCTTCGATCTGAAATTGCCTAGATATCTTGCCAATCATTCGGTAAATCTCTATTTCCGCTAGCACTCGCATTGCATCACAATGCTCCTGTACGTAAGCATCAAAAGCAATTCTTTGGACCTTGCGTTGAGATCCGGTAGCTATTATGGGATTAGAGTATTTGATTGCTTTTTCGATCTCATTGGGGGTCGTGATTTCGCCAAGAAGCTTGGGGAGTCTCTTTATTTCATCTTGAACCTTCTCGAGGAATGGATCTGAGGGTATTGAGGCCGATTCGGTCGGAAGCCCCTTGAAAATTTCTGGAAAGAAGATTAGTGAGAAAATACGCTGCTTAAGATGGCAGCCGAAATTGGCATCAGGAATTACCGGAATATGGTCCTTTGCTTCTTGAGAACTCATTGTATACTTCAACGACGCTGCTTCTGGCATCATTCATGTGTCTTTCATTCCACTCTTTGAAGCCCCTCTTCTGCTTGAAGATTTGCAAGTACACTTTCAATTTCTCTGCGTGGGATCCACCTCTGGACTTCACCTCTTGCATTTCTTCATAGAATTCGAACTTTCCCAAAGCGCCTTCGGCAGCCAGAAACGCCCATAGTTCTCCAAGAAAATATAGTTCCACCAAGGAGTTTCCATCAGACTGCAAATCTGGAACAACAGTCTCGAATGGTAGACCGACAAATCGAAAGAAGGAGATCGCATTTTCGATATGAGAAGAGCGCTCGCCGCAGGTGGCCATAAAACCGTTCCATGCATCGTCCTTTATCTTACCCGCTCCGTCGCAATGGATAGTGTCCAGCCAATAGCTTGCTTTGACAACCTCTTCTGGTGATTCGATTTGTCCCACGAAGGCCTTGAGTTCACGAGATGTCGCATCGAGCGCTGCCTGCTTGAGAGAGACCATATCTGCGAGGGTGAGGTACGGAGGCGAAAGCGACTGTTGCTCCGTAGATCATGGGCAAGAATGTAAAGAGTTTGAATAAGCACTAGGCATTATGTATGATCACCCAAAATTCAAAGAAGGCACGAGGAAAATTGAATAAGCCTTCGTCGACACGGGAAGTCGCCTCTCAACAAGCGAGCATGAGTTGCAAATTTACACCGCCCACGTCGGCTGTCTCCTCCAAGCCGGCCTTCTTGATGAACCCATCCAGATTTTGCTTGTTGTTGATCTGAAATCCATCTAAAACGCTTCTACTTATATGATCAGAAACTTGCGAGCCTCGAGCATTTTTTCTATGTATTAGTCTAGATGACAGACGTCAACTCGGTGGCCCGGTGAATCAAAAAAGGATCGACTGACTTCAGTGTCATGCTTAGCTGTAAAGTCTATGGGCAAGACATCCATAAACTATATCAATAGGTAAAGTGGACAGTATTACAACAGAAAATAAGGAGTAAATGCTATGACTTTTTGGAGAACAGGAGAACAGAAGGACTGATTATTGATCGTCCACGTAGCTATTCTCCCTACAAGAATTTCCTGAAACAAGCAAACAGACACCAGCATCCTAACCAGCATCGCGGATAGATTAAATCAAAGTGTAATCGTATGTACAAACCTCAGCTTCCCATTCTCAAGCCTGAACTCATGGCTGTCCGCCACACCTCCAACAGCGGCAAAGTCCAGCAGCACGTCCGCGCTCCCCAAACTCTGGTCAATAACATACCTGCGCATGTTATTTCTCGTGCTACTACCGCCCCGCGGCGCACCATTCGTGCACGGTGAGTTCAGCGAGGAGCCCTCGACACGCTCACATGGTGTGCCCCAGGGTACAGCGTCGTAGGCGGAGGCATTAGTCCACATATCGAGATATGCGTCTGCGGCATTCTGAAGGGCGGTACGCGAATCGTACTTCGAGGGATCGATGGTGGACCAGTCTTCTTTCTGGATATAGCCCAGGGTCTTGGCAGCATTGAAGGACAATGATCCAGTCGTAGCGGCGATGGTATCGATGAGATTGACGGAACTGCCGTTGCTGGTGTGACGGAGCTGGGTGCCAATCACATATGGCTTGGGCGTAGTGGCAACGAGTTCAGTGTAGCTGGCGCAGGCAACTGTGTCGGCAGTAGTTTTGCGGTGATCAATTTTCAACGCTGTGCTGATGACGCCTGATGAGGCCGTGGTTACCTTGTTGTTCTCTTGATATTTGTAGTCGGATGTGAGGATTGGCTGTATGGAATCGAGTTTGCCCGCGGTTTGAGCTGCGACGTACATGTCGGCGGCTGAAATGAGCACATCGCGAGTGCAGTCGGCTATGACTTGGGCGCTGAGAGACAATATTGTGAGGACACCCAGCGGCGCATAAATCTTTTGTTTTAAACAGAACATGATGAAGTATTCTTAAGCACGTGAAAGAAACACACCGACCGTATTGATTTTCATCTCAAAACAGCACTGGACCGCTTTAGATATATCGTGGAATATTAATTGATGTGACATCGAGAGATATATCAAGCTTTCGGCAATGCTTGGCCTGGCTCAAAGATAAATTGGCCCCGCATTGGCTATCATTCCAACTCGTCCGCAAGTTTGGTGTTGACAAAAGCCTAAGTAAAGATAGCAGACGGCTAAACGAGCATCAACGTCACCAGCACATCGTGCCGCAAGACTCTGGACAGTGGGCTAGAAGAGCAAACTCGCTGTTTCATCTTTCCTGATAAAAGTCTTAAGTCTTACTTCGCGGAGCTGACTTTAGCAATAATTTTTGGCTCGCGTAAACACCTCATAATATCATAGCGGTTGGGAATTTTTCCCTCTCTGAAGCAGACAACACAATTTGTATAAATAATCAAGGTTTCGAGGAGTTAAGTCCAGATGAATATTGGTAAGCTTTATAGCTATTGAACGAGTTCAACAGACTCCGTTTTCGCCAATGGCAGAGACCAGGCGCAACGAACAGATTGAGACTGATAGATCGGAGCGGCCTCAGCTACTGCCAATTGAGCTACCGTGGTGCAGAGTTGGGGTAAGTATGAGACTAACAAGCCGAGTGCGAACATTTGCAAGCAAAGTCTCAGAAGAGCAACGTCGGTATCCGAGAACTTTCATGGGATGCTATCCGACGCCCGAGACACAAATGTCCACAAGGTAGGACAGAGTCTCAAGACACATTTTTAGCTCTCTGACCCAATTCTCAAAGATAAGTTTGAATTAAAAGACGTGATTCAGGGAATTTATGGTATAACAAGGTGGAGCGTCTTGTGAGGAGATGTTGGGTTCGACATGACTCTAAGATTCAGCGTCCAACCTCTGTCTGCCAGAACAAACTTCTCTTGAATGGTTAGAAGTAGAATGGGATCCATCACTATATACCTTTGTGACCAAGCTTAGAGAAAAAGAAAAGCCAAGTTCGCGGCAAGCTCGCTCACTCCATCCCAAGAGTCAACATTGAGTATCACGTGTCACTGGATGGGCACTCAGCTTCCCCACAGACGACTATCCCCGATTCGTCGAGTCGTGTGCATCGACATTGAGAATCCGGATCGCCAGCAAGGATCTGGACGGAGTAGGAAAGAGAAGCCTGCGGAGAAAACTTTCGATTTTGCTCCACAGCCGCACAGCGAAACGCAATCCAGAGTCGCAACAAGAACAGCATTTATCATCCAACACCTGCGACTCCAATGGCCTCCTGAAGCGTCGTGACCATGCAACATGTCGCACACCCAGCCTGCTGCCGAGCCAGGCAATGCAGGACGCTTACAACCAGATGCCGGCAGTGCAGCACACGATCACGATCATGACCAGCTGCATGCGGCCGCAGCACAGGAGGGCGAGGGGAACGACGACGCCGGCGGGGAAGCTGGCTCTGTTCAACCATCTGCGGGTGCGACGGGGATGGGGATGGGGACATCTCTCGACATGGCTTCACCGCAGGCGTCTCCTGCGCCTGGCTCACAACAGCGGCGGCAAAAGCACAGTCCCGCGCTGCACGTTGACACGGGCGCTGCTCGTGATGCTGGAGAAGGTGATGGTGGCGGGGCTCATACGACTCTGGCGACGATAGAAGACTTGGCTGTCGACCGCACCCCAGAGGTCGAGCAGGAAGGTAAGACATTCATTCTGTGCTGCCAACCGGAATGTAACTCTTGTTTCCCTTCTCGAGGTGTAGACCAAGACCACAGCTAAGAAGACTCTAGTCGCGCCACCATCGCCGTCCGAGCCCGTCATACCTCCCGCGCTGTCTAGCTCTCATGACAATCCGATCTGTACAAATACCTCGACGGCGGCAGCAAAAACAGAGACCCCAGATACGTCTGCGGAGCCTCTTCATCCCCAAACCTCTCAGCCCTCCCCCTCCCCCTCCCACCAGAAGCCAAAAAGTCGCCGTAGCATCTCGCATGAGGCCAAAATGCTATTTGGGAATCGCTCAGCGGCGGGCAACGCAGCCCATCGTCGCAGAGTGATGGCAAATACAAATGCAATCACCAATTACGAGGCCGATCTGACAAGTCAAGATCGGGCGACGCAGAAGGAAGCTGTTAGGAGTCTCCTGGCGGAGTTGGTGAAGAACGATTGGGAATGGGCATGGCCCCCACCAGAATCTGAACCTACCTCGAAAGATGAGCCTCAGGACTCTGCTACCAAACCTGAAACCAATTCTCGTGAATCTTGCCCTGACAATAGTTCTAGAGAGCTTGCGTCTATATCCAGAGAGGTATCCCAGACTGATGCTGTGAGTGTAGTCGCCCATGCAGGTGAATGGAAGGAGAGAGACGAGTGGTTGAGCAATTTCAGCGACAATGAAACGGAGCCCGCGACCACTCCGAGTTCTAAGGGCTTGTTCTCACCGACGAGTCCATTGACACCTAGGAGCCCATTCCGCTTCGACAATCCTAACAGTGTAGGGGAGACGATCAGAAAGAAGGAGCGAGAGCGCAAGAGAAGGTACAAGAAGCGTCAAAAGGAAGAAATGGCCTGGAATGGTGGCCTTCGGTGCTTTGTTGAACGAAGGGACGCATGGACAGGTGCTAGGCATGTTCCTGCCCCAGTACGCCCCGCCCAACGAGCATCGGTATCGGATGCGGATGGCGGCAGCTCAACAGCTGTCGAGGGAGAAGAAGCAGACGATGAGTGGGAGGATGACGATACCGAAATCCCAATCGCCCCGCCCTTGATCCCGCTCGCGAATCCCATGCGATCGAACATCACTCCCGAGGCTTACGACACGATATATGACAAGGTCATCAAGATGTCGCTCACTCCCAGCTGTCCCATCAACCTCAAGGACATCACTAGGAGCTGTGTCCAGGGCTGGAAGCGAGATGGGACGTGGGAACCACCTAAGCCCAATTTCAGCGCCGAGTCACCTAAGACCAGAAGGAGGCGACTTAGCGTAGCTAATTTGTTCAGCTCGGATAAGAATCGGCAAGAGAATGAGAGAGAGAAGACGAAGGAAAATGATCCGCAAAGAGAAGGGGACCCGGAGAAGAAGACCAAGGCTAATTCGCAAGGACCTATTCGTAGGAAGTGGGAGAAGATGAAGATATTGGGAGGGAAGGGCTAGGTACCCATTCGAAGAATTCTAGAGCGGATGAAGATTCTGGAACATAAGTAAAGTTATGGCTGGTGGCTACCTGGGGTGAATGTTACCTTTTCATATATATTTCTTACAGCAGCATTTGCGGCGAGTTGAGGTGTTGGGTATATCCATCATCAGCGATCCTTTTCATCAGTGATCGTCTAGGGACGGGCTGGTCAGCGTGTACAGACTGGATATCATATCCTGATAATGCAATAATGTTAATGAGCCACTACTCGTGCACCTCGTAGACGAAGGCCAGATGTTAAATTGTATCGAGAAAGAAAATTCTCGTGCTTCATTGGGTTGCATACTTTTATTCTCATTCTAGCATCTCAATATTTGGTATTCGAAAGTTCGGTCCTCTGCCATTGCTTTGCTAGCCAAGGGAAAGGATCAACATGGGGAGGGAAGGCCACATATTTTTGCCAAGTCAAACACTTAAATTGATCACTACTAATCCTAATTTTATCTCTTTCCCCGAAGGAATAGCCTTCGGAATTTCGAGTTATACTTCTCTCTTTTCTGCGGTATCATTTCTGCCAAAGGCGGTTCCTTTGCCTCTTGTAAAATACCCTTCGGCTCGTCCATATCTTGGCTTGCTGAACTCGCCACCCAATCTTCCATATATCGAATTTCACGCTTTAAATCTTGAGAGTCCAGATTGTCCGGTCCATTGATCCTCTCATATCCTCTCAAAGCTCGTTGAAGCATTGGTAGGGCTTCCGCGTACTTGTTTCGTTTTGCAAGGATATATCCGAGCCCCCAGATCACAGTCAGCGCTGGAACATGATTTTCGATATTGTTTGCGCCGAGAGCGTTCTCGAAGCCTTGCAGTGTCTGCTGGTACATCTGTTCTGCTGCTTCTAGCTTGCCCTCTTTCGCGTAAAGTCTCCCCAAGTTTCCGACTGTTTCGAGCGTTGACAAATGCTCTGCGCCTAAAACTTTCTTTTTGCTTTGCACCACTTGCTGGTACACCGTTTCTGCCTCTGCTAGCTTGTCCTGTTTCTGATAGAGGATTCCTAGATTATTAAGTACGTCGAGCGTTGATTGGTGTTCTTTGCCTCGTACTTTGTTGTAACCTTGCAGTGCTTTCTGGTACATCACTTCTGCCTCTGCTAGCCTGTCTAATATTTCGTAAATAATACCCAACTGATTGAACAGACTCAATGTTGATATATGTTCGTCACCTACTGTTTTCTGCAGTCCTCGTAGCGTCTGCAGGCACATGGCCTCTGCTTCCGCTAGCTTGTGCTGGTCTTTATAGAGTTGTACCAATTCCAAATATGCCCACTCCATGCCGTCGTGCGAAATCAAGTCATTCAACACAATATAAGAGCATCGCGCTGCATGCCGGATTCGCCGTCGTTGTATCAGCCACGGCTGATGGACATGCTTCTTTGGGTAATGCAACGCTACGAACTGCACAGCTACCTTAGCCAGATCATAGTCCCACTTTCGATTGAGAATATGTTTTGTCCATGAGTGAACGCATGCATGGATGCTATACCCCCGCGATTCAAGCGGTTCTTGTAAAGACTCATTCACCTCTACTAGCCCATGGTCAATCAGCACGCGGACCGCCTTATAAAAACTTAGTTCATCTTCAGCGAGCTCTAGTATCCAGTCTAGTTCCTTGGGCAAATCCAGTTGGTCGGAAGTGCCGTGCTGAAGAAGCTCGAGCCAGAGATCTTGATTATCAAAGTATGCCCATAACCGAAGCAGGCTGGCTGAGAGTCTGTTTCGTTGCTCGACGAGGTCAAATGAAATCTGCCAGGTAGAATAAAGCGTTCGGTCTTCGTACGACGTTAATTCAGGACTTGTCTCCTGGAGTCTTGCCCATGAATCTTTATATACGCGCAGATAATCTGAGAAACTAATAGCTGACTGATCAAGGTACGCTCCAGCCGTCGCTAATGCAAGAGGAAGTCCATCTAGCTCCTCGACCAGCGTCACGGCAGCGGGATCTAGCAAGGATGTTAGAGATATTAATCAGTCAAGGTGAAGAAATCGCTTGCCATCTACTGCTTCTTTCCGTCTCGATGAATTAACCAAAATTTCAAGACTGTCTCCAACATTTTCTAGTTTTCGAATTTGCAGGGGATAGCCGATTTTGACCTGTGAAGATCGTGTCGTGATGATAACCGATCCTTGGTATGAGTTAGGGAGAAAGTCTTTGATGTTGACAGCTGCGGGATCTGTGCTTCCAGAGATCTTAGGATTGTCGTAGTTATCGAACAGCATTAGCCAACGTGTGTTGTTGGCCTGATCCAGCCACGCCTTGACCGCATCTACTAACTGATCGAGGTCTTTCGTGTCCACACCGCTTAGCTGGCTGGCTGAGGGATGCTCTTGCCGAATCTGCACGGCAAGCTTAGCAAAGCTTTGCTTCACAGAATTCTCGTCCTTTATATTCAGCCAGAAAATTGCGGAGTAGTTGTCTTTGTACCGCTTTGCATAAGCAATGCTAAGTTGCGTCTTGCCAATTCCACCTAGTCCGTGTAGGACAACTGTTTTGCGGGAGCCATCACCACTAAGTTTTCTGTGTATATTAACGAGCTCTTCCTCTCGTGCCACGAAGCGTTCGACCTCAGGAACTTGAGAAAGACTGAAAGTGGTCTGGAAGTCTTCGTGCTTGCTCCCTAGTTTAGTCAGTAGTCTATTAGACATCAAAGTATCTCTTTGGCTCTGACAATGAAGAACCTACCCTTTGCAGCCTTGTCAATCTCTTCTTTGAGTCGCTTCAACGCTTTCTCTTTCCCTTCCCCATAGATAAGTGGCATATTGACATCAAAAATGCCTAGTAGCGAATACGCCATGTCTTCTTGGCGGGTGGTCTCACGATTTGTCGTCCACGACATTCGCTCATTGATACTGAAGTCAGACAATGGGGTTCCTCGAAGGGCTTTGACAGGAATCCCCGTCACCTCGCAGATGTGTCGTTCTAAGGATGGTTTGTTCCCTAGCAGTTCCCCTTCTTTGGAAAAGAATTCGACAATTGTTGGCGCAATGAGCTCTTGTAAGGTCCAGCCTCGAGTAAACCACCTGCTCTTCCGAAATGCCATTTCCCAGCGCAAGTTAGACTTGTCGGCTGCAACGAAGTGAGGTCTCGAAACGTCCGATAGGTAGACATAGCATCTAGTCGCATTTCGATACCAGCGGAACATGGAATTAATGGACTCTGCGAGCTCGGTACTGTTTGATTTATCAATACAGCAGCTATCTACCCAGAAGTATTGCAGGCCATCTCGCCTAGCCTGTTCTCCGCAGAATAGTATCTTGTCATAGCCTGCCTTGCTCTTTCCCACCCCACTCCTCAATTCGTCGAGAGTGACCTCCTCTACGCCCCATCTGTGCGAAAGTATAGCATACTTGGGAATATTGTCGACAAACTCATCTAGGCTGAAGTCGTCATCGTCGTTGCACTTCAGAAGACGCATTGTTAAACATGATACAAGGAAATCAATGCAACAGAGAAGGCTTCTCAGTAAGCTTTGAGTCTTCCGTCGGCATTGTACTGTGCGGAGCTACCTGATGAGTTGGAGGAGGCGGACTCGCGATTGAGGCTGAGGTACTCAGCTGAGCGCTTGCCTTGCCAATGGCGAGCAACATCGTTATCAGTTATCATCATGTAGCAGCATAAGCGCGCAACCCCTGGAGACCTTCCAATTCATAGAAATCTTCTGACAGCTTCTGGAGATACATAGCTGGCTGGCCCTCTCAGTGCGTGACGTTGAACACTACGCTCGAACGAACCGTGATTCTTTCTCTTAGCGATAGAAACATCAGCGAACCGGAATCTGTTCGGGTGTCTACGTACCCAATCATCACGAGACGTCCATTCAGGATCGCGATTTGAAAAACGCCATCATCGACCAGCTATCAATCGAGCTTTGTAGAGGTGGGAAAGGAGCGCAGTGGCTAAACCGCCCCCCCCCTACTAGTCTAATGCAGTGAGTTACTACTCAGCTAGGTAATTCGGGGGTTCTGACAAAGGTCTGTCTTGAAATAAGATGATATTATCAGTCAAAAGCTAAATTCAATATCTGCTATTAGAAACGATCACCTATGTCATCCAAGGATAAGTAGAAGAACATGAATATATCTCAGCCATAGATTTTAGGGGCCAGAAAGGTGTAATTTTATGAATTAGTATGAATCGAAGTGCAACGCAAAAAATCTAGCAACAACAGGGTATCACAAATCATAAACCCATATACACACTCCCAATACCGCTCCAGAAAGAATGAAAGCATGTCCTTTCCCAAACCCACTTCCGTTACGCCACAATTTTTGAGGCCATTCAAAGTCAGAGGACTCTGTGGTTGACTCGTGGCCCAGCGCATATGGCGAAGTTGTACCTTAATTTGATAGTCATCGATTGACTCGAGGCCAGGCACCTGGTTCATAATGAGCGTGTGGTACTAAAAGTTTAGACTCATGCTTGTTCGAACCATGCCTACTTTAATATACCCTCATGCAGAACTTTGCACACTACTCACAGAGTTTGGACCCTGCTGAACTCCTCGCCTCCATCTCCTGACTCCACTTCAATATTCTATTCTCCCTCTCCTCTTCCTCTTGTTGGTGCTCTGATCTCCCTGCTTCCTGTGCTTGGTCTTGACTTTGATGCCTGTACGTTCTCAGTCCATCACTCCTTCTTTCAAAAAAGTCTCGAGGTCCATCTTTGTCTTTGCCGGGGTATTCGATCACCCAGCCTGTCGTTATTTCATGCCAAAACTTCTTGAGGACTCCCATGATTCCCATGTAATTACTTAAGATATCTTGAAAGATTCCAAGATGATCTCCATGATGGGAGGACTAATATTTATAATACACCAAGCAAGATCCCCAATATAAGTTAGTGAAGGTAGTACATTGCGAGTTTCCTCCGCGACAGGGATGCCGAGCACTGCCGAACTTTTTGGCTTCCATGAAAACCCTGACCATCAACCGTCAACTGGGTTTTTTTGAGCTCCGAATGTCAGACCACTGGTTCAGTTTCAACGCCACCTTTCGACGAGTGCTTATTGGAGGTCGAAAACCGAGGATAAGCTCCGGATCGGACCGTCTGACACCAGGACGGATTGGATTCGTGAAGCGGCGGCCGATCGGAGCAGGTGTCATTTTTAACCTCGGTTTGTCCCAAGTACTACTATACTCAATTTTCGAGTCGTCATGATCTTCGGAACACAACACTTTCGGAGGCTTTTGGTTCTGCGCTTATACTATACGAGATTGGCCATAAAATGTATCCCCCAAAAGTCTGTTTCAAATACTCAAACTATTTGTTATGCAAACATCAATCAAAGGTATTTTTTTCTTGCATCAGATAATTGATAGGCGCTTGATACATTGGAAGATTCTTATCGATTTTTTCGGATATCTGGTATTGGCACCAGTTGCGTAAATAGATTTGAACCGTGATAAAACTTCCAAAGAAATAATCGTCAATGCCAGGAATCGATTAATCCTACAGAGCCCGCGGACTGGCAATGTCTTTTTTTTCCGGGTTTCTTCTGGTCTACTCAAACTGCAAGATAAATTGACAGTCCCATCGAGGTTGTCATTTCGGATGCATATGCTCATCGTTCTGCTCAAGCATTTCTCCCAAGCCTTCAAAGTTTACCTAACCAGTCACTTTCGAGGGTGCTTCTTGACGCATGACTCAAATCATTGATCCACTCTGAAATATATGCGTAGTATTTCCCCTCCCGCAACAGACTTGAGCAGCAGATCCTGCTCCAGATCTGGGCCCGTCATTCCATTGCACGGTATTCTGGTATATGTAGCGCAAAGGGTGACATAGTAGGTGAATGATAGGCATTGAAGTCGCATGTAATGTAGAGGCAAAGGTCCGACAAGGAGCTAAGTGATTGAAATGAGAGCCTATATGACTGCGCTGTTTGTGTATCGGGCTTGCTGTCCGTGGTAAGCTATGCAGGGCCCCCAATCTTGAATTCCTGGTTCCAGTCATAGACCATATTCCCGTCAAAGGCGGCAGTCCAGTCAACGCATAATTCAGCCTCAGCTAGGGTGCAATCCATTGTAAAGTCTCCACCAAAGGGCGTGAAAGAGTTCGTGCTGAATTCTACGGTGTTTTCGACCGAATTCGACGCAGATGTCTGTGGATCGCTGGGCGTTGAAGAGCCGAGTGCTTTCACTTGGCCAATTCGAACTTTTCCAAAGTACGGTATTACAGCTTCATATCCTTCTGTACATGATTGTACGCCAGAATGAGTCCGTAGGAGGAACCCCAATAAACCAGCAGCTTGACCGGCTACAGTGCAATCCATTACTGAATCAATATCTTCTAATTGCTTGACCATGTTGTCGATACGGCTCCAGTCATCCGCCTCCTGGTATGTACCTGGAATTGTCCTCGAGATGAGATCAATAACAAGCACAAGAGCTCCGCTGAAAATCTGAAAATCCATGAGATTACACAGGAGCCTCTCATCGCCGACGCGTAACAGATCATAGCACTTAATCAACTCTCTCGAGGCATCCACTGCCATCCTTCTATTATATTCGAAGCTCTTATCTGATGACGACTTGAGCATATAGGGCATATGCAGTAATTTAAGAGCTTGGTAGAAGTACACCTTGAGAGTTTGTCGTCCGTAATGCTCTTCGAAGGGCATATCTGGTGTTCGAGTAGCATCCCACCAATCCCCCGGAATGGCATTTCGGCACCTTTCTAGTTCCTGTTCGATTTCTCTCGTGACAGCATAATCGAGCTTATCATGGCTTTGGTTTCTGTCAGCGATGTGACCAGAGATCATTGCAATGTCGTGCATCGCTTGTAAGACAAAGTTTCCGCTGGCCAGTTCTCTCGAGAGGCCCGGATGGCTTTCTGCGATACCAGGAGGAAATCCTAGTATCATTGAGAGTATTCGGTCGAGTTGCCAGATGCGTGACCACAGATTTTTGCGACGCTCATCAGATCCATCAGTCACCTGGTGGAGTCTAAGGAGTACTGAAATATTAAGAGCTCGCCGGATTCGGAGCCAAGCTTTCCGAGGTCGACCCATATCGACATATAGCCTTGCCTGCAACAGCCAGCATTCTACATCTTCCATGGTTCGTTCCGGGTCATCCTTGATAGCAAGAAGTCTGTCTGCAATGCCTAGGTACGAATCCAGGAGAGTACTCTGCGATGCAGGTAACTGTCGACGTTGAAGAAATTCAAGCTGAAGCTGCTGGACACAAAGAGCAAGCCAGACAACTGCCCTCGCCGCTTTTCCAGGAAGTCCAGATGTCAAAGAATCAAGAATGAACTCTCTAGCAGAGTCTGGTCCTGTGACTGGGTCAAGCGGATCGCTTGCTGGTATCAAATGTTGTGGATGTACTGGCCAAGTAAACCAAAAGTGTTGAGTGTCATCCAGTATTGATATTAGATCATGATTATTCGGTAGTAAATCACCGAGTTCCTTGATACATGCAGCGAATTGCCTGTCGACCTCTGATGAGTTGGGACGTTGCGCGCTTGCTTGATTCGCGCTTCTGTGGATGTACATTGCATCATTGAACAGCGTGATCAAGGGTGCGTCTGCGAACGTGTCTTGTTGATCTTCAGATCCATCCATGTATGCAAACTCTGGAGTCAAGATAGCCCTCGCTGGAATAGTCGATGCATACTCGGAAGTAGAAGGTGTTCGAAGTTGTTTGAGAGCTTCTGCTGTATTCGATTTGAGTTGAGACAAGCTTACAGACTCAACGTCTACATTGATAGCTTTGCAGATATGGCTGATCATGCCCTCCAGATCTTCTAATCTGTGCTGCAAGTTTTCATCACTGTGTCCCGTTTGAGGTTTGCGGGAGCCAGGCTGTTGGGGAATGCACTGAGCATGGTGTGTGATGCATTCTTTGCAGGAACGTCTGTCCTCATCGAATATGCAGCGAACTTTACGTCTTCTGCATTCTGTACAGCTCTTTGTACCAAGGCGCATCCGTTTTGGAGGTCGATCATCAGCCTCACTTCGCGGTTTGGGCATGCTGCCAGCGACCATTACAACTACACTAATGAATTGACAGTTCCAAGACAATTGAGACTTTACGAAGAGAATTGTCGTGATATTAAAGCAGAGATAGCTTCGTGCTCAGTGACGAACCCGCGACAGAGGAGGTTGCAAGGCAGCGCGTCTCGAGAAGTTGCAGCAAAGTACGTGAGTGCGTGGTCAGGTTCTACAGTAGCTGAAAAAGGATGGGGTCCAACCCCAGCCCAGGTCTCCCGGTCTAATTCTGCAGCCTGCCCCGCCCTGCCTTCCAAACCCTACTCGGTATTATATTGTCAATCGTATAGAATTCAGATTTCTTCTTCTTCTGTAACACGACGATTGGACATTGTGATATTGTGATATTGTGAATGCTCCGATCGTTATCATAAGAAAGTCCAAGATCCTTCTCTCGTTGGCTCGGTAGTTGACTAAGGACCTGTGATATACCACCAGTACCATAGCATTGCCCAGGCCAATCCGATCTACTGCAAAGAATTTCCTCAAGAAATGCCCATTTTCTGATCATTAGCGTCATTAGGGTCCTCCTTCAAGTCGATGACCAACACATTGACGACATTTAGTTCGTGGCTCGGGCGAATAACAAATGCAAACCAGCCCGTCCGGATTCGGACGAGTTCGGACGAATTTGAAATTTGTACATCCACCAATCAATGCTCTATATGCGCTCCAGAGCATAGCAGAACGGATATACAATTCGCTGCTATTGTTCTTAGATACTACGTCCTATCTTGCGCCCAGATATATAAGTGCCCCTTACTCCTGTCAAAGAACTTTCTTCTCAAGAACCCACGTCCTAAACTACCAGCAACAGATATCGCTGCACAGCACTTGCAGTACCATCATCCGCAAATCACAAGAGCTTTTAATTATCTACAAAATAAGACAGCCATCATGTCTCAAACTCTGACCGAACAGCTGCAAGGCGTCACCGAGAGATTCAAGACAGTCCCCTTCGCCATTACAGGGCCAATTCTTAAGGCGAAGTCAGACCACATCGATTCCTTCGATTACAAGCAAGTCATCCAGCCCGGCTCCCAGCTTCCTCCTTTCACTCTTAGTGACGCCACCGGCAAGCAAGTGAGTAGCTCTGAGCTGCTCGCAAAAGGACCTATCCTCATCAACTTTTATCGTGGTCAATGGTGTCCTTACTGCAATCTTGCCCTCCGCGCCCTCCAGCAGCGCTTCTCAGATATCCAAGCCAAGGGAGTCACCCTTGTCGCTGTCTCTCCCGAGTTGCCCGACACTTCACTCTCAACAGCCGAGAAGAACGAGCTCAAGTTTCCAGTTCTAAGTGACGTCGGTAACAAATTCGCTCGCGAGCTGGGCATCATATTCCAGCAGCCTGATGAATTACGTCCGGTTTTCAAGCAGATCGGTCATGACTTGAAGGCACACAATGGGGATGAATCATTTGCGGTGCCAGTACCAACTCTCTTGCTCGTGGACGAGAAGGGAGTTGTTCGGAATGTTCACGTGGATGCCAATTATTCGACTAGACTTGAGCCAAGCGTTGCGATCGGCTGGATTGATGCTCTTTGAGGGAAATTCATTTTGGTAGCAGAACTGAGTTGCGGTATAATTTTGTCCAAATACCAGATCCTGTACTTAGATTGCCTCGTATACTACAGCATAGAGAGGTCTTCAAATGCTCACCAACGTTATTCGTTCGCTTTGGGTAGCAGAATGTGGAGGAGAATATCGGGAAACTCCTCAAATATAGAAAATAGAAAACGAAAGTAGAAAATAGAAGGTATTAGCTCGAATTGATGCATCTTAGAAGGTTCGAGTTCCCTAAATCAAAGCTTAATTTTTTGCCAGCTATTGATTTTAAAAAGACCGGGACCTAGCTAGACGTCTCCTCAACAGTAGTCCCCACAGTAGTACTGGAGTAAGTGCCAATAGATCAGGGTAATTGTGCGAGGATCTATCATTCCATACCTTCCTCAAAATGTGGTAGATAGCAAGGAGAGCTAAAGCAAAGTCCAAAAGCTGTTTCTCTAGATAAATCTTACAGCGCTGAAAGACTCTGTAGTGTTCATATACTCCTAGTATGTCTCTAAGAAGAACTAAGGGAAGACTTGTTGCATAGACAACTCCAATTTGAGCAGGCATTTGACGGCGAGCCAACTGAGAAATTAAGCAAAACTTTGACTTCAAACCCATACTCAATGAGATTTAAGAAGTCATGAATATTGAGATTCCATTTAGCTCAGTGAGCTTAAATGCGATAGACAGCTAATAGAGACAGACCAAAAGTCACCATAGTTCTATCATAGCAGAACGTAAGGAGAAGAGAAGGTCTTTCGAAGATGAGTGATATAGTTTTGGCCCATCCGTTAGTATCGAGCTTTGACACCCAGTCTGAGAGTCTCGTAGGAAGTCTTGGGCGTACGGGTTTTACGGGTCGAGATGTCGAGATGTCGAACATGAAGATGGTGTTCAATGACATGACAGTAGTCAAAGTTGAAGAAGTGAGACGCAGGGGTGCATGGCAGGCTAGGTACAGTACCACACTAACGACACGATAAATAACCTTATCGTCAATGCGGTGTGAACGCCGCGCGCTTGAGCTTCTTCCTCACCCACCATGCGCCTAGCAGTGAACCACGCTCCCAAAGCCTCTCAACCCTCTTTTCAATAGCTGCATAGCTTCAATGAAACTCTCCCCAGATCCCCGTGCAGTTTTGATCCCAGCTGGCACCTGACCGCCATGCTTTCCGCTTTCAAAGCTCGGCCCATTGTTGAGCTAAGGCAGCGGGACAAGTCTAAGATCGAGTCTATACTTGCATATGGTTTGTTGCGCCTCTTGAGTATCGGACATAGCTTATGAGGCCTAGACGATCGGATTTTTGTAGGACTTAATACAGGTAGCTTGCGAATATACCGTGTCAACGAAATTCCAGAAGACAAGCAGCAAAATGGATCCGCCAAAGCAGATGACAAGCCGTCCTCCCGGCCAAGCTCTTCAAATGCTCCCAAACCAGTTGATCTACTCCGAGAAGTTGAAAAGTTCTCGCCGAGAACTATTGAGCAGCTTGCAAGAGTCAAGGAAGCCAATATCTTGATATCTTTGTCTAATTACTACGTTTCCATACACGACATCCAAACCTATACCCTGAAAGAGCAATTGGCAAAGACAAAGGGTGCTTCTACATTCGCTGTCACAACAAACATTGTGAAGGACGCTGCTACAGGAATACCGGAAAGAATATCAAGGTTGGCGGTGGCAGTGAAGAGGAGATTACTGCTCTGGTCATGGCATGAATCTGAGTTGTCACAAGATACGGTCGAGATCTCATTGGCAGAGCCCATACGGACACTCACATGGGCGTCTGTAACACAAATCATATGTGGCATGAATTCGGGCTATGTAGTAGTTGATATACTAAGCCAAGAAGTACGTGATGTCGTTGGGCCGGGAGCCATTGGAGGCGCATCTGGTGCTCCTACTGGACGCTTTGGCGGAGCTGGTTCTGCTACTATGGGATACATGGGACTAGGAGGATATATGCCAAAACCACTGGCTGCAAAACTGGGCGATGACCAATTACTCCTCACCAAGGATATCAACTCGCTCTTTATTACATCTGATGGTAATCCCGAGAGCAAGAGACAGATCCCATGGCAACAAGCACCGGATGCTATAGGGTACTCTTACCCATATATTCTGGCTCTACAACCTCCTGCAAAAGGAGTACTGGAAGTTAGAAATCCCGAGACTTTGTCTCTTCTACAAACGATTGCATTGCCAAATGCTAGCCAGCTGCATTTTCCTCCATCAACAGTAGGCTCAGCAGATGCTGAAAAAGAGTTCTATGCTGCTAGTGATCGATGTATCTGGCGACTGAGGGCTACTGAGTATGACAGTCAAGTTGACGAGCTTGTGGAGAAGGACCGTTACGATGAAGCTATCAGTGTTCTAAATATTTTAGAAGATTCATTACTGCGAAACAAGGCGGAGCGGCTACGCGAAATCAAAATACAGAAGGCACAGTTGCTTTTCGATAATCGAAAATATCGGGATGCGATCGATATATTCCTCGCCGATGATGTTCAAGCACCGCCGGAAAGAGTCATCAAGCTGTATCCTCGAGTGATCGCTGGTGATCTTACGACGATCGAGGAGAACCAGGATGATGCTGTAAACGACAGTGGCGAGGGAGATGGAGAAGGAAGCACCAACGGAGACGTGACCAGGACTGGAGAGGACAAGACGGACGTTGTGGGGTCTCCAAAGCCAGCCTATATCAGCAAGTTGCTAAGAACCCACAACAAGGCTGGTTCTGATACTTCATCCATTCGTTCATTCGCAAAGCTCGACACGGACTCTACAGACCCCAAGGCAAAGCCCACAGAAGATGCGGCTCTGGAAGGCAACGACCTCACAAATGCCGTGCTGGAACTCATTTCATTCCTTGTTGATGCAAGAAACAGGATGAAGAAGTATCTAAATGCCGAGACTGGGAAGCTAATCCCATTGAAGCAGGAAAGACAAGATAGCTCATCAGAAGCTGCCTTTGAATCCTTGCTCGTCAAGCCTGCATCAGACACGGAGAAAGATCGAGAGCAAAAGCTGAGGGAAACCGCTAAACTAATCGACACAACTCTATTTCGGTCATATATGCTGGCTAGACCTTCCCTAGCAGGACCCTTTTTCCGAATCCCCAATTTCTGTGACCCTGATGTAGTTAATGAGAAGCTGCTGGAGAACGGGAGGTACAATGACCTAGTTGACTTCTTTCATGGAAAGAAACTTCATCGCCCGGCCCTTGAACTACTCAAGAAATTTGGAGCGGCCGAAAAGGCAGACGACAGTGCGCCAAATCTCCATGGTCCACGAAGGACGGTCGGCTATTTACAATACCTGCCACCAGAGATGATCGCTCTGATTCTCGAATTCGCGGAGTGGCCTCTCAGAGATGACCCGGACCTTGGCATGGAAGTATTCCTGGCCGACACTGAGAATGCTGAAACTCTCCCTAGAGACAAAGTCGTCAAGTTCCTTGAAGGTATCGATATTGACTTGGCTGTCAAGTATCTGGAGCATGTGATAAACGAGCTCAATGATCTGACGCCGGAGTTTCACAATCAACTGGTCGGTGCTTATTTACAAGACCTTAAAGGTCGAAAGGACAGAGACTCGGAGGGCTGGCGGAATTTGATGGAGAGGCTTCTCGCTTTTCTACGGTCTAGTAAACAGTATTCGCTTTCTCAAGCTTTCAGGAATATACCTAAGGATGGCAAGTATCATGTGCAAGTCTCAAGCATGTAGAGGCTAACCAGCAACCAGAAGCGGATTTCTATGAGGCCCAAGCCGTGGTACTAAGTAATATAGGTTCACATAAACAGGCTTTGGAGATCTATGTCTTCAAGCTCCAGGACTTTGAGAAGGCAGAAGAGTATGCTTGTTCATGCCTATAAGTTTCCCCTGTCTAATGAGACACCAGATACTGCAATCACATACATCTCCAGTCGACCACAGATTCATCGGCGCCGTCGCGTAGAGCATCTATAGCTGGAGCAGACGACGATGCGCCCTCAATATACCACACCCTCCTAGCCTTGTACTTGACCCCGCCACAACCGCACCAGCCCAACTGGCCACCAGCCCTCGACCTGCTCTCAAAACACGGATCTCGTCTCCCAGCTTCCTCAACACTAAACCTTATGCCTTCCACACTGCCCGTTGCAGAACTTGAGTCCTACTTCCGCGGCCGCATCCGAGCCGCAAACTCCCTTGTCAACGAAGCGCGCATAGTGTCAGGTATGCGGAAATCAGAAGTCGTTTCCTCGCAGGCCGCGTTGCTGCTCGGAGATGGCGTTCCGGGTGGGAATGGAGGCAGGAACCGTAGGGTGTTGGTGCAAGAGGAACGGGTATGTGGAGTGTGCCACAAGCGGATTGGAGGCAGTGTTGTAGCTGTATTGCCAGATAATGGAGTCGTGCATTACGGGTGCCTGAACCGAATTGGTGGTGGTGGTAGTGGGCGGGATGGAGGACATGGGATGGAGGCACTAAGGAGTGCGAGCTGGAGGCGGTGATCGTGGATCATGGCTGGATGATCATTCGAATACATAGCGCTGGAGTTCCTGGGTTTGCTGTTGTATGGTGTATAGCAGAACAGTCCACCAGGGCATATATCATATAGCATGGTCGTTACAGTCCAGTCTTCTCAGTCTTCTTCGGGAACTTCCTCGCCATAATTGTCTTCTTCTTTTGTCTCGTCTACACCCGCCTTTGATATTGCTGCCTTGTCTTCTTCCATGCGCGACGTGAGCTCCTTGTTGATCTGCTCTTGCACCTTCACTGTAGCTTTGCGCAGTGCGTCAAGATATGCGGTTTTGTCGGCGGGGGCGGGGGCGGGAAGGGGTGTTGTAAGGGAGAAAGGGGCATTGGCGGGAGAACTGTACGTCACTTGGAGGGAGACCGACTGACTCGCTGTCCCATTAGAATCTGGTGTTGATTCAGCCATTGTCTGGCGGATGTTGTGGTTGTGTTAATTATGTTTGTTCGTGTTCGTGGCTGCTGGCGGCGGTGAAAAAGAATGACTGAGGGGTAGATCTAGGTTCGGGATGGGGGGAGCTAGCAACGTCAAGGTCGATCCTCCATCAGCTCCTCAGCGCATAATCTCATACCGGTGGCTGACATCCCTAAGACCACTTTATGAATACGACTTCAACATCCTGCTCTTTGGCCATCTTCGACCCGACTCACCTTCTCTTGCTCCCATGCGAGAACTGGACAGCCTCTCCACTCAGTCCAGTCTGAGGCGACTCTCTCGCCAATGAGATGCAGAGTAATATGAAACGGCAAGCATTCATATAAATAGCAATACGCAACCATGTCGCAACAAACGACAGGGAGAGCGCCAGGAAGTTTTTCTCCCGTTGTGCCTCTCTCTATATCGACGACGACGGCGAGCGCACGTCCTCCTCTCCGCAAAGTCGAGTCCTCCTCGTCCGAAGACTCAGTCCCTTTCACCATCTCCAAACAACGAGCGCAGCAGAATGTAACGCATCCCGCACCACCTCGTCCGCTCTACGCCATTCCCCAGGCAAATTCCAGTACCGGCAGCCTTCAGAACTTCTCCCGCCCTACGCTGCGTACTGATTTGCCTTTGAGAAATGGGGGTTCACCGCTGACGACGACTGCCCCAAAGTTTCCTCTCAGCAGCGACTTCCACCGTGGGCACAGGAGGAATAATTCGCACACGCAAGGCTCCTTCGAACCCTACTTACCTACGGCTGCGACTTCAAATATAGGCGGCATGGCGGCTTTGAATACGGGCAACCCTTTAACCGCGAGTCAGATTGCAGCACAGGCGGCGATGCAGCATCAGACGCACAGCAGGCAGAGGAGCCAGACAGTGCCGACAAATGCTGAGACGGGGTCGACTGGATCTGGAGGGAGGCTACCGAGCAATGGTCCACGGAGCCCGCCACTATTGAGTCTCACCGAAGCTTCTATACCCAATGAAAGTAATTTAGGAGGCCAGGTATATCGCAATGGATTGCTCGCAGGTGGGAATCAGAGTCCGGCGCAAGCGGCAGCCAATGTGGTCTTTCCTAAGGTCTCTTCACCTGGGCACCCCCCACCAGAGTTCGAGCAACCTCGAGCGCAGCCGGACAAGCCATTGAAAACCGAGAAGAGCAAGGTTAAGTTGTTTTCCAGGCCGGGAAAAATTGGTATAAGTAAAGACAAAGAGGCGCGTACGGGAGCCCTACCCAGTCCAAGTAAGATGGCCCAATACACACTGGCGTCCCTGCAGCGGAACAATTTCAGTACCAACAGTTTGACAGATAATATGTCAAGCGCTGCGAGCATGTACAGCATGGCAAATTCCTCCCAAGCGACCATCCGGCCAATCGATTCGAGTCAGAGTACGGAGAAGGAGAAAGAAAAGGAAAAGCACAAACATCATTTCTTAAGCAGGCAAAAGCATAAATTGAGCAGTAAGGATGAACATCATTTGCCTCTGTCGAGCGCCGCGAGCAATTCGAGACCTGCGGATCCGAGTGCGCCAAGTAGTCTATACAATTTCAATTTGCCGCCCAGTCCCGGCCCGAGTACGACGAGTTTCGCGAAGAGCATGAGTGGGTTAGATCTGAGGCATGGAGGCAGAGCGCTGAGAGAGAAGAAGAAAGAAGAGAAGTCCGATGCTTTGAGGGAGAGTGAGCTGTCTTATCAGACTATTAATGAATGGCCTGGACCTACGAGTCTAGGCTCAGCTGGAGGCTCATATGTTGGTTCTGCTGGGCTGTATGCTGGTAGTGTATATGGGGTTGAGACGCAAGAGCTGAAGAACTACGGCCTCAACAACATGGGACCGGATGATGCTTGGCCTTTCTTAAAAGCCAAATTGTTGATCATCTTTGAAGGAGAGGATCTTCGATTACCAGTGGAGGACTTCAATCGTCTCGTCACGTAAGCTCAGTGCTCCCTATATATTTGTTGCAGTTAAGGTTGCTGACAACCGATCCAGAATTCATATTCAACGCTGCATACAGAAGCGTACCCCCAATGTGATTGTCGAAGATCTCCGCGACCTTTTAACAACAGGTTTCAGCTCGCTAGACCAAACTCTTAAGAGCACCCCCGACGAGCGTCTCATTCCCCATCTAGTCGAGATGTGGCTCTTCACGTTCACTTCGGTTCTGCCCTACATGCAAGCTGTTTTCCTTCCCTTGGATCTTGAATTCTCTGGTCACGGCCCCCTCATGTCCTCGGACACGGCTCGTGACTTCTGGGGCGCTCTCCCTTCGTCCTCAAATTCCAATGTACCAGCAACCCAGGCATTAGAAGTGCGGAGGATAGTGTTAACAGCATATCGGGACACGGTCATTCTACCGCGTTTCGATACGCTCAAAACAATTTTCTCGAGGCTAAGCTTAGATAGCATCGCGCTGGCGATTCCGCCTATGGACATCCTATCCAGCTCCCCTGACCGTCCCGGAACAGCTATGTCACTGGACCCATCACAGGCATCTTATAATTCGCAGACTACTACCCTGCTCAGCGATGGGTCCGGAAATCGTTCGCGTGCCATCTCGAATGTCAGTTATAACTCTGATCCTGCCGGCTCTGGGCTAGGTGGAAGAGGAAGAGAGATGAGAGTCGAAGATAGTAGTAAGGCGGTGACGGAGACGGTGGGCAGGATGTTGCAGTGTATGAGCGTATGTGCTAGCGTTGGGCTAGGGATGGGTGAGGAGAGGGCACAGAAGAAGATGGAGGAGTTGACAAGGGGTTTGAAGTTGAACTGGCTAGGACGGGGCCGAATGGGTAGAGACAGGAGGGGTTTGGTTGGGGCTAGAGTTACGCTAGGCGCTAAGGCGAATTCGAATACAACGGCTGAAGCGGTCGGTGCTTGACCGGTGGGTTACCGTTCTCGCCAGGTGCTTTTATCATTTCCATCATGGAAAACGGAGTCAAGGACAGAATGGTTGGTTTGGCATATCGGCGCATCGAGGGCGTGATCTGGCGTTAGGCGGGGCCGGATAGCTGGCTCCTTGTGTACGATGAGATGTACAACACGGGTTTAACGACACAATAAGTAACGAAAATAAGTCTACCATTGAGGAGGTTCTACCTCATTCTTCAGAATTTCGCCAGAACTCATTGTTGAAGATAGCATGCGTACTACTCCTCCAGTATATCTTCAAGTGGAGATCAGACTTCTCTCTTTTTCTACGGCTCCATCTATTCCTTTTCAAATCAGATCTTTGTTGCGGCTGTGGAAACGGATTGCAAGATGCGGAAGTCCAATGGACGCTGCTAGCTGCTCGCTCTCGCGGGTGGCTTCTCGTTTCGGGGAAGGCTTAAGCTTAAACTTTTGTCTGGGGACGGCATGCTGTGGAGCACTATTTATTTATATTCCTCACATGTGAGGGGATTTGGATTTTGGAGTTTATCCTCAGAAAAAAAGTCAAAAGGAATATGTAAATTTATTATCTCTGCCCGCCGGTTCCATGGTTGGATTTTCAAGCAGTGGCTATGGCTGTTGTTACGTTGCACAAGAAACTGCCGACAAGGCTGGGTATTCTCCAGAGACTCTCCAAGTCCAGGGCTGAAGATGAGGGGCTGATCTGTGATCCTTCGATGTTTTGTTTCATCGCATCCCATCGTAACCCAGTACGAGGCTCTGTCCTGCAGCTAATGCTGCAAGTCATCCTTCCAACCACCAATCCTCCTGCGTCATCCAATAAGAATCAATTCGTGCCTAATGCTACCCACGATGCATTCAGTAACGGCTATTCTTTGTCATAGGATACAAATGCCGAGTTGTTTCAGTTTTGCAGATGACCGCAAGATAGTAGGCTGACCAGAACTCTGTACTGTGTTACTTGGAGATACGAAGGAGTTGTATATCTATCATGGCATCCTTTGTCTTCTCCCGTTCGCATCCACCAGTCCGCTCAAGCGGGGTACAGACAAGATGCGGTCCATTGTCGTTCTTTTGGCTACATGTCTCTCCAGCACGTTCGCTTATTCTCTCGTTGACGATTATATGGAGAACAACTATGCCGACTTCTTCGACAAGTTTAACTTCTGGACTGCGGGAGATCTGACAGGGGGCTTTGGTATGCATATTGTCTGTTGAAATGATTCTTGAAGCTTATTTCATGTTTAGTGCAATATGTTTCTGAGAGCGATGCTTGGAACAAAGGCCTTATTGGCAATGGAGGAAACATATACATGGGGGTCGATACGAAGACCAAAAACCCCAGTAACGGACGAGCCAGTGTTAGATTGACGAGCAAAAAGAGCTATAATGTTGGGACATTGTTCGTGGCTGATATCACGCATATGGTACGCTCCTTCCTCCTTCTAAATAGCTCTGCTCCATGCCCATTGCAAGTAGCTGACAGCAGACAGCCTGGAGGAATTTGCGGCACCTGGCCCGCCTTCTGGACGACAGCTGCTACAGGGACTTGGCCTCAACAGGGTGAAATTGACATCATCGAAGAAGCAGACTCTGCGACCAACAATCAGGTGTCCCTACACGTCTCTTCAGCGCAAGGCTCCTGTCAAGTGTCCTCCTCTGCAGCCATGACAGCCGCCAAGGACCGCTGGGGCGATTGCAACCAAGAAGACAACGGTGGTTGCGATGCTCGAGATGGGCGCACTTCCTCTTTTGGTGCGGGCTTCAACAACGGCGGTGGAGGCGTGTATGCGATGGAGTGGACGAAGAGCTCGATCCGCGTCTGGTTCTTCCCCCGGGACTCCACGCCCAGCGGAGACAGCGGGCCCACAGGTGCGCATCCCGATCCGAGTAAATGGGGCACGCCAGCGACTAGTTTTGAGGGTGGCTGTGACTTCAATGCGCATGTCAAGAGCCAGAGTATTATCATTAATACCGATTTCTGCGGGAGCTGGGCAGGGACCACGTGGAGTAGTAGCGGGTGTGCGAAGAGCACTGGAGTAGCTGACTGTCCGACTTATGTCGCAAATCATCCAGAGGCGTTCAAGAATGCCTTTTGGACGTTTTATCAGCTGAAAGTGTATCGATAAGTGGTGCATGGGCTGAAAGTTGTACGCTTAGTATAACGTCAACAGTCTACTTGACTGAGTCCATGTGAATGGCCGAATACAAGTGTTGAATATACACTTAAATCGACAAAGGTTATTTTGTGCCTTTCCTCTCATTATTTCGATTGAGGAACAAAACCCACTTTTAATACATTGGTGTAATAAGTGGTACATGATCTTTAGCTACAGCGTTACCATATACATTCTCCTAGTAATAATCCAATTACTAGTCTTCCCCAAATCCGGAAAACTCGAAGCATTCAAAAGCATATTGAAAGTAATGAAAACTGTTTGTTTTAAATTCTATCACAAAGATGTCATGCAAAATAAAGAACAGATTGAATCATGTCAGTTGCGGTCGACGTGTTGAGGCATGGACTAACGATCGCAAAATCGTAATGCGGGATGATCTCTACAGGGAGAAAAGAGTGGCTGATATTGCTCCTTGTTATGAAACACCCTTAAGTCAACTACTCCTTTTACCAACTGGTATCATATCTAGAGCTGAACTAGTCATACAGAACATATAATTAAAGAAATAATATCAAAATCAAATTATCTCCTGGACTGCTGAGACACTTCCCAGCGCTGGCAGAGGGCCTTTGAGCCTTTTAAAGGGAGGTAAACAAACATATCGATGAAGAAAACGTGATTCAAAGATCGCAACAAGGTTCCTCCTGCTAGTGCTGGGAATTGTTTCAGCAGCCCAAGGAAGATCCACCGTGCCCGAATTTCATATACTCGTTACCGAACATCTCCGTTCCGTGTCGAATTATGTAATAGCAACTTTCCGAAAAGAGTACCCTAGTGATATCATATAGCAGTTACTACAGTAGATCAAATATATCAAATTATATGATCCTTACCGAAAAGCCTACTCGTTCCCGTGTTCTATTCAAGTAACAAAATAACTGCATAGCTATCCTAGCTAAAAAAAACCTATATTTAATATCACGAATTCGGCAGTATGTAATATTAATTCTGTATTGGCCAGGAAAGATTATAGGTTGGAAGGTTTTTTGACACCGAAATATATTCACGCAAATTCTGCAAAACCTCATATTTCTTTATGATATGTCAAACTGTCTGGAACGCCTGGTTACAGGTACACCATGGTGTATCTGATTGGTTGATCTTGCGGAAGTAGCCGCGTAGACCGGTCTTCTCCGCATTGTTACTGTCCCCAAACCACCACCTAAAATCAAAGCGTTGCGGCACTAAGTTCGGCCACTTTTCCTCTCCCTTGGAAAGCACGATGACAATTGAAATTGTGGAACATCAGCCGGACGGTTGCAAATTTCTTGATTGAATCCTATCATATACATTTCTACGCCGGCAGTGTGTTCACGCGCAAAGTTGAGTATTTCCGCAGTTTCTACACGTGATTCCTCGCCGATTACCAATCCGATCCAGGTACAACCAGTTACATCCAGTTGCAGCATTCGGCAGTGCACGAACGCAACGTCATTACCCACTGCAAACGCCGAACGTCTTAGCAGCCTGACAAAGGGAGGGTATATGAAGCCGAGGCTGCCTCTCTCACGCATTTGCAAGACTTCTGCATTTGATCCTCACAGAAGAACACTTATTCAAAATGGCTCACGCGGCTCCTAAAATCGTGTTTGGAGCAGGTCCCATCTACCGGCTGAGTGATAAGGTCTGGCATGGCATGGTGGATATATTGAAGAAGCATAATGTCAAAGCTATCGACACTGCTTACCTCTATGTGGGTTTGTGGCACTCGATTTTGAAGCACACAATTAACAGCTACTACAGCTCGACAGTGAAATCACGCTAGAGAAGAGTGGTGCACCTAAAGCTTTCGAAATCCACACCAAAGCCTCTGGCTTTTCTCCAGGCGCATTGTCAAAACAGAGTATCCTGGATGCAAACAAGAAGAGCTTGAGCAGATTAGGCCTGGAAAGTGTAAAGCCACTGACCTTCTGATTGCTCTTTGGAGACTGATGTCACATTGTATAGGCGGACATATACTACTTCCACAGTCCTGACCCCCACACACCCATCGAGGAGTCTCTTTCTGCTATACAAGAGCTCTACAAAGCTGGTAAAATCAAGAGAGTATGACGTCCCTCGACATGTGTTGGAAGCAGAAAAGACCAAGCGCTGACTACTTCCAAGTTCGGTCTCTCTAACTTCATGCCCGAGGACGTGCAAAAAGTTTACGACATCCAGAAGGCAGCAAATTCGGTGCTCCCCAGTGTGTTCCAAGGTAATTACAACGCACTGTCTCGCCTTATTGAAGATGATCTTTTCCCTCTCCTTCGAAAGCTGAACATGAGCTTCTATGCATACTCACCAATTGCTGGCGGCTTCCTGGTTAAAGACCCCGCCGCAATCCGTTCCAAAGACATAGACGGTCGTTTCAACGGCAAGGAGTTCGCCGGCGCACTCTACACCACCATGTATGTCAAGGAATCGCTCTTGAAATCTCTGGACGAATGGAGCAGCATTGCCGAGGACGCAGGCATCTCGAAAGCTGCTTTGGCTTATCGGTGGATATCTTACCACAGTGAGCTGAGCCCCAAGTATGGGGATGGAATTATTATTGGGGCAAGTAAGACGGAGCAGCTTGAAGAGACGTTGACCGCGATTGAGGCAGGGCCACTGGACAAGGCAACTGCGGACAGAGCGAGTGCTATCTGGGCCAATGTGAAAGCTGAGGCTCCGAGGGACAACTATCATGACTATGCTAGCCTCCAGTAGTGAGATTGAAATGATGGAGAAATTCATAGCAGCGTCTCAAGTAGACTTTAGATGAGAGCCAATCATTTTTAAAATTGAGGCATCTTGAGAGCAGCTTTTATTCCAATGCTCTGTATCATGTTCTCCCCGTCAATAACTTCCCCAGAGACACTTGGTTCCAATTACCCGAGCCCATTTCCTCTTTCTTTCCTTTCGCTCTCCATTCATAATACGTCTTCATCCTGTGTGCCGAGTTGGCAAGTCCGACTCGTTGTTCATATTCTGGAATATCTCCGGCAACACGAGCGTGGTGTATGAGCGAAAGGTCCTTGATCCTGGAAACAGTGTGTGAGTGCTTTGCCAGACCATGCATCTATGAAATCTTACAGTTTTCGTGTCGACTTGTTCATTTTCACAAGCGTCCAAGCAAAAGCTGCCGAGACGGATGGAAGCTGTCCCCCAGTAGCATTCCTGTGGGCTGCCTCAACTTGCCTCATGGTTGCGTGCTCGGAGACTGCAACCAGGGTCTCGTGGTGGTACTTTTGAGGGTCCTATCAATCAAGTAGAGTAAGTGAGGCTGAAGAAGCTTTTTTTAAGAGTAGAGACAAACCTTGAATACACCTGCCGCCACATGCCCGATGTCTTCCGAGGCCTAGGTACATTAGTCAAATCCTATAACCAGCTCCAAGATCTCACTATTAGTCCCAGAGCGATGTCTGTATTCAGTCCACTCTTCAAAATACCGACAGCAATGGATCCCAGATAGTTGTCAAAATTCTCCATGAAGAATCCTGGTTCTATGATACTAATTCGATTTTCAGTATGAAGTGTTACAGTTATTTCGGTACAATCACTTACGTCCACGGTAGGCCTCTAGACCCTAGCTCTTTACAATGCTCCTCAACATTCGACTTCGCTCTCCCAGAAAGCTTCAATCTACCCTCGTACCTGGGTCCTGTACTTATGGCACTCGAATATATGAAGACTTTAACTCTGTACTCCAAGGCGAGATCCGCTAGCATCTGTTCTTTTTCTTAGCAACATCTCGAGAGAAATTCACGAAGCAGATCAAGGAGTCAGAAGTACCTTTCCTTGCCTCTCCTCGCCATCAGCGTTCACGCCAAGACCAGGGAACGCCAACACGGCAAAGACGCCCCAAACTCCACCCCACTTCCCCGTTGCGTCCTGGAACAGGCTCTGAATACTTGAAGGCTCGTCGAGATTGCCCTCTACAACAGTCAGGTCCTCCTCGGGATACGCCTCTCTCAGGTTTTGAGCCGCCGCGCCAGCGCGATCACGTGTCAATGCTAAGATGTGATAATCGCCCTCAGGGGTGTCGAGGAGGGCGCGGATAAGTCCCTGGCCTTGCTTCCCCGTTGCACCTGTCACGAAAACTGTCCGCTTGGATGGCATGGCTACTGACACCGTGGAACCATCGTTTGTCTCTCAGGATTGAGGTCGAGCAGACATCGGCTGGTGTTTACGGCATGGTGCGACATTAAGGGATCCTTCGTCACATGACCGTGTTTGATGTCTTTCTGCCGGCTCCTGTTTTTTTGAGGCTGAATTTCGGATGCCTATAGAGTCGTTAGGAGCCACGTAGAACTACAAGAGAGAACTCGTGCCATGCGACAGTGCTTTTATTAATAATACATGGCATAGTCTCTGTCAAAAAAAGGCCTTACCAAAACTCAGGGTCTCAGGCGGCTCCGCGAGTAGATACTGTCAAGTTAGGCTACATCCTCATTGTTGTACCAACCTCTATAGCCCTGTAGGGCTATACCTTCTTGGCCAATGCAAGAGTCTCATGAAAGGTCAACTGTCCTTTCAATATGGTTCCTCTAATGGTTCAACACACGTCTTCTAGCCTCTCGCGTCCGCTCTGAACATGTCGATTAACGAGTGTATACACTGGCTCTCACCTAAACTAAGCTGGAAAACAGAGAGATGATGAGCAATCTCCGCGACGAAGTTGAAGAAGTCTAGAACAAAACACTTTGTCACCCTTTCCCAGTCTCGTAAGCGAATGCCGAAAAAAGGGGCGGAGGCGGAGCACAGCTGTCACTTTCGACGTGGAAATATGCGAACGGTCCACTGAAGATAGAGCAACGGACACGGGGTGCTCGATAACATCCGGACTCCCGTTTCGGACCCGATGGTACGGCTCCGAGTGTCTTAAGGGGCACGGAGGTAGACTATATCAACTAGATTTCTTGAGCCTCCCCTAGGAGATCTCGACTATTAAGGATCATTTTTAATTTAAGATTTGATATTGTCCACATAAGTTATGCATCTATTCTATATTATTTGTAAGTGTTAAAATCATGAGAACTCTCAACTGCTTGGTTTTGGCGTTTCCATTGTATACGTCTTGGCCACTTACTAGCTGGGACGGGATATCTTTCTTGTCTGTAAGTACGGGGCAAAGTAGGTCCGTCTCCCTGCTAAGCCGCGTTCCTATTCTCCCCCATCGACAGGCATTTTGATACAGAATCCAAACATGTAGAGAAATCGCTTCGTTCCAGGCCCATCTGCCCTCCCCAGTGAACATCCTTGGAAACTCTAATGTAATCTCGTCGGGAGCAGACAGGGCAGGGCAGGGCAGGCTCAACGACCTCCTCCACTCAGCCAACTACAGTACAGATACCATTCGCGTAGCTTGCAAGCGCCCGTCGCTCTCTCCCAATCAAATCATCCAGCTCATCTCATCTCATCTCATATTGTTTTAGAATCACGTACTGTACAGTCCCAGTAGATGTCTCTCGGGGTGGGAGTTGCGCCCTGCTGATGCTACCCCATCAGAGAACGCCAGCATAATTACCTCAGTAAGCAGTCACGCAAGGCAAGTGAAAAAAGAAGTTACACAAGAGAACGTTGGGGCTACAGAAATCACACACCGCACCTTGCGAACAAAGCTAGGAACCGCTCAATAACTTTCTCCCAAAAGGGTAATCTTGACGTTGCAGCGATAACGACAGCTACGCTGTGCGCTGTGTGCTGTGTGCTGCGCTGCCTGGCCTGGCCTAGGGTTTTCGGTTTTTCGGTTTTCGGTGGTGGCAGTGCTGCTTTCGTGAGATTGGCTTCCTCTCGGCCTGACATTTACGCCGCACGCTTTCGGTGCTTAGCCATTAGTACAGTACAGTACAACGGGGGGAAAGGGGGGATTGGGGACTAGGGACTGGGATGGGAACGAGGACGGCCATCAGTTAGTTGATCGCTTATTTCAGGTTCTCCATCTCGCTCTCGCTCTCTACGGTATGGGGATTGGGGAAGACGTAATCATACTGTAGCTTCTCAGGCGATACGAGATGCAGCACATGGCAAAGCCGGGGTCAACGTGGATTTTGTTTTATTTTCGCCTTGGTGGTGAAGTGAGAAGCCCCAGCCTTGGTACCCTGGCCTGTCCTGACCCGTTCGTGCATGATTCTGGATGTTATATCTTGAATCCTCCGCCCCGGGGTTTTATCTGGGCTGAGGTTTGAGAAAAACCCGTTACATATGTTGATAATTTCCCATCTACCGTTCGATTTGTTGTAGATCTACGCACTCTCCTTCATACAAGTTCTCCCAGTCGACAAAACGTCCGACATCTGTATAGATATTCATATTAAAGAAGAAGTACTGTACACAACGGTCTCAAACCCGTTCGAACAGCCAAGATGGTGAAGTGTCTTCGTAGGTCTCCAACAGCCCCGAAAACACCATTTCAAGGCATACCGAAAATGATCCTGACGGAAAATCCAAGCAATCGATGATCCGGACAACAACTGGACGTACTGTCCATCCGAGCCGGCAGCAATCATCTTCTCCATCGCCTTTGCCCTGACGCTCGGCGCGCACGTCTACCAAGCGTACAGGTACCGGACGACGTTCTGCTGGGCCATCATCATGGGCGCGCTCTGGGAGACGCTCTCCTTCATCATCCGCAACATCTCGATCCAGCACCCCACGTCCCAGGGCGCCTACGACCCTTCCTTCATCCTCTTCCTCCTGGCTCCGCTCTGGATCAACGCCTTCGACTACATGCTGCTCGGCCGCATGGTGTACTTCTACCTCCCCAACCAGCAGCTCTATGGTATCAAGGCGCAGAGGATGACGGTGTACTTCGTCATCTTGGACATCATGTAAATTTCCCCCTTCCACCTTCCCCCTTTTGTTTTCTCCGTCCCCCTCTCCGTCCCCCTCTCCACCTAGTTTACTAGGTGTGAAAGAAAAACATACACAAAGAGACAGAGAAGCTAATGCCGAAACTAAATAGCTCCTTCATCATCCAGCTGGGCGGCGGTCTCATGACTGTCTCTAACAATAACAACACCCTTAACAACGGCCTACACGTCTACACCACGGGCGTCGCGCTGCAGCAGTTCTTCATCTTCTGCTTCCTGTTCCTCGTCGTGACGTTCCAGCGCCGCGTCGCGCGCGAGACGACCGTGGAGCAGAGGGGCACCGGCGTCAGCAGGCTGCTGTTGATCATGTACATCTCGTTGGGATTGATCACTGTATGTCTCCTTTTTCCTAGTCTCCTCCCTTTTCCACTTTCCCTCTGAAACCCCCACTGCTTTCTGCCCCTCCAAAGGGACTCGGGCCCCCTTTTCAGTTTCAATTGGGTGTTAATGCTTGCCTCGCAGTTCCGTATCCTCTTCCGCATCATCGAGTTCTCCGCCGGCGCCGGCACCAAGCTGACCAACGAGTTCCGCCACCACGAGGTCTACCAGTACGTCTTCGACGCGCTGCCCATGTTCGGCGCGCTGCTTGCCATGAACATCCTCCATCCGGGCATGGTCCTGCGCGGCCAGGACAGCAAGTTCAAGAAGCTGAGCAAGGAGGAGAAGAGGGCGGCCAAAGAGCAGAAGAAGATGAGGAAGCAGGGCATCGAGATGAAAAGTGCGGGACCGAGCAGAGATGGCATTTTGCCGGAACAGGTCTGAGATAAGATAGATAGATGGTAGGTCTATGAAAAGATAGGTGTCATTGGCGTTAGAGGGTGTGGTTCTCAATATACGGCTGGTTGAGTAGTATGTATCAAGGACTAAGGTTATAGACCTAGAATTGCAGATTAGCTTCCTTCTATCTACTAGAAACACAAATTTATGGATAATATAATCGTATCTTGACTGAGTTGTCCTCTTGCAGGGAAGATAGTAGATTCGGGAGAGAGATAGAAGCGTCGATACCGCACGGGATTTCCATTCAAGGGGCATGTATTGTTGTTGAATATTTCTATTCCATCCAGCATCTCTACTTGCCGCGCTTCCCTTCGCTCATTTCCTCTTTGCCTTTTCGCCAAAAATCATTTCAGCTTCGCGACGGGGTATAGCAGACGTAACATAGGTGAATGAGACTCCAGTAATCCGAAAACTCCATCTCTCCAAATAAATACTGTGAAGTACATGCACCGAACAGTGAGACTATAATACACAATTATTGTTACGCCTATGCAATCGGTTATGGGACAACAATGGGAGCAGTAGATCAATACGCCGCGCTGTGACAAATGTGAGGAGGTAATCTGTGGGTACAGAGCCGTAAAGTGGGCATCGCGAGAGGTATGTGAGATGGTTTGGTCCGATCCGGACTCGGACTGAGGATAGGGAGGCGTCCTTCCCCGAAAGCCGCTCTCAACTATCCTGAGACTGGATGTCCGGGATAAAGGCTTGGAGGATGTGATCACGAGGTATTGTTTGGTTTTTGCCTTTTGGTGATCCTGGGGCTAGGCTTGACACCAGGCTTGGCTGGTACGCCATTCACCTGGCTGTCTTCCTCCCCTTTCACGGCACTGGGTCTCCGACGCTTGGTGCTGGCGTTTGGACTTGTGTTTGCGCTAGGTCCACCAGAGCTGGTACCATGCTGGCTTTGCTGAAGTTGCATCCCGGGAGCTTGGGCAGGACTGCCGCTGATATGGGGAGAGCCCGGGAGTTGGAGGTGCGCCGCTGCGGGCGAAGTACCCATAGGGAAATTCGGCATAGCCGGAGTGCGTGGCCCGGCTGGATTCTGCCCTTGGGCTCCAGGGTTTCCAGCGCTCGCTGCGACTGTCGCAATATACTGATCCAGAGCCTGTGTGGGAGAAAGTGAGGTGTGTTGGTGGGAGTAATTGAACAGGGGGTTCATTTGGACTATGATCTCGGCAAGCTATATAGTAATGTCAGATGGTAAAGGGATCTTCATCCTAGAGCTGAAAACAAACCTCAAAAAATCGGAACACCGCTGGTGTGACCCCCGAACGGGCGTTTACCATGGACTGAGGGATGCCTTCACTGAAATCAGGAGGTGGCTGGGGTGGAGACTTCATAGTCTTAGATTTCTTCTTGTTCATTTCTGGCGACTGCTTTCCATCCGCTGGGGGATTGACTTTGTGCCACTCCTTGGTCCATTCATGCATGGGTCTTGCCGCTTCGATCACTCCTTTGCGCGGGAGATACTCCTCATGGTTGTTGGTCACAAACTCAAGAAGCTCAATCTTTTGCTCCGCATCGAAATGTGCCCGAAGAGTGCCAGTTGCGATAACCTAGAAGAAATCAGACAAGGATAGATCTTGGGGAAGGGTCATGAAGCTACCTGTGCGCCATTATCAAACCAGTATATGATGTTCGATTTTGAACTTTCAATATAATGGCCACTATTTGGTAAATCCTTCTCGGACGTCTTTTCGTTGATAAGTTGCATATTCGTGATGCCGCTCTCGAAATGGGTATGGAAATATCTCGGCAGCGCAGGATAGCTCATCTCAAACTGCTTGTTGTCCCTCTCATCTGCAAACCATACCGAATGCCTAAGGACCCCCTTTATAGAGAAGAATCGATCTACAAACGTCGTCCAGTAGAACAAGTCTTCCTTCTGTTTGTTTGCTATTGCGGTCTTTCGAGGCACACCAGTTGTTATATAATGTGAGAGGGGTTTTGAAGCAGCGCTAAAGCCGGTCAGGTGTTCCCCGAATTGCATCAACTTTATAAGGCTGTGGCCTCTTAACTTCTCGCCCTGCTGTTGTCTCTGTTGTTGTTGCTGCTGCATCATAGCAGCCGCTTGGGCTTGGGCTTGTTGAGGGGTAAGACCTTGATGCTGTTGCGGCGCCTGTGGTTGCGCTTGCTGAGATTGACCTGGTGCATTTGATTGTGCTTGCGGTGGCTGAGCCTGAGCTTGAGCCTGTGATGGCTGATTTGGCTGAGCAGCACTGACGGCCTGCCCTTGTTGGTGCTGTTGCTGGGCCGCGGCGATCTGCGCCTGTTGCAGGTTATGCATCTGTTGCGGATTCATCTGATTTGGCTGCCCTGGATTGTTGTTCCCCCCTTGAGCTTGTGCATTTGCTTGTTGTATCGCAAGTTGTTGGGCTAGTATATGTTGTTGTTGCTGGAGATGCTGAAGGCATTAGCAAATATCCGGACAGGAGCGGAGCAAGACGCGAAAGCTGACGAGCCACGGCAGCATAGGAGACTCACTTGTTGTTGGGCTTGTGCAGCCTGCTGCTGTTGTTCCAAGCTATGGTTCACCTGTTGCTGCTGCTGCTGGAGATGTTGGGGTAGATTGACAGGCCGCGCCATCGGTCCCGAGCGCATCGCGTTGAGTTGCGCGGGTGTCATGCCTGCCATGCCATTCGGCATATTCATCGGCAGCCCACCACCACTGTACTGCTGCTGTATCATAGCTTGACGATTAGCATTCGCTCGCTGCTGATTCATGATTTGTTGCTGTTGCTGTTGGTGGAGGTGAAATTGAGGGTTCGCGACTATAATTAGGATGCATGTCAGCATTCGGCCCGCCAACAATATCGGGAGCTATTAGACCGTCTCTGGCTTGCACGAGAGTGCCCGCAGAGAAGAAGCTGTACTTACACATTGCTGCTTGCTGTTGTTGCTGCTGATGCTGCATCATTTGCGCTTGCGGATTGAGGTGCTGCAAGGCATGGGCACTTGGCCCACCAGCTCCTGGCGGCATCCCGCCCATCATGACTCCGGCCTGGCTGACTTGAGGCCCTCCGGGGCCAGAAACCCCCATCTGCATATGCTGAGGCATGCCTGGCTGGCCTTGACCTTGGCTGTGCGGAACAGCCATGCCTTGAATGGGGTGACCTTGAGGTCCACCTGGATGTTGTATTCCCCCTGGATGTGGTGAATAAGCTTGGGCCAGACTGGTCATCATGTTGTAGACGTCTCGTTTCCCCAGAGAGGAAATCGCACGCTGCCCGGTCCGTTCTCTACCGCATGCGCCTCGAAGATCCTAGGGTCGCGACGTTGTTCCTCCTCCGCCCGCTGTCGGACGATTTGTGCCTCTTGTTATGCCGGGTCCGTCGCGAAGTTCAAGTTGCTTCGCGTCAGACTGTAATGCCAATTGTAGCACCGAAAGCACTCTCAGATACCAAGCCGTTGTGGATTGCACCGCGTCTTGCCAATGCGTAGATCACCAGCAGAGTGTTCCCAGTCAGCAAGGGCTTCTATGCTCGGGTTTCAACACCGCTGAACGCGATTCTCACAGACAGCTCGTGTGCGATGGAGGAAGCAGTTTGCGGAGGGGGGAGCTGCGGCGAGCACTCTAGCTGTGTGTGTAACAGAAGCAAAGTCCGGACTCACACGCAAACTGTCGATGGCCGTGTAATACGAGATCCGGTGGGCAGAGATGCGGTCGCGAATTTTGCCAGCAGCGGTAGCAGCAGTAGTAGCAGCAGCAGCGAAGGACGAAGGACGAAGGACGAAGGGCGAAGGCAGCTTGTGTGGCTCTGCGCGATCGAATGGCAGCTGGGCAAAAGTTTCGACCGAATGTGTGGGGAGAGTCTGGGATGTCTGGGATGTGATGTGATGTGATGTGGATGTTGGCTGGGACGGGAAAGAATATCTCTGCCTCTTGCGGGCGCGGCAAGGTCAACTGGGTCGCTGGGTCGCTGGATCTCTGGGTCTCTGGGGCCCTGGCTACTGTTTGAGGCGCTGATGCAACATGAAGGGGGCAGAAGCAGACAAGCGTGATGAGCGGTGGTAGCGGTGGTAGCGGTGGCAGCAGCGGTGGTGGTAAGCGTCGGGTCGGGACCTTTCTTGCATGCGGGAGATGGTCGCGCGGTCGCAGGAGCAGAGCAGAGCAGAGAGTATGAGCAATGGGGGCTGTTGGCCCAAGGCCGAGGCAGGAGATGCTAAGCAGCAGTGGTGGGAGGTGTGTGCGCGCGAGGATGCCAACAAGATAGAGCAGAGGAAAGATTATAGCATGATATATGATAGAGAGAGAGAGAGAGAGAGAGAGAGAGAGAGAGAGATAGAGAGTGTGTGTGTGAGTGGGGGATGTGAGTGGTAAGTAGTGGGTGAGTGAGTGAGTGGTGGGTGGTTAGAGGAGGAGAGAGAAAAGAGTTGCTGTTGTGCTGCTGGTTTTGGCTTTTGGCTTTTGGGTTTGGTGGGTTCTCCCTCTGCTTCTGCTTCTGCTTCTCCCTTCTGCTTCTCTCGGTCGCGCATCCGGTCTGCCGCTGCCCTTCTCTTCTCTTCTCTTCTCTACCCACCACAACTTCGGACGATCAGGTGATGCCATCGATGCTTCTACAGATTCAGAGATGCTATTCTAATTCTCATTCTGACTATCTAATAAATTCAGTTGGTAATTGACTCAACATGGTCTCATCTCGATAGATATCCATAGATGCCAACATGTTGATATGTTGGTTGAACACTGTTCCTGCTAATCATACGTACTTCTCTCGAGACCGCTCCTCTGCAATTCGGTCTCGGTAGAGTACAGTACATTCCTTTAGTAGAGAACCACCACCTGGTCACCACCATCATCATCACTCTCGAGAAAGAAACCCTGTAGAGCCACATCAACGCAAAGCACGGATATGGAACACATCGACAACTCCTCCAAACTTCGATTCTTCCGGCCAACATCTCAACGTCCGTGCTCTTTCCATCTTCCTCCTCCTCCTCCTCCTCCTCCTCCTCCTCACAAGCTTGTCTTAGCCTAAAAATGAGGAGCGCGCACGGTACTACACAGTGGTCCGTCCGGATATATCCCTCGCCATTCTTAGGCCTAGAAAGGAGATGATGATCAGGTGACCAGCGCATGGTTTAGAGCAGCGAGAGCGAGACTCCTCTGCGGCCGCTAGCTCGAGTTGTTCTCCGCTCCCGCTTCGAAATAATTTCTTGAGCTACCAGAGCTTCATCCATTTTTCTCGACCAAAAATTCCTTCCGCTTCATAACATCACAACAAACGACGGCCCACCTCGTAGGCTCCGGCGCTGTGCTCACTACATGTTCTCACATTACTAGCCCATGGTATGTGTTCTCCCTTTTCACATCTCCTCCACCCATCTTCAGTGATGACAATTGACAAAATACTTCTTTTCCCAACTTAATCGCCCATGATGAAGTCTATGCTGTCCGGGCTCTCCATACGTGGTCTGCCTGCTACTTGCCAGTACCGTTGTCTGAGAATCTATCCTTCTGTTTTTATCTATGGGCACTCTTCCAACATGGCACTGCTTACCTGGCTGACCTGACTTCAAACAAAAGGGTTTTCCCAAAATAGTACCGCACAATATTTGCTACACATAACCCTAATTTTCCATGCTAACTCACAGCTTCACTCGTCTACATACAATCTTCTATAGTCAGTGGTGAGTCGATACTATTTTCCCCCCGTTTTTTCTTTCCTTTTCTACCCACCAGTCAAAGCTTCTATGATGAAACACATACCACATTCGCAGTTTTCACTCGAGTCCCAACCGAACCTAAACCGGGACAGATGAGGGTAATGCACTTCCTTGGATGTCTGACCGAAGCTCTTTTTTTTTTTTCTTTTTAATTCTTCGATTCACTTGCGCTCTCCACACGAACAGAAAGAGAATAGTTCTCTGCTGACTGGACAAGATTTTTACCTAGGTACGCCAGACTGTATAAACGGTACGCAACACGAGAGGGAACTGTTACGCAGATCGACTATGGGGGAAATTGATCGATGGTAGAGGAATGTAGAATAGAGAAGTTCGAGATGCAAATCTCGTCGAGGAATATATATTAATTATATCTGCATCTTTGTCATCCTATCCATGTATGTCGTGTTGCCGCGTGTTCCCCGCCCTCTCTCCTTCCTACCGCCGCCCATCTACGCCCGTATTGCTCTCTATATAAAAGAACGATCGACCTCCCTCGGTCCCCAACGCGCAGCCTCAGAAGGAGATTTACCTAGTCCTCGTGACAGGCTCGTCGTGCCATATCAGCAACTTTGTCTACAAGCACCCATTCCTGCCCCCCTTCTACAAGCACTCATACAGGGCGTGAAACCAAGTCAAGGGAGGCGCCGTTCATTCACTCATTTTGACAGCAGTTATTGTCATTGACAGCAGTCCATCCGCATGAGACGAACAAAACTCCCCAATGCCAACTCCTTACCTCACCCATCGCTCTGGAAAGCGTGTTGCTTTGTCCAGTGTGAGATTCAAGGCCAAGGTGTGTCAATCTGATCATCGCCAGAAAGCACCAGATTATCCTCTGAGGATTAACAATTCGCGTTCTTGGTGGGGGGGAAATGTGAGGCCGAGCATTGATCTTCTAGAATATGGCAAGTTGACGCTTTGGAGAAGTGAGGCCCCTGTTCTTCTCCTCCTGCAAAACAGATATCTTGCAATGAAGTTCAGGGTTTGTGTTGGATTGTAGTAGGTTAAGGGTCCAATCCACCAATAGTCAATTTACATCCGCTTCACGAAGCTTCTTGGAGGAAGCGCCAGCGTTGAGATAGTCATGTATGTTATAGAATATGCTATGCCATGCAGACTAGTCCTCCGGTAGACCCTTGAAAAAAAGGTTTTGGTCTGTTCAGCAATGTTTATTTGGATTCTCTGCGCTGCGAGCAGCTATCAGTAATGGTTTACTTCTTCTGAAATCATGAAACTTGCAATTCCTATAATACGCCCGTATCCGAAGATCCATCCACACGCCATACCATCGATTAATATTGATGCAGCAGCCTCAAAGTAACCCATCCAAACTTGATATTGGACCAATTACTGAAACCATAATTTGCAGGCTGCGATATCCGCCTTCAAACCAAACCCCATTTGCGGAGCGTTGGCACCAGAAGGTGAGAAGTACAGTTTCTGACGATATGTAAGAGCTATAGGAAGCTCTTCAAATACCAGCAAAAGTCGTCTTGCATCCCATCTGCCAAACCTTAAACTTGAGTTCCATTCCATATCGCCAAATCATGATCCGCCTAGCCAGAAAAGTGATCGAGCATTCCCAAACACAAAGGCTTTGTGAGTATAGTAGTCTCAAGCAGCTAATAGCCTTTGGAGGTTCAGGAGATCAATACCGATACCGCGTAGAGTAATCCTTCGGACTAACCACCAGACCCCGCCCCTTCTTAGCTCCACGATAGATAGTCTCGATGATGTCGATCAGTTCCTGCTTATCCTCCAGCACCCAGTTAAGCTTGTTATTGTTCCCCGTTCCGAAATCGCACATCATATGTTTGTTTCGGAAGAAGAACATGATCGTGACCGGATCGTAAAGTTCTGAAAGATACAAGAGAGGGAGACATCAGCACAGTTCCAGAAGGAAGCACGCGTAGACAGATCTCATGAAAGCAAAACACATAGATAGCAAAAGATCCTACTCACCATACATCTGCTTGAAGTCAGGGACTTGGTCGAGATCGCAAACGTATATAACGGCAAAGTTTTTGACTCGGTCGGCGATGCCTGCGAATATAGAAAGTTAGCGGAGTAAGGTATGGCTGAAAGGGCGCGGGACAGCTCTTACGGTACAGGACCTCATCTTGCCTCATACAGTCAGGATCCCAGTCGCGACCGAAGCGGATGATGACCAGTCTTTCGTCCTCGCTCATGATAGCCTGGTCGACATGCCAGCCGGTGACGAGATGCGGAAGGACGACGGAACCCATGGCGGTGGTGGATGAGCGGTGATGAAGGTCGGCAGGAAGTTTGTATTGGCTGCTAATAGAACAAGTTTTGGTCTACCAGGACGAGCGTACGCAGTTTGCAGGATGTGTTTGGGAAGGCTGAGGTGGTGCTTGTCTAGACTTGGCGGGGCAGGAAATATTTCCGAGCCTTGCTCAGGTAGGCGCCGCCAGGACAGGGCAGGGTAAGGGGTTTCAGGGCCGCAGAGTACTAAGTCTATTTCAACCTCCTCCATTCTTTGCCGTCCTTGGGATGGTCTTCAAACAACCAAGGGACTATTCGTATATGAGATTACTTTTCTTCCAAATGTCTTGAACTCCTTGAACGCAAGTGGTTCAATTTGACGAAAATCTTTCTGAGAGCAAGGTCACCCTGTCCAAAGAAGAAGAAAAAACCTGACAGGCTCCTCGTTCCCCATAACTTTATCTGCAACAGGCCACTGCCAAGGTGATATTGGCGTCATAATACCAGCAAACGCCTCGTAATTAACACTACCGGTCATAAGGTGGGGAAGTCTCGTATGGACAAGTGTCCGTGACTGCCGTTGACCGCTGTCCATCGGTTGGGAATACGAAGCTCACGTGGCTACATGGAGAGACCAAGTCCTGTGTTTCTTCTTAGTCTATATAAGACGTCGTCCTGTTAACAGTTATTTCTTTCCATCTTGTATTAAACTCAAAAGTCATTCAAAGCAACTTTCTTTTGTCCATTTGTGTGGCACGATCGGAACAATAAATCATATCCAAGATGCAGCTTCCAATCTTCACCATCATCTTCACACTGCTTACTACCGGCTCAGCAATCACGGTCTCCTACGACACGGGCTACGACGATGGATCCCGCTCCCTCGCCTCAGTCTCCTGCTCAGACGGCACCAACGGGCTCCTCACGAAAGGCTACAGCACCCAGTCCTCACTGCCTTCGTTCCCTCGCATCGGAGGAGCCTCTACCATCGCTGGCTGGAATGACGCCAACTGTGGAACTTGCTACACATTAACGTATAATGGCAATAGTATCAACGTCCTGGCCATCGACCATGCGGCTGAGGGGTTCAACATTGCAGAGACGGCAATGAACCAGTTGACTGGTGGGCAAGCGGTGCAGCTGGGACGGGTCGATGCCCAGTGGGTACAAGTTGCCGCTAGTGCTTGTGGATTGTAGATGGGGTAAAAAGGTTATAATAGAGATGTGGGATGAGACTGGAGTTGGTTTTAATGAGTCTTATCTAGCTAAGAGATCCTATGCTATCAAAATGAATCGGACCACCCAAAAGAGCTCAAGGGCCAGAGGGTACTTTGTACATAATACTTGGTGTTACCACATTTTTCCCAACTCGTAATGAGCATTCTATTTGGTTTGCAGGCTCTGAGGAGGGGAACGTCAATGCATAGTACTAAATCGTAAAGACTACCTGAAGAAAAGTCCATCTCTTAGAGAATACAACATAAATAAACTTCCCATCCATGCGCCGCCCCCTTTTCGATTCGCTTAGTTCGTCAAATCCCAATCTGCTTGACCTCCAAAATACAACACGAAATTATTTCCAAGCTCAAGTCTTGCCAGGCGGAGCCGTCCATCTCGTCTCCTTTGTTGCGTTGTTGAAATAGTATATCCTTCCTAGACATCTAGTCAGCTGTCAGCAATGACGCACATCAGCCGACTGCACCTTGAGAGTCTTGGAACTCCGTCCATTGATCTCCGCTAGGTTCCTTTTGAGGCTCTACCACTCGGGCTTTTTCTTTGTCATTACTCGAGTCTTTATCATGTGTATCTGTCGCAGCATCGGCGAAGTCGTCTTCATCTGGTAGGGGTCCACTTGGCTCAGCGTACGTAGAGCGTGCCTTGTCCCAGTCGTCTTGTGCCGGCCGAATGATGGCTTTTGTTATCGGTTCCTCTTTCGACGACATTTAGTTTTTGTTCGGATCCAGTAAAACAAGAAAGTTTTGATATGAGAGGTGCGGTCTGAAGTCGATTTGCCTGCATTTAAATACAAGGGACAAGGTGCGGGTATGACGAATGAGCTTTGGGGGTGGCTGAAGCGGGCACTAGCTGTGGTGGCGGGGGAACGATTTGTTGGTGCCTCCTATAAATAGGCAGAAGCAATTAACGTTCCTTTTGCCAGCACACATTACCAATCCCAAATAAAGGATTTTTGGGACAAGCTGTTCTCTCTACATCCGTCGTATCTGACGTCATTTTTGTGTTTTTAGTAGTTGTTCGCGTACTCATATTCTAGCTAAATGAACTATATTTTGTGTCACACGGGCAGTTTTAACAGTTTTGTATATATTTCTTTCTCTGGGGATCTCAAAACATGTTCTGTTACAATCTCTCCTAGAACTATCTAGCGATCAAAATCCCTCAGAATACGAAGGCACTTTTCATAATGTGAGAGGGGGCCGGCCGTCCTTGATACTTTTTGCTACACCATTGAGATATCCATAAGCGGGTAAGTACCACCCTACACTTATTAGTGAAGAAAATCTAGAGATATCGGGTCGTTTCTTACCTATACCCAGGAGGGCGAATGAATCAGCGTTATGCTGACGGTTATTTGCTGATGCACCCTGGCCAGATTGACCTGCAACGTTCACTGCGTGGCCAGTGATTTGGGAATAGCCATAAAGTTCGGTTATAGTTTGACCACCAACTTTGTCTGGAAGTGCTTGCGGGACTACACTGTTTCAGTGCCATGTACGTTCTTGAAGAATGAAAACCACTTACACTGTGATTCGCTGGCTGCATGCATCAACTCATGCAAGATCTTGTAACTCAAGAATTGATGAAACCAGTCTATACCCAAGAAGTTTCCTTGTACTTCTGTCCCTGCTGCCGTCTTCCTCAAGTCTCCGTTTGTCCTCCACGCAGTGAAGGTACTTGCGCTTGATGATTTTAGAGCACCAACGTCGGAATCGGAGCACAAGACAATTACGTGGCCGCTGTCGACCCCATTGTTGAAAGAGTATTCGAACCCTTCCATGACACCGCCACAGGCATTCTTGGCTGTGCCGGTTCTTGGTGAGACCTGCACCCGGCTTTGGCGCTCTACGTCACGAAATACTCCAGTATTAGCATCGATGAGGTTAAGGTGCTGATCTGAGCAGTGAATAATAACGCCACTAGATGGCGGTGTGTTCTGTGATGCAGTATCTCTTGCATTACCCAACCAAGCTAATATTCGGATCGTCTCAGCTTTCGAAGATGGAAAACAGATAAGTGAAAACGAGTATGACGACACTTACTTCTAGCCAAAGTCAAGACATTGGCATCATTCTCGTCTGCTGCACCCAACATATCTTCAAGCAAGTTTCCTTTTCGCGGATATGGAGAGTCCTGGATGGCCCGCTTTGACCCGTAGTCTGCTATATTGATTGCTTCGACCATTGCATCAGTGACTTGGGAGACTGTATCTCCTGTGCAGTCGGACGCCAGAGACCAAGCTGAGCTCAAGGGTAGGGAGCAACATAGAAGAAGAGCGAATGTAGACACTGCACTTTCGCGAAGGAAAGACAGCATTCTGATGATCAGCAACAAGTTAAAAAGTCGATGAAAGATCTAAAGAGGAATTTGAGATTGATGGTATGAAAGACGGAAAGACAGGCTATTAATTTGAATAATAGAATGAATCCGCGAGCAGAAAATAGATACTAAGACTATATGATGATAACCGCAAAGGAATACGAGGACGGATACCAACAACACCTGCATAAGCTGACAATTGATTTTAATTCCTCTTTTCTAAGCTTGGAAAGTCGCCGTCACACTTCAGAGCCAGAGAAGATTGCCAAAGGGGTGATCTATTGTTAGCGTAGGAATGACTGAGGCGGAGCTTATAACCGATTCAGCTGATTCGTCAAAAAAGGAGGTTGCCGTGCTTACACTCACCATGAGATGTTACTAATGAGATCCTGCGGCTGAAAAGTTAACCTTGATTGTCGATTAGATGCATGCCAAGCCGGGTGCCTACTGATTATTAACCGTTAGCTGAGGATTATTTCGCAATCGGTCCACAGAAAGGGATAGAAGTGCCGTCATGGCCCCCGAGGGCGGTTCCTGAAACACACTATCATTTACAATGTTTAAATTAGTATCTGTCCCGCTTTGCTATGAAGGTATTTGTGATGACTTCCATGAGGAAGGATTTCTCAGCTAATGTCAGATACCCAGATGTTAATAATGGAAGCCTACCTATCTCAGCCCTCGTGTTGGCAAGAGATCCTGAGAGCTGTTTTATTATATCAAATATGACATTCTTGAAGCATCAGTTTCGCCCATAGTCTGATGATATTCGTAAAACAACAATGAAGTCTTCTCTTCTCCTCGCATTTACAGCGTTTTCTTCCTTGCTTTCTTACTCTCTTGCTGCCGACTGCAATACCCAGCAGCAGCGCAAAGCAGGTGACCCTTCAGGACAAGACATTGCAACAGCTCTTACAAAGGATGACCAAATCCACCAGAATTCTGCAACTGGAGTTTGTTCAGGGCAGTTTCCGCCTGGCAACAATTTGATCTCCACTTACAACCACTGGAGCATGATCTACAATGTCTCCCGGACATCGACCTCAGTGTCCCTGGAAAGCTGCGCCGATGCTTTCAACAATATCATTGATCAGTGTATCAGTAATGGCAACTATTGGGGAGGTACCTGGTCCTTGAACGGTGCCACCTATGCCATCTACAACTCAGTCTTCCCAGCGAACGGGCTATCGCCCCAAGATGTGGGAGGACCAAGCTCGTCGAGTTCTGCGGCCCCTGGTTCCACCTCGTCACAGTCGACAGTATCCAAATCCAGTTCTCGGACAACTAGTTCTACGACTTCTAGCTCTTCTAGTGGCGGTACAACGAGGTCTGCTCCAAGTCAGACGATTGTTACTGAAACCAATAGCAACGGTCAGCCAATTACTGCCACAGTAAGTATCAAACATGTATGATGCAGACGTCCCAGGACCTGACCAGCTCTCTCTCAGTTTGTGACTACTCTTTACACGGCTTACACCTCTCTGACGACTCAAACAACCATAACGTCGACCACGACTAGAGATGGTGTTCCGATCATTATACCTATCATCATTGGCGCTGGAGGAGTAGGATGGGGTGAGCTATTCCTTCTAAAGCCGCAGAGTTTCCTTCTGACTCGGTGCAGGCATCATTGGCGTACCTCCGCCAGGTATTATACCACCTCCGCCTCCCGTTGGCGGAGGCGGCGATGGTGGTGATGGGAATAATCCGACTAACACACAGTCCCATGGCTCTCAGACCACATCATCGGGTTCCTCCTCGTCCTCGAGCTCATCCAGTTCTTCTGATCTTCCACTTGTGACAGCCATCCTAGATCTTCCTCTCAGCAACATCGGTGACATCGACTCCACCTTCACCACACCCTCCGGTCCCCTCCCAGACGCTGACGACTTTGCGTCCTCATCCTCGTCCTCGTCGACGATGAGCTCATCAACCATCACTTCGGCACCATCGACCACAACTCGCCCACCCTCCCAAACAGTCACCACAGGGTGCAATGTCTGCGTCCTCCCATTTGGCTCCAACGACCCCTTCTGTACCCCAATCCCCGGCTGCGCTGTCACGACATCATCCACAGCCAACAACGCACCCACATCCACGATTGGCCTCTCCCCAACCGGCACAGGCCTCACCTGCCTCACCTCCCAAGCAGCACCAGCACCAGGCGCCCGCCTCTCAGACTGCTTCCAGCTCCTTGGGAGGTTCCCCAGCACCCAGCAGGTCTGCACCTCCGACTCCGGCGCCTGCCTCAGCACCGGCGACTCCTACTGCAAGGCCAGCGGCGGCAGCTGCGATCCCAACGGCTCGGGCCTCCTCGACATCAGCAACTACTGCGAGATTGCGCAGAACTCAGGGTGTGCGTTTGTTGTCGGCAGCAGGCAGTCGTCGTTTGGGTTCAGCGGGCACACGTGCTTCACGGGCGCGGATATGGATAATTATATTAGGAGTGCGGCGAATGGGTGTCTCGGTGATGAGAGTGTGGCGTTGCAGAGCTTTGGGTCGGAGGGGTCGAGCTTTTGTCTGTTGTCGCAGGATCAGCCTGGGGCTTGTGGTGCTTGATTGAGAGTCGGGGGAAGGCATGCACTGGAAGGATTAGATTCTGTTGAGAGTATCTTTTAAAGCCGTAGATAGAGGCTGCAGGGTATTGCAAGTCAAATTTAAGATCGTGAAAAGTAAGAAGAACAAATAGTACTGTGCGCTCGGCGGAGTCTGTAGAGAGATGCTCAAACAAATAATTTTCTTCTTATTGATTGTGCAAAGTTCATGCGTAGGTGAGTCGATAGCAGTCAACGTCATATGAAGGGGCACATTTGTGAATGGCTTCAGCCAGTCCTTAGCAGTAACTCTACTCGGACCGGACAAACATGACAACCTTATTTGAACGACTTTCTTCTGTAGAAGTGCAACAAAAGGAAAAGGTGTTACCCCAATTGGGATGCTAAGAAGCGGGTTGACGTGACCGCTCTGGGTGGAGAGTGACTTGCTCGAGGACGTGTGTGAATGGTAGTAGTGACATCAAGCAGATTTCTGCAATATGTATCCTGAAACGCCCAAACGAAAAGAGTTCAACGATCATAAACGCAAAAGAAAGTTAGAAAAATTTCCATGAAGTCAAAAAATATACAAAATATGATTTGACTACCTATATCCAAGAGTCATTACGCAGGCTTCCATTCAAAATGATGCTTCCCAGTCTCCGGCTTCCCGGGGTCCTCATCCCGGCTCTTACTATCAAACATATGTTTCCCAAAGTAATCCAGCTCCGCTTCATAGAAGCTGGTCGGCAGGTCCAGATTCCCCGAGTACTTCAGATATTCCAGCGTGGCGCTCATGCTGGGCGTGATAGCATTACTCTCAACTCCCTTTGCCACTATCCTCTTCAAGCTCTCAAAGCCGTTCTTGAGCTCAGCTGCGATAGAGGGTTCGAAAAGCAGGTTGTGGTTCTTGTGTGGTGATTTCGAGGATGGAGAGAAAATGTTGGAGAGGAGGGCGTTGATGTGGTCTGCTTGGATGATGCAGCCTGCGCGCCAGATCTGCACGATGTTGGGGTATGAGATGGCCCATTTGTTTTCTTTGTCGGCGGCATCGATGATGTTGATGCCTTGGACGTAGGCCGCTAGACAGGTGGTGTAGACTGCTTGCCGGAGGTCCTCGATGAAAGCATCCTTCTCTTCAGGGGACTTGAAGGAGAACTTTGAGGGGATGAATGAGCTGTGAAATGTTTCTTTCACGTGTGCTCTATCTCCTCGGAACGCAGACGCGACGCGTAAGTAGTGTGCTGTAGAAAGAGTAGGTGCTGGAACATGAAGTTCGGTGGCTTGAGTGTTCGACCAGATGCCAGTTCCTTCAGATCCGTCGATATCTTGGACTACTTTATCCTGTACATTGGCGAGGGGATAGCGTCCTTCTTTATCTTTCTGCTGACATATATCTGCTCCAATCTTGACGAGGAAGGCATTTTTCTTCCAACCATCAGTGATATTTCGAAGCATAACCATCAGACAGACTTACAAGCTCTCCATCTGAGGACCACCTCTCGAATACCTTTCCAATATCATCGTACTTCATCTCCAGATGCTTATTCATAATGGACCACGCTTCGCTAATAGCACTTATCATCGCACTAGCCAGTTATCAGAGCCTAGCACTGGCTTATAAGTTCTGGTCCAGTACTCACTGCTCGATTCCATTGTGTATCATCTTCACATAATGACCAGCACCACCCATCCCAATCTTGGCAACGCAGGGACTCCCGTCCTTGGCCTTTGCAGCCATCTTCTCCAGAAGCGGCATCATATACTCCATCGCCTTATCCTCGCCGCCGGGACACATGCTCGGGCCCCTCCTCGCTGCTTGATATCCTCCACTTACCCCACAGCCAATATAGTAGACACCCTGGGCCACCAGCTTGCCTTGTCTCCGTTGTGTGTTCTCCCAGTTTTCATTACTGCAGTCGATGATGATGTCCCCTTTCTCGAGGTAAGGATGCAAGTCCTCTGCCACCCCATCGCCAACTGTGCCGTGGGGCAGGGAGAAGAAGAAGATCTTGGGACTGGGAAGCGAAGCGCATAGATCTTGGTAGTCTTCATGCTTGGAAAGCTTGCTATGAATGCCTTGATCCTCGCCGGACTTGATCAACTTGTCCACAGTCTCTTCTGATGGATCTTGGATGGAAACAGAGACACCATTCTCGGCGAGGAGCAGAGCCATGCCACCGCCCATAGACCCGGCTCCTATCATTGCTACTCTCTCGATATCCATGACTATTGTAGTTTAACAATGCAGATACTATGAGAATTATACAACTGAGGACAAACAAACACTCAAGTAATTATCTATAGGAAGTACTAGCAGGCATGCAGTATTTATGTTTTGTACCAAGAGTGCCCTCGGTCTGTTCTCCCTCTGTCAGGACTTGGAGGGGTTGGTTTGCAGTGTCCATTTTATCGGTGACGTAGGAGCATGTGCGCGGCGAGCACGGGAGAGGATCTTGCGGGAACATCCCAAGTACGAAGACAGAGACGGCCGAAACATGGAGCTGGACATCTGCAGCTAGGAAAGGAGAGAAGGAGGATGTAGGAGATGAAGCATGTGCATAGAGACGGTGAGTAAGGAATGTTAGATAAAATCAAACACTGCTGTTGACCGGTGCTATAAACCCACAAGAGTCTTAGACTTATTAATATTGTAAGTATCAGATTTGATAAGCTGAGTACAGAGTGTAGAGTGTAGAGTATAGGATTAGAAAGAACTCGGAATCGTAGTCTTTCTGAATTTCATGCTTCTTGAAATAAGACGTACTAAATAATGATCACTGTTGCCATTTTATATTAGTGTTATATTAGTGTTATATTAGTGTTATACACATGAACACGGATAGTCCGGAATAGGCAAGTCCAGGCTCCCAGGCTCCCAGGCTCCCAGGCTCTACCCCGCCATAGCCGAGGTCCCCTCACTGCCACTGCCTCTGCCACTGCCTCTGCCTCTGCCCCGCAAAACTCAATTCTGTTCCTGCATGCATGCGGTACGAGCACAAGCACAAGCACAAGAACAAGCACAAGAACAAGAACAAGTAAACTTCAAAGTACCTAGGTACCACAACACAAACTACTGCAAGACTTGGTTCCAATATCGACACTTGACACTCGACACTCGACACTCGACACTTCCTGTCATCCGAGAGAACACTAGATTCAACTAGCACTGCAGTAATAACATCCCCAAAGATCCTCACTCTTCGCAATCCTCATATCCCAAATAATCGCTCCACCTACACATACGAGGATCGAAATTCCATCATTCATCATGCCGCCACTGACTCCCTTCTGGGCCCAGCCCTCTCATCCTACCATCCAGAAAGTCGCCTTCTCCACCGAGAAAGACTTCACCACCAAATCCTTCGCCACCATAGCCCTGCCACCATTCGGATTCTTCGCCAAGATGGCCTTCCCTCCGTGCACTCTCGCAGACCAGGCAACCTATGCCACCGTCCAGATTGGCAAAGATAAGCACATGAACCTAAACAGTGACTTGGTCTACATCAATCACAGCTGTGTCCCGTCTGTCGTTAGTCCCACCTTTACACCTGCCCAATTACTTCCCTGGCCAGCTGCTGCCCTCACTTCTCTCCCTCTTCGGACTGAGAGCCTTATGCAATCTCTCTCTGTGTTCCTATAGAAATGCACTGCACGGGAAATCAAGAAGCTGACAAAGAGAAACCTATTTCATAGAAATAGATCTTCGATACAACCTCCCTTTGCATCCTTGCTGGTCCTGCCGGTCTCAAGCCAGGTCAGGAACTGACCTTCTTTTACCCCAGCACCGAGTGGTCCATGGCCCAGGGCTTCGACTGTTTCTGCGGTGCCGCGACCTGCCGCGGCTGGATCGGCGGCGCCAAGGACATGAAGAAGGACGACCTGGAGGGACTATGGCTAAATGCTCACATCAGAGCTCTGCTCGAAGAGCGAGATGGCATCGTGAAGAGGAGCGATGCTGAAAGCCGGCCAAAGACGACAGGAACCGGGCCGGTCGAGGGTAATGGGAGCAGAGATGCTACCGAGGCTGCTCTCGTGGCATCACTGCAGCAGGCGGAGAAGATGGTCGAGGCTGCAAAGCATGCTCTCGCTGTCTACACGGCCGACTTGGGCCCGGCTGCGGTTGCGGCTCTTGGCGGAGAGAAGAGACAGAATGGTGTGGGTAGTAGGGAGTTGAGTGGTGAGATGGGCGGTGACACCGAGGAGACTGGTCCGCCAGAAAGCGAGCGCAGGAGAGGTGTGACGAACAGGGAGATGAGCGGAGAAATGGGAGGCGATACTTCCGCCACTGTTTGAACGGGGGAGGGGATCAGTTCCTTACTGGGACCATTCCGATTCCTCGTCAGAAACACTGGTTTGATGTTTTGTGTTCTGGTCATCACTTGATCATCTTCATATCATTCTTCGTTGCATTTTTCGTTACTGCTAGAAAAAGGAGGGGAAAAGGGAAAGTCAACTTTCCAGTATCATACTCTCACTGCAATATACAGCCGGCCTCAACACCGGCCTTCAAAGTGTTATTCTTATATTACAGTGTTGTATGTTACATGCCCGCAATCTAACAATGAACTCCCCAAAACTCCGGGCTCATCTAATCGACTGAGCTCTTATACGCCACCCAACGCAATGAAAAGTCTCTACAGCACGTAATGTTCATGTGGAAAGTAGTTGCCTCACTTCAGTCATCAAACCACCGTCCCCAGCCTTCACCCTTGCCACGCTCTGATCCCGCTCCGCCCGCAAACCCTTTCTCTTCCTCCTCCCATTTCAGCCGCTCGACTCTATTCCTCGCCAGGAACGCTCTCGCAAACCGCCACGCTTCTGTGTCAGCCAGATTCCACGCCTCTATCGCTCTCTTAAGCTTCTCTTCTGCGGAAGTTCTCGCCCTGCCGAATTCCTTTGCCTTATCCAGCAGCACCCTCTCCCGCCTCTTCTCCTCCTCGGAAGCCACGGGCCCGTCTTTCGGATCATGCACCGGCTGAGGCCTCCGCTCCGGGCCCGGGACAGGCGTCTCGGACCTCCCAGTATCTGTTGTATTGTCCGGGATCGTGAAGCCGAAATGCCAATCCAGATCACGGGGGAGCTCCTTCTCGGCCGTCACCCAGAGGGAGTGCGCTGCGCCGTGCGGGCTCGCGACAGCTTCCTTGAACTTGATGACCCGGGGGGCGCCGGATACACCTGTGCCTAGGACTAGGTTCGTGAGCTTGGAGAGCCAGGGGTCCCGCTCTGACTCGCGTCTGATCCACCTGACATCGATGTTGTCGCGGAGGGCACTCATTGCTGCAAAGGTGTATGGGTGCGGGACGGTGCCGATTGTGTATAGAGTTGAAGTGTTGAGGTATGATGAGGGAGTGCTGATCTTCATTGGGGAGGAGGAGACGCACGGCTTGCACCTTGGGCGATTGGGCGGGCACGATGCCGGTAGAGGTGATTCCGCACATTGAGCAAGGAATTGTGCTAGATTCCATGCAGGCTCGATAGCGGTAGACATATGTGCAGGAGCTGGCTTGAGCACTGCAATGCCGGAAGAGTGGAAATTCTGCCAGGTGGTATGTAAATGTGACATTATGAGTGTGTTCAACTTCTTGAAATCCTTGCCTTTCGAAGCAAGGACGTCTTCTGCAATCTTTCCGTATTTGTCAGTCACCGTCTGGGCGTCGTAATAGGCCAAAGAATCGTGCTGAGGATCGATGAAGAAGGTGTCTTGGGGCACAGCGCTGATGAAGTCCTTTGCTTCCTTCAGATTCTTGTTAGCTAAGGCTGCTTTGACGGCAGCATTTATTTGCGGCTTCTCTCCCACAAAAATACCACTTCCCAGTTTTTCATATCGTGTCAATTGTGGGTGCTCCATTTCATATTTTCCATGCCGTAGGTACGCGAGTAGAGAATCCTCATATGGTGCCATTGGTAACGTTAGATAGTTGCAGAGTATTCCAGTTCCCATATGCTCCCATGCCAGCCATCGTGACATTTCGATCTTCAAGGATTCGTCGAGATTCATCAATTGAAGCTCCGCGTAAAGAGGATTGTTCATAGCTTCATCCGGACTTAAAATGATCGGTTTGAAGCCTTGAGCCCACCAGGCTCGTCTCCATGTAAGAAGGATCTCATGCTGAGCAGCTCTCACATCTTCTTCCCTCTGCAGCGTGTGGTCGTAGTAGGTATAGATAGGAGGCCGCTCAACAATCGGTGGAAGGAGAGACCGGTCTTCGTCAAGTGTCACGGACGACGAGAATGGTGTAAACCAATTCCAATTACTATACCATTTCAATTCCCCCAATGTACTATTCTTCTGCTCTGGGGGCGCATGAGCCGCTGGTCGGAAAGGGTTCAGGATACTGGGCGATGGCAATTGCTTTGGAAGCTTGGGTAGCGATATTTTGTGATCTGTGAACTTGCCCAGCGAGGGCCCGGATGGTATAGAATTTGGCAGAGTAAATACGAGTGTGATAATGGCGAAGATGGCGATTGTGCCCAGCAGAACTGCCATTCGTCGAGGTGGCATTGCTGGCACCGGCCTGCCAAATATGCTGCGTTGTACTGGCATCTTGCAGAGAAGAAAGATAGCGAAGGGCGCGCCTAGTAATAGACGAAGGGGTCCAAATACGATCGCATCGAAGGAGGGGAAAGAGAAAGTTGACTGCAGATGTATGCTATGGCACAAGATGGTATCTTGGCTTCGAATTTGGAACTAGTAGAAGTGTCTCCTTTTTTTGTCAGTTGGTGGTCGAAGCTGACACAATTACCAAGTGCGCGTCCTGTCCACCACCTTCAACAAAACAGAGAACCGCAAAGAAAGAAATGAATTGGAGCGAAGGCTGAGAGGAAGCAATGCGCAAGAGTGACGGAGAAGAGTTGGGTCCGAGACGCCTCGCCCTGCTGTGGTACGCGTTGACCTCAAGATTTCTAGGGTTGTAGTTCTTCCGCCGCCGCTGCTAAAAAAAGGACGGCCAGACCACCACGGCCCACTAGCCACATGTGAAAGTCGTTTTGACACAACTGGTGATTTTATATGCTGGACTGTTGCGGTACACGTTCACGTTCTTTCAAATGTCTTCCGATCATTCAAGCTATTTCTTGCTCCTTTCTCTGTTCGTTTTAAAGCTTTCGAAGTCAGACTTATTAATGCTACACCAATTCGTATTCTCGTTCCTCAAGAGTTCCATATCGTTTGAATGACATCTGGGCCAGCCTTTTTAATTTCTATACATTCCAGCACGATCAGGAATATTTGTTAAACACCGAAATTCAGAAAGCAGATGTAGAACTAAGTCTGCTCCAGCTCGTAGCGCTTAATCACGAGCGGAAGTCTATTCCAGCTGGGAGATCGGGACCTGGTGTTGCTTCTCATCACTACATCGTTTCGATAGACTTCGCCATCCGGATATCACGAGAGGCACTACCTCGTCTACACCTCTGAGTCTGTTCGATGATTTCTTGTCATACAAGACACAACATAAAAGTTCGCCCTTACTGGCAGCCGGCTCTTCCGAGTGCGTTGTCTCCTTGACGTATACAATGTCAGAAATCAAATCTTCAACAAGGTCACAACCTCTACCCTTAAAGCTTTTACTTCGTATCTGCAATGAACAGGGGTATTATAGGTAAAAGCAGGCAGGACAGTCGTGTAAATAGCGTCACATTATGCTGCGCCGCAAGGCCAAGCGCCATGCTGCCTGGCCTGACTTTCCCCTCCTCAGCCACTGCGATAAGGGCACGCTTTTTGATCTATATGAAAAAAGTCAAAAGATAACTCTTATATGACCTACGCCTGACTGGTATTCTCCTAAAGCCTAAACGATCACAAGGTGTCGCAGTGTCTGAATTGCTTTTTCTCTCAGCCTCTCGCACCATGGTGCACATTTCATCCCTCCTTACTGCTCTCGCTCTCGCCGGCAGTATCACTGCCTCTCGATACTCTAACAGAGATGCCCAAATATCACTATATGCGGCCTCTAAGAACCAAAAATCACCTGTCCTAGCGGAGCCAGCTTGCGGGCCCCACGAACTCTCGTCCGATATCAGACTACCCGTAGACAGCTGTCTCTGGGGAGATTATCTTCTGGTAAACAACTTCAGGATCACAGAGTACCCGACGTGCGGCAATGGAGCAGAACCAGTCGCATTCTTCTACGCTACTACGAGCTGCACTGGCAAGCCAACCTTCCGTTCAGACGAGCATGCTGTTGCTCTTACAGGAAAATGTCTTTTCGGCTCGTCTCCCACGCAGTGGTCGATGATCTTCCGATGCTCAGATCTCAAGTCTCAAGCGGTTGTCAACCGAGCGTTCAAGCAAGCCATGCCCCCTCAGCACACCTCACCATCTCGCTTCACTCCGTCTGACGGTGTCCTGGCCCCTTATTTCTCTTATGACTGTACCATCTGGCGTTCAAAGGAGGCAACTACTCTCCCGGTAGATACTTGCCTCACACCAGAAGTCGGTCACAGCATTCATATTGCCCAGCCGGCAGTCTGCGCCGACGGAAAAACCGCACGAGTACAGACATATGATGAGGAGTCGTGCGTCTCGCCCAGTAGCTGGCTAGGAACAGACGCCTTCTCGGGCACCTACTACCAGTCGTTGGACAAGAAGTGCCACACCACGAGTGCCCGCAGTCTCGCCTTCATATGCCACGATGCAGAGCTTCGAATGTTCGAGGACCTGCCTAAACAAGAGGTGAAGGATGTTGAAACGCTGGTCATTCTGCCAGAGATAGATCTCCCGCCATCAAAACTTGCTCCTGAGATACCTTTACTAGGTGGTCAGAGGAAGGGAAAATTTGCGTCTGCTACCCATCCAACAAAGGAAGTTGCGTTGAAGCCAAAGCATACATCTATCACTATCAACGCAAAAGGTTATCCCAAGAAGAATGCCGAGAAAAAACTTTCCTTTGTGGCTAGTGGACCGAAAGAGTCATCTTTAACTTCATCGTCCAAGAAGCCAACACCTACGCCGTACTACCAGAAAGTCTGGTTTAGGGTGCTTCTAGTAGTTGTCTCCGTTGCTGCTCTAATTGTTGGGCTCACTGTCTGGGGTGCTTTTGATGTTGTTCAAAAGCTCTACAGACGTGGAACACGTTCTGTCGTGGAAGCAAGTCCAGCGCCAGAAGGCCAGATCAGATTGTAAATGTATAGTATATCTTCAGTAGAATCTTAATCTTACAAGTGTCACCAACTCTTGCCTGAAGTCATGACAAATGTCTACCTAATTCCATCGTGCGTAGTCCGGGAAGTATCTATTGTGTATCCTCTCGGCGTAGTCTCTAATGATAGGAAAGCCCTTCAGTATTTCCAGGGTCTCAGGAGCGCTGGGAAAGAAGTATTAGCATCAAGGAAAGCCAGTCACTTATAGAGATAAGACTTACGACGTGACAGTCAGAGCAGAACTAACAAAGCCAAATAGGACAGCGTCCGCTTCGGTCGGCCCCTCGCCTCCGAGGACCCAAAATGGTGTTTCGCGAGTGGCACGTCGCGGGATATTGTACTTTGATTTGAGGAGTAATTCGTTGAAGCTTTCCCAGATTTTTTTCTTGAATCCGAGGAGCTCTTCCCCAGAGTAGCGAGCACTACCCTGGCCATAGAGGGTCCGCATATTCGCGCGGTAGGCAAGTAGCCCGATTACTACCTGGAGTGGGTAAGGTAGTGTTGAGAGAGCATATGAGCGCATCTCGTGATAGTTGTCATGCCATTTCTCGTAAGACTTTACGGATAATCAGCCAGCTGTACTTTTGGGACCTAGAGGACATCTCACGTTGTAGAAGTACAGCTTATCCTCCAACAGAGCTCTAAGCCCCATGTCATGTGATTTATCAATTGGAGATAGAGTTGCATTGATATCTTCGAGAAGTCCCTCCTCTTTCAATTGATCAATGATGATGGTAGAGTCTGAGATGCTGATTGGCGTGGTGGAATATTCATTGCTGGGCTTCATAAGAACGTAGGGAATTTTCCCTCTTGGAGCGGATCTTGGTGATCCCATTTCAGTATGGTACGAAAGTCTACCGAATCTTAATCGCGCCTCGATCTTATTTACGAAGGGTGACTTTATTAGTAAGTTAGCGTATGTTCTTTGGGGTTTGATCTTACGGAAAGGGACGAATGCTCTTGACTTACCCAAGCGTAAGTCCCCTGGTCTTTGTGACCACGGAACAGAGTGATTTCCGGTGATGATTTAGAATCCATCGTTTGGGTGAACGAAGATTGAGAGCTTGAATTTTGAATCTTTCAATAGATATCTACAGAGCATCTTGCAGTTCAAACTGATAATAGTCGTTGCCCCAGCGAGGGACGGCGGCACAGCACGCCAAAGAGGTTGGGTCACGCGCCTCAGGAGCTACTGTCAGCTCTTAGTTGATCTTCACCGATCTACCAAATTTAGAGGCTGCCTTATCATCCTATCATTACCAGTATCTACCTCATGTGTAGGTGCACTAGCGTGATTTATCTTCTATATAACGATTGTCATCACACCCAAAATCCAATAACTGGCAGATGCGATTCTGAGCCAAAAAACCCAAGGGTCGCCGTATGTAGAATGCATCATTCCAGAATTTGATAACCACTCCGAACACTAATAGAAAACCACCAAAGCTTAGTTGAGCAAGAGCTCTACTAGTAGAATTTTAAACACAAAGTTTGGAGGAAGATCAAGTCATCACGAATCTCCCAATCAGGTCGCGAAAAACAAGTATGATTTGGACAACAATAATGCGCAGAATAAAGTTGCTCTGTTGCAGATAAGAATAGGGGTACCTCGCTAAGACATGGTGAAGGTGAGGTGAAGTACTACCTACTAGTACACCATATGATCGATTCCTAGATAGAACCATTGAATCACGTTTCAGGCTTTCCATGAGGAGTCACTCACTAATTGCAGCTATGTTTAGCTACCTGGTCTCCGACAGTATCGATTCTCTGAGCCTATCTTTTCTTCCGAACGCTATGAACGCTTTCGTCCGCAACTGGTTCCTGTAAGTCAACAATCATGAAGGTCGAAAGTGAAAGAGAGAAGGGAGTCCAAAATCTTTGGACATATTGCATTGTATTCAGCCCGCCACCTTCCCCTTTCGGAAGGATCAAGTGCCCATAACTCACGCTGACTCACGCGATATGTATGGCACCAAATCCATGCCGGACCCTTCTTCCAGCCGACTTATAAAAAAAGGCATAATGCTTTTTTCAGTCATTTCCCATAATATCTAGAGTAGCTGCTTTCTCAAAATGGCATCTCCCCAAATTAGAATTGTTCTAGCGACAGAAGACGACGCCCCCTACCTAGCATTGGTAATGACAGCAGCGTTTGCGTCCTCAGACACTGCATACCCTTTAATCTGGGACTCAGCATCCGAAGGAACACATGAGAAGATCGCACTCTCGGGTCTCTTTTCACCAGTCCAGAAACCAGACAGGGTGACATACAAGGCTTTGGATGCAGAAGAGAGATTGGCAGGGTTTGCGACTTGGAATATGCCTAAGGAGAAAGATCCTGAGAGCAAGGGGCGAGGTAGACTGCCGGAATTACCGGGTGTCAATATGGAACTGTGGAGTGAGAAAACGCTGTCGATGAGACAGTTTTATGATGGGGAAGGCTCTGGTGGAGATCCGACGAAGGATATGGGTACGTGAGAAATCCTCCACTCACCAGACTTATGATATCTTGATCTTCGAATGTTAATCTGAAACGAGTCGTAGTCCTCACATATCTATTTGTGGACCCACATTATCAACGCAAAGGTATTGGTTCTTTGCTGTTCCAATGGGGTCTGCAGAAAGCGGATGAGTTGAAGGCTAAAGTGTGGCTGGCGAGTACACCGCAAGCTCAAGGTTTGTATGAGAGAAATGGTTGGAAGGTCATTTTCAGGCATAATATTGAGCTAGAGAAGTATGGGGGCAAGGGAGTTTATACTCGGTCCTTGATGGTGAGAGACCCGATTGTCAAAGAGTCATCATAGTAGCAACTTGTAGTTGGAAAGCTAGTAGGTCCTTCAAATAGAGCAAAATGTAGTCTTATATTTTGATTGACGAGTCTCGATCATCTTGTATCAATGACTAGTTAGACTTCTAAAAGCAAAGGAAGACGCTCCATCAACACTTCAACAGCCCACTCCAGTGTTGTCGTCATATCAATATCTACGCTGCCATCCGGGTAATTGATATCCCTCTCCTTCATTACATCTTCTCGCAACTTGCCCTCAACATCTCCGTCCTCGAACATCCATTTGTGATCCTCAACATAGTTTGGCCATACAATTCTGTCCACATATCCTGGAGGGTCCTCCCAGAAGCCCTCGAGCGTTACATAGCCCGATCGAGCTTCTCTCCTAGCTTTGGCTTTGGCGTAGCTAACACGTAGGAATAGCTTGATGTCCATTTGGGGTTGGACTGATGCCATCGATTCAGAATAGAGAAGAAAGCCGTCCAATATGCAGAGGTGGAGGGGATGTGACGAGTTGTGTAAAACGCTATGACCAGCCTGTCCTGGCTCAGTCCAGGCCTTTACACGAGCTTTGAGAGACTCGATTGTCTCATCAGCTATTGAGCATTCACCAACTGAGTTCTGATCTTGATAGGAATATAGGTCTAGCTGGCAATGACTCGATGTTAACTCAGAAGTATGTGAGAGGTTGATGAGCTAACTGGAAAAGTCCCTTTCCGACGGATATGCTCAAGCGATTTCACCATAACTGGGATGTCTATGGCCTCAGCACAGTCCCAATCTAACAGGTTATATTTCTTCGGCAACCTGAACTTGATCAGCCTCTTTATAAATCGGCGAAAGTGATAAAGAAGCAGTGGGGGAGTCTGAGAAACTAGTTCGACCATTCGGAGAAATAGCGTATAGAGCACTTACTCTGTCTCGGGCCGGTAGAAATCATCTTCATGAAGGATGAAGGTATTTGGAAATATATCTCTTAGGAGACGGCTAAGCGTCGTCTTTCCACTGCTGGAAGAGCCACTGATACCAACGACAACGGCTTTGCGGTCAGCCATGGCTACTAGAGGGAGTGTATCTATCTATGGCTTGACCAAGCTCTTGAAAGGGTCCGGCGCGGCGCGAATCAGGGATCCAGGCTAAATAGGTAGAATAGTGTTCAGTACATTGCGGCTGAAGCAATTATAGTGTAGTGTATGCAGCCTTGTGAGGACCACACCGTCGGATCGATTAGGTCTTCCTTTTTGTTTTGTTCCAAAGCTATGTATAATTGCTGCAAAGAGTCGTTCTTTTGTCAATATGGCTCTGGTAAGAAATGCTCTACCATGCTCATTCGCTCGGTCATGCGGGATACTTTCTCCCAGGGCTGGGATGTGTTCGCTGGGTGCACCTAGTAAGAAGAATGAGCTGATCGGCCAAATCTTCTCCACCAGTGCTCCAAAAAAAGGGATCCCCAGAACAACAAACCCACCAGGCCATTACCACCACAATTGACTCATCTGCATCTCGTGCTCGAATCCATTCTTACCTGCTTGTCCAGCTATCCCTAATTGATTGACACTCTTCTACCATCGACTCCACCCCCTACAAAATGATAACTTCTGTCAGAATAGCGGCGAGGCAAGCTGTCTCTCGCAGCGCTGCGGCGAGAAGCTCCGTTGCCGCTAGACAAGCCTCCACATGGGCGAACGTGCCTCAAGGACCACCTGTAAGTATAATACAGGACGCCTTTTGCAAGGAAACTGGCTCACAATTGCATAGGATGTAAGTATCTCTGTTGTTGACGAGAACCTAAGAGAATCTCGTTCGCACTCACCTTGCCAATCTAACCTCGATGTATGAAAGGCCATCTTAGGTACGTTTTATGAGTAGGCTTCGTTGCCATTGCCTAGTGCTAACAATGGTTAGGTATCACCGAAGCTTTCAAGGCAGATAGCTTCAAGGAGAAGATCAACTTGGGTTTGTACTAGTTGATTCCTTCGATGCTTCTATTGCTGATAAGATACAGGTGTTGGCGCGTACCGTGACGACCAAGGCAAGCCCTACGTCCTTCCCTCTGTCCGGACAGCCGAAGACAAAGTCGTGACCGCAAAGCTCAATAAAGAATATGCTGGTATCACTGGTGTTCCCGAATTCACAAAGGCAGCAGCCGTCCTCGCATACGGTCCGGGCTCAAGTGCCCTCGACAGACTCGTCATTACACAATCTATTTCCGGCACAGGCGCGCTACGGATTGGAGGGGCCTTCTTGGAGAGATTCTACCCCGGCGCAAAGAAGATCTACATTCCAACACCATCATGGGCGAACCACGCTGCCGTCTTCAAAGACTCTGGCCTGACGGTTGAGAAGTACCGGTACTACAATAAGGACACAATTGGTCTCGACTTCGAGGGGATGGTCGCAGATATCAGGGGCGCTCCCAAGGGCAGCATCTTCTTGCTCCACGCCTGCGCACATAACCCTACCGGCGTTGATCCTACCCCTGAGCAGTGGAAGGAGATCAGCGAGGCTGTTAAGGCTGGCGGGCACTATGCGTTCTTCGACATGGCCTACCAGGGCTTTGCATCTGGCGATACTGACAAAGATGCATTTGCACTGAGACACTTTGTTGAACAAGGTCACAACCCATGTCTCGCTCAGTCCTTTGCCAAGAACATGGTAAGTCTACTTTAGAGTTTCTGTTGAGCAGGTTGTTGAAAGATAGTACAGGGTCTTTATGGTGAACGTGTAGGTGCCTTCTCCGTCGTATGCGCCGACGCCGAGGAGAAGAAGCGTGTCGATTCGCAAATCAAGATCCTCGTCCGCCCTCTCTATTCCAACCCTCCCGTCCACGGTGCGAGAATCGCCTCTGAGATTCTCAGCGACAAAGCCTTGAACCAGCAATGGCTGGGTGAGGTCAAGGGCATGGCTGATCGTATCATCACCATGCGTGCCCTGTTGAAGAAGGAGCTGGAGGCTCTGGGCTCAAAGCACGACTGGAGCCATATCACCAGCCAAATTGGCATGTTTGCCTACACTGGCTTGACCCCTGAGCAGATGGACAAGTTGGCTAAGGAGGTGAGATGATTATAGTCACGTCTGTCAGTAAATTTTGCTAACAATAATGATTAGCACTCCGTTTACGCAACCAAGGACGGCAGAATCTCAGTTGCTGGTATCACGTCTGGAAATGTTAAGAGACTTGCAGCTGCTATCCACGCCGTCAAGCCATAGATATTCACTGAAAAGGACTAATTGTATTGGGTAGAACGGACCGTGGAGAATGTAGATTTTTGATTTACAGCGGTGTATACCAAAATAGACAGGTTCCAATGTAAATCACCTTGCATCCAGTTCCCAGTACTCTCGTCTACCCAGTACCTATACTGTAACATGAAAGTTCTCCTCCCAAATCACCGTCTTCTCAACTTCTTAACATCTCTCCCTACCTCCTCAACCTCCTTCATCAGCCCACCATAGACCCTAGCAATCTCCTTCATGACCCTCTCCTTATTCCCCCCATCCTCCTCTCGCCCAACACCATATCCCCAAAGCACTCTCTCCGCCGCACTCCTCCTTTCCCGCAACCTTTCCCGCGCATCCCTCAGGTGGCGTAGGTACTCGTCCAACGCGCCCCGCACCTCGTCGCTATACACCATCCTCTCGCCCTGCGCCTTCTTTTCCTCTACCTCTAGCCTCGTCCTTTCTACTAGCTGAGCTAGGTATGATATTCTAGTCGCATAGTGTCGTTCTAGCGATAGAGAGCCGTGTTTAGATGTCTCGAGGAGGCGGATTGTGAGGGCTGTAGCATGCTGGTATGCTCGTAGGAGAGCTGTGGTTTGTGTGACTAGAGCGCAACGGGCTTGCTGGAGGCTAGCATTCTTCTCCAAGACGGATTTCTGAAGGGATATTGTGTTTGGGAGGAGCTTTGGGATGTTGCGATGTATGAAAGAGGAATTCGTGGCGGGAGATTGGATGCGTGAGATGGCGATGGCTTGGGCTTGCAGGTGGGCGGAGATGAGGGCTGAGAGCTGGGGAAGATGGGTTGAGAGGGACTGCCATTGTGTCGTTGTCTCTAGCAGCCTTGTCTGTATTTGTGGATGGGTTGAGGAAGAGAGTCGGGCGGTGAGGAGGAGGATCAGCTCGATAAGTTCGATAGGCAGTTGTTTGAGAGTCTTGCTGGATTTCGAGTCTGGCGTATTGGAGGTATCTAGGTCGCGGACGGCGGCTGCGATGAGTTGAGATCTTGCAAGGCATATCCGGGCTGCTTTAAATTCCTGCCTGTGTGGTTAGCAATTTGGTTTCGACCATGGTGGGGTGACTGACTGCGGAGATGGCGTCGCGATCTTTCTGCGCCGGGTGAAGCTTCGTAGAGCCGTTGGAATTTAAGACATTTTTAGTCAAAAGTACATGTAGAGCTGCGAACTTGGGATTCGACTGCAAGATCGCGTCATCAACAGGAGGGAGCATGTTTCTGCGATGAAAGCGTTCATCAGATGCAGCAGGTAGAAGCTGTAAAGTCAATATTGATATAGACGCGTTGCAACAAATGGCGGGGTGGGGTGGTCACCTAGGTCTTTGATCTTCTTGTCTATCAACTCTCTCTGTCATTTCTGAATCCACATAGATGAAACTTGAACACCAAATAAATCGCTCTTTAGTAAAAGCCCTTGTGTACCCAAATATCTCCTTTCGCTTGCCTCATCTATCTTCGTCAGAATGGCTTATTCCGGTTTCTCTGCTACATGCGTGACAATCTGCTCAAAAACTGTTCCACTTAGATGCTCAAATGTTTATATCCTTCGCTCCTGAACTTGGGTGGCACATCTGGTGGCCCCCCTCTTACACACTGCTTAATGTGATCTAAGTTCATGATCAACAAATCCTCCTGAAAGTCCTTATCTTGATCTGTCCCATCGTCCTTTCCCCTAAACCCAGGAGAATAATGCCACTGTATATTCTTGCAGACAAATTAGAATCAGACTAGTACAAAAGTGATTCGGGAAAGTCTGTCTTACAAAGCTGGTAATCGGTATAGCCAAAGCTTCCTGCACCAAGTCATACAATGCTCCCATTCTCACACCATCATTAAAGAAAATTTCATTGTGTGCACTTCTGCTACCACCCTTGAAGTGCGTGGATTTGACTATTTGTAATGTTCTGGGAGGAGGTTGAACAGGTAGCATTCGCCGCCAGCTTGCTTCTCGCCTTGCGTACGCCTGCTGCATCCTGTCGCTCTCGTTCCATTTGAGATAGACAAACGGTGCGTCACCCCGGAATGTTTCCTGCTTCTCCTTGCCAGATATATTTTGGAACCAGCAGGGAAAGACCTTTCGTAGAACAACATTGACCTCAGAGCGGCGACTCACTTGCTTAGAACGACGCTGGAAGAACAGCTTTTGTTGCAGAGCGGTGGATGTCAAGATTGCTTCCTGCCAAGTGCGACTCACACGTTGAGCGACAACAAGAAGGTCTCGAAATGGTAGTTGAAAAAGCATAGCCTCGAGCATCTCAGGCGTAGAAAAGAACCTGGCAGATGCTAGTCCCACCTCCTGCGCAGGATGAGGGTTCGACATCGTGCGAATTCGACATGCGATAGTCCAATTTCATAGGTTATAGGGTCATCTCAAAAGGGTTCTGTATTTGAAACAAAGACGTGGGTGGTAAGCTGCGTCAAGTATACATACAGATGGTCATGAGGATGATGTATGTCAGATAGGCACCAGCTCGCTTTGGATGTTTGTGATGGACCACACACCAATGTACCTTATTTTATACTAAGGAATTCAAAAAGTGAAAGCTATAACACGAAAAGTGCAGGAAGTCCAGAATCAGACCAGTAGAGCTTTTCCATCCAATGTTTACTTTATATTTACTATAGATATACGGAATATTTCATTAGGCTTTGTATCGAACATATCAATATCGAGTTTTGCGTGCACCATGGTATATAGACTAGTCGGCCGCCACAAAATCTTGACAGTACTCTTCCACATATCCAATCAGATAAACCTCGTCAACTGCACAGAAAGCATCTCACCAAGTTCGATGCAAATTTACGAAATTTCGAGGCTTCCAATGGCTTTTTTATTTCTGCCATGCATTATGCTAATATCCTAAACTCCTTGCTAATTGCATGCCAAATAACCCCTCTATAGTGACTCTCTAACTCTAGCCTTGCCAATGCTTGTATGGCATCTGCAATTCATTTAACTCCGTGCAACAGAAGCCGTCCTACTTATAAGTGATTGTTATACGCCCCCTGGCTATGATATGGCTCGTACTCAAATCCCCCAATAGGAGAATACGACCCGACCTGGCCACTCTGTTGTGGCGGAATATGTAGCCCATCCTCTAGCTCCGTCGCGTGAGAATACTCTTCAGTCTCAGGATACAAAAGCTTCGTGCCGTTCTTGGCTGCCTTCTTCTCAGCTTTCTTTGCAGCCTTAGCAGCTTTCTTTTCCTTCCGACTCATCTTCGGGAACTCGGACTCTGGTCCGATCAGCATGTGACCCGGGTGGATGAGGCACAGGAGACTGATGGCCAAGAACATTGGGAGGGCGTCGAGACAGTAGAAGTATGCTTCGTGGAACGGAAGGGGGTTGTTTGGATCAACGCCTTTGGCAAACTCTAGCAGACGATAGATAATGCGGAGCTACTTTTGGTCAGTTGCCATCTAATGAATTTGAATTAACAAAACTAACAGTTATCAGTCCTAGACAGGCATAGACTGCATAAAGCATCTTCTGCCAGCCTTGTCTGAGAACTGCTCCACTCTTGTCCAATTGCAGCATCTCTCGGTGGAAGGCGATAGCCAGTCCAGTGAAGATCAGAATGAAGAATTCTTGCAATCCTATGCCACCCATGTAGATGTGAATTCCCAGCATCAGGGTGCTTTGTTTCAGATTAGTTTGCGAGAGAATCATTCCTCCTCCAAGCTGAACCAGAAAGGATAAAATATCAAGCCAGACGAAGTAGGCAGAGAAGCGACTAGCTTTGACGTGAAAGACTTGTTGCGAGGGCAAGAAAAAATGGACCAGACGGCCAAGGACCATGTAAACGAAAGCATTGATCACTGTGAGAGATTTAGCCCAGACGTCCCTCTTGCATAGATGGAGTTCTCATACAGATGGGCGCCAGGAGAACGAGGAGGAAAGAGTATGTATAGAAGCTTGTGTTTTGCTGGTGGCGTGTGGAAATCGCGCGCAGGACGAAAGAGGCAGCCTCCCAGATGGAAGCCATGATTATGACCCAGCAAAACCTCTATATTGCAAGCAATAGTCAGACAGAGCTTAAGTATTTTTGAGGCTCGAGAAATTACCTTTTTGAACTTGGCAGCTTGGAAAATATGGAGCGCTGTTGTGATCAAGAAGAGTATCGAGAACAGAATTGCAGCGCCGAAAGATGGATAATAATCATAAACAGCGTTGCAAGCTCCTGGAGGAACATATCCATTTTTGTCTGGTACAGCAGTGACGCACGAAGCAGTTGCACTTGATGTGCTTGTTGTCGTTGCTGTTGGCGTAGTAGTAGAAGACATTGTCGGTGAAAGGAGAAAGATTAAATTTCTGAAAGTATAAGTGGCCTGAGATGGCCATTCGGATTTGCGAGCAAGCAGACTATATAGCTACACCAAGGAAATGTAACACAGACAGATCAATGTCGGGGTAAAAATAAGCATGCGTATCTGCTACTACTGAGCAGCGCCACGCGGGAGTCAGGCATTGCCCGTGCATCTCCCAGGGCCATCACTAAGGCCTCTTAAGGATCTGAAATGTAGAAATAAGCGTTTGACAGATGATTGGATGCCTCAGAGCCGCAGAGAGTTGACGGTCCTGTGGTCCACCAAGTCCCTTATTGTAGATCTTCTGCAACCGGGGGATTCCTCTGGGTCGGACTCTGCAACGACAGGCATTCCGCGAACCGCTTGAGGCAAGACCATGTCTCTAAAGGTTCAGCCCAGCGGCGAGGCTGATGCCAGCTCTGCGAATTACCACATATGGGGAGAGTTTTGAATCCAACACGGTGATCATGAAATGAAAGACAACAGTAGCTAGGGCAGATCAGTCTGGCGCTAGTTTGATGTGTCAGCCATGCTTTATGCAGGACGCGTAGATCACGGGGGCTGAAGGGGTATGGCCAAGAGAGAATTACCATTTTGGGACAATAATCTTGACTTGTGGGTGTCGCGGCCTGGTGTCTTGGACTGACTGGGATGCATCCGCGCCGTGGCACAGCAAACTCTACACTAGCCGAACCGGCGAATGGACAAAATAAAATGAGGTTAGATCATTACGAGTATCACAATTATCCGAGGTGATGAATCGAGTATTGTATCTTGTATTTTCGCTCACACGGCTCGCTCTTCAGGTCCACAGACTCATAGAGAGGAGAGGTGCACAAACCCTTGCAGTTGATTTAGAGTTACAGAAGGGTGGCAGCTGCTGATGTTTTTGGCCTTTTGGCTAAGTGTCTTACTAACGGCCAACGCCGACTTAGTCGCTTTGACTTAGGAGAAGCTCAAGCACAGAACTAATTACCTACCTGGGCTGGCTAGCAACACGCTTCATTTCCATTTCTTCTATTTTTAAAGTCTGATCTTTAAATTACTCTATAATGATACTAGTGCCGTATAAACAATTCCCCGATTGCGGGACCATCGTATTGCTCGGTACTGTACTGTAGCCCATGGTCTAATACGCAGAACGAAAGGTTTGGCCGCAGTAGGTTACATGCTTACAGCACCGCCTCTCCTTGTGCGTCGGGTAGCGTGATGGTACCCATGCATGATCCTCTATTTCACGTAGGGAGGAGAAGCTTCCGATCTACAGGGTAGGGTTTCTCCCCTTTTCTCTTATCTCAGTCAGCTCAACGGGTGTGAAACATACATTGTGCGTGAAAGCAACCTCGAAAAATAAAGCTCCCACCCAACAATGGCTGTCAATGTTGGAATAAGTAACTCACCATCAACCTACCAAATGGGTCAGAGTCAGACTCCTCACGGGACCGACATTAATGGACCTGACTATGACGCGGCTAGACGTCCTTACGATGGAGTGTCGGTTAGTCCGTAGGTGTTGAAGCTCTGGTTGAAATGTAAATGTTAATATCAGGACTAACTCTGATCCAAGAATCAGCCCTGGAGAATCTCAGCAGTCATCATCAGAACCCTTCGTCCAGCCGCCCTCGTACACAACTCCACTGCCGCCAAGGAGGACATCTTCCTGGACCAAATTCTCGATTGCTACCAAGAACGATGCGCTCTCTTCTGGCTTTCCCTATGACGAGCGCCTAGAGTCTTTGAGAGTCTCGCATGAGGATTGGTTTCAATTTACCAAAGAGATAGTCAATGCATCCACAATAACCTTCGCGGAAGATTGGGTCGGCTGGACGACTGGCATAACGACAGGAACTTTGACCTCTCCATTCCTGCTTGTTGCCGCACCATGGGTGGGGTACTATGCCGGTCGAAAATACCACCGGAAAGCAATCGAGAAGAAGGTCCAAGAAAGATTGACTGGGGATGGCGACATACGGTGTATACTGAGAAGGTGGAATGAGGGAAGGTTTGCGGAACGAGACTTCCATGCTTGGCTGGCATTACCGGATGATCCTAGGGTCGCTCCACCAGCGGACGAAATCAGATCCAAGAAGCAGACTAAAGAGTTGAAGAGAAGACGGTTCAGGATTCTGATTATTCCTAATAATGGTTTGGATGCGACAGCCTCGCAATCGAGCTGGAACGTCAATGAGAGCACGGTCATCACTGATCGCTCGGCCGTAGGTACGCCACTGGTCGAAGCAGGCGGAGATGAATACTCTAATCTGAAGGAGTTACAGAGCACTTCTCCTGCTAGTACCCCCGTACCCCCTCCTCCATTCGCCCCTGATCCGACCTCTAAGTCTGCTGCCTATACAAGCAGTCCAGCTGGGAGAGCCGCAGCTGGGCCATCTGGGGCCGAAACATCTGACGCAGGGCCATCTGAGCAGACCACGTCACGGGAGATGGAGCGCACAGTACTGCCAGCTGGAGAGTCCAAGCAAGAATTGCCCGGAGAGCGTGAAATCACTGAGCTAGAGTGAAATCTGTCTGGACGGTTAAAGAAACCCATTTCTTTTGTATGGTTGTGGGATTTGAGCTTTGAACTTCGGCGTCCTTGTAACTAGATACGGATACCCCGTTTCATTTTAAGACAACAGAGATTTCTGTATTGTAAAATAAATTTCATGCCCGGAGAGTGAGCAGCAGTGTTGCCAGGTGAGGAAGCATATCTGCTTTGTCAATGCCCAACGAACCTCGAAGGATCAGTGACTGCTAGAACGAACAGGTCAGTCGATAACAACGAAGGCATGCAATGATGATGTATAATTCAATTTCGCTGGCTTTTCGAATGTATGAAGAGATGTCTTAGTGCGTGGTGTAACTGCCCGACCCATTTTGAGCCTCAGGCGCTAACATTAATTTACAGAGCTCAAAGTCGCAATCAAGAAAATAAATTATCGAAGCTCCAGAATCTCACCGGAAACCCTCCTCCACCATCGACTCTTGAGTCCCACGGCTACGTATACAAGAAGCTCTTTATACTCCTTGCATGTCATCCAATGGTCAATTAGACGTATATTCGATTTGGCCGGTGAACTACTATTCCCTCACCTTTTAACCACTACAAACGAAAGCTCCCTCAATCATGCCTCTCCGCCCACGCGCCCATCCATCCCTCCACCATCTCCGCAGCTTCAGTTCAACTTGTCAGCTCCTCGCAAAATCCACCAAGCAACGCCTAAAATTTGAGCATGAAGCCGTCCCGCCATATCCCTATGGGCCATCCCTGATATACAAGCAGTCCAACTTCGGTCTGTACGGGACAGCCAAGATTCGCTTCGGGAACATGGTATCGGAGAAGAACGAGATCAAGACGAGGAGACACTGGCGGCCGAACGTTCATTATAAGAAGCTGTGGAGTGATAGCTTAGGAAAGTTTATCAGGGTCAGGATCACGACTAAGGTTTTGAGGACTGTGGATAAGTGCGGAGGATTGGATGAATATTTGCTAGGTGAAAAGGCGCAGAGGATAAAGGAGCTGGGTATGGGAGGATGGAAGCTGAGGTGGAGGATTATGCAGACGGAGAAGGTCAAGGAGAGGTTTAGACTGCAGAGGGAAGCACTGGGGTTGCCTCCGTTGCCTGAGAACAGTCTCTCACTAGCCAGTGATGAGGATGTGGCTAGGACTATCAAGGAGTATGATGCGGAACTAATGAAGGAAACAGATGTGGGGATTGGAGAAGAAGCAGGAGGGGATTTAGCGCAGCAGGGAATTATCGAGGAGGGTTTTATGGACGAGCAACCGCCGCCCAAGGATCAGAAGATTGTCCTATAGCAATGGGGACTTGTGTACAAAGACTGTATCTTCAATGTATATGCTGAGCTTTACAGACGCTTGTCAGTTTCAAGCATGTTTCTTTTGTTAACAAGGTGATAAGGTCTAGTGGCTGTCCGAGATTGGCGCCCTACGTCTGCCGAACATCAAAAATATGGTCAAGGTACGTTCCTTGAACAGTGCTTTTAATGAAAGGTTGTTCATATTGCTGGATACGCTGAGATGAGAGGCTCTGCATCTTGTTGTTACACCCACTACAGGACGTCTTGTTAGGAAGGTCACAATTCTTGACTTTGTTGATTTTTCTTGCATTCACGCTTATATCTGTATTTGTCACTAAAGTTTCCGAAAGTAAAAGACATTCGCAATTTGTCCCAATTGTAGACTTTTGACCTTTGGTCAGTCAGTCTGTCCAGCCAAGGAGCTAAGCTTGCATCTAAAAGCGAGCGACTATTCCTCGTCGCATGATTGGCCGAGTTGAGGTGACTAGAAACCTCAAAAGAGCTGTATCGCATAGCAGTTAGCCATTTGAACACTCTTTTTGGCAAATTACTCACTGCAAAACGTATTCCTGTTCATCCACAATTGAGATAGATTCTTTTCACGGCATAACTAGATATCGCCATGGCTACACAGCTCTCCTTCAACCTTCTACACACGACCATCGCCCTACCTTCACCTCCATCAACAACCTTCCAACTAACAGCAGCCCCTTCAACAGACATCTGGCTCAAACCAGGAGTCTCGCGCTTCAACGCTCCCATAATCTACAAGTCATTTCCCCTCGCTTCATTCCGCCGCGCCCGCGTCACCGTCTCAGCAAACTGGTCACAGCAATACGACCAAGGCGGGCTCCTCCTAGTCCTTCCCCAAGCCGACGGCACGAGGAAATGGATCAAGACCGGTATTGAATTCTTCCAGAGCCAAATCTTCGTCAGCACGGTGTCGGCAGACACGGGCGCTGATATGAGTTTGGGAAAGCCGGGAGGGCTGAGGGGAGATCGGGTGACGTTGGAGATGGAGAGTGTCAAGGGGGCACTGTGGATTTATGTTATCGATAGGGAGGCGAGGGTGCCGATTAGGGAGATCACCTGGGCGTTGAGTGCGGCCCATGGGTCTGAGTGTTGGGTTGGCGTTTGGGCGGCACGGCCAGGTGGGAGTGGAGAGGAAGGGCTCATGGTTGATTTTGAGAGATTTGAGCTGGATTTTGCGTAGTCAAGTAGCAGGAGGTGTTAGGTGCCCCTTATCCGTTGATTTTTCTCGTTCTTGTAGTTCGAATGAGAATTCCAGCACTGCTTGAAGCATTTCTCAATTTCGTTTTCCATTTCATATGTCCACCGGAGTAGTGATCTTCGGTGTTTACGCAGCATCCTTCCGTCCTTCAAGCCTTCTTTCCAACAACGTATTGCACAGTTCCCTTCCCCTCTGCTTTCCCTCTCGGTGCTAGAGGAGACTGTGGAAAGGTTCATTAATCAAAGAAGGTCTTTGATAAGTCTTCATTCAGTGGCTGAGTCTTACATCAGAGCAGATGGTAAGTGTACTAGTGTTTGTCTTACAGCCCTATACTCTTTCCTCTGACAAACTTTGTCTCAGCTGGTAAATTGTTTCAATTGGTGAGAAATTGATCTTGAGGAGTTGAGAGTGATAAGGAATGAATATGTACTTTTATGGGGAAAACAGTAGAATATGTACAAGAAGGGCAATAATGGCTCAGTATACACAATCAGCCATCCAACACTCGTGGGCCTTCTGTTTCTCTCTTTTGGCCCAGTTAATTCCTGGGTCATGCCGATTCCGGCAGAAAGACAACTACCTTCCATCGGTATGGCCCACATGTTACTGTTCATTTATGATTGCCATGTGTTACTAACAGTGACAGCCGTAGCACAGCTTGCCGGCACAGTGTAGGTATGATTGGGGTCGGCTTCCCAAGTAACAGCTCCGTTCTACAAAAATCAGGATGTTAGCCTTAACCCATGCAAAAGCGCCGGGCAGATCAGATGAACATTCATTAGGAACTACGAGATATCTAGTAATCAAGAGACTCCTCGCATCCTCTACAAACACATCGGATTAAAAAGAGAAGGGTGGCTCACAGATGCAACGTTGATATACTTGTATTGGATGACAGTTCCGGCCGCGAAACTAACAGTCCCTGCCCACAAAGGGTTTGAGGAAGTATACTGGCTTGCAGAGAGCGCTACAGCACTACTTGTGTCCCAGTTGCCGAGGGCAGCCACATTTCCTGAGATCTTGATTGTTTGGCCGTAGGTAGTAGTGACAATCTCATCGAATGTCACTGCTACTGTAGAAGCCGTTGTACAGCTGGTAGTAGTACTTGTGGAAGAGGTTTTTGTCGTACTTGTCCCAGTCGTAGTAGTCGTGGCGCTTGTCGTGGTTGCAGTGCCGGTTCCAGTACCTGATGTTGGTGTCTGGCTTGAAGGCCATGAGCTGGTTGGTGCTGTCGAATAGGTGCCTGTGGCAGAGGTTGAAGAACAGACCGCTGGAACACTTGAAGCACTTGGCTCTCCCCACGAGTATGGGACGACTCCGGCACGTCTAGCAGCTGCGGTCAGGAATGATGCATAAGACCAGGTGAGATCATATGCCGAGAGGGGCTGTCCATTGGACCGCGAGAATTGCTCAGAGAGAGACCCATTGGATTGCGCATAGGTTGCAACGACATTGACGTATCCATCAGCGTAAGTCTTAACCGCATTGTACAAAGTCGTGTAGGTGGAGCTTGACGAAGCATACGTTCCAACGGTCACAGAGGAGCTGAAATCCTTGAAGAAAGCCAATGACGTCGAGGTGACAGTGATGGATCCCTGCTTGTTCCACGTGTACAAAGCATCATACAACAGCTCAGCTGCAGCCAAAGTGTTGAGATACCATGGGTTTCCACCTGCAGAGCCGCAAAGTCAGCACTATTTGTTTGAGCGGAGCATCCACACAGGTTTATCTCATAGCACCTAGGCTATTTTTGAGGGCTTGCAATTCTGTCTGAAAAAGGAACGAGTGCTCAAGGATTGCCATACCTTGGTAACTGTCTTCTGGGTAGCGACCAACGGCAACAGCCGTGCCCTCAGCGATACCTGAGTTGATGGTATAAATCGATCGGAAAGAATCAGTGACTACTTTGTGGTTTGCCAAAGCACGGTCGGAACATCTGTAAAAACAAATCAGCAAGACGTTGTAAGCAGGGTCGTGATAACTACGGTTGAAAAGTGCTTGCATCACAGCCAGCCGAGGGATCGAAGGTATGAATGGAACCAAGAAGGGAGTTGGCATCTTTTCCAGTTCGTCCATTATTCTCATTGATGTTGGAAAGTATGTATCCCTGAGACGAACCCCAAAAACTCTGCAGGAAACAGAGGATTTGCGGTGCCTGTGAATCGCAGTATGTGCAGGACTTGCCAATCTGTGCAGCAAGAGCACTTCCCTCAACAAGTGCGCGATGCTGTGCGGCAATTGTGAAAAAGCTAGACCCTTGAACTTCCTCCCAAAGATCGTATCCAGTTTGGTTCCTGGAAGCTATTTTCAGTATCTTCGAAGCAAGCCATAGCAGAGTACCTACCAGTACTGCGCGACGTAGCTGAGATCATTTTGGATGATTGGCCAAACGAGCGAGGAGGCCGTAGAGCTGTAGCCATTGGCGATGAGCCATTTTGAGTAGGCGATCAAGGCTGTAGCCCGCAGAGCAGGCCCGTCACGTTGCGGTCTGCCCCAGGATCCGGTATAGGCAGACTCATCGACGTTGAATTTTGGCTCTCCAAGACCGGTGCCACTCGAGAGATCTCCCGAAGGGTTGGAGACAGTCTGGAGTTTGGCTTGAGCAGTGATGTAGTTTTCAATCTCGGTCTGTAGCGAGGCAGAGTAGCCATTGATGAATGTATCGACGATACACTTGAAGGTGAGAGCAGAATCACGTGTCCATGTGTAGAAGTCTGACAAGAAGTACCAGTAAGTCTCTGGCAAGATTGCAGGATGGGTGTGGTATAAAGGAGCTCTTACAGTTAGGATTCGTCTTGTCAGGACTAGCAATCACAATGCCCGAAGCTGCACCCGCCGCGCAAGCTCCAGCAGACCCGATGTTGCACAAGAGGTCCGACAGGGCAATGGGACTCTCGGTGGCAATGAAGGAGTCCACAGAGCGCTTCAAGATCTCTGGATCACGTTCCATGACCCGCGTCGGGCCTGGAAATCCCAAGACGGACTGGACAGCCAAGCTGCCAGCCAGCAGGAAAGTAGAAACGGAATACATGATGGGCTGGGCGATGGAGGTGAGGTTGAAAGTGGTGCAGGAGAGGATGGCATCGAGAAGAGGGCCGGCGTCCATCTTGAATTTATATCCTGTCGAGCCTCATACCTCATGGTCCTTGGGTCCTTAGTTCGTTAGTTCGTTAGTTCGTTGGTTCGTTGGTTCCTAGTGGCACTGATCGTGACAATCTCCGCAGCTGCAGCTGTAGCTGTCTGGAGTATGGCCGAGACGGCCGTGGCTGCTTCGTCGACCGGCATCAAGTCCTCCAAGGCCTGACAAGCTCGATCTCCATCTCCAGCTCTAGCTCCGGCTCCGGCGCGTGTCAGGCCCTTTGATGTGGGTTTGAGTTGATTTGGAGTGTTGGAGTGGTGCACTGTCAAGGCAGCTGGGTGGAGAGGAGGAGAGGGGAGAGGGGA